>CM066042.1:298342423-299037194 GCA_033557465.1 Ichthyophis bannanicus
GTGGATGTTTGTCATGTGGTTTTGAACATCCCCCACCCCCATTCCCCCTCCCTTCTCTTCCCCCTTTCTCCTTTCACTCCGCTTCCCATGCTTCCTCCCCTCTTCTTATCTTTGTGCCCGAAGTCTTCCCACCCGTCCTTTCCCCCCTATTCCCCCTTCCCCCATGCCACATCTACCCCACATTCAGTCCTTCTCACTTGCATGCCACTCTCATCCAACATGCTGCATTCAAAATACCTTTCTATGGTGGTGGGGTTTGTGTACCCGTCCCAGCTCGTTCCCCAGGCTTCTGTCATGGTCACTGGGCTCTTCCTTTTCCCTTGTAGGTATTCTGCAATTTCTCTGCAGGATCTCTCAATGTAGCCACTGAAAACCGTCCACTGTGACGTCCAAGTCTTTCCTGCCTTGGTTTTCTCTCTGCTTTCCAATGGGCACAATTAACTTAAACCAACAGGAAATTCCTTTCTTCTGTTTCTCATTTCCCCAGGTTCTCTCCTCTCCTTGGGGTCAATTGGTCCATAAATATTTTTACTGCTGTGTCTCTGATTCTAATCTTGTGGTCACATTATAAGTGCCCTCACATTTTGGCTAGAAACTTGTAAGGTGAATCGTATGCCCTGTTTTTGCCAGTTCTGAGCAGTAATGGGGCGTCATGACTCTCCTGCCCACTTTAGCCCGAGGTAATCACTGGGGAGAGCAAAATCTTGAGTCCCTTTATATTCCAGGCTGCGGTTGTTTCGTATAGGCCGCCATTAACTGGTGTTGCTCTGCAAAAATTGAGAATTCAGGCAATCACCTGGCACAGCCTCCCTCCATTTTTCTTTTTTGGGGCCTCAGTCTGTGGAAACCGTTCCGCCACCATGCGTTCCATCGCCCCGGGCAGTCCAAGGGTGCTGCGGCAACCATTGTTTTCCAACTACTTTCCAGAGTTCATTTTCTGTGATAATCTCTGGGAGCTCCACTAGTCTAATGCTGTTCCTCTAGCCCCTAATCGACCTTTTTTCAAGGAGCTGTTGGTTCAACTGTGCTCTAGTGTTGCTATCCATGTCCCATCATGTCTTCTGTCCATCGATCTTGTTGCTCTACCTGCTAGTTCAATGGTAGTACAGTCGCATCAGGTGCCCCTCTAAAGTACCTTTTGAGATCATCAATGGTAATCTGGAGCCCTTGTCAGCCGATCATCTAGAGCCCACCTCAATGAAAAACAAACCAACACCATCATCAGTAATCCTCTCATCCAAAATTATCAAAACAACCAACATTAAATACTCGTTAGTTTATGCATTGTTGGCCGGCTAATAGAGCAGACTGAAGCATGGGTTATAGGAGTGAAAAATTTTGAGTTATACTTATCCAAAACGGTGTTGGCACGGTCGTCATTTGATGTGTAACCTGGCAAAAAGCTTGCTGTTTTGACTTCTTGTGACCCTTCATGAAGAGGCGTCTTGCAAAAAGCATCCATAAAGCTAAGTTCTATAGGACTATCCCCCCCCCATTGCAAAAAACCTTTTGCTGAGTTTTTCATTAAAATAAAACACATTTGTGATTAAAAGGAGTGGTCGCAGTGGTGTGGAGAGGACTTCTTCACACTGGCCGACTGGGCTCCGACAAAAATTTAATGTTTTAAATATTCAAAATACTATTTATTTGTTTTTGAGGGGACTTCTGTTCACAGAATCTTTATGTTTTTGATTGATCATCTAGAGCCGGCCATGATACTTTTTGAGATCTCTCGGACCATTTCATCCGTGAGTGCAGGAGCTAACATTCTCTGCTCCATCGCCAGTTTTAGTCCTCCTTCGCGGTCTTGTGCTGTGCGGGTTGTTTTGCTGGCATACCCCGTTCAATGCCAGGTCTCACTCTGCCTGTGTGCTGCCCAACCCAGGTACTGTGAGGGGGAGGGGGCTAGGGGTGTCAAATGTATTTAATCGCCATTTTTTTGCTGGTTTTTTAAAGGGTTGATAGCGGAGCTCAGCTCTTGGACATCCGCTCAGGCTGCCGTCATCACGTGACCCCCCCCCCCCCCCCCATCCACTTTAATATTGGTTGTGAACTTCTCACAGGAATATCTCCAAACTTCTTTTAAACTCAGCACACACCAACAGGTTTTTACTATATCCTCCGGCATCAAATTTCAGAGTTTGATTATACACTAAATGAAAAAATATTTTTCCCCAATTAGTCTTAAAATGTGCTACACTGTAGCCTTTCTACTTCTTGAAGGAGTAAACAGATCTACGTTTACCCGTTCCACTCCACTCATTTTATAGACCTCTATCGTCTCCCCTCAGCTGTCTCTTTTCTGAGTTGAGCAGCCCCAATCTTTAAAAAACTTTCCTTACAGGAGTATCCTTCCTTTCATCATTTTGGTTGCTCTTCTCTGTACTTTTTCTAATTCCACTATATTTTTATTTATTTATATTCTCTTATTCTCTTATATACCGTGCTATTCTGCATCAGTGCAATTAGATTGAACAGGGCATTATAAATTGGAGATAACTATTTTACAGGGAACATGGGCTATGGAGGGTTAAGTGGCTTTCCCAAGACCACAAGGTGCACATGTGGGACTAGAAAAACCAGTCCTTCCGGCCCAATGTTGATGTACTCTAGTGGGATTTATATCCCACTAGAGGACAGCAACTATATCCTTTTTAAGATATGGTGAGCAGAACTGTACACACTATTCAAAGTGCGGTCGCACCTTAGAGTGACACAGAGGCATCCTTTGTTTTATTCTTCATTCCTTTCCTTACAATTCCTAGCATTCTATTTACTTTGCCACGTTATACACTGGGCAGAGGGTTTTAATTATCCACAATGACACCTCAGATCCTTTTCCTGGGTGGCAACTCCTAATGTGCAAACTTGCATTGCGTAACTGTAGCCTGGGTTCTTCCCTAAGTGCATAACTTTGCACTTGTCCACATTAAATTCCATCTGCCATTTGGACAGCCAGTCTCCCAATCCTATTGTGTTCTAAAAGCTTTGAAGAATTTTGTCTCATCTGCAAATCTGATCACCCTCACTCACTCTCATTTCCAAGTCATTTATTAATATTTTAAATAGCAGCAGGCCCAGCACAGATTCCAGGGGTACACCACTATTCATCTTTCTTCACTGAGAAAATTGGCCATTTAGTCCTACTCCATTTTCTTTTTTAATCTGTTACCAATCCACAATAGTATACTGCCTCCTAAACCATGACTTTTTAATTTCCTCAAGAGTTTCTCATAAAGGACATCGTCAAAGGCTGGTGTGAAGAGTCCATAAAGAGTAATTAGTCCTAAACCTGGCTAGGTTAGCGTTCCGGAAGGAACTCCAGTCCAGTCCTTTTCCACTGGGTTGTGCCCCCCTTCCGTTAAATCCTTCTCAAATCCTGCCTGCAAAAATCTAAGATTTCTGGAATCGAAGCCGCCATAGGCCTCTTCCGCAGCGACTCACAACAGCCCTCAAAAATGCACCAAACTTGCACATATGAGAGAGACAGGTGAAACGTTTGTGACTTTCAGCAAAGTCGAGATCACTGCCCCAGAATACCTCGCTTTCGCAGCCTCGCCCTTTCAAGAGCCAGGCCGTAGGGGCGAACCGATCGACTTATGGCATCCGCAGCGGTCCCTGGACCAAGAGGTCGTCCCTTACTGGCAGGCGGTCGACATACCACAGCCGACGCGGCCAATCCGGAGCTATGAGAAACCACCTGTCCGCAGTGGGCCTCTCTTCGGTGGGAGAAGCCTGCCTATCAAAGCCCATGGAGGAAAACATACAGAAATCCCTCCGAGGGCCACTTCTGGACCAACGCATCCAACCCCTCCGACATTCTCCCTCTTCTTCTGCTGAAGAAGCGGCTTGCTTTTGCCAACTACCAGCAAGCCATGAGATCCATGACTGGAGCACCCCATCTGGGCACCAGCAGCTCGAAGACCTCCTCACACAGCTCCCATTCACCATGATCTACTCTGACTCTGCTTAGGTAGTCCGCCATGGCGTTGCGCCGAAATGGCCACCAGATGAGCTTCGGCCCACTCTAGCAGACCCTCCGCCACTTTCTCCAGCAGAAGACTGCTCGTGCCGCCCTGACGATTGATGTAGGCAACTGTGGTTACATTGTCTAATAGCACACAGACTGCCCTCCGTCGGACCACTTGCTCGAACGCCATGAGAGCTAGACACACCGCCCTTAACTCCAACCTGTTGATGGACCACTGGGCCTCCTCGGGACTCCAGCTCCCCTGGGGAATGTGACCTTCACAGTGGGCTCCCCAACCGGTCAGGCTGGCATCCGTTGTTAACTGTAGCCAGGCCAGAAGCTCCAGGGACATGCCCCTTGCCAGATTTCCCGGACAAAGCCACCACCGCAGTGCCTTCTTGGCCTCTAGGGGACAAGGGAGCAGCACTGACAAGGCCTGCCTTTGATGGGACCAACGGCAAAGAAGCGCCCTCTGAAGCGGACGCATGTGCGCCCTGGCCCAAGGAACCAGCTCGATGGTAGCCGCCATGGTTCCTAGCACTTGCAGGTAATGCCAAGCTGAGGGTGTCTCCATGCTTAGAAACTGCCGCACCAGCCGACGAAGGTCCTCCGCTCTCTGCTGCGGCAAGAACACCTTGCCCCTGGAGATGTCGAATCTCGCCCCCAGATATTCTAGTTCCTGAGAGGGAACCAATCTGCTCTTTGACTGATTGATGACCCAACCCAGACTCCTCAAGAGCCCAACTACTCTGTCCGTCGCCTTCCAACTTTCTTCCTCAGACTCGGTCCGGATCAACCAGTCATCGAGGTACGGATGGACCAGGATCCCTTTTTGCGAAGTGCCACCGCCATCACCACCATCATCACTTTGGTAAAGGTCCGAGGTGCCTTTTCTAGGTCGAACGGCAAGGCTTGAAACTGAAAGTGACCACTTGGCACCACGAACCGCAGAAACTGTTGTTGCGAGTCCCTGACGGGAATATGCAAATAGGCTTCTGTAAGGTCGAGAGAGGTTAGAAATTCTAATTGTCTCACCGCCACTATCACCGACTTTAAGGTTTCCATTCGAAAGTGAGGTACTCTGAGGCATCGATTCACTTGCTGCTTTAGGTCGAGAATTGGATGAAAGGCACCCTCCTTTTTTGGCACCACAAAATAAATGGAGTATCGACTGGACCTGCATTGGTCTCTGGGAACCAGCACCACCACCCCCAATAACTGAAGACAGGCTAGGGTCTCCTCCACTGCCAATCTCTTGGCTGGAGAGTTGCAAGGGGACTGCACAAAGGATGGAAGAATTGGTCTTGCCAACACTAAGGCATAGCCTTCTCAAATCACCTCTAGAACCCACTGATCCGACGTGACCCAGACCCAGGCAGAGAGGAACTGCTGCAGCCGCCCCCCCCTAAGGGCAGAACCTCCGCCTCAGTCCCCCTCGCATCATTGTGGCTTCCTAGGCCCCGAGGAAGAAGATGAGGCCCCAAAACCTCTACCTGCCCCCTGGAATCCACAGAAGCCCTGACCCCTCTGAAAGGGCACTGAGCGAGTCGTCCAAAACTTACAGAACTCCCTTGGCTGGGACCTTGCAGGAGTAGGAGCCCGACCTTGTTTTGGTTTATCCTCTGGGAGCCTACCCTCTTTGGACTCCCCCAGATCTTTAACTAGCTTATCTAACTCCTCCCCAAACAGAAGCTTTTCCCTGAACGGGAGCCTGCTGAGGCAAGCCTTGAACGAACCATGGCTCGCCAAGCTTCTGATGAGATCATACTGGCTATCCGCCAGGTAGGCAGCGCCAGATTCAATCCTGGCCGCCTCCCCGGGAGAATCCTTCAGCAGAGAACCCGACAGCTGAAGCTGTTGAGACCACCTCAAGCACGCCCTGGCTACCCATGCGCCGGACACCTGTAGGGCCAGGGCACTAACATCAAACGCCTGCTTCAACAATGTATCTAACTTCCTACCCTGCGTATCCTTTAGGGCCGCACTGCCCTCAACGGAATGGTGGTCTTCTTGGTGACCGCTAAAACCACGGCATCCACTATGGGTGACCGCAGCAGCTCCCTTTCAAACTCCGGTAGAACGGTACAGATGCGCCATCGAGCGCACGCCCTTGAGGTTGGACTCTTGATTGATTCCACTCCTCCTGGATCATCTGTCGCTCCACCCAGTGAATTGGAAAAACATTTTGCTTCTTACGCACCGCCTGAGTCAGCAGATCCTCCAAGGATTCTTCTTCTGCCGAAGCCCCTGCAATGATATTGAGGGCTTTAAAAGACTCCCCCTATCAACACCGGCAACTCCTCATGGCGAAAGACCCGCACAATTCACGCTTGTTCCTCTTCAGGGATCTCGCCTTCTTCCAGATCCTCTGAGGAGGAGGAGCAGAGAGCTTCCTCATCCCCCAGCCTGGGATGCTTATGCGGGACTTCCGCATCTTCCTCCTGGAGACCAACTGCCCTTGAGGCCGAAGAGCCTTGCGCTACCCCTGATCAAGCAAACTCCCTTCCGCCAGAGGCAAAACGCCTTGTGCAGTAGCAACACAAATTCTGGGGAGAACTCCCCCAAAGCTTCCCCTGAGAGGTTTCCCGGGGGGCTGAGGAAGCCATCTAAGCCTGGGAAGTAACTGCCTGCTCTGCGGCCAAGGGCAACGAGGATATGGACCCTAGACCTGTGCCTAGAGAGTCCCCTGACTCCTGAGAGATGGGGGCAGGGGGTCCTCGGACATGCTGGCTTGAATTCCCTGTTCTACAGAGTCCACCTCTACTGCACAGCCTCTGCAGACCCCCGCCTCAGACACAGTCCCCCTTTGAGTTCCGCAGAATAGACACTGCGGTCTAGCTGGCATGACGGCTACGTCCTTTTCTCTATCTTTTTCTTTTTTTTTTTTGGCTCAGCCAAACCATTTTTTTTAAAACTTCAACCAAATTAATCCTCTTCTGGGAGCTTTTCTCTCGTTGTTTCTTCTTCTTTTTTTTTTTTTTTTACAAAGAAAACAGCCCCAAACGAACCCCTTCACACACGGGCCTAAAAATGTCCACGGCTCCCAAAAAGATGCGCGAAACGAGGCCTCTCACCTACCTCCTTCCTGAATTCTTCCCCGGAGGTGGGTGCCCCTTCCAACACACGCAGATGGCGAACCCGCGGTCTCTCACACCCTCTTCGGTGATTTGCTGCCGCTTACCGCACGGTTCCTGCACCTCCAGTCGTCCAGAACAGCGGGCCATGTCTCTCCTTCCATCGGGGCGCAGTTTCCCGCCCTCGTGCTCAGCCACCACTGGGGCTTTGGCAGCGAAGCAGGAAATGCCGGCAAGCAAGCTCCTCCGCTGTCCCTGCGGCTGCAGACACTGTCGTTGCGCTCCGCTTTCTTTTCTTTTTTAACCAAACGGGAGAAGAAGAGAGAAGATGAGGGAGAGAGAAGAGCAAGGGAAAGGGAAGGAAATCTCTCCCTTAACCCTCCCTAGCTAAAGACTACAATAAATTCCCAAAGAAAATGAAGGTAATTAATCCTAAGGAAATAAAGAAAATAAAGAGAAAAAATTCTAACTATCTGCGTCTCTGCACTGGATTTTGACCCCCTGCAGCTGCTTGGAGACTGAGCAAATACTGGATCTGGTGGGTGGTGCCAGAGGTATTTATACCAAAGGGTCATCAAGATGATGACGTGCTCAGTCTCCCACGCAACTGGAAGGGGGGGCACAACCCAGTGGAAAGGGAATGGACTGGAGGGACGCTTAGGAACAAACCATTTCTGGATCTACTAGATAATTCATAATTTGTCATCTTATAGGGCAAACAAGTATAAAGCTCAGAAATTATGCCTATCAGAAATAAAGCTCAGAAATTAAAGCTAAAGCTAAATTAAATATAAAGCTCAGAAATTAAACCCCATCCTAAACCCTTTTTCTTTTTCCTTGTTGGCAACAGATAAGCAGAATGTGTGTAAATATATATTATGATTTTTTTGTGATAGAATACAAAACAGTGAGGTAGTAATGCTTCTTAGATGTACTAACAAGTTCCTATATAAAAGCTATTACCATCACTAAGACTAGTTACCAAAAAACAGGTGCTCTGGCTTTCTAAACAAAGGAAAGCAGAAAATAAGGCACATTCACTCTCTCTCTCATCTCCATCCAGGGCTGGCCCCAAAGTTGGTTGAAGGTGCTGAAGCCCTAGGAAAACCTTAAGCCTTATATTCCTGGCTGTCAAAATCTATGGTTTAGTTTTGAATGCCTTGCTTTTTGCCACCCCCCAGAAGCTGCTGCCCTAGACGCCCACCTAGTTTGGCTAATGGTTGGACCAGCCCTGCCCTGCCCTCATCAGCAAATCAAGACTGATGCCTTATGACTGTGGACCAGTGATGAACTTCAGATCAAGTTCCAAGATACGGAGAAGCCAGGTCTCATTATGCAGAAGTCTGTCAGACTCTCACATACAGGCGTAGAAGAGCATACAAAGTCTTTGGTGAAGCAAGTGCCAAAAGCACAAAGTCTTAAGTAGCAGAAGCCAAAGAAAGTCTTGGGATGATAGGAAAGCCAAAGGCAAGTGGCATATACCTCTTGGTCTTTACATACATCTTATTACCTCCTGATCGTGCAGAAATCCTGAGGGTCCTCTATGCTGGCATAAAAAGAATTAAGGCAGTCCCACCGCATGATCAAGTAAACCCCATCAACTTGGTCATCTGAATGAGTGTTAACCTGTATATTATCTTCTGGACATTCATTACTATCCTTATCTTCATCTTTCAAGAGACGGAACATACTCACTAAAAGATCTACAACTGGAAGCTGGGAGACCAGTGCCTCGACAGATCTCTGCAGGGCGCACATCTGCATCCTGGCCCAAGGGACCAGCTCTAGTCGATGCTATGAATCCTATGATTTGCAGGTAATCCCAGGCCCAGGGAGCTGGCCAAGCCCAAAACTCCCCAAGTTGCTGCTGCAGCCTGAGAAACATTTCCTGAGTGAGAAACACTCTTCCCAAGCTAGCAGGAAGGAGGAGATAGTGTCGCTATATAAGTCTTTGGTGAAACAATTTATTTTCGAGTATTATGTGCAATTCTGGATCTCACACCTTCAAAAGGATATAAACAGGAAGGAGTCGGTGGAGAGGGTGGCTACGAAAATGGCCAGTGGGCTTCATCATAAGGAAGAGACTTAAAGATCTCAATGTGTACATGCTGGAAGGAAGACATGAGAGGGGAGATAAACATTTAAATACCCCCATGGCATAAATGCACAGGAGAAGAGCCTCTTTCAATTGAATGACAGCTCTGCAACAAGGAGGCATAGAATGAAGCTGAAAGGAGACAGATTCGGGAGTAATTTGCAGAGATATTATTTTATGGAAAGAATGATACATGCATGGAATAGTCTCCCAGTGGACTTAGTAGAGACAAAGATTGCTCTGAATTCAACAAAACATGGGACAAACCCAGATCTCTAAAAGGAAAAAAAAGAAGCTGTAGAGCCTAGTAGTTGGTATGGAAGGGCTGACTGGATAGGACGTATGGTCTTTATCTGCCATCATGTTTCTATGAGGGTTGAACTGAGCAGCCAGATACTCCACAGCTTGGAGGGAACCAATCAAATCTCTCTAAAAGGAAAGGGGAACACTAGGAGTTAAAAGAAAGAAATACAGCTCAAATTAATTTGGTCCATTTATAGTCAGAACAATCTTGATATGCAAAACTGAGATTTAAAGGGCTAAAAACACGAGAAATTAACGTGTGCAAACAGAACCACAACTTGGGTTAGATCTTAAAAGAGTGATGAAACCTGAGAATATCAGCTTATTCTGACACACAAATGGGCATGCCACCTCTTAACAAGACACAGAGAGGACCTCACCTCCACACCTCACTCACACGCAAGCTCCCTGGCTCTGCAGCACACACATGTGCTGCAGCCCTTGACCCCACCCATACAAAGGCACCCACTGCAATATCTTATGCACAGACAGGCAACTACAATTTCACCACACACAAAACACTTGCTATCTATATAAATATTTTTTTGTCTAAAGATGCCTCATCCAGCCTCTGCTACCATAACAAGACACACGTTATTTCTCTTTCAACTCTTCTACCCTCCCCAGACATGAATGAGTTTCCAAACGGAGAAATGTCAGTCGAGATGGAGACAATGAGGGGAGGGGGTAGAAATCATAGCCACTGGCTGCTAAGATTTTGGCCTGACATCTAAATCCAAACAAAATCTGTCAAGGTCTGGTTTTAATAAGGGTATTATTTCAGGTTACTCTCAGGTGCTTATGAAATCAATACTGAGTTGTATTTCTTAGTCATTTGAATTGACAATTTGTAAATGAAAACATTAATAAAAACATATTGTTTACTATGCTGCATCCTGCCTCAGTCATTTTAGAAAAGCACGACTAAGTACAAATGAAAAAACAAAACAAAAGTATGCCCTGCCAGTACAGACTGAATGGGCACAACATATAAATGTTTTCCGATACATGAGAATCTGATCACCTTATAACCTCCGTGATTCAGGAGGAGGATGGAGGGCAGTACAGAACACACACATAAGGAGACTGATATTAAACCAAAGCATTTACCAAAAAGGAAAAAGAAAAACGAAAGACTGGCTGAATTATAATACCGACAGACTAGAATGCAAGCATTCAAACCAGTACTTATGAAAGGATCCATGACGCTAGTTAAAATATATCTCGCCCACTCCTGCAAAAACGAGGGAAGTGAATTACAAAGTAGACAAAATATCAGACATATCCATACTAGTTGGCTCTAAATGTCAAGAGTAACCTGACAGTCAAATCTGTATGAAGTAGCTCAGGGATCCAGGAGTATGTGAATACAACCCTAAACACAGGCATAGAGGGGAGAGACGGAGCTGCAGTTACAATCACTCTAACCACCTTACTAGGCAGACTAGATGAACCATATTGGTCTTTATCTGACATCATATACTATGTTACTCTGCTAATGTTCTTGGAAAACAAAAAATGGCTAAACTTTTTTATCCACATTAAAGTTCAATCAGAACATTAAAATTGTTTTGAAACACTGGCTACTAGCTGGATGTTAAGGGTATTCACCTGGATAAAATATGATGAATTAACCAAGTCTAACAGGATTAGTGTGGATTAAGCCTAGAGAACCACAATAAAATAAAAGGTTAAATTAGACTTACCTGCTAAATGTAGTTCCTGGAGTAACTCCAGTCTAGTCCCGGAATCTCTGGGTTGTCAACCTCATCCAGCAGCTTCGGAGACTGAGAAACTTCAGTGCTGTGATGTCACCAGTATATAAGGGCTGGCACCGCCTCCTCACACCAGTTTACCTATTGACAAAGCAGACTCACCGGAGCAACAAGTAAGTAACGAAATGCAGTATTAAACCACCGCCTAACTGAACTATATAGGCCTGCCAACCCAACTATTCACAAGACCCTTGCGGATCGTACGCCAGGAAATCCCCTGTCCAGAGCCCTACTACAGGAGACAGGAACCCCCATGCCCCGCCATTGGAAAAAACCGCTTTGCATGCACTCCGACCCCCAAAAGAATAGAAAGGTTTGCTTACCAATAATACAGTTCCTGCTTCAGGCCGCGGTACCCCAACGAGATAGGGCGGGACACGGGACTAGACTAGAGTTACTCCAGGAACTACAATTAGCAGGTAAGTCTAATTTAACCTTCCTGATCGTCCCCTCCAGTCTAGTCCCGGAATCTCTGGGGATGTACCAGAGCAGTAAGCACATTAAACGGGAGGGTCCTGCTAGACCGGCCTGAAGCACAGCCGATCCAAAACAGGAGAGTCTCTGTCCGCCTGCACGTCCAGACGGTAATGCTTCACAAAAGGTATGTAGCGACGACCAAGTAGCCGCTTTACAGATGTCCACCGCCGGCACCAAGCTAGACTCCACCCAAGATGCCGCTTGTGCCCTTGTGGAATGAGCCCGCAGCCCTTCCGGAACTATGCGACCACATAGAATGTAAGCCAATGCGATCGCTTCCTTAATCCAACGAGCAATGGAACCTTTTGAGGCCGCTTCCCCTCGTCTAGGCCCCGTGAACAGAACGAACAGCCTGTCCGACTTACGGAAGGGCACTGTTCTAGCCACATACTTCAACGCCCGGCGAATATCCAAACTATGAAGTCGGTCTGCCACCGGAGCTTTACCTTTAACACGAAACACGGGCAACGACACCACTTGATTCAAATGAAATACTGAGACCACCTTGGGCAAGAACGACGGAACCGGTCTCAACACCACCTTCGAATCATAGAAAGACAGAAATGGCTTCCGACATGACAGCGCTTGTAACTCTGAAACTCGCCTAGCCGAGGCAATGGCCACTAAAAACACTACCTTCAGCGTAAGATCTTTGAAAGAAGCCTTCCCCAAAGGCTCAAAAGGCGCTCCACCTAAGGCCTCCAAGACTAGTGGTAGATCCCACGCCGGAACCATACGTGTACGCGGTGGCCGAAGAAGAGCTACCGCCTTCGTCCCTAACACCTGTAGATACTCCCAGGCTGTAGGACAGCTGAGACCGAGAAACCGACTCACCAATCGCCTGATGGCTAACACCCGCTGCTGAGGCAGAAACACTCGACCCACGCCCGTATTGAAACGTGCACCGAGGTACTCCAGGTTTTGAGATGGCTCCAACTTGCTCTTTGCGGTGTTGACCACCCAACCGAGGCTTTGCAAAAGAGCTATCACCCTGGCCGTAGCCGATAGACTTTCCTCCCTGGACTTCGCCCTGAACAACCAATCGTCCAGATATGGATGCACCAAAACTACTTCCTTCCGCAAGGCCGCCGCTGCCACTACCACCATCACCTTGGTGAACTTCGAGGTGCCGTCGCTAGGCCAAATGGAAGCGCTTGAAACTGAAAATGGCCCATCGGCACCGCAAACCTGAGGAATTTCTGATGCTCCCGACGGATCGGAATGTGAAGATACGCCTCCAATAAGTCCAGGGATGTCTGAAACTCTCCGCTCTTGACCGCTACAATGACTGACCTGAGAGTCTCCATCCGAAAATGTGACACGCGCAGACAGCGATTTACTCTTTTTAAACCTAGAATGGGCCGCCACGTCCCTTCCTTCTTTGGTACAACGAAGTAAATGGAGTATCGACTGCAACCTAACTGGTCAGCAGGAACCGGGACAATGGCCTTGAGCGACAACAGCCTTTCCTGTACTGCCTTGCGCTTCGCTCGAGCGCTGCACGGGGACCGAACGAAAGAAATCGGATACCGGCCGCTGCAGCTCGAGCGCATAACCTTCGCGAATCACCTCCAACACCCACTGATCGGACGTGAGTCGGGCCCAGGCAGGTTAAAAATCCCGCAGCCGACCCCCTACGGGAACTAACCCCCCCTGACTTCATTGTGACTTTTTGAAGGTGGAGGACGAGGACGCAGCCGCAAAACCCCTGTTCACTCCTCGAAACCCCCAAAGCCTACCAGGGAAGCGACCTCTCTGGGCCTGGCCCCCTCTCGGGGAAGTGAACCGTCGAAAATCCCGCTGCTGCCCCCGAGACTCGGGACCAGTGCGGTTCTGTTTTTGTTTATCCTCTGGCAAACGACCGCCTTTCGACTCCCCTAAATCCTTAACCAACTTCTCCAAATCTTCTCCAAAGAGCAGCTTCCCCCGAAAAGGGAGCTTACTCAACCTCGCCTTGGAAGAGTCATCCGCTGCCCAATTTCGCAGCCACAGACACCTCCTGCCGGCGACAACAGAGGCCATACTCTTCGCTAAACCACGGATCAGGTCATAGTGAATGTCGGCGAGATACGCCGCCCCGGGCTCCAATCTTGCCGCTTCCTCGGACACTTCCCCCAAGTGGTCACCCTGCACTCGCTGTGCCCACCGCAAGCAGGCCCACCAAATAGATGCCTGTAAGGACAACGCATTGGCCTCAAAAATCTGCTTCAGCAACATTTCCAACTTGCGGTCTTACGCATCCTTAAGAGCCACTGCACCTTCCACCGGGATGGTAGTTTTCTTGGTCACCGCGGATACGGCTGCATCCACCTTGGGAGCCCTAAACAACTCCCTGTCCTGATCCGAGAGAGGATACAACCTTGCCATCACTCGAGACCCCTTAAGAGCAGCCTCCGGCGTTTCCCATTCCTCCTGTATCATCTCCTTAAACACCCTATGCACCTGGAAAGCCCTCCGATTCGTCTGAACCGCCTGTAGCAGCAGATCCTCCAGGGTAGAGTCTGCTACCGGACCCGCGTCCGGCATATTAAGCGTTTTAAGAGACTCTGAAATGAGCGCCGATAGCTCCTCTCTACGAAATACCCGAACTACCCGCGCCTGATCTTCTTGTTCCCTAATCTCACCTTCCTCTAGATCCTCCAAATCTCTATCCATGTCCACGTCCTCTGACACAACAGAGTGCGCTAGGTGATCTCTACCTGGCCTGGCCCTCTTGGCACTGATGCCCGAGGCTGCCGCTGACAACGGTGAATGCGGTCGCTTCAGCCCCAGCTCAGCTCCTGAGGTAGTCGCTGCAGGCACTCCCTGCGAGCCCACCAAAGTCTTTTGGAGCAGTGCTATGAAATCCGACGAGAAAATTGCCCCTAGATTGCCTGCTAGAGGCTGCTGAGCGAGCGGCGGCACTGGGGCAGCAGACGCACTGACCCCCGGCTCAGGAGTCGGTAGGGATGGGAGAATGGGGTCAATCATATCCTCTAAACCCTCAGGCCCCCCTAGCCTCTGAATCGGGAACCACCTCTCTGGCCTCCAACTCGGGAGCACAGCCCCTACAGACCCCTCCTGTGAGACTGAACTGCGCTTAGCCCCACACAAAAGACAGACCTGCTTGGAAGGCATGCTGCCCTGACCCTCTCCGGGTGCAACTCCCACTCAAAATAATTTTTTTTTTTTTTTTTACTCCTGCACCTTCAGGGAGACTCCCTCACCGGAGCCCTGAAAAAAAAACGAAAAACAAAGCGCCAAAGCCCCACACTGGAAACCGGCGATCTTCCCGCCCTCAGGCCATGCGGTCTGGCCTGCTCGCGACAAACCGCTGTTTCCTGCCGAAAAAGGCCTGCAGCCCTGCGAAACTGCTACCCGATTGCCAATCACTCTCCATTCCCCATACCGGCGATTTTAACAGTCTCCATTACCTTTAGTTGTCTCTTAGAAGAGAAAATCAGCTGGGACTGCTCCTAGGGCTGTCGGCACTGGCAGGCAAAGACTTCTGCACTCACCACGCCCCGCAAAACAAGCCAGTTCTGGTCTCTTGCAGCCGGGACGGTAACCTGCTGTCGATCCTCTCCCCGACGTCGACCGGAGCCCACTGCCTAGCTTCTGACTGGCCCCCGGCTGAGGTAAAGGGCGGGTAATGGAGCAGAGGATCCCCGGGCAAAATACAAGCCGCTGCTCTCCCAGACTACAGGCAGAGCCAAGACAAAGGCTTCCAATGCAATTTACCCTTTATCTTCTGTGCTTGTTTGTTTCTTTTTTTTTTTTAGAAACTCCTCTAACTTTACTCAATCGTTCCTCTAGTGAGCCCTGGAATCCCTGGGCTCACCAACTCTCTAGCTGCTTTGGAGACTGAAAACTGGTGTGAGGAGGCGGTGCCAGCCCTTATATACTGGTGACATCACAGCACTGAAGTTTCTCAGTCTCCAAAGCTGCTGGATGAGGTTGACAACCCAGAGATTCCGGGACTAGACTGGAGGGACGATCAGGAAGCAATGTTTAGTCTCCAGAAATGAATATGAAAAATGCCCACTGACAGTATCTGTGCACTGAAATCCTTCAAGGAAACCAGCATTAGAAACAGTAAGTGCAACAGCATTTTATAAATGCCAATACAGTCAAGCAGCTATCAAACAAGATTTAATAAAAGCAGCTTGAGAAAACACACTTTAATTTTCAAAACATATCAACAAGAGTAAATCACAGAGGATGTCTTAAAGGATTTGAAAGATTTACTGGAAGCTGAAGGTATTGTGGGCAATGTTCCCTCTAATTTTCTGTAGGCTGTGTGTGCATAAAATATCAGCTGTGTGCAGCTTTTGAAGGAAGGTTAAATTTGTGTGCGCCACATAACGATACTCGGAGTTATATACTTTAAAATATGACTACAAGTCAGAATACAGTATGTACACCACACTGATTTTAATCAAATTAAATGAAAATAGACGAATACTAAATGAAGCAGGAAATTTCTAGTAATTACAATCATAACTTTTACATTTTAAGATGTCTGTGTTGTTTTCTATCAGAATCAGAGCCGTAATTTTTGTGCGCTCTGTTGTAAAGTATGTGCGCTCGCTCGGTGAGGTGTGTGCGCGTGCACACGCGCACAGCTTAGAGGGAACAGTGATTGTGGGGTACATGTTATGCATGCATGATAATGAGACTAAATCTTACACCATTGTCTATTGCTATGCTGAATAGCTTAAAGCATAGGAAAAAGTCAGATACAACAGAGTCATATCTTTCTAGAATATATAATCATTTTTATGATATCCAGAAAAATGTTAGAAATCAAACCACTGGCAATATGAAGGCATGAAGACTGAAAAAGTATCAAAAATATATATCCAAAGCAAACTGTTACGTCTAGCATCCTAAAAGTGGTGTTGCCCTGGGTTTGAAAAATGTATCCAAGCCTTACTTGTTACGTACTCCTACATCTTCTCTCAAAGGTTAGCTTGCGAGTTGTGGAGTAGCAGTAGTTAGAGCAACAGGCTGAGAGACAGGGAAGCCAAGGTTCAAATGCCGCTGACACCTCTTATGACCTTGGGTAAATCAATGGGCTCTTTGCTGCATCAAGTACAAACTTAGGGATAGACTTATGAAAATGCACTACGATGAATAACATAATTCAGTTTATTTACAGCAGGCCCTATTAGTAAGTTGTGTTAACAGCATTAAGACTGTAAACCTTCTGGATAGGGAAATATTTAAACGTGAATATAACTCAGCTAAATCCAAATAAATAAAATATCTGCAAACATTTTAGACATCTATGCTCTCACCTATTCCATTTTAAAATAGAAACAGCACAAAATCTATTGGCTAAACGTAAACCCGTAAAATAGCTAAAAAGTATCCTTCTAGGCCATATTGACTTCACCAGTCGGTCAACACATTTTCCATGTTCAATTTATTAAGCATAACAAGAAGCTGTAGTCACTGAACTTTGTTAAACATTTTAATTATGGAAAAGAATAGGTCGGACATTCTCTCTCCCAGAACCAGATATAAACAGCACTGTTTTTATTTAATATTTCTTTTGATGAACTGCTATATGACAATGTAATTAGAATTAAATTACCTTACAAATAATAGTTTAAGATGTTAGGTGCAGGAATATGGTGTATGCAGCCCAAGGATTCACTTTCTAAACAGATAGCTAAAATTGCTAAAACTGAGTTTTTCTAAAAACTATGAAAAACTATTCAGAGGACAGTGATGTTATTAACATCTAATAAATAGGAATTACACTTACCTGGTAATTGTGGTTCCTTGAGTGACTCCAGTTTAGTCCTCAACCTCTGGGTAGTGAACCTTCTCCTGCAGCTTGGAGACTGGGCATGTCAAACTCATGACATCACTGGATATAGCCTGCTGGTCTCTCCCATCAGCCCCCAGTGAACTATTGACAAAGCAGACTCAAAGGAGCAAAAAATCAGTAACTTTTTTTTTTTTACTTAACTTTATATTCAAGGGCACGCAGAACATATAACCTATCTACCTACTACTCACCTTCCAGAAGGAAAGAGACTTCCTGCATGTTCTCCTTTCCGTGGAATGCCTAGCCCTAAACAATCCAGAGCAATATATATAACAATATCATAATATAATAATATAGCGCAAAACAAATGGAAGCATCAAAACGACTGAACACCAGTGAAGGCCTACATCCACTTTTAACCTTGCATTTCCCCCAACAGAAAAACCACTGCTAAGACCCCATCCCCGGGCGGGAATGAGGACTAAACTGGAATCACTCAAGGAACCACAATTACCAGGTAAGTGTAATTCCTATTTCCTTATTGTTCCTCCAGTTTAGTCCTCAACCTCTGGGATGTATCAGAGCAGTAATCATTGGGAGGGACCTTTCCAGCCGGATCTCAACACCACCTCCCTAAAAACGGAATCCTTAGCCGCCAGAACATCTAGGCGGTAGTGCTTACTGAAAGCATGGAGAGACAACCAAAAGGCCTCCCTACAGATGTCCACTGGCAGAACTAAACTGTGCTCCGTCCAAGACGACGCTTGTACTCTGGTAGAGTGAGCTCGTCCCTGGGACTGTACGGTCCCGTAGAAGATAAGCCGACGCACTCGCCGCTCCAATCCATCCAGAAATGGACTCCGCCGCCGCTTCCCTTTGCGGGGCCCTCCGAACACCCAAAAGAGAGACGATCCGCCTTGCGCACGTTTCTGAAATCTTTAAACACTGCCACAGCGCTCTCTTGACATCCAAACCACACAAGCTATAGTTCAATACGCTCCCCTCCGCCACACCTAGCACTGGAAGAGAGACCATTTTAGTTAGGTGACCGTAGAAAGCACCTTTGGCAACGACGGAACCAGCCGCCAGGCCACCTTCTGTCTGGAGACAGACCAAAAACGATTCCTGACAGGTCAACGCCTGCAACTCCGAAAATCGCCTCGCCAAACAGATGACCATCAAACATACCGTATTCAAGACAAAATCCCTTAACCTACGCCTGTTGCAAGGGCCCCAATGGCACGCTAGCTAACGCTCCGAAAACCAACTTGAGCTTCCCCGGTGGAATTAATATTCTACGAGAGGGCTACAGTCTGGTAACCGCCTGAGAAAGCGTACCACATTGACCTGTGCATGAAAGCCACTCCCTGTCCTTTGCCCCTATAGCAAGACAGAGCTGCTAACTGAACTCTCCAGGACCTGCCTTTACCAAACCCGTCCTGCAGAAAACTTAATATCAAGGAGACTGACACTGTTGTCGCGCAAGCGGGCCTCCGCGAGAGCCCGTCCTCAAAGATGCGCTATATACACACACATATGCAAGGGACGTAGACTTGGTTTTTTTGCGGCAAGGTGGCAGAGACTGCTGCCGAGCAACTCTTTTTCCTTAAGCTTGCCCTTTCAATGGCCACCCTGTAAGCGAAAACCGACGCACCTGAGGCATTCGAAGGGAATTCCGTAGCAACAGATCTCCAGTGTCGGAAACCTCCATGGATTCCCGTCGAGCAACCATATGAGGCAGGCATACCACGGGCGCCTCGGCCAGCCCGAGGCCCCGACCACACGTTTCCCCGAAGCGCTTCGATACGCAGAACCACTCGACCTATGAGTACCCCTGGTGGAAAGACCAGACAATGGCCGCCGTTGAAACAGTGCACCAATGCCTTCCGACCTTCTTTCACGTCATCTGCTGAAGAAGCGACCCGTTTACGCAGAGTGAAACACCGCCATGAGGTCCATTACTGGCTGTCCCCCCATATGCGACCGATATGTGCGAACACCTCCAGATGCCACTCCCATTCTCCAGCATCTACTTGCACCCAGCTGAGGAAATCCGCCGGCACAATGTCCTTACCTGCAACCTGCGCCACCGAAAACGCTGGCAGCCAAAGCTCTATACACACACACACACACACACAGTCCCTCTGCTGCGGCCTCTATGGCCACACTTCCGGTTCTGCCCTGCCGATTGATGTAGGCCACCGCCGCAGAGTTGTCGGACAGTACTCGCACCGCTCGACCTGTCACCGTAGCTTCGAACTCCTGCAACACCCGGCGTATCACTCGCATTTCCAGTCGGTTGATTGACCCACTGGGTCTCCTGTGTACTCCAAGAACCTTCCGCGAAACGATCTCCGAACATAGCGGAGTTTAACAAAGGTTTTGGCCAAGCTCCCAGAGGAAAGGTCCATAACCTTTTATTAGAGAGAAGCTGGAAAATTATAAAATTTTTTTATACCAACTTTCACCAATTCAAGATGTTCTACAAGGCACACAACCCAACAGAGCATCACATCTGTTGTACATGCAGCAAAACCCTTAAAATATGAGCATCCATGAATCCACCTCTTGCCCCGATACAAGCATTGAGTACCCTAGTCGTCTTTTTGGAAACCAGCCAGGTCCTTAAGACCTGGATTGGCTACCCTAGGAAACAGGATACTGGACCTGAAAGAGCTTGGTCTGACCCAGTATGGCATTTCTCGTATCCTTATGAACAGAACACCTCCCCAAGGTCTCTGCCTTGGAAGTAACAGGCTGCACCTGGCCCTATAGCTAGCTCACACGGAGCAGTGCGACCTAGTGGTTGAGGCAATTTGCCAGAGGACCAAGGGTTGGAATTCTAATCGAAACCACCAACCGTGGACCATAAAAACTGGGGTTTCTGGTCCCACAGGTGGTCCTTCTGGCCTTCGTTAAGCGACTTAACCCTCTGCCTCAGGTACCAAAACATAAATTGTGAGCCCTTCAGGGGACAAGGGAAATAGAAATACCGTAATCGACTGTATGCCACCCTGACCTGTAGGCAATCAGTATACTCAAATAAATAACTGACTGGGAATATGTGACCGTAGCAAACACTAGCAGTGGAGAGACATCGGAGCTGGTGCAGGTTCCTGGTCTTCCTTTCTCGCTCTCCCAGTCCTTCTGCCAGCATTGAGAAAATGCTGAGAATAGACTGTCCAGTGGGCCGGGGACCTTGCGTCCTGGACATCAGAGAGAAAGAGGGGCTAGGATCTGGAAGCAAAGCTCAAAGAGAAAGGAAAACTGGTGATTGTGACACTGTAGCTCCTCTGGACAGCTCACGCCACAGCAGATCCCACGACTGCATCTCCAACCCCATGTAACACCATGAGGAACTCATGCACTTTATTACAATCGAAATCCCCCCATTACTGGAGAAATTACCTTAGCCTGATAATACAGTCTGAGCAAAGAGTGCACCCAAAAATCATGCCTAAGCAATTGTGAGCACATACAAAATGCACATCTACATGTACGGGTGACCCAGCACCTATCACCCAAACACAGTGCAGTGAGCACGCTTGAACATAGGCTGAATGCATGGAGCATACACAGAGTATTGACTTCCTCTATGAAACCTTCCAGTGCCCTGGAGCGCTAAGCCCCAGACTGTGCTACCTAGACGTCCTTCTCTTCAACCTCAGCACGGGCCCTTTAACAAGATGGCACAGACGGGTCAGTGCTCCTGCTAAGTGCTTAAAGCCCTGCTCTGACAGCACAGGCTCTAGAAATAGATGAGAATTTCCTGGGAAGGGCATGCTAAGTGGAGCTATGAAACACACAGGCACCCCCCTCCCCCCGGCCTTCCTGCAGTCAGAAAAATAGCAGTGGGACAACCTTGCAAGTGGAGGTCTTAGAGGTTGCTGCCTGTGTAAACCTGATGATGAATACAATTTTGTATTTTACCACCCCTCCCAGGGATGGGGGCACTGAATACTATATGTGATTCATGAGCAGGGCTGCCATCCGGTGACCATTAGGGCACCAGAGCCCAACAAACGATAAAGAAGTTAAGAGCTTTAAATCTTGATTTGCAGAACATTACAGTTGCTTGATTAGTCACCAACCCCTGAGGTGGCCCTGTGGTTATTTCTTCCCTGACTTGCAGAGATCAATCTGATGATGGCTGCATACACACGGTCACAGAAAGGCACTATTGAGTGTACCAGCTGCCCTCTGGTGGCCATAGACCGTAGCACAGGCACTTCTTGGTTGACAGTTTAACTGTCATCATTATTTTTTTATATCCTAAGGTGTCCTAAACCTGTCCCTGTGAAACCACAGGCGTTTGGGCAGCTTTCACTATAGAATACATTTGCAGACCGTGAATACAAAAAAGAGCACTGTCAAGCACACTTCCAGCCTGTCCCTCCTTCCACCTACAAGTTAGGGCTCTGCTCTTGAAGAACCTAAAAGCTGGCAATTTGCCTAATATCCCGGGACTTAACAGATGCTCCTCAGAGACATGATTAAGAAGAACATGTGGCATCAGAGATCAATGCCAAAACTGTTGTCCTATAAAACTAAGAATAAACTTAAAAATAGAGGACTGAGAACAGCCCTCTTAAGGCTGGAGGACCCCCCCGAGCCTCAAAAAACCTGCAAACAAAAGAAAGAAACACTAGACCTAAAAATCTAGCTATTCTGCCTGTCATCTTCCTCACAAAGGCAGCTCACTGCAACACTCGCCATGCGGTCCAAATACCTAGAGAGAAAATGGCCGCCCCTTTGCCAACGAATTTTGGCGCCAAGAACAACAGCCGCTACAAAAAGGAGGTCTCAGCAGAATGACAGAGCCCGAAGGCCTTACCTGCAGGGCCAAAAGCCACGCAGCCTGCTCCTACCACCTTGAATTCATCCGATCCTCAAGCCGCGCCTGGCAACTGTGGCGAGGACCACTCAGCCGGTTCCACAGAGTAAAATTAAAATCCCGCAGCAACGGAGAGACTCCGTCTCACACAGCTTCAGTGTGGCTGTACGGGTCCCGGAGCTCTCTCTCTTACCATCAAGGGAGAGAGATCCGCACCAGCAAATGCCTGCAGTAAGTGAAAATAACTGACAAGGAAGGAAGGCGAGAGCTGCTACTAATTTAAAAAGCCAGGCTCAAATTTAAAATTACTGTAGATATAAGGAAATTTGCTCCTAACAACTAAAGGAAACTAATCCCTGATTTAATTCAGTTACCTTTGGTTAATTGGCAAAGTAAAATTAAAATTAAAGGTAAAAATCAAAAGTAAAATCTGAATAGAATTTGTCACACTAAATGCTCCTTATCTGTTCCCCCAAGTGAGCCCAGAAGCTAGGCTCACTACATCCTCCTGCTGCATGGAGACTGGACACACTGGGGGCTGATGGGAGAGACCAGCAGGTTATATCCAGTGATGTCATGAGTTTGACATGCCCAGTCTCCAAGCTGCAGGAGGAGGTTCACTACTCAGAGGTTGAGGACTAAACTGGAGGAACGATAAGGAAACTGCAATTAACCAGTTTCTAGAAAAGACAGAACACCACCTGGGAACTTTTCAGGATACTTCCTTATCCACTTCACAATTAAAACAGCAATACACAATGCTGTCACTCAGCATGCTATGTTTAAATGAGCAGCACTGATATTAAGGGGACTACCGTCTAAAAGAAAATAAGACCAGAAGTTTTGTATTTAGAGGAAACATGCAAGATACTGTCAGAGCTGGCACCCATGCCCCTAATAATGATACACACTACTATACAAACAACAAATTATGCAAGTCTTATAGTACAAAGATAACACTACTAAACTGAAATCAACAATAAATTACATTAGCTAAGTTTATTTTACTGCATTGGTTCTGCACAATATGTTTGGAGACCATAGTGTAGTATGATAACATCACGTTTTTAGATCCAACTGTGCTTTGGAGAAACAGAACATGGCACCACACAGACCAATAGAAACTAGCTAATGTCTGGAATTGCATTTGCTTTTCTACTACTAGGAATCTTCTCTCTGTTCGTGCTAGCCATTAACAATCCCTCCCTACGAGCTCCTTTAAGGGTGCCATACAATGCATCCGTCATCCTTGCCTTAAAGGACTGCACCCCCTCTACTCCAGAGTCTAAACCCTTTCAGCCTCATTCATGAGCCCTTGTCTCTAATCTTCCTTTCCAGTGAAAAAGGGTCGCTACCTGTGCACTAGCCATATCTTTGCAGTATCTGAAAACCTCAATTATACCTTCAACCTTCTTCTCCCCAACTCAGGAAGATACAAGTTCATGCCCTGAAGTCTGACTGCACAGGTCTTGCTTGCAGATTTTCGAGAATGCATAAAGCAGCATACTGCCTGCCTCTGTAACTGCACAAAGTAAATCGAAATGCAGATGAGGGTATATAAGGGCTGTAAAATACATCGGGTGCCTCTCTGCATTCACTTCTTCGCAACTGAAAAGTGGTAGAGGAGAGACAGCTACCTACGTTAGACAGGATTAGAGAGGCTTTTTCTCTCGCTCGGCCTTCCCGCCGTCGCCTGTGCCGTAGAGTTTCACACTTTCAGAGGCCTGTCTCCAGAGCCACACCGAGGGCCATGGTCAGCCTGTGCCGGGGCGTTAAGGCACAGCGTGAACCCTGGGCCCGCTCGGGAAAGATTAAAGGCGCTCCGCCGCCTGACAGGAAGGGCTCAGAGCTCTGGCCTGAAGCATTCTCCCGTCCGGAAACGCGGCGAAGAGAAAGGGAAAGTTCCAGGTTACAGCCCGCTCACTCGCTCCACTAACTGGCAGCCACCTCTTCCTGCTACTGCTCCCCTCGCGCCCGCGGAACGCGCTCTTTCCGGGGGGGAGGGGCAAGGGGAAAAAAGAATGCGAGAAAATCCAACAACCGGAAGTCCTCTAGACAACGGCGGCTCGCCAGGGACAAACCTCATCCAAACAGGATTCTCTCTACCTGTGCGTCATCGAGTAGAGGGCGGAGCGAGCATCGCGCTGCAGCCCTCCTCAGCTTGGACCGAGCTCGGGAATTGGTTGTTTTATTTGAGGGCAGTTTAAGGGGGTCATAGTTTGACTCCTTGTCCACGTCCGTCGCTGAACATATAGGGGCAGCATTTTTCCATAGACAAGAAAAGAGGAAGCCCTTTTAAATACGTCAATCACACGCACTGGAAACCCTGGTTTTCTAGAGGGAAGCTGCTTGGCAGAGCAGGAGTACCGGTCGTGCATGAAATTTGGGCGGTACAAATGAGTAATAGATTTATCTTGCCTAAAGAACTAAGTCGGGCAACAACTCTGAAATGGCCCGCCTCCCAGAAAAAGACCGAGTCTAAATTCAGAGCGGCTGTTTTCGACGAGCTGTGGTTCATGGTTGGTCTTCCAATGACTAGTTTTCTGCTTCCATCCGCGACTTCGGATGCCTGTTTTACCCAAAGACATTTCTCGTTTTCAAAACTAGCAGAAAAACTCTTTCCCAAACGTAAAAAATGGCAGACTTAAGGAAATATTTTTAATTTCTGCTTGGTTGTACGGTAAAGTAAAAATATATATATGATATAGGGGAGGGGGGGGGGCTTATACTTAACACCACTAACGAGCAAATACAAATTTCTGCTGGTGGTGGTGGCTGGCCCCACCGAGTGTTAAGTACCAGGGAGGCAATATCAGCTACGAGAATGTACATTAACTGGCAATCGGATACCCATGCAAATATGGGCGCAGACAGCACATGAACTCTTGATCACTATGAATGTGGAGCAGATCTGTTTTCTTGATTTTATAAACTTCGTGAACAGAACAAAGTAAACTATATCTAAAATAAATAAATGTTTTGTAATCCTTTTTCAAAAAATGACCAAAGGAAAAACGTACAACGAGTTAAGATAAACACAGTACCCCATTACACTAGTCACAGAGGACATAAACATAGGGAGGAAAAAAGAATTTCAAACATTATGAACAACAATTAACGTTCCAAACTAATTTCTGAATAACTTACTATAAAAACAAATATTTTGACAATATTTCAAAACAGGAAGTGAAAAACCTATATACATATGCTGAATGCACAGGAATAGAGGTAATTTGCTACCTAAGTAAAAGGATAAGCAGCTTATTAACCCAAATTCTCCTCAAATATCTCCAATGTAATTACACAATGTTCAATTGTAATTAATCAACAATACTGCCTATTACAATTGTTCCTGTAAATAGTTGATTGCAATTCGTTTTACAAGATGTTGTTGTTGTTGTTGTTGTTCAAAAGTTGAACCCAAATAATTCAAAATTGTTCCATGTAAAACCTTGTTCAGTTCTTGTTACCTGTAAACCACCTTTGATCTCTGGAAGAGGCGGTCTATAAGAAGCCTAAATAAAATAGCTAAGATGCCTAAAATGTCAGCTCCGCATTGGGATCATCAATCAGACGGTTACCCCAAGAAGGAAAAGCAACATAATCCTAAGCTATATTATTATTTTAAAACATTGATTTTTTTTGCAAAGTTGGGTAGTTGCCGCAAAGTTTAGCAGTTTAATTATATAGCCTGGAACATACTGACTCCTATCACTGCATAGTTATGTCCAGAATCTCCTTGTCATTCCTGTTCAGCATATCTTCCTCACTCTACCCCCTACTCCCTCTATCTATTCTCACCCCCACCATCTCCAGTCAACCACGTCTCTTTCCCTCACTACCAATATGAGCATGCCTCCTAGCTCTGCAGAAAGTGGGGGGGAGAGACAAACTAGTGGGGGACCTTAGATCTGTGAATGTACTCCAGGTCTACTGGGTCCTGCTCCCTCCAATACAGCCAGCATAGGCAGTGCTGCCTTTTACTTTCACATCCAATTGGCCATCAGTGATGCTTTCCACCCCCACCCATCTTGTGGAGAAGGACAGACAGACACACAAAACCAAAGGAAGGCAGCTGTTGCAGAGGCATCATGAGGGTACTTTGTACAGCCAGAGGCAGACACCTCACATTACCTAAATTATAGAACCACCACTGTAAATACAGGGCAAGACACTGGTGACTAAAGACAAAGTTTATAATCATAATATACCCAAATACTTCATTTATTCTTAAAATAAATATCCTGCAAGATCAGTTACTCTAACTCTTAAAAATATGTAGTCTAGTTTAAAGACTTTATCTTCAATAATAGCATGTGAAATTTAATTCTCTAGCAATCTGATATGTGACAATCTGGCTCCCTTGTGGTAGTACCACAAAACAATCACTAGAGGTCAGCCAAAGTCATTTTGAGCTGGGCATGTTCCTACCCTAATCACATGCAGGGCCCTTGGGGTGAATTGACATCTCCACGGTATCTTAGTATATGAAAGGAGGGAGGGTGGGTTTGGTCAGGCTTTTATTTTGGGAAGGAAAGCATAGTTACTCACCTGTAACAGGTGATCTCCGGGAACAACAAGAATAAGTCTTCCCATATGGGTATCATTAGTACCGACAGAGCCTGCACAGGCACGCTCCCAAGCGTCCCATAGGAAAGCTTTTGGGAACATCCCACAGCACCTACATTCCGCCTTCCTGACACTCCCTCATAGTTTATAGCTGAGACCAAAAGGAGAGGAGATAGAGACAACTCCTAGGGGAGGTGGGTGGGTTGTGAAGACTTATTCCTGCTATTCCCATAGATCACCTGTTACAGGTGAGTAACTATACTCTCTCCAGAAACAAACAGGAGATTCCCCAGCTGAGAGATGCCAGAGGGATGACCCCAGCTAGCTGCAAACCCCAAGTGAGATGGGTCATGTTTCCTCCCATGGATCTCTGGTATCAAAAACCAGGACGGCAGGTAGGAGTTGTATTAAGTCTGAAAGAGATGCTGGAGCACAGCCTAACCAAACAAGACAGCCCAATGGGAGTCCGTGTCTAAGCAATAGGGGGCTGTAAAGGTGTGTACCGAAGCCCAAGTGGCTGCTCTACAGCTGTCATCAATGGACACAGAGCAAAGATTAGCCATTAAGGCTGCCATTGCTCTGACATTGTGAGCTGTGATATGGCCTTCGAGAGAAAGTCCCTTACTCTCATCTGCAAAGGATATGCATTTGGCTTGTCCACCTAGAGAGAGTTCTTTTGGAAACTGGAAGTCCCAAATGACTAGAATCAAAAGCAACAAAAAGTTGAGATCTTCTATGTTGCTTAGTTCTTTGAAGGTAAAAAGCTAAGGCTCTTTTACAATCGAAGGTGGTGGTTGTTAAGTGCCGTCAAGTCAGAGTCGACTCATGGCAACCCTCTGGATAGCTATCCTAAATTGTGTTCGATCTCAAAGATATGAAGATTCTTTTCTGCATTAGAGGCATAAGGCCTAGGGAAGAATACAGGAAGATAAACTGCTTGGTTTAAATGAAAAAGCAAAACCACCTTTGGCATAAAGTGAGGATGAGTCCTAAGAACTACCTTATCATGGTGAAATCTTGTATAAGGAGGATCCGCCACTAAATCTTGACCCGGTGAAAAGCGGTATATAAATACAGCTAAATAAATAAATAAATAAAGCTTGTAACTCACTGATGCATTTTGCAGAAGTGACGGCAACTAGGAAGATGACCTTCCAAGAAAGAAACTTTAGAGCTGTAGTGGCTAAAGGCTCAAAGGGCAGTTTCATGAGCTACCCGAGAACAAGATTCAGATCCTATGCCACCGGTGGTGGCTTAATGGGAGGTTTTGTTAAACCTCTCATAAATCTCGCTACGAGTGGATGAGAGGAAATAGGTTGTCCATCCAGAGGTTTGTGAAAAGCAGCAATGGCACTAAGATAGACCCTTACTGAATTGGTCTTAAGACCAGAATCTGATAGATGGAGTAGATACTCCAGAAGCGATTCCACAGGCAATGTATGGGGGTTAAGTCCCCTTTGAGAACACCATACAGAGAATCTCTTCCACTTAAAGGCATAGGATCACCTTGTGGAAGGCTTCCTGGAAACCACAAGGATATCCTTTACCTGTTGAGATAGATTGATATCCGGGAATCCTAGGCTTTCAGTAACCAGGCCTTGAGGTGCAGGGACTGGGGATTTGAGTGCAATAGCATCCCGTTTTCCTGGGACAGAAGATCTGGAGCACATCCCAACTCCAGAGGTGTGGCCCGAGAGAGACGCAGAAGCAGAGGATACCACATTTGCTGTGGCCAACATGGAGCTATGAGGATCATATGACCTCTGTCTCTCTGAAGTTTGAAAAGGGTTTTGGGAATGAGGGGAATGGGTGGGAAGGCATAGAGGAAGTCCCGACCCCAATGGAGGAGGAAAGCATCTCATGCCTGACAGTTTTGAGCTGGAATTCTGGAACAGAATTGAGGAAGTTTGGTATTCTGTGGACTTGCGAAGAGGTCTATATCTGGCATTCCCCAGATTCAAAATACCTGAGCAAGCTTTCCAGTCTTTTGCATTGAGTGTCACATGTATGATTTTCTCCCAGTTCTCTAGAGGCTAAAGTAGCAGACTTGGAAAGCATAAGACAGACAGAGAGGTACATAGATGAGACCCACAGGGATATAGTCCTGAAGTCCTACCTCCAGTCTGGCAGCATCCCTGTTGCCATGGAGGAGAGAGGTCACGTGACAGGAGAGCATCACCCTGGTGTGGCAGGAAGTGATCCTGTAACTAGGACCTGTCCTCCAGATGATGTAAAACCCTCCCACACCGAGGAAGTTTCTCCAGGGCCATGTGCCCATGAGGGAAGGGTTAGGACAGCCGTTATAGTTGGGGATTCAATCATTAGGCATGTAGATAGCTGGGTGGCTGGTGGACGTGAGGATCGCCTGGTAACATGCCTGCCTGGTGCGAAGGTAGCGGACCTCACGCGCCACCTAGATAAGGTCTTAGATAGTGCTGGGGAGGAGTCTGCTGTCTTGGTACATGTCGGTACCAATGACATAGGAAAATGTGGTAGGGAGGTTCTGGAGGCTAAATTTAGGCTTTTAGGTAGGAAGTTGAAATCCAGAACTTCCAGGGTAGCATTCTCCGGAAATGCTTCCTGTTCCACGCGCAGGACCCAAAAGGCAGGCAGAGCTCCAGAGTCTCAATGCGTGGATGAGACAATGGTGCAGAGATGAGGGTTTTGGATTTGTTAGAAACTGGGGAACATTCTGGGGAAAGGAGGGGCTCTTCCAAAGGGATGGGCTTCACCTTAACAGGGATGGAACCAGGCTGCTGGCATTAACCTTTAAAAAGGAGATAGAGCAGATTTAAACTAGATATTAGGGGAAAGCCGACAGTCGCCCAAGAGCAGATGGTTCAGAAGAATGTATCTTTGAAGGATACTACCAAAAGCAGAGAGGTTCCACAAAAGAGTAAAGTAGCCCAAATGCCCTCGAGTATGGAGCTGACAGAGCTTAAAGATCCCAAATTACCCATGTCTAACAATAGCCAAATTAATATGAATAAAATACATTCTCTAAAATGCTTGTATGCAAATGCTAGAAGTCTAAAAAATAAGATGGGAGAGTTAGTATAGCACTAAATGAAAGGTTAGATATGATTGGAATATCAGAGACATGGTGGAAGGAGGACAACCAGTGGGACACTGATACCTGGGTACAAACTATATCGTAATGATAGAGCTGATCAAATTTGTGGAGGGGTTGCTCTCTATGTTAGAGAGGGCATTGAGTCAGAAAGGATTAAAGTTTTGCAGGAAAGAAAATCTGCTGTAGAATCTATATGGATTGAAATTCCATGTAAAAGGGGGAAGGCAATGGCAGTGGGGGTGTACTATCGAGCGCCTGGCCAGAATGACCAAATGGATGATGAAATGCTCAAAGAAATCAAGGAAGCTAACAAAAGTTACAGTGCAGTAATAATAATGGGTGATTTCAACTACCCCGGTATTGACTGGGTCAGTGTCACGTCAGGACATGCTAGGGAGATAAAGTTCCTAGATGAAATAAATGACTGCTTCTTGGAGCAGCTGGTTCATGAACCGACCAGAGGGGAAGCCATATTAGACCTAGTCCTTAGTGGAACACCAGATCTAGTGCAAGAGATAAGGTTGTTGGGGCCACTTGGCAATAGTGATCATAGCATGATCACCTTTGATTTAATTAGTGGAGGACGGATAGTAAGGAAATCCACAGTACTACCTTTTAACTTTTGAAAGGGAGACTATGATAAAATGAGGAAAACAGTTAAGAAAAAACTAAAAGGAGCAGTTGCAAAGGTTAAAGACGTACATCAGGCTTGGCTGTTGTTGAAAAATACTATCTTGGAAGCCAGAAGCCAGACCAGCTGTATTCCACGCTTTAAGAAAAGTGGAAGGAAGTCCAAAAAACTGCCAGTATGGTTTAAAGGTGAGGTCAGAGAGGCTGTTGTTGCCAAAAAAGCATCTTTCAGGAAATGGAAAAAAGAGCCAAACGACGAAACCTGGAAACAGCACTAGCGCTGGCAAGTCAAATGCATTCATTGATAAGGCAGGCAAAGGGAGAATTTGAGAAGAAGCTTGCTGCGGAAGCAAAAACGCGAAGTAAAGACCTTTTCAAGTACATTCGTAGCAAAAAACCTGTGAGAGAGTAAGTTGGTCCATTAGATGATAAAGGGGTTAAAGGAGCACTAAGAGGCGACAAGGCGATAGCGGAGAGACTGAATGAATTCTTTGCTTCAGTCTTTACTGAGGAAGATGTAGGGATGTTACCCATGACTGAAGTGGTATTTAAAGGTGCGGAAGAATCGAAGGAAATATTGATACATCGGGAAGATTTATTACAACTATTAGATAAACTGAAGAGTAGCAAATCACCTGGGCCGGATGGTATACATCCAAGGGTGTTGAAAGAACTGAAATATGAGATTGCAGACCTGCTATTAGTAATACGTGAACTATCATTAAAATCATCTCCAATACCTGAAGATTGGAGGATCGCCAATGTAACACCAATTTTTAAAAAGGGTTCCAGGGGTGATACGGGAAACTACAGACCGGTGAGCCTGACATCAGTACCAGGAAAAATGGTAGAAACCATCATAAAGAATAAAATTACTCAGCATGTAGATAGTCATGACCTAATGGGAGACAGCCAACATGGCTTTAGACAAGGAAGATCTTGTCTTACTAATCTGTTATGTTTTTTTGAAGGAGTGAATAATCAGGTGGACAAAGGTGAGTCGGTTGATATTGTGTATCTGGACTTTCAGAAAGCCTTTGACAAGGTCCCTCATGAGAGACATTTGGCAAAACTAAAGAGTCATGGGATAGGAGGCAGTGTGCTATTGTGGATCAGGAACTGGTTAAAAGATAGAAAGCAGAGGGTAGGGCTAAATGGCCAATTTTCCCAATGGAGAAAGGTGAATAGTGGAGTACCCCAGGGATCTGTGCTGGGTCCGCTGCTTTTTGACATATTCATAAATGACCTGGAAAGTGGAATAACGAGTGAGGTTATCAAATTTGCAGATGACACAAAACTATTTAAAGTTGTTAAAACCCAAGAGGATTGTGGAAAATTGCAAGAGGATCTTGATAAATTGGAAGACTGGGCATCAAAATGGCAGATGAAATTTAATGTGGACAAGTGCAAGGTTATGCACCTAGGGAAGAACAACCCAAACTATGGTTACACGATGCAAGGTTCCACATTAGGAACTACCACCCAGGAAAAAGATTTAGGCGTCATTGTGGATACCATGTTAAAACCCTCGGCCCAGTGTTCAGCAGCGGCCAAGAGAGCAAATAGAATGCTAGGTTTGATAAGGAAAGGAATGGAAAATAAACATAGAAACATAGAAATATGACGACAGAAAAAGACCACATGGTCTGTTCTTCCATAACTACAACAGTCCACTTTTTGCCTTTAGAGATCCTCTGTGTTGGTCCCATGCTTTCTTGAATTCAGTTACTGTCCTCATCTCTACCACCTCCACTGGGAGACTATTCCACGGATCCACTACTCTTTCCGTAAAGAAATATTTCCGCATATCACTCCTGAATCTATCTCCCTTCACCCTCATCCCATGTCCCCTCGTAGCAGAACTTGCTTTCAATTGAAAGAGGCTCTCTCCCTGAACATTTATGCCATGGAGGTATTTAAACATCTCAATCATATCACCTCTATCCCGCCTTTCCTCTAAGGTGTACATATTAAGATCCTTAAGTCTGTCCTCATATGCTTTATAATGAAGCCCATTAATCATTTTGGTAGCAACCCTCTGCACCGACTCCATCCTGTTCACATCCTTTTGAAGGTGCGGTCTCCAGAATTGCACACCATACTCCAAATGAGGTCGCACCAAAGACTTATACAGAGGCATTATCACCTCCTTTTTTCTGCTAGCCATTCCTCTCCGTATGCACCCAAGCATCCTTCTAGCTTTTGCTGTCGCCTTTTCCACCTGTTTAGCTACTTTAAGATCATCAGACACAACCACGCCTAGGTCCCGCTCTTCTTTAGTGGACAAAAGTACTTCACCTCCTATACTGTATTGCTCCCTTGGATTGCTGCAGCCCAAATGCATGACCTTACATTTTTTAACATTAAATCCCAGCTGCCAAATTCTAGACCATTCTTCAAGCTTAGCTAGATCCCTCCTCATGTTATCTACCCCTTCCTGGGTGTCTACTCTATTGCAGATTTTGGTATCATCCGCAAAGAGGCAAACCTTACCCGACAGCCCTTCCGCTATATCACTAACAAAGATGTTAAAAAGAATTGGACCAAGGACAGATCCCTGGGGCACACCACTGGTAACATCCTTCTCCTCAGAGTGAGCTCCATTTACTTGTACTCTTTGTCGCCTCCCACCCAACCAATTTCTAACCCAAGCAGTAACTTTAGGGTCCATCCCTAGGGTGCTCAGTTTGTTTATAAGTCGCCTGTGAGGAACAGTGTCAAAGGCTTTACGGAAATCTAAATACACCACATCTAGAGCTCTCCCTCGGTCTAACTCCCTGGTCACCCAGTCAAAAAAATCAATCAGATTTGTCTGACAAGACCTGCCTCTGGTGAATCCATGCTGCCTCGGATCCTGTAATCCGCTGGACTCCAGAAACCTCACTATTTTCTCTTTCAGCAGCGTTTCCAATAATTTACTCACCACCGAAGTTAAACTAACCGGCCTGTAGTTTTCAACCACATCCTTACTTCCGCTTTTGTGTAAAGGCACCACATGAGCCTCTCTCCAGTCCTTTGGCACCACTCCTGACTCCAACGAGGCATTGAAAAGGTCAGTCAGTGGAGCTGCTAGAACGTCCCCAAGTTCCCTCAGTATTCTAGGGTGTATCCCATCCGGTCCCATCGCTTTGTCTACTTTAAGTTGAGCTAGTTTCTCACGAACACAGTCTTCTGAAAATAGTTCAAGTTGTCCCTCGCTTCTGTTCTTATTTGTGGGTGTTTTCTGAGGTCCTGCTCCTGGTTCTTCATCTGTGAACACAGAACAAAAATATTTGTTAAGCAATTCCGCTTTATCCTTATCAGCTTCTACATATTCCCCCCCTGCACCCTTGAGTCTGACAATACCACTTTTGCTCTTCCTCTTCTCACTAATATATCTGAAAAATGTCTTATCCCCCCATTTTATTGCATTGGCTATTTCCTCCTCCTTTTGAATCTTTGCCTTCTTGACTACTTTGCTAGCTTCTCTAAGTTTTTCCAAATACAGATGCTTGTCTTCTGCTCTCTGTGATCTCTTGTATTTCATGAAGGCCTCCCTCTTTTTCTTCACTTTTTCAGCTACTTCCTTCGAAAACCATAGCGGTCTCCTGTTCCTTTTGCCTTTATTTACCATTTTAACAAAAAGGTTGGTTGCCCTTAAAATACCCCCTTTCAGTTTTGCCCACTGTTTTTCTACATCCCCCAGCTGTTCCCATCCCACTAACGACTCCCTGAGGTATTGGCCCATCTTCGCAAAGTTAGTCTTCCTAAAGTCTAAGATCCTCACCTTGGAATGGATTCTAACAGCCCTAGTCCTAATACTGAACCACACCATCTGGTGATCACTGGAAGCAAAATGATCTCCCACTACAACATCAGAAACACTTTCACCATTGGTAAGCACCAAGTCCAGTATGGCCCCTTCACGTGTGGGGTCTATTACCAATTGCCTGAATAGTTCTCCCTGTAGAGAATCCAGGATCTCCTTACTTCTAGATGATACTGCAGCAGGAATGTGCCAATCAACATCTGGCATATTGAAATCTCCTATCAGTAGCACTTCCCCTTTCTTAGCAATGCTGCGTATGTCTTCAATTAACTCTGTCCACCTCTTCCTCTTGTGAGGGAGGTCTGTATATCACTCCAATGCAAATAGATTTCTCTTTCCCTCTTTCTAGTTTAACCCACAATGCCTATTATAATTATATTATATTATAATGCCTCTATATCGTTCCATGGTGAGACCGCACCTTGAATATTGTGTGCAATTCTGGTCGCCGTATCTTAAAAAGGATATAGCGATTTTAGAAAAGGTTCAGAGAAGAGCCACCAAAATGATAAAGGGGATGGAAGGATACACCTATGAAGAAAGGCTAAAAAGGTTAGGGCTCTTTAACCTGGAAAAGAGACGGCTGAGGGGAGATATGATAGAAGTCTATAAATTAATGAACGGAGTGGAATGGGTAAACGTAGATCGATTGTTTACCTTATCAGAACATAGAAAGACTAGGGGACATGCAATGAAGCTACAGGGTAAACTATTTAAGACTAATAAAAGAAAATATTTTTTCACTCAACGTGTAATCAAACTCTGGAATTTGTTACCGGAGGATGTAGTAAAGGCTGTTAGTGTAGCTGGGTTTAAAAAAGGTTTGGACAAGATCCTGGAGGAAAGGTCCATAAACCATTATTAAGAAGGGACCCAGGATATCAATGCTTGAACCAATACAAGCATTGTGGAACCTGTGTCCCGTGGGGAAACTGCTAGGTACATATGACCTAGATTGGCCACAGTTGGAAACAGAATACTGGGCTTGATGGACCTTGGTCTGACCCAGTATGGCATATCTTATGTTCTTATGTAAGCTGGTCTGAGTGTAGAGACCATTCGTGTGGCAGCAGTATCCAACTGAGTTTGTCTGGCCAAAGATTTTGAATGCCCGGAAGATATACCACTAGAAGGTGGATTTGAAGCTCTCTGGCAAGGGCCCACAGTAACAAAGCTTTGTTGCATAGCAACAGAGCCTGTTCCGCCCTGCTTGTTCACATTAAACATAGCTACTTGATTGTCAGTCGGGATCAGAACTATCTTGTAGCAGAGATGGGCCTGGAAAACCCAGACAGCATGGAAGATGGCTCTAAGCTCTAGGAGGTTTATGTGAAGACAAGCCTCCTCTGGGGTCCAGAGACTCTGAGTCAATAGATCGTGCAAGTGAGCCCCCCAACCCAGCTTGGATGCATCTGTTAAGGTGATTTGGCATAGAGGCTGCTTGGAAAGGAGAACCCATGAGGTGGATTTCCAGTGACTGCCACCATTGTAGGGACAAAATGAGAAGTGTGGAGCTCCTGATTTTGTCCATTAGCCGACCCAAGGCTTCTGTCCACTGAGAGGATAGGGTCCACTGGGCTGCTCGCATGTGAAGGCAAGCATAGCGAACCACATGAACCATGGATGCCATATGCCTTAGAAGCCCAAGCATCTCCCGAGCAGTCAGGAAGACCTTCGTAGCTGCTTGGGAGGCCGGCTCTACTATACAAAGACGCTGTGGTAGTAAAGCCTTTGACTGCCTTGTGTCTAGATGAGCCCCTATGAATTCTAGAGACTGAGAAGGGGTGAGATGAGATTTTGGGAGGTTTATGACCAGTCCCAAGTATCAAAGGATTCGCATGGTGTGAAAAAGAGCGAAGCTGGCTTCTGGGGCTGTTGATGCTCGAATGAGCCAATTGTCTAAGTAAGGGAAGACAAATATTCCTAGAGTTCTCAGGAATGCTGCTATTACTGCCATGCATTTTGTGAAGACTCTTAGGGCAGAAGCCAGACCAAAGGGAAGAACCCTGTACTGGAAGTGTCTTCCCTGGAAAAGGAATGCCGGAATTTCCTGTGATCTGTATGGATGAGAATATGCAAAGATTGTAAAAGGGGGTGCTTGTTATGAAGGTACCATCATCTTGGCAAGTATGTAAATTAACTGTCTTGCAAAGGATTGTGGTTATTGAAGTCCATTCATACAAAGCTTGCCTTTTAAATAAATGAAGAAACTTGTAGTTGGTCGAGTGTAAGGCAAAATTAGAGTTTATTTATGGGGTGAATATTCCACACACAGATATACTTGGTAACACCATCTGGATAACCTCTCCAGGGTTTATTCAACATAAACAAGGCAACTGAAAAGCTTATGTAAATAAGTATCAAAGTCCTTTATGGAACAGAAAGGCTTTCTTACAGCCACTGCTATCAAACTTCGTAGCAGTGCTTAGGTGGAAACAAACCAAAAAGGAAAAACTTCTTCATACAAAAAAACAGCTCTTTATCCACACAGAAAATAACTTTTACATTCCACATGTGCTTGGCTTGTGCTGTGCACTGCTCTACCATCAGGTGACAATCCTGATGCAATCAACAACTTGTTCTCAGCACACGGCAAACGTCCCCAAAAGCTTTCTCTCACTAAGAGAACTTTCTGGGGAGCCAATAATTAGAATGTTTCCTTTTGATGTTTGCTCTTATTTGGAGGATTTTTCTAAACAACCTACACAGGGAACAGTCCATACAAACATTCTCTTCATCAGAAATTAAACCTTGCTCCTGGAATTGCATGGGTTCAGTTTCACTGTCTGACTCAGAGGGCTTTATTAACTGACTTCTATAAGGAGAGAAACTGTTTCCCTGCTGTTTGCAATGCTCATAGCTAGAGAAACACTCACAGTTCATACCTGAATCCAGGCTGGCATCATGCTGATTCCTTTGGTATTCTGGCCAGTATGCAATAGAGCTTCTGTGTCCTGTCCTCCAGTTGATATCTCTGGACCTCAGGGCCTTTTCTCCATACGTCCAAGAGGTATTTGGGCTCCTTTTCTCCTTAGCTGCAGCAGTACTCCTTCTAGGTGCTGCTTGAGGGTCCCTGGCCGTGGATCTCCAGACCTCTGGCTTTCTCCAGTCCTCTGAAGGTTGTTTCCCCCAGGAATCTCTCCAGGCATACGTACTTCTCTGAGCTCCTCTCTTGGACCGTCTGCTTCCTTGTCCTTGTTCCTTCAGGTTCCGGTTGTTCCTGTTCCTCCTGCTCCCGTCCTGGTTCTCGTCCTTTCCTGAAGATTCCCCTCTTAAAGGGCTTAGATTGCAGCTCCTCCCTTGCATACTTCAGGTGTTGTGGATTAAACTCTCTCCTAGAAGGTGATTGATTAGAGATGACATAATGGTTTCTTTGATTAGACTCATGCTTTTCCATTTTAGCTCCTCTAGGGGCTTTCTGCAAACTGATGCATCCTGGAACATGTAGTCTTTTAGGGAAACAAGCTATCTTATTTCTCTGACCTGCCAGCACAGGTCCCTTGATCAGAGTAAATTCCCTTCTTTTGTCCTTACTCCCTGAGCTTTGATAAGCTTCCTTATCACAAGATGCATCCTTTAGATCTAGAGAACATAGCCAGTCCTGACTCTGAAGGTATGGCAGGAGTGTTCCGAGGGTGATCATTTTGAATTTTTCCCGGAACAGATACTTGTTTAATTCTCGGAGGTCTAGTATAGGCCTGTGTCCCCGTTTTCTTTGGTATGAGAAAGTAGGGGGAGTAGAATCCCGTTCCCTGTTGGGGTATGGGTACCTCTTCTATTGCTCCTTGAGCAAGAAGTGATGCGACCTCCTGACCCAAGAGATTGGTGGCAGGGACCTGAGAATTGAACTGTTTTATCATTGTAGGAGGGGGCATACTGTGGAAATGAAGTCTGTACCCCTCTTGCAAAATGGACAGAGTCCAGTTTTCTAATGTTATTTGTTGCCATCTTCTGGCAAAATGGCATAACCTTCCTGGAATGGTGAGGGATTCTGGACCTTTCAGGGGCAGAAAGACTAAGTTCTCTAGGAAAGAGTCAAAGCCCCTGAGGAGGCTGAGCTTGTGGAGCTGATTGAATTCTTGGAACTTGTGGCTTCCTCTGCTATCTGTTCTGTTGCTGCCCCTTTTGGGGAACATGAACTGGGTAGTGAGCATAATGGGTGTAAGATGGGTAACATTTCTTTTTCTTGTTGAAAAAGGGTTTCTTGACTGACTTTTTCTTTGCTGGGTTGGCTGTAGACTGATAGTCTATTCAAAGTAGTATTTTCAGATTCAATCTGATTAGCTTTGTCTTGCCAATCCTTGCCAAAGAGATTTTCTCCTGTGCAAGGAATGTTTCCCAGTTTATCTTGCACCCATTGTTCTAAGTCTGATGCCTGAAGCCAGACAATACGACGTGCACCGATGGAAATAGCAGATGTTCTGCTAATGCATTCAAAGCAAACAAAGGTTGCATGGTTTACAAATTTTGAGACATCCTGGGCATGTTTGACCAGAGTAAGGAATTCCCCCCTTTTTTCCTCAGGGAGAAGAGGGCTCATGAGCTCCAAGTCACCTGTAACTTCTTTGAGGAACATTCCCATATAGAGAATGTAAGACCTAGTCCTGGCTGTCAACATGGAGGATTGGAAACATCGACGCCCAAAGGCATCAAGTGTCCTCGATTCATGACCCAGAGGATTGGAAGAATGTGTTTTAGCACTCTTAATCCTCCGTATTGCCGATTCCATTACCATTGAATGGTGTTGTAACTGAGTCTTTTGAAAGCCAGGACAGGTTGGAACTCGGTACATGGTATCGAGTCGTTGAGAGTATGGAGACACCATCAAAGGAGTTTCCCACATTCTTAGCATACGATCATGCAAGATTCTGTGAATAGGCAGAGTAGCTGCCTCTTTAGGAACCTTAGGGTACTGAAGAATTTCAAATTATTCTGCTCTAGGTTCCTTCTCTGGAGTCACCGTGATTGCAAGACCTCAAGCTAAATCACATATAAAATCCTGGAAGGACATGTCTTCTGGAGGAGACATTCTTCGTTGAGGAGAAGGGGATGGATCCTCCAGAAGGATAGCTCTAGTACTGGCATAGTCATCTGAGTCATCGGATGATTTGAAGTATCTGCGCCGGATGTTCTTGCAAGGCACGGTACCGGTATCACTCGAAGTTGGTATCGGGGTGTCTCAGTACCGATCCATTGATATCTGAGATAGACAAGCCTCGGCAGGGGGGGAAGCATACCTGCTGAGGCACTCAGTACCGGTGTCGGTACCAATACCTGTGGAACCATCTGTAGCGGTCTTAGCGGTACCGAAGCTGCTAAGAGGGCCACTAGACTGCGTTCGATAGCGAGGATTCTGTGATCAATCGCTCCTGCTGATGCCTGGGTGTCAGTACCGGTGGAAGCTGCTACGACCCCAGAACATGGCACCAGTAGGTTTGCAGAGGTAGAAGCCTCTGGAACATTCTGGAGCCCCGTTAATGCTTTGGAGACCAAGGCCTCCCGCCGGGGCTGTTTTGCCGGTGAACTTTCCTCGAGGGCAATGCCAGTGGCATCTCGATACTTAGACGGAGATCTACCCTTTGAGGACCGGCCAGTCTTAGAAGACTTAAGTTTAGTTACCTGAGATCCATGGGAGGAAGATGAAGCCCTGGAAGACGTTGATACAACTGACATCGTATCTGCAGCAAGAAGGGTACCGGGTTTTGCAGCTCTATTCTGCAGGCCCCTTTTGGTCATCTTTCTGCAGGAGAGACACTCCAATGGAGAATGGTCAGGACCTAAACATTTAAGACACCATTCATGGGTATTGGTGACGGAAATGGTACCGCCACATTTAGAACATTTCTTGAAACCACTGGCTGGTTTCTCCATGTTTGAAGAAAAATGGACCTAGTGCCCAAAATGGCACCTAGCCCCAACAGGGGAAAGGCCCCTGAAAGAAAATCTTTTAGAAACAAGTTAAAAAAAAAAAAAGAAGAGATAACCGGCAGTACCAGTAGGCATCAAAGGAAGGCAGACTTGACCACAAAAAACAAAAGAATAAGGATAAATTTTTCTGCAGTGACAGGATATGCATCCTGTCAGCTCCGCAGAAAACGAAAAACTGAAGAGGGAGAGTTGGAAAGGCAGGAAGGCAGCACGCAGGCGCTGTGGGATGCTTCCAAAAGCTTTCCTATTAGATGCTGGGGAGCGTTCCTGCACAGGCTCTGTCGGTACCGACGATACCCATATGTGAAGACAACATTCCTGCTTGTTCCTGGAGATTGGGTTTTCAAGGGGGAGCTTGTAAAAGCTTTTAGCTCTGCACAGGGATTTAAGGGTAGGGAGGCATCGGCCCACTAGGCCTCCATGAAGTTGAGATTCCCCCAGAGGGCTAGGTGAGGGGACCTCTGCTTCAGGTCAGAAGGCCCTTTAATTTTCTCATGCTACTGCATAAGAGTATTTATAAAAAACTTCTCATATTGCCACAGCCCAGAACACATGAACTTCCAGTTCCTGGTTGTGGCAATGAATGAAAAATTCCCTGCAAAGGATAGCTATGGATTAGTAACTGTTTGTAGTGATTGTAAACTGTTATTATGTCCTTCAGCCTAGGTAATATATCAAGAAATTTCATTAATAAGCTGTTTGCATCTTGAATGTACATTTCATAGAAATGGGTACTAAGCCACAAAAATGGGGGTGGGTTAGAACCAAAGTCCCTTAAATTGGTTTTGTAACTTTTACAGTTTCCCTTGCTCTGGTTTATTGCTTCACTTCTACGTGGGACCCACCTTTTCTTGTGGCTGTTAACAGACAATAGCCTAGTTCAGATCCTATGCCAGCGATATCAAGGTTACATACTTGTTTATTGTACAATGGTGCAAAGGGCGGTATATCAAATTTTAAACCATAATAGAATATTAAGGTCAACAGCCTCAAAGGCTGCTGAGAAGTCCAGCAACACTGTACCGAAGTGAGTCTGTCACAATTTCTGTGAAGATCATCTAAGAGGGAGACAAGTCTATCTTAACATATAGAGCTGGTTCTAAAATCACATTAACTTAGATCCAGCTAGTTTCTTCCTTACAGCCGATCACTAAGCTAAATATAAACTACCTGTTCTACAAGTTTCCCAAAAAAGGGACACTAGAGCAGTGGTTCCCAACCTTGGGATCGGGACCCAAATGAGTGGATGGGGGTCACAGAAATATGGCTATTTCCCCTTCTCTCTAGTCTTTCGCTCTTATACCACATAGTGTCAAGCACCAGTCAGCATGTGACCTGTGAGCCAGTGAACATTCATAAGCCCTTGCCCCCTCCTGTTAGACTGGAAACCCATGCTGAGTATTGGGATCTGTAAATGCACACTGACAGTAGGGACCTTGTGCTGATTTCTGCTGTTGCCACTACTGTTGCTGTGCCTTCCTGCTTTAGATGAATAGAGGGAGAGGAATGAGCTGAAGACATTCTATTTTGAGTTGATCATCATCTGGGGTCACGTGAACTTCCTATTGTTAAAATTGGGTCATACAGGATTAAAGGTTGATAAGCACTGCACTAGAGACTAGTTAGTAGCTTTCTATGTTATCCTGATCAAGATTGCTTTTTTCAGTACTGCTGGGAGCATCTTGACAGAGGAGAGTTCAAGATTTTGGTGGCTCTTTCTATGAGGTCTGCGCTGACTGGCTTTTAGTTAGCGTGTGATTTTATTAAGGTAGAGGGAGGAGTGGCCTAGTGGTTGGGGCAAGGTACTACAAGGCCGGAAGGTCGGTGGTTCAAATCCCACTAGAGGACAGCAACCTTGGGCCGGAAGGACTGGGGTTTCTAGTCCCACAGGTGCTTCTTGTGGTCTTGGGCAAGCCACTTAACCCTCCATTGCCCATGTTCCCTGTAAGTATTAGTGTATGTGTCTCACATCCCCTCGTGTTAAATGTATCCCCAACTGCTTTGACCCGGTGAAAAGTGGGATATAAATGCAGCTAAATAAAATAAATAAATAAAAATAAAATAAATAAGGTAGGCACGGGCCATTGTGAAAACTGTATTTGCATAGCTCAGGAGCTCTAGGAAGGCAGCCAGGCTCAGGTTTAGCAAAGCAGTGACGGCAAGTAGCAAGCAGATCAGAAGGCAGGTAGGCCAGCCAGGCCTTCACATGTCTAGAGATGAGAATGCAGGGCCTTCGAAGTCATGTGCGCTAAAGGTCTCATGCATCTCCACCCCCACTAATACATTATCTTGTTAAGCCGGGGGTGGAGACATATCAGACCTTCAGTGGGCACATGTTCTCAAAAGACGTGTGCTCCTTTGTTTCTTTTTATTTATTTAGAATTCTTACTTGTTGCCCACTTGCTTCCAACAAAGTCATCAAAGTAGTGTACAACAGAAACCTAATACAATAAAAACAATCCTACAAGTCATACATCATCCCTACCTTCTCCCCACCCACATCAATAACATAGGCAGGCAGGACTTATGTCCACCCCTCCCCCCGAGGAACACATCTGCCCTGATCCCTAATGCCCAGTGAAGATTTTACTCACAATTATGGGTAAAACAAGGCCACAGCTTTATTGCCAGATAAACATAATCAATACACGCATCAACATATGTACAGTGGGGCAAGGTTCCCGCTCTAGTCACCCGAGCCAGTAGGCGTTATGATCTCTTCCCTTGCTATCAAGCCAGCCCAACGAGGGGGATAGGGGCCACCTTGCCAAACTGGGCTGTGCTCTCCCCTGTACAAGGGGCCTCGCCATGTCACCTGTGAACCACCTGCACTGGGCAGCTGTTGGGTATGGGGACTCGCCAGGGCACCCCATCTTGGTGGCAGCTAGTGCACCCTTTTGTTCGAACTCTGCATGCACTTGCGGTCTGGCTCAGGTAACCGCCAGTAGCCATTCAGCTGTAACAGTGCTGATTCATGCAGGCCTTGTCCAGAGCAGCCATGTGGGGGGGGGGGGGGGGAGAGGGACAGGGCAGGGAAGCAGACAATCCAAAAGGAGGATCGCTCTGCTCCTTCTGCCTTTTATTGGGGGCTGAGATCTTGCCCAGGCACACGGGGTGGCGACAATTGTCACGAGGTTTTCTCCCAGTAGCGGGAATTTTCCCACTGTGCCTGGTGAGATCCCAGCCCCCTCTGAGAGGCAGGGGAAGGGGCGGACGGGCCCGCTGCCATGTTAAGCTGCAGGCCTGTCAAACTAGCCTCAGCCCCTTGTAATAACATAGGCAGGCAGGACTTACGTCCGCCCCATCCCCTGAGGAACCCATCTCTTATGCCCAGTGATGACTTTACTCACAATTATGGGTAAAACAAGGCCGCAGCTTTATTGCCAGATCAACATAATCAGTACAAATATATCAATATACATATGCAACATATGTACAGTGGGGTGAGGTTCCTGCTCCAGTCATCTGAGACAGTATGCACCATGACCTCTTCCCTTGCTATCAAGCAGGGGGGCTAGGGGTCTGCCTTGCCAAACTGAGCTGGGCCCACCCTTGTACAAAGGGCCTCGACATGTCACCTGTGGGCCACCTGCGCCAGGCAGCCGTTGGGTATGGGGATTCGCCGTGGCACCCCAACCCTTTTGTTTAAACTCTGTGCACTTTGGGCCTGGCTCAGGTAATTCCAACAGGTATATGGTACATACCTTCCATGTGTCCCCCACTAAGGGAACCTCTCGCCGGTGCCCAGCGCCACTGGGGCTTGCTGTGTGCTGACCCAAAGGACATTTTCCAAGGTCTCCTGTAAGTCGTTGAGGAACAAGCCCAGTCCAATGTCAGATAAGTGGAGCAGGTCTCCAGCAAAGTATCCAGGCAATAGGGGGTGTGTCCAGTTGTGTCATATCTGCCATCCTCCGGCAGACCAGATGCAGAGGGCAATCTGCCAGTTGATCTTCTTGAGCTCCCTGCTCCACAGGCGAGTGTCCGCCCACCTGAGGCGAGGGATTAGGTTGTACAAGATGAAAAGCGCGTGGGAAAGGTTGAGCACCACCCAAGAGAGGTCCATTCTGATCAGGTGGATGAGATGCTTTCCAGAGACTGTTCCAAGGTTGTTCCCTCCTAGGTGCACAACCAGGGCTGCAGGCAGGGCATGGGTCTGTAACTGCTGGCAAAGGAAGGGCCGCAAATGTCCCCACCCCATGCCCAGGAAGCCCAGCCATAAGAAGCATAGACTATGGTCGCAAAGTCCAAGGTGGGTCCCCAGGGGCCACTTGGATGCCCTTTCAGCTGCCCAGCAGATGAAGGAGTGACCCACGATCCAAACTGTGTGTTCTGCAAAAGAGGAGGGGTATGATTAGCGGAGGCAAAATAGTCAATCAATGATGCCAGTCAGATCTGTGTGAATGTGTGGAATAGGCACTGGACTGCCATCACCCCAGTGCCTGGATCGCTCGTACTGGAAGGTCCCTTTCTACTGCCACCATTGCAGCCCTGATGTGGAAGGAGTGCATCCCAAATAGGTCGGGGGATAGTCCCAGTGCTACCAATGATTTCCTAAACACAGCCACAAACTAGGATTTGGAGAGCAGCATGCCATCGAGGTGTATCAGGAACTGAGTGGTCGAAGAGAGCCGGGCTGACAGGTACTGGAGCGTGTTAGCCACGGGACATGTGCGAAGCCCAGGTACCGCCTTGAGGGAGATGGCTTGCTCCTTTCTTCTGGAATCGTTTTTGGCCTCCACAATCCAAATATGCAGCAGCTCCTGTGACACCAGGACCGCTGAAGACCAGACTGGGGGGGGGAATGTTTTTTTGGAGGCTGCCACAAGTTCACCGATTCAGAAGGCACCGAAGACGGCCAGCATAAATGCTGCCCGGAACTGACAGGTTTTGTACTCAGACGAGCAAGTGACAGATAGCACCACCCAGAGCCTGTCCAGTACCTCATGCATAACTGGATTTTGAGTATCAGGCTGCCCCAGGGAAGGCTTCGTGCCCGGATCTTCATCATTGTTTTAAGCAAAATGTTGTCAAACAGGTTCCCCAAGCCTGCTAGCTTAGTGAAGAAGGAAAATATGGCCAGGTGCGACTGACTGGCCTGTCTCAATAGGCCCCGAGAGCATATGCTCATGACGTATGCCACCAACAGCCCTGTATGCGGAAATCCATGTCTCCGGCCTTGAGATGTCAGGTAGGACAAAACAGCTGTATAGCCTCAGATGTATGCTGCCCAGGTGCAGGAGACTACCACCCACTGGATGAGATGCCAATCCATATGGATGCCATGTCCCATATCCAGTCCGGCAAGGGGGTGGGGTACTTGTCTGACGCCAGGGCCAGTCACCAAAATGAGTCCTACTATTTATTTATTTATTTCACATTTCTTATATACCACGCTCTTTGTCATCAGTGCGGTTTACATTGGACAATATCACACTTGGTCAATTGAATTAGACCGTCGTCTACATAGAACAGGGGATTTAACATGGAGGTAACTTGGGTGAACTATTTACATTCTTAGTACAAGTACATTTAGGTCTGAATTTGCTGTAGGGTTTTGGACTCATATAGCTGCGGTTTGGGGTTGGGAGGGTGGGGGTGGAATATCTAGATGTGTAAAATACGTGAGGAAAATGTGGTGTTTGAGGGCTTTTCTGAACAGCCTAAGGTCCTTGATTGCTCTAATGTTGGGAGGAAGCTTGTTCCAACATCTAGGAGCATAGTTCTGGAATGTCCTATTGATGGTGGCCTGGTTGAGCTTTGTAGATTCACTTGGTATGAGAAGCGTGTCAGCAGCCAGCGGTCTCCTAGGTCTGTTTGCAGTGTGTATGATGAGGTTGGAAATAGATGCAGGTGACATTTTGTTGAAGGCCTTGAAGGTAGTGAGGAGGGCCTTGTAAAGGATTCTGGAGCATACTGGGAGCCAGTGAAGTTCTTTTAGAATGGGGGAGATGTGGTCATTCCGTGAGGCTCCACATAGTACGCGGGCTGCTGCATTCATGGCTAGCTGTAGAGGGTTGAAGGTGGTTTTCGGGAGACCGTGAAGTATTATATTGGCGTAATCAAAGTGTGGTGTGACTAGCGCTTGGAAGATGGTGCAGAAGTCACCGGGTTCAATCATTGGTCTCAAGTGCCTCAGTGTTTTGACCTTGTAATAGATAGCTTTTACAGTGCGTTTTATGTGTTCCTTGAAGTCCAGCTGTTGATCCAATATGACCCCAAGATAACGTATATTGGATTTGACCGGGAGTTTTGCGTCTCTGACTTTCAGTGCTGGTGGAGGAGAGAAACCTTTATTTCTTGTTATTATTAGGACTTCTGTTTTTTTGAAATTTATACGGAGGTTCTGAGTGAGTAGCCAATCCGTTATTGCATTGAAGCAGTTGATTAGTACAGTGTAGTCTGGGCAAGTGACAGTTATTGGTGTAAACAGCAGCACGTCATCTGCGTACATAAGGCAGGATATGCCGAAAGAGCGGGCAATGTCGCAGACTGGCTGCATGCAGATATTAAAGAGCAGAGCAGACAGGGAGGAGCCTTGGGGTACACCCTGTTTCTGCTAGAAAGGTTGTGATAAGGAAGCTTATCATAGCTCAGAAAGGAGCTATAGAAAAGGTGAAGTGACTCTGAACAAGCAACCTGTCAGTTCTGGTAGAAATAAGAAAACAGAATTTTCCCATAAAAGACTACCAGTCCCAGAATGCACCAGGTTTCCAACAGCCATTAGAGGAGCTGAAGTGGGGAAACGTGTGTTCAATCAGGAGGGCTATGAGGTAATCCCTAAGCACTCATCTCAAAGGGCAGGGCCTGATTCAGCACAGCTGCGCTGTGTTAGGGAGGAGCACTCATCTAAGCAGAATAAGAGTAGAGTTTATTCTACAGATGACCATCTTCATGATCACCTTGGATATCCAGAGAATTGTCCTCAGTATCCTGAGAATCAGCTTGAGTTTGATCATCAGTTTCATCTGAAGGATCATCAGAAGCAGAAGCCAAACCGGACGGACAGAGAGGGAAAGAGACCCTCTGGAAGAAAGAGGAGAAAAGCCTTTGAGAGGTCTAGAAGAGTCCAAAGCAGTACGTATACTGGGAGGTATTCCAAGGGCCAGCATACACCATTGGACTGGGGAAAGCCAGAGGAATGGTGCTGCAGAGCTAGGAATCTCCAGACGCTACCTGTGAGGGAGACGGCTGCACGTGGAAGGGACCCTAAGACCTGTGCCAGAAGGTATGTGAAGAGAGATCCAGTGTCCAGGGATCTGGATTGGAAGGCTGGACATAAGAACTGGACTACATACTGGCCAGGCTATATAGAGAGGAACTCTAGCAGCAATGGAAGCTCAGGTATGAACACTGATCTATGCCCTAGCTATAACCTTGAAAGACAGCAGGGAAACAAGTATTCTCCTGAAAATGCTCCATTGAGAGATTCATCTGTGCCAATCCATGATATTGAACCCATGCTTGTTGAACAAGGGGGAATAATAGCAGATGAGGATCCTGTTTATATGGACTGTTCTCTGTCTAAACTCCGTTGGTATCTTTTTGTTACAAAGTACAGCAACCATCACAAAGAAAATACAAATTTGTAATCTACTCAGAAAAGCTCCTGAAGCAGGATTTGACCCACACAGTACAAAGCAAGCCAGCTAAGGGGTTTCAGCTGGATAACTGCTAGCAATTAAGCCTTACCTAATTGCTTGTGAGCTAGGAGAGAATCACTTCTGTATCTATGTGGGAAGTAATCAGAAGTTAACCTGAAAAGAACAGTTTGTTTCTTGCTTTGTGACTTTTCATTTGTTGTTTTCCTGATTTTGACTTTGTTTTTCCAAGTTAACACTGAAAGCAAGTAACCTAATTTATGTGCTACCAAGCATATCTGTGTTGGGAGAAATAACCCCATAAATAAATATCTTATTGGCTTTACCCAAGAGCACAACTAAATTATTGTCAGCAGCTGTGTCTGGTGTGAATGAACTACATTGCCCACAATACCTTGCAAATCATATAGATATATGCACTTGACAAGACTGTGAAGATTCTCACCCAGGCAGCCGTCTGACAAGGTTCAGATGTGTCATTACCAATGCGTATCTGCTGCCATCTGTGTTCGAGGTAGGATTTACACCAGTTCCATGCTTGGTCTTGGATTCCCTTCTCATGAAGCCACTGAAGGAGCTGCACATGATCTACAGAGTCGAACGCTGCTGCTATATCAAGGAAAATTAGTGCAAAGCCATTTTTGATGCTGTTTATTCCATTGATGAGTGTATTGGTTAATACTGTTAATAGTGTTTCTACACTGTGGGCTTCTCTGAATCCATGTTGACATGGATCTAATGGGGAGGACGTATCAACATGTTGCTGAATCTGCCTCTGTGTCAACCTCTCTAGAATTTTAGCTAGTAATGGGATACTAGAGATTGGTCGGTAAGAATCCTCTTTCTTCGGATCCAACTGGTTGTTTTTAAGTAGTGGGCGGATTGATGTGTGCTTGAGAGCATCTGGGAAGACTCCGGCTTCAAAGGACAGCTCGGCAATGTTGGCTATGAATGGGCTGAGTTGAGAGCACATAGTTTTGATCAAATGGGCTAGACAAGGATCAGTTGGTGCAGTCGTAGTGTTGATTGTGGCGATGATCTCTTCAATGGTCTTTGCTGAGGGAGGTGAGAGTTTGGTGAGTGGAAACTGCATGTGGGGAGTCATGGGGGGTTCATGTGCTGTTGTTGTGGTGATCTTTATTACTTTGGATTGAATGTAGTTCGCATATGCCTGGGGTTGAATGCTTTCTTGCTGGGGTGGGGAAGGTTGGTTGGTAAAGGATTTTACTAGGTTGAATAGGTCTCTTGGCTTATTTAGTGAGTGGTTGAGGATCTCGGCGTGGAATTCCTTCCTCTTGGCCCATGTTGGTACTATAAATGGAAGAGGGAATCAGCAATGCTATTAGACTGCCCAGGAACATGGCGGGCATGCGCAGTAACATTCAACTGCAAGCACTTTAGGATAAACCTTCGTAGGAGCTCAACCACTACGACACACTAGACGGAGTGACTGTTCACGATGGTGATGACAGACTGGTTGTCGCAGCAAAAAAGGATTCTGTGGTTGCGCAGGAGGGGGCCCCAGATGCACAGGGCCACATACAGGGGAAAGAACTCAAGGAATGTGGATATTTCTGGTGAGACCACTAGCTACCCAGGAGGTGGGCCAGGGGGGAGTAGCCCAGTAACCACTAATAAAAATTCCGAAGCCAGAGGCCCTGCCACATCTGTGAATAGGTCCAGTTCATCATTGTTGCAAATGCCCAGCTGCCATGTGCTCACCCCGTTGAATGTATCCAGAAAATATGCCCAAATGTCCATGTCCTGTTTCAGGCTTCATGAGATGCGAAGATGGTAGTGACTCTTGCGCAGGCCAGCCATCGCATGTGCGAGGCGTCTCAGGAAGGGGCGGACCCATTGGGATAACCCTGCATGCAACGTTCAGCAAACCGATAAGGGACTGGGCCTTCCGGCGGGTGATCTTCCATTGATCTTGCACAGCAGCAAGCTTCCCTTTGAGGTCTTCCAATCTGTCCCGGGGCAGGTGGGTGACTCCTTGCCTTGTGTCAATTTCAGTGCCCAGGAACGACAATGTCTAGATGGGACCAACAGTCTTGTCCCGCGCCAGGGAGATGCCCAATTCCTTTGCCATATCCTGGAAGGTTTCCAAGATCATTGCACAAGCAGGGGAATGCTCCGGGCTGATTAACAGGAAGTTATCAAGGTAGCTTTCCCTGAGGCACTTAGCGTCCATCCTGTTAGGGTAGATGTCAAGCCAGGGGTCCAAGGCCATGTTGGAAACTGGCATGGGGGCACATTGGTAGGTGTGGTTACTGCCAAGGTTGCTGCATTGTCTTGGACTGCATCCTCCTAGTGCACTGGGATGCGGAGTGGGAGGCTGTGCAGAGGTGGCACGTATATTGATATTTGCAGTCGAGAAAGGAGCATGTGTCCTTGTTGTAGCATCTGCAGACATCAGTGCTCGACGCGGGCTTGCTTGCGGTAGGCACACTTCGCTTTTGAAAATTCTGCCCGTATTTAGAGTTCATCCTCTGAAGTCCAATCCCCACGTCATCCGCACCCTATGACATGTTGGGACGTACTGGGCACCAAAGGCAGCACACTGCCACGCAGGCAAACAGCACACAGTACAAAAAACATAGGCAGGTGTAGGCTCTCACCAGTACTTTATTGGTCCATACATGTAAAGGGAGACCTGAACCGACACAGGCCGTGTTTCGATAAAATCTTCTTCAGGGGTTGGCTCACCTTATACTAAAAACACATCATAAATAGTTAAAAACACAAATATAAAAACCATAATTAAACTAAATACATCATGTATAACACCATAAAGAACGCAATAAAAGATAATAAATAAAAAACTTAAAATATATAATACACAAAAATATTATCCATAAACCTATAACATAGACTGATATTAATGAACATCACACCGAGTTAAAAACAAGTAAAACAAGGAAACTCTTTAGAAATTAAATAGCCCCCTTCTAAAACTGAAATAACACATTACACATATAAAACATTAATGGCAAATGAATATTAATCAAAAGCTAAAAAATAATATTGATAAAAACATATTGATAAAAACATATTATAGATACCATTCATACCACATAAATAAAATCTATAGTACAAATAAACATATCAATGCAAGACGGAGAAATAAAGAGAAAACACGGAGGAGATGGAGAACCAAGGAGCAGGAGTGAAACCAATTTTACCTGGAAACCTGTATTAGGGATACACCAATACAGTTAATATGTTGCACTGAAATTGAAACAACCTTTTGTAACTGCAGAAAGGGATAAAAGAAAGAGTGTTTATAATGAAAAACTGATTTTATCCAAAGGGTTCATTGATTTCTTCAAACCATTAATAACTTATAAATGAACAATCATAGTCTCTTAAAGCATAAGGGACGCAGTTATGCTGCAAATGTTCAAAAAACTCCTATATACTAATAAAGAGACTTAAGAAATTTAAATTGGAAGACTCCATGCATTTAAAAAGATGAGTAATCTATTCAAGTTTTAAATAAGGATGGTTAATCCGTTCAAGTTTAAAAGTACATTAGTTAAAAACACGCCTTGCTGTAAGGCTAAAAAGATGTGATAATATGGCATTTAAAAAAACTTTTTAAATGTGAAAATCAACCCGATATATGGTAATCGAGAGCCTAGGGGACAGCGTCATACTGACATCGTTCAAACGTTGCTCTATTTTTGTAAACTAAAAAATATATTTCTTACTGACACGCCTATAACCGAGGGATTCTGAAGAGTTTGCCCACGTGAAAAAAGGCACAAAGATTTTTTTATATATCCAAAACCATATGCTGGGAGGAGATGATACTGGGGGAGGAGGATGAATGTCAATGGGAAAGGATTTATAAGGGGATAAGAAGATTGTCCCTGGGAACGCTATGATTGAGAATGGGTTAAATGGGTTTTAGATGTACTGGATGCCCAAATGTCTACATGGGCTTAATGGGCAGTTTGACACAGCCTGTTGGTTGGGCATAGGGGGATATTTCCCATGTGATATGGGCATGCCCAAAGATTCAGGTAATGTGGGGATGTGTGGAAAGATTGTTCAAGGAGATAATGGGATGTTCTGTTCATTTGAGTCCGGCGCAGGTGCTGCTAAATGAAAGTGAGGAAGGGGGGAGGGAATGCTTAGGGAAATTACTAAGTATTTGTATAACAGCTTCTAGGATGGAAGCAGTGTCCCATTGGAAGAGGGCGGAGATTCTGACCAGGGGATTGATTGATGAATGAGATTGCAGCGTATAAGTATAAGTGGTGTGCCACAGGGATCTGTCCTTGGTCTGATTCTTTTTAACATCTTTGTTAGTGATATAGCGGAAGGACTGTCGGGTAAGGTTTGCCTCTTTGCGGATGATACCAAAATCTTCAATACCGTAGACACCCAGGAAGGTGTAGATAACATGGAGAGGGATCTGGCTAAGCTTGGAGAATGGTCTAGAAATTGGCAGCTGAGATTTAATGTTAAAGAATGCAAGGTCGTGCATTTGGGCTGCAGCAATCCAAGGGAGCGATACAGTATAAGGGGTGAAGTACTTCTGTGCACAAAAGAAGAGCGGGACCTAGGCGTGGTTGTGTCTGATGATCTTAAAGTAGCTAAACAGGTAGAAAAGGTAATGGCGAAAGCTAGAATGATGCTTGGGTGCATAGGGAAAGGAATGGCCAGCAGAAGAAAGGAGGTGATATTGCCTCTGTATAAGTCTTTGGTGCAACCTCATTTGGAGTATAGTGTGTAATTCTGGAGACCACACCTTCAAAAGGATATAAACAGGTTGGAGTCAGTGCAAAGGGTGGCTACTAAAATGGTTAGTGGTTTTCATTATAAAGTATATGAGGACAGACTTAAGGATCTTAATATGTATACTTTAGAGCAGGAGTGAGCAATTCCAGCCCTCGTGCACCACAACCAAGCCTGGTTTTCATAATGTCCCTAATGAATATTCATGGACCTATTTCCATACAATGGAAGGCAGTGGATGCAAATAGATCTCATTCATTAGGGACATCATGAAAACCAGGCTGGATTGTGGTGCGCGAGGGCCGGAATTGCCCACCCCTGCTTTAGAGGAAAGGCAGGACAGAGGTGATATGATTAAGACATCTAAATACCCCATGCATAAATGCACAGGAGGAGAGCCTTTCGATTGAAAGCAAGTTCTTCTATGAGGGGACACAGAATGAGGGTGAAAGGGGATAGACTCAAAAGTAATGTGGAAATATTTCTTTACAGAGTGGTAGATGCGTGGAATAGTCTCCCAGTGGAGGTGGTAGAGATGAGGACGGTATCTGAATTCATAAAAGCATGGGACAAACAGAGACTCTAAAGGAAAAAAGGAGACTATTGTAGTTGTTGATATGGAAGAGCAGACTAGATAGGCCATGTGGTCTTTTTCTGCCGTCATGTTTCTATTGTGTGCAGAAGCTGGAGGGGGTGTGTGGGGTATGTATCGGGAGTGGAGGAGGAGTTATTTTGGCTTGTAGAATGGTTAATGCAAAAATGTTGGAGTGGGGAAGTACAGGGTGGAGCTTGATGTCTCAAGGTGGTGGTGCTGGAGAGTGAGTTTTAAGTATTCCTCCCTCTTCAGGGTGATGTGGTCTTTTAGGGGAGCGGTGGGTGTTAGGGCAATAGGAAATATTAGAGCAATTGAGAGGGGGGGATTGTTGTAGTTCCATATTTGGGAGTTTATGGGTGGAGGAGCAGATGGAGATGGGAGACTCTGTAGGGTGGGGGGCAGTTGGCAGTGACTGATGCTAGGGGTGAGAGGTGGGATGAAGGATTCGGGGGGCAGGGAGGGATAGATGGGGCTGGAGAGGGGGATTCTTATTGCCCTTTTGTTTGGATTTTGGATAACAAATGGTGTTAGAGCTGGGGACTTGCTGTGTTCGGTTTGTGTAAAACATAAGAAACAAAACATTTCAAGCATACTGGGAGGGGAGGAGGGGGTTAAGTGGGGTAATGGGGGGAGGGTAATAAGGTGGGTGAGTTATTGGGGGATGTATAATGTTAAATATGGATTTGTGTTTCTCTGTTTTAGAAAAAAAATAGTAAATTAAAAAAAAAAGGCAAAGACAGATCATCCACTATTGTTCTTGGAGTAGATGTTTAATATGTTAGAAGTATTTTTCAATCCCGCCAACATTTCAGAAACTTGTTCCATAGTTCTAGATACAAATAAACTCCAGATAGCTACAGTACTGGAGTACTAGGAGAATCAATCGTTCCAGACATAAAACTATCAATATATTATTACTGTTAAGTGCCGTTGAGTCAGTGTCGACTTCTGGCGACCCTCTGGATAGTCGACCTAAACTTTGTTCGGTCTTCAACTAAGCGGCTCATTGTTGATAGAGTGGTATCCATAGCTACTGTTATTGTATCGATCTATCTCATTGCCGACCTTCCTCTTTTACGGTGACCTTCTACCTTGCCAAGCATTATGTCTTTCTTCAATGATCTCTCTCCTCACGTGATATGTCCAAAGTATGAAAGTCAAGCTTAGGTTTGATCTCTCCTAGTACTGACTGGTTTGTTCTTCAGGCAGTTCACTGTATACACTGTATTCATCTCAAACACCATAATTCAAAGACCTCAATTTTCTTCCTATCTTTTTCACTGTCCAATTTTCACATCCACATGACATTGAAAATACCATGGCCTGGACAAATCAAATCTTTGTATGGAGAGACACATCTCTGCTCTTGAGGATCTTGTCTAGGTCCTTCATAGTATTGCCCTTGTTAGAATGGCTATCAATATAAAAAAACTGTTTTGCTGTATTGAGGGGTAAACAATTTATAGGGCTGATGCAGATAATGCAACTTGTAAGCACAATTACCACCACAGCCAAATGCAGAAAAGAGAAGGACACGCACATCAACAGGAAAGGAAAAGCTAGTGCACACTTCAAGAGTATTTAAATTATAGGCAAATGAGTTGTGCATATTAAAATGGCATGCTAATATTATCTGCGCCCAATGCAGAGAATTTGTAGAGTATTTCATAACCAGTCTTTGTGCCAATATCTCTATGCCTGGTCTTGAGGTGGCTTAAACATCTAGCACATGCCCCCGACAATATTTTGATAGCATCTGGCACACGTGTTTGACTTGTTCTCCCAGTTTAACACTGCCATTTGCGCCAGTTTAATGCAGGGCTTATTTGTATACGCGCCCCTTTCTGCATGCTGGCCTGAGGCGGCACGCTATTAGTGTGCTGCAAAGAGGTGTACAGAGTTGATAGCACACAGCGTCAGTGACAACCCTTTGCATCGGCCTGTATGTTCTTTGAGCCAAACAGTTGGGCAGTTTCTACAAGGGAATAACCCCCTATTTTGACGTTTGCAGAGAGTTGAGTTCTATAGTTACTGGCTGCAGAGTTTGGACTCAACAACTGCTTGGAAATAATGTATTTTTATTTCCTGTAGAGAGTGGAGTAGCCGCCTAGTGGTTAGAGCAACAGTCTTCAATTCAAGAGATCTATGTTCGATTCCCACTGGCACACCTTATGGCCTTGGGGAAGTCACTTTACCCTTCATTGCTTCAGAAGAAAAGGCTTGGCAATCTACTTCCGGTCATACCTTGCCAAGAAAACCCAGTGAGTAACCAGGACTTAGCTTCGACTTGATGGCACTTAAAAAAAAAATTCTGCAAGAAATTTTCTATTTCCTTTTTTTTTTTAAATTGGTGGTCAATTATAACATTATACTTGGGGGTTAAGATGAATATTCCATTTTTTAGTGATTTAATTCTGTTCTTTCTTGAATAATCTTGAATGTGCAAACTTGAAATTAGATTAAAAAACAGAAACTGTCAGTAAACCTCTGTGAATTAATCAGTTTCTTTATATACAAAGGCTCAGTACTAGAAGGAGCCAAGCAAATCCACCTATCAAAATAAGCTCTTTTTGAATTATTAACAGCTTCCTTATATTGTGCCAGTGAATCAGGAAAGGTGGCTAAGGAGGAAGCAGCAGGGTACTTACAGATGTTCCAACCTTTGCACATGCCTTTTTAAAGCCCGCAGTTTTGTAGTGAACCAAGCGGCAACATTAGAACGCTTAACTAGCACAGAATGCATAGAAGCAATCTCTTTCTATGGATTAACATAATGGTCAACTAGACATCAAGAGCTAAAGTTACAAGATCGGTTCTCTCTGAAAGCATATTACTCACTTGTAGCAGGTGTTCTCCGTGAACAGTAGGAATCAGTCCTCACATATGGGGTGACGTCAGCACTGATGGAGCCCATATGGTAATCTCTCTCCAGCTTGCAAAGAAAGCCTTTGGGAGACCAACCAAGCATGTGTGGTCACCTTCCTGCCCAAGGAAGTCATTTTACCTCAGTATAATGACATAGCTTAATAAAGCCCAAAAAGAAAAACAACTCCATGGGAAGGAGGGAGGGTAGTAAGGACTGATTCCTGATGTTCCTGGGGAACACCTGCTACAGGTGAGTAATTATGGTTTCTCTGGGAACAAGCAGGAAGTCAGTCCTCACATATGGGACTCCCCAGCTACAGGCTACCGAAAGACATGTAAAGGGCTATGGGCGACCCAAAAATCAAATGGTGAGTGGCAACTGAAGAGACACTGATGAATCCTAAGCATCGGGGTTCAAAACACCAGCATCTGCACCTCGACATACAGGAGGAAGGAGTTGCATTATTCCATAAAGAGGTGCTCAAGAATGGCCTAGCCAAAGGAATTGTCATGCTGGGAGGCCTCTTTGAGGTAGTAGTGAGCTGCAAAGATATGGACAGAGGAACAGATGGCCGCCCAACAAATCTCCGACAGGGAGACAGAGCGCATGTTAGCCACGGAGGTACCATAGCCTGAACATTATGGGCCATCTCTTGACGCATCAGAGCAAGGCCAGCCTGTCCATAGGCGAAGGAAATGCAGTCAGCCACCCAGGTGGAAAGAGTGTGCTTAGAACCGCCAAGCCAAGTCTGTTGAGGTCATAAGAAACAAACAGTTGAGAGGAACAGCAATGAGCCTTCATCTGATCAAGGTAGAAAGCCAAAGCCCATTTACAATTGAAGGTATGGAGAGAGGCTCCCGTCCTGCTCAAGTGTGGCCTTGGAAAGAAAGTGGGAAGAATCATCTCCTGGTTGAGGTGGATGGGAGAAACAACCTTAGCAAGAAACTTAGGGTGCATGCAGAAAACCACCCTATTCCTATAAAACCTGGTATTAAAGGGGCGTGAGCTACCAGCACCTGCAGCTTGCTAACCCTGAATGCTGATGTGAGAACCTCCAGGAAGACATCCTTCCATGAAAGATATTTGAGATGGCAGAAGGCCAGTGGTTGAAAAGGAGGGTCATTGGGCTTACCCAGAACCACACTGAGGTCCCATGCTGCCACCGACAGGAGAATGGGAAGCCTCAAGAGCAAGAGGCCCTGCATGAAGTGACCAATGAGAGGATGAACTGACAGGGGACGCCCATCAACTGCATGATGGTAAGCTGTCATGGCACTCAGATGCACCCCGATGGAACTGGACTTTAATCCAGCCCAAGAGAGATTCAGAAGATACTGCAGGATCACCTGAATGGGACAGGAGAATGAATTGAAACTTCTATCCACACACCAGACCGAGAACCTGTGCCATTTGAAGGCATACGCTTGCCTGGTGGAATCCTTGTGGGACGTGATGAGAACGTCTTCAATGTCCCTAGGCAAGTGATGAGCTTAGGCTATCCTTTCAGCATCCACGCTGTCAGAGTTAACGACTGGAGGTTGGGATGCAGGAGGGTCCCGTCATTCTGAGAGATCAGATCCAGGGCAAAACCCAGGGGAATGGACAGCGCCTGAGAAAGGCGGAGCAGCATCAAGTACCATGGCTGCTGGAGCCAGCACAGGGCAATAAGGATCATTGCGACCCTGTCCGTCTGGACTTTGAAGAGGGTCTTGGTCACCAGGGGTGTGGAAGGGTAAGAAGGCCCTCGCCCCAGTGGAGGATAAATGCATCGGCAGTGAGGCAGTTCCAGCAAGGAATCCTTGAGCAAAACAGGCCCCACTTCCAGAAGGTATCCCGTGCCACTGGGGGGCTGAGGGTCCATTCATGAGGCCGCAGCACCCTGCTGAGTTGGTCCGCCAGGACATTTTCCTGCGCTGAGCAGGAAAATTACAGCAGAGGAGGTAGGACACTGTGCTGCCCTGTTTGTTGATGTAGATCACCACCACATGATTGTCCGTTCAAACAAGGACAACTTGATTTGCCAGGTAGTGCTAGAAGACTCATGGGGCATTTGGCAACCGCTCGAAGCTCGAGGAAGTTGATTTGGAGCTGGCTCTCTTCCTGCGACCAGAGACCTTGGGACTGAAAACCATTCCAATGAGATCCTCAACCGAGTTTGGAGGCATCTGTGGTGAGGACCTACTGATGAGGAGGATCCTGAAAGAGAAGCCCCGCCAGAAGATTAATGTATGACAGGCACCCTGTCACCTGCTTCCACTGTGTGCAGAGAGTTTACTGGGCCCAGTGCATGAACAGTCAAAGCCATGTGCCCCAGGAAGCAGAGCGTCTGCCGAGCTGAGACAGTCTGAGAGGATTGGACCTCCCCTGCCAAGACAGAGGCGCTGAGCCCTGTTGGGCGGAAGAAAGGCCCAGGCCCGAGTGGTATCGAGGAGGGCCCCTGTGAAGGTTGTGAGCCTGTGAGGACTGACTTTCTGCTTGTCCCAGAGAATGTAATCTCGGAAGTCAATTAGCCTTTAGACCCAGGACTGTACCAAGCTAGAAATGTACACTATGCAATTAATGAATCTGGCGTCCCCCTCTCCTCCAGCCATGTGCAATAACTCACTTTTTATGCTTCCTGGAAGCCCAGCAATGATATTTGTGACATTTCTATACTAGTGCCTTGTGTGGCTGCACCACTTGCACAGCCCTTGGTATGGCCCTATTTAAATCTTCCACTTTATAAGGTTGTCTAACAAGCCGAGACAAAATCTTGTAACCTATTCATGTTTATTGCAAATTTGATTACTTGGGGGAGGAGATTATTCAAGATGGCTGCAGTGTTGCTGTTTCCTTGATTATCTATGCCTAAGAGAAAGGGGAAGTTGAGGGCTTTTCCCTCTGAGCCTCAACTACCCAATGTCAGTCGTTTCGTTACCTTGCCCTCGGAGAAGAAGCAGGAGATACGAGCCGGCTTGGCCGCGCCAAGTGCAGAGGCTCTGACGCGGCCGTTGGAATCTGAAATTTCTCTCTCTCCTGCAGTGAGGAGTCCACCACCACGCCCTGCTGCGTTGGAACCCTCCTCAGATTCTGTGATGCCGACGTCTCCCGAGGTGGGGGCGCCGACTGTGGAGAGGGTGCAGCCTGAGCGGTTGGGTTCTTTGACCCCCGATAGTCTCAGGGAGGCATCGGGCGGATGTTTGGAGCTGTGTATCTCGGAGGAAAATCTTGCCCCGCAGTTTGCTTCAACGCCGTTGCTGGCACTACCATTACTGGTTTGTCCTCAGGTTTTTACTTTGGAGACTATCTGGGAAGCGATTTCCTCTCTTTCAAGTTCTATAAATGCACAAACTGCAACATTGATGACCCGAGTCCAGGAAAATGTGGTTAGCAGCATCCAGAAGAACGTTGTAAATATCAATATGGCTTTGTTTACATGTGAGCAGCTTAAGGTACAAAATATTGCTTTCAGTTCTCAGCTCGCTACAGTTTCAGACGTGTCTTCGGCTTTGACCAAGGAAAATGGCTTATTGAAGTATAAATTGGAAGTGTTGGAAAATGCTTCCAGAGCAGCGAATTTACGTGTCTTGAATTTTCCATGTCTTCCTGTGGTCACGGCCCTAGATATGTTTAAACGGTATATGAAGGAGGTTTTGAAAATTCCTGCGGACTTGATTCCACCTCTCAGTAAGGTATATTATTTGCCGCGACAGAAGAAGAAAGCTGAGACTGTAGAGTTGGTGTCTAATGTGAACTTTAACGTTCTGGATGTTACCGGTCTTCTTGAGGACACTGGGGGAGAGGGTTCAACGTTTACGTCTTCAACATTGTTAGTTCAATGTGCGCTAATATCAGATAAAGATTGTCTTAAAAAAGTTTAAGAAAAGATTGGAAACCTTCCTAGGTTTTAGAATATCAATGTTTCCAGACTTAGTTAAGGAAACACAAAAGAGGAGGAAGCAGTTTTTGTTATATAAATCTGGTGTGTTAAAAATTGGGGGAACTTCCTTTCTTAGATATCTTTGCAGATGTTTAGTGTTTTATAATGATCTGAAATATGTCTTTTCTGATCCTAATGATCTAAACGCTTTCATTAATGCTAGACTTTCTGCTGTTGCTTTACCCGAGTAACACTGGTATTTATAACCAGGGGCGGCCCAAGGGGGGTGCGGGGCCATGTGCGGAGACTCAGTGCGGGGCCTCATTTGCATAAGGGGCCTTATTTGCATAAATATTTGCATAATGTTACCATACACTAACTTTTAGTAAACATGTCTCTTAATGAGTGTATGGATAAAGAAAGACTAAAAGATTTCTACATTACTATAATCCAGTGCCAACCGCCAGGCACATTAGGAACTACTACAAACGCTGCCCATTTAGAACCCATTGCAAACCCACCGTATCCTAACAGCACTACCAGGACTCACAAAGCACCAGACCCTACCTATCAAAAGGCAACACTGCAAATATTAAACCAATACATTTCAGAGAATACTGGGGAAAGAGAACAAGTGGCAATGTCAAATAGGAATTACATAAACAGAATACATCAGCTCAGTTACACATGCAGAACATAGACCATCACCAAACAAGGAATCACAATTTAGAAACAGGAAGGCAATAATTAAACTGGGAACCCCAAAAGCCAAACTTGGAAGTACAACACTGTAGAAATAAAACTATAAATTAATTTCCTCTTGTACCAAACAAAGCACAGACGTTAATGATGCACATTTCCTAGAGGTTTCATATTCCAGTTAATAAATTCAAAATAAAGAGATATTTCTACCTTTTGTGCATTTTTTTTCAGTTGCAATTGCTCCAGCCACTTTCTTCTGGTTTCTTCATGTTTTCTGCTAACTGTCCATCGTCTGCTGTCCATTTGTTCTTTCTTCTCTCTTCTAGTTTTTTTTTCCATTCTCTCTCTCTACATCTGCTTTAACATACTAATCTTTCTCCTTTTGCTCTTTCCTCATTCCTATTTCATCCACACAAATTTTACCCCTCCATCCTCAATCCCCACTTACTCTCCCAATACCAGGCCAATTGTAGATTTTTCATCCCTCCCACACAAAATATTTTTCCCCTCTCCATTTTACTCTCCCAGCCCCCATCCCATTCTAATCCTCCCCCAACATCAGCTCCCTTCTAGTTCCAGTCTCACCCAGCATCCATTCCCTTCTAGTCCCTGCATCAGCCTATTTCCAGTCCTAGCCCACCATCAACCCATTTCCAGTCCTAGCTCCCCCATCCATTTTCAGTCTGAGTCCCTTCATCAGCTCATTTCCAATCCTAGCCCCCCATCAGCCCATTTCTAGTCATTTCCTAGCCCCATCATCAGCCCATGTCAAATCATAGCTCCCCTCCACTCAGTCCAATTCCAGTCCAAGCCCCCCCCAATGAGCCTACTTTCAGTTCTAGCCCCTCCATGAGTCCATTTCAATTCAAGCCCCCACCACAGCCCATTTCCAATCTTAGCTCCCCCCAACAGCCCATTTCCAGTCCTATCCTAGCTGCTCCATCAGCCCATTTTCAGTCCTAGCTCCCTTCCCTCACAGCCCATTTCCATTCCAAGCTCCCTCCCCATCAGCTATTTGCAGTTCAAGCCTCCCCTTCCACTCAGCCCATTTCCAGTCATAGCAACCACCCAACCCATTACCAGTCCTAGCCCCCCATCAACCCACTTCCAGTCCTAGCCCCCCATCAACCCACTTCCAGTCCTAACCCCCCCATCACCCCATTTTCAGTTTAAGCCCCCCCATAACCCATTACCAGTCCTAACCCCCCCATCAGCCCACTTCCAGTCTTAACCCCATCAGCCCATTGCCAGTCCTAACCCCCCCCATCAGCCCACTTCCAGTCTTAACCCCATCAGCCCATTGCCTGTCCTAACCCCCCCCCATCAGCCCACCTCAAGTCCTAACCCCACCCCCCAGCCCATTAGCAGTCCTAACCCAGCCCCAGCCCATTAGCGGTCCTAACAACCCCCCCCCCCAGCCCATTAGCGGTCCTAACAACCCACCCCCACCCCCAGCAGTCCTAACAACCCCCCCCAGCCCAGCCCAGCCCATTAGCAGTCCTAGCACCCCCCCCCAGCTCAGCCCATTAGCAGTCCTAACAACCCCCAGCCCAGCCCAGCAGCAGTCCTAACAACCCCCCCAGCCCAGTGGCAGTCCTAACGACCCCCCCAGCCCAGCCCATTCCATTAGCAGTCCTAACAACCCCCCCAGCCCATTAGCAGTCCTAACAACCCCCCCATCCCAGCCCAGCCCAGCCCATTAGCAGTCCTAACAACCCCCCCAGCCCATTAGCAGTCCTAACAACCCCCCCAGCCCAGCCCATTAGCAGTCCTAACAACCCCCCCCAGCCCAGCCCATTAGCAGTCCTAACAACCCCCCCCAGCCCCCCCCATCAGCAGCCCTAAAAACCCCCCCCCCCAGCCCAGCCCATTAGCAGTCCTAACAAAGCCCCCCCCCCAGCCCAGCCCAGCCCAGCCCAGAGAAAATTAAATAAAAATAAAACCTGTCTGCTGCCGCGGCCGCCGCGGCAGAATCGAGCGTGCCGCGGGGCCCCCCTGTGCACGGCAGAGCCTGCCCTCCCCTGTAGCAGCTCTCTCTTTGGAGCTGAAGTCAGACGCGCCGGCTTGCAGAGCAGAGCGCGAGAGAAGAGTTTCTCCCTCGCTGCTCTGTTAAGCCCGCGGAGGCTGATGGGAACTTCCCATCAGCCCCCGCGGGCTTAACAGAGCAGCGAGGGAGAAACTCCTCCCTCGCGCTCTGCAAGCCGGCGCGTCTGACTTCAGCTCCAAAGAGAGAGCTGCTACAGGGAAGGGCAGGCTCTGCCGTGCACAGGGAGGCCCCGCGGCACGCTCGATTCTGCCGCGGCGGCCCCGACCACGGCAGCAGACAGGTTTTTGGTTTTTTTTTCCAATTTTACTTTTCGAAAAGAATGTTTTTTGCGCGGGGCCCCCTGAAACGCGGGGCCCTGTGCAAAAAACATTCTCGCTCAATGGACGGGCCGGCCCTGTTTATAACATCCAAACCCTCCTAGATAGTTCCGGGGTCACCTGCAGTCACTTGGTTTTCTTTCTTGTTAATATTTCGCTGATTTTAGCCAAAGGCTCTGTTTTGGTTGAATATTTCCTTTCTTTTCCCCCCCCCCCACTGTAGTGAACTACACAGTTTATGATTAGTATATTTGTTCCTTTGTTGTTTACTTATTGGTATTATTATTAACATACTCTGTAATCTGAGCAAGGAATATTTGTTCTTTTGCTGTATAATTTAAAATTGCATAAATAAAAAAAAAATTTGATTACTTACCTTTAGCAAATGCATCAAGGCAGCTTACAAAACAAATAAAATCTACATACAATGAAAACTATTGAAAAGTTACTGAAAGTGGTTGGAGCAAATACAGTGACAGAATTCAAAAGGGAATGGGAAAGACACAGTGGAGCCCTTTATAGAAACAAAATAAAATCAAAATAAACCTAATGGTCTCGGATATCTTAACAAGTCAGGTGACCACATTGAGTGGTGGGTACACCCCTAAACAGAAACATGCAGAGAGGTGACCAGCATGGAGCGGCAGGGGCACCTACTCCTGCCACCTTGCTGGGTAGACTAGATGGACCATACTGGTCTTTATCTGCTGTCATATTATGTTACTATGAAAAGGAGCCATGTAGAAATCTAAGTATTCTTATTCCAGTGCTTTTTAACCCGCTCCTGAAGGCACCCCCCCTAGCCAGCCAGGTTTTCAGGATTACCACAATGAATATACATGAGAAATATATGTATATGTTGAAGACCACTATATGCAAATCTCTCATGTTTATTCATTGAGATAATCCTGAAAACCTGACTGGGCAGGTGTACCTCCAGGAAAGGGCTGAAAAGCACCGATTTACTCAAATCCCACGTCAGGCGTGAATTGTGTTTAGACACTCATTTTAAGCATCTCATTAAGTTAATTGGCACAGAAGAGAAGCTTGTGAAGGGCTCCCCCCACAGGGAAGGGGGCAGCACAATAAGCATTCACACAGGGCAGCAAAAATGTACCACTGGCCCTCAATTTGATAAAGCGGAGAATATCTACATTACAAATCAAACACGTAAATAAATCCTAATCCCCTTCCCCCACTATATCAACAGATCATACATACCATCAATCGGCCACAAATAACCAGATGTCTAGCTGCTTTTAAAGGGACCCTGGCAATGACTTCTATACCATTGGTTCCTGATACATAAACACAGCTCACATTATATGTTCTAGTATTATTATTATTACTACTATTAATCTGTTAAAAGTGCTAAAAGGCATACACAACGCTGTACAAACACATATAGAAAACGGTCCCTGCTCATAGAGCTTACAATCTAATCAAGACAGACAGTACAGAACAAGAGAAATAAGGGGTTCAATAGGGAAAGGATATACAAGGAGAATAAGGGACTAGGATCCAAAAGTGGCTACAAAGAGAGAAGCTTTTAGTATGGACTTAAAGAGGGGAAGGGAAGAGATTTGATGTATAGATACAGGGGAGTTTGTTCCAGGCAGAAGGGGCAGCAAGGTGAAAAGACCAAAGTCTGGAGATGGCAGTGGAAGAAAACCAGAGGAGGTACAGAATTCACGAGGATGAGTGTTTGGAGAGAGGAGAGAGGAAAGGTAATGAGTGGCAGAAGAGTGAATGCATTTATATGTTAGGAGAAGTTTGAATTGGATGATGAAAGGAAAGGGGAGCCAGTGAAGTGACTTTAGAAGAGGGGCAATATGAATGTGCTGGGGGTGGCAGAAGATTAGCCATGCAGCAGCAGAACTCTGGACAGATTGAAGAAGAGAGAGATCAAACTGAGGAAGACTAGTAAGGAGAAGATTGCAATAGTCAAGATGGGAGGAGATCAAGGAGTAGACGATAGTTTTAGTAGTGTGTTCAGAGAGGAATGGGCAAATTTTGCTACTATCGCAGAGAAAAACGCCAAGTTTTAGCCATTTGTTGAATATGTGAGGAAAAGGAAAGGGAGGAATCAAAGATGACCCCAAGGTTGTGGGCAGATGTAACAGGATGAAGAAGAGTATTGTCAACTGTGATAGAGAAAGGAAGAAGTGGGGAGGAGAGTTTAAGGGGAAAGATAGGGTGGTCAGTTTTAGTTATATTTAGTTTCAGATGGCGGTGAGACATCTAGGCAGCAATGTCTGATAAACAGGCAGAGAATATGAGCTTGGAGAGAAGGATACATTTCAGGTCTAGATAGATTTGAGAATCATCAACATAAAAATGATATTGAAAGCCATGGGAAGAGATGAGAGGACCAAGGGATTGGGTGTAGAGAGATAAGAGGAGAGGGCCTAAAACAAATCCCTGGGTATACCAACTGAGAGGGGGATAAGAGTAGAGTAGGAGCCATCAGAAGAAACACTGAAAGAGCGATTGAAGAAAGAAGATGAGAACCAGGACAACACAGAGCCTCTGAAATCAAAAGAGGACAATATGTCGAGGAGATGATGGTAGATGGTAGACGGTATCAAAAGCAGCAGAAGAATGAAGATCAAGTAAAGCCCTTTGGATTTAGCCAGGAACAAATCACTGCAGACCTTGGCAAGAGTTGTCCCAGTAAAATGAAAGGGACGAAAACCAGATTGAAATGGATCAAGTAGGGATTGAAAGGAGAGAAATTAGAGACAGCAGTGGAGAACCACATGATCAAGAACTTTAGAAATGAATGAGAGAAGGAAGATGGGTCAATAATTAGAGGGACAAGTAGGATCAAGTGAGGGTTTTTGAGGAGAGGAGTGACTACAGAATGCTTGAAGACTGTAGAGAAGGTTGCAGTGGAGAACGAAAGGTTGAAAATATGAGAGATGGAAGGGACAATGGAGGAGGAGATGGAGTTGAGGAAATGGGTGGGAATAGAATCAGAAGAGCAGGCAGTGAGTTTCGAGGAGGAAAGAAGAGGTTTCCTCGTTTGATATTTTAGAAAAGTATGAAAGGCTGATAGACATTGAGGGAAAAAGTTGGTATTGGAGAGAGGGAAGAGTGGGTAAGGAAGATATAGTGGGGAATCGAAGAGTAATTTTATGTACTTTGTCATGGAAATAGTCTACTAGGGTTTGGTTGGAGAGAGGAGGAGAAATAGGAGGCAGAGGTGCCTTAAGAGAATTAATAAGAGAATTGAGAAGAGATGATGGGGGTTAGAGGCAAGATGGTTAGTCAGATAAAATAGTTTTGCATAGCGAGTGCAATGGATGATTGGAAGGAAGTGAGCATGAATTTGAAGTGAACAAAGTAAGAGAGAGGGCACGGTTTGAGCCAAATACATTCAGCTGAGCGGGCACACAAATGTAGGTAGCGGGTATTTGAAGACAGCCAGGGCTGAGGTGACGTGCACCTCACAGGATGTGCTATGGGCAGAGCAAGGATATCGAGAGTAGTGAAAAAAAGCAGTATTATAGGAAGATATGGCCTCAAACAGATTTAGAGGATACAATGGAAGAAATAAGAGATGAGAATAGTGAAAGAAGTCAGTGGATCGATAGCATGAAGATTCCTAAAAAGATATGAAGAGGTTGGGTGAGATTGAGGGGGGGGGGGGAGTGATGAAGAGTGAAGCTTAACAGGTGATGACCAGATAAGGGAAGAACTGAGGAGCGGAAATTAGAAGGTAAACAATTAGAATAGAATACTAGGTCAAAGCAGTGACCAAGCTGATAAGTGGGGTCAGAAGAGCAAAGCTGGAGTTTGAAAGAGGAAGTATGGGAAAGGAGCTTGGACTATAGGGGTCAGAGGGGTTATCAATATGAAAATTAAAATCACCAAGGGAGGGAGAAGAATCTTGGAAAAAGGAGAGACAAGAGTCAAAGTCAGTGAGAAAGGTAGAAGAGGACTTGTCAGGGAGTCTATAGATGACAGTGATCTGGAGTAGGGGATAAAAAGATGGATTGAGTGGGCTTCAAAGGAGGAAAAGGAATTAGACTGAGGTAGGAGGGGGTGAAATTAGCAAGGAGAAAGGAGAAAGCCAACACTATCACCGCAGCCATTGGTATGAGGAAAGTGGAAAATTGGTGGCCATTGTGACAGAGGGCGGCAACCGAAGCAGTGTAATGAGGGAGAAGCCAAGTTTCAGTAAGAGCAAGAAGATGGAACATGCAAGAGATGAGGAAATCATGGGTAAAGGGAAGTTTATTAGGTGCATGAGAAGGGGAGTGAGGAGGGTGACGGAGAGAAGAATTAGTATGGGAGTGAGAGAGAAATGAAGAGGGACCAGGGCTGGGATTAATGTCATCAGAAGACAGAAGAGTGCAAGGGAGAGAGGAGACAGCATGGTGGAAACAAAGATGAGGTTGTTTTAGAGAGGAAGAAGAGGGATGAATGAGAGTGAGGAGAAGGTGAAGCTCGAGAGCAGAGGAAAGGGTGAAGGATAGGATGGGGGAGAAAATAGGGAAGGTGGAGAGAGAGGGGGGTATTGGGTTGGTGGAGTGAGGGAAGAAGGTTAGGGAGGATCAGAAAAAGGAATAGGGAATGATGTGGTGCCATAAGACATGTCAGAGAGGGGAACTAAAATTACAGAAGCTAAATGAAGAGACACAAGGCTATCAGAAGAGGGGAATAAGCAGAGGAAATGAAGTAGAGGCAAGTAAAAACAGGCAGGTAAATCTTATCACAAGTAGTTAATGAATATAAAATAAACACGAGGATCATTACAGATGATCAGTATGTCACACAAGCACAATGGGGAAAATGTATCTCAACCCAGAGTGATTGAAGTGCAGCAATGGTACCAATAGTAATGATTGGCCTATGACTAGGGAATGTCAGTGTTAGATAAGTTAAAAGGATCTTTCAAGATGGGGATGGCTGTAGCCTCAAAGATGTGCTGCTACTCTTACTTTCTTCTGCCGATGCTGCTTGTGCTTGTTGTAGGATGTAAACTGATAGATATGCAGAGCTGTTGAGCAATTCGTTTGACCTGATCCACCAGACATGTACCCATAGGGAGTTGGGTGTAGACTATGGTTACGGCACTTGGAGACCACACTCAAGGGCCATGCCTAAGGATCCTTTGGCGTGACCCCTCCAGAAAACATAGTTACTTACCTGTAACAGGTGATCTCTGGGAACAGCAGGAATAAGTCTTCACATATGGGTACGTCAGTATCGACGTGTAGTAGCTGATAAGCATGCAATAAATAATACCCGGAGTCAGGCAAGGATTCAAGCCGGTTTAATGTGCACAGACTCAGATTGCAGTAGCATTAAAAATGGTCTGAGCACAGAGCTCAAAAAAATGACAGTTTATATACTTTTCTTCTCCAGTCTAATACAGGCAAAACTCCTCATTGGCCACAGTGGCCCACTTACTCTCATCCAATAGACATCTCTGACCGGGCCCAGGACTCGCTCCCCCTGCTTGGGTCTTAGCCACGGGTCAGCAATTAGACATAACACTAAACATAATACTAAACATAATACTTTTACTACAGTATATTTTGCTACTTCTGCAAAGATAGTGGAAGGCATATCAGAAGCATTCTTAACAAAAGCAAAACAAAGCGAGGCCAAACATAGCAAGCCTAAGACGTATCTCCAGCCTTGGCTCAAAACACTAAACAATCTTCATAATGCTAGACAAAATATTCTTACACTGTTCGGCTTCTCTGCTATATTTTCATCCTAATTACGAGGTCAGTGCACAATCAGCAAAGATACAGTGGAGGACATTCCTACTAAAGCAGACATCTGGCTTACCTAAACAATAAACAGTAAAAGTTTTAATTCTCTTATCTCCAGGAGAGCAGAACATGTTATCAAACCAGAATAGAACAGTATTTCTTTCTAACAGCATTACGTAATTTTCCAAAATCAGCAATAACATTTTAAAGCAGGAAAAAGGGCTTCAGACCTAGCTCTGCTACATACTAGGCCATCGCCTATCACATTCCCTCCTTTTGATTATTTTCACCCGCAAGTGAGGAAGGGTGAGAATCTAATCACACAAATAGCAAAAATACTTCAGACCATAGTAGAGGGATCACTGTGTGGTATAGGGTAATAATTCCATGAGACTAATATATGTGCCGCTGCCTTGCGGTCAATAGTACTATCGATAATAGAGCTCAGCATGCGCAAGCATAAGGGCAGGAAACAGGGGATACATATGCAAATAGCCACAATCAAAAATACATTTGATACAAGTGTCTTTGTCAAATCATATAGCATGCCTAGTGTATAAGCGGAGGGGCAGGAGACATAGGAGGAACAAATGACATATATACTGTTCATCATAGCAATAGGCCCGTTCTCATTGTTCCATCGCAGTTCCCATAACAGGAGAGGAAAGATTCTGGCGGGGGGTTTGAGACAAGTCCGGGTATTCCCTGTTGTGCAAATACTAGGTTTGCAGGCTGCACAGGGAAGTAGGGCAAGAGTCAATTCAAAGCACCCCAAGGCTGCCGCCAGAACAAAGCAAGAATAAGAATTCATAATGGGCATAGTCTCTGGAAAATTGGTGGAACCGTCGGCTTCCACAACAGGTAGCAGACGTAGAGTTGATTGTAGGTCCTCAAGCTTCTGCCGTACGTAGACCTACCAGCTTTGTGGCAGGAGTAGGGCTGTAGATTCCAAAGTATCACTGTCCTCTGGGATGTCTCAGGTTCTTAAAATATCATAGGACAGTCTCTCAGGCTATTATTGCCTCCTTAGAGCAGTTCACTTTTTAGGAGATCAAAACAGTTTTTTTCTTTTTTTTTTTTCAGAGCATTTGAACACAGTCTCGTAGAGGATTCAATTTCTTAACACAACACAGTCTATTTCTGATGATTTCAGCTTTCTCCAGATGCGAGGCTTACCCTCGGATAAACAAACAGTCTTGAAATAGTGCAGTTTCCGAGGGACCAGTAAGTCTTAGGTCCGTGGCTGTTGTCGTAGGGTGAGGCGCAATGGAGTCTCAGGATCATTTATGGAAGTCCATGACCAAGTTCAGAAGCGGCTTCTGGAATGCAAAACTGGAGGACGTCTGTTCCCTTGACGTCCAGGAGCAGGTTGGTAAAGTTCTTACGATGATGGATCTTTTCTTTGCAGCGTGAGTCACAATGGTGCTGCAGGATTGGCGATCGAAGTCCAGGGACGACTCTCAGGAACTGTGGCTGGTTTCACTTGACTTTGGTGGATCCAGGAGTCGATCTCGGCCACTTTAACTGCTGTTGGGGTTGATAACAAGATGACATATGGCCCTTTCCAATACGGCGCCAGCGGTGTCTTCTACTCTGTCACCCACACCGAGGCTCCAGGCTTGAAAGAATGCAGGGGCTTGGATGGGCTGGTCTCATACTCACGCATAAAGACCCTGCAAAACAGAACTTAAAACCAATAGTGCTTATCTAGTAATTTCAGATCCTATCTGCCACACATCTCCTTTTACTACTCTCTATACAATAGGCTACAGAATCTCAGAATCTCAAAAGGGGAAACTCCTAAAGACTTAGGGGCAGGGGCTAAGTATATCCTATGAAGGGCTATAGGAAGAACCTGGGGCCACTTCAGGTAAACCTCTGGGCAGTTTGGACAACTTGAGTACACAATGTCCATTACTTCCAAGCAATCATGGTCAGGAGGGCCTGGACCGACGGGCAATAGGGTGGCTGGGTTTAGAGTTTGGCTGAGACCTAATTGCAAGTTAGGATTCTCACATAGCATACTTTGATATTTTAACGTTCGAGCGTTGGTGAGCCAATGGCTTCCTTTGTGCTACAGCAGGGTTAAAACAGAATGTGGTACAGTGACTTGAAGATTTTGTCCTAAGGTGAGCTTGTCAGCTTCGCTCACTAAGAGGGCTGTGGCTGCTACAGCTCTCAGGCAAGGTGGCCAGCCTTTTGCAACAGGATCCAATTGTTTCGTCAGGTAGGCCACAGGTCGCTGCCAAGACCCAAGAGGCTGGGTCGAGACTCCCAATGCGTTTCCACTTGATTCATGGACATACAGACGAAATGGTTTCTGCACATCCGGTAGGCCCAAGGCTGGGGATGACGACAATGCTGTTTTCAGTGATTTGAATGCTTTATCTTGTTCTAAGCCCCATTCCAGGGGAGATCGTTCCATCCCCTGTGTGACTTGGTACAAGGGTTTTGCCATGAGCGCAAAATTTGGTATCCATATTCGACAGTAGCCTGCAGCTCCCAAGAAAGCTCGCACCTGTTTCCTAGTAGTGGGGGTTGGGATGCGGCATACTGCTTCTTTTCGCTCAAGTCCTAATTTCCGGGTTCCTTTGGACAGGTGGAACCCTAAGTATTTCACTTCTGTCTGGCACAGCTGCGCCTTGGCTCTGGAAACCTTGTATCCAGCTTCATTCAAAAGGTGCAAGAGATCACTTGTAGCTTGTATACAATCAGATTTGTTATTGGTGGCTATGAGCAAAATTCTTTTTCCCGGAATCACAGAGTAGCTTGACAAATCTTGACTGAGGGCTGCACTGAAGATAGTGGGTGAGTTCTTGAATCCTTGTGGTAATCGAGTCCAAGTAAGTTGCCCTCGCCGTCCTGTGGTACGGTTTTCCCATTCAAATGCAAACAAAAGCTGACTGGCCTCTGTCAGGCGTATACAGAAAAAAAACATCTTTTAAGTTCAAAACAGTAAAGTGAGTGGCTTCTGCTGGAATCAGTCCTAGGAGGGTGTAAGGATTTGGTACTACTGGATGTATGGTTTCAACTGAACTGTTTACTCGACGTAAATCCTGCACTGGGCGGTGGTCACCTGTCCCAGGCTTCTTGATTGGGAGAAGGGGGGTGTTCCAGGGTGATTGGCATTCTCTTAGAAGTCCATACTGCAATAATTTCTTCAAATGGCGATGAATGCCTTCAATTGCTGGTCTCGGGAGGGGATACTGACACACATGCACTGGTTCTGCTCCTGGCTTAAGGGTAACAAGTACAGGAGCTATATTCTTTGCTAGGCCAGGTGGATTATTCTCTGCCCATACTCCAGGTGGGGCTGCAATGCTGGTAAGTATACAGGAACTTGCTGGCCTGATTGGAGATGCACTATAGAACCGCTACTCTTCTTCTCGGGGAACAGTCAGCACTATCAATCCAGCTCCTTCGATTAGGAAAACTTCCTCCACATCATTCAACTATAGTATCAGCAAGATGAACTGCTCTCTTCGCCATCTTCCATTCACTTTCTCTGTCACATTATCTCCACAATTCACAGACATTCTAAACAACTTAATCGTGCTGCTGTATTCATGCCCGCAAATCCATCCCGTTTCTGCAAGTTCTGTTTTATATCTCCCTGGGACTGACTTGACAAAAACTGCATTTACCAGGCGCAAATTATCCTGGGCTGCTGGATTTCATGGGGCATATAGTGAGGGCTGCCTGCACTATTTGGATTCCACTTCATGTTCTCGGGCGCTGACTGTGGGTGACTCTGAACTGGTAAAATGAATCCCTGCCTGCAGTGTCAGCAGTGGACTGTAGCCCCCACATGTGCTTGTCAACAGACAGAGGAACAATCTAGATAGAGTCCTTACAATAGAAAACTACACGTTTGCAACATGTTATAATAACAAATCCTAACAGAAAGAACTATAGTTCATAACATGACGACTACATAGCTGTTACGTATAACTGGAATAAAATTACTTGGCAAAAAACTAACTGCCAGCCGTAATCAGCTTGGCTTTACAAAAGAAATTACTTTCAATTTTACAGTTTCTAGGAAGCAGAGATTCAAAGAGACATTCATTCTGGATACATTTTCCATAAAGCGGGTGGACATCTAAAATACATATACACATTTTCCTTCCTAGTTCGTAGGCTTCGTAGGGCAAAGGGAAAATACAAGCATCCTTTCCTATTGAAACCTGAGCCCTACAAGATTTCTGCTCACTTGATCTGCACAGGAATTCGAGTAGGAATGTAACCCTTTCCAGGCTAAGTACAATACTATCGAGATCCACAATTCTGACTAAACATTCTTATTAAATGATATATAATACATGACCATAGCAGAAGACACATCACTATTACAAAATATTGAATAAAAACAGGTATAATTCCCCTAAAATAAGCACCCATTAGCCCAGCAGCAGAACGTTGAAAACATGCCTTCATAGGGTTAAAACATTCCTCTGCACAAACACGTCTCCTGTCAGTTTCACTCTGTGCTGCAGCTGAATGAGGGAGACAGCTTCTTGCTTTTACAGTGACTCTTCTTAACTATACTTTTACTATTTCATATGCGGTAAAGTGTCACAAATTACCCAACGGAATATAATCCTACCCTTATACTAGAAGGGAAACTCGTGGTTTCAACAGATAACAAAGACAAACTCCCAACGCTTCCTTTTCACAAGCACTCTTCACACAGACAAACATGCTAGCATTTTCCAAATTCCGAATTCCCGGGCTGACTGACAAACCAGAATTACTGAAACCGAAAGGGCTGATGGTTTCACCCCGCGCACTACTTGCAGGGGTACTAGGATCGCCCGTGGAAGTTGATCAGACTTCCTTTACCTGTTACTGTACCAGAGATGTCTCGAGACTTTCCCAGAGCTATCTAAGAACCAGAAAAATCAATACTCACCGGATCCGGTAGCTAATGCGCTGCGCAACCAATCCCTCCTTGGGTTGAATCCTGGACCCCCCTCGGGTTCGAGGTGTTGGCCGGCCAGAAACAGCAACCTGCGGAGGCAAGGAGGAGTCTCCTCTGATACAAAAGGACCAGGGGCGCCAGAGACCCTCCTGCGGTCAGTCAGGCTCGGCTCTAGCCGGACCAAACCTGTGAGGCGAGATGTCGGGGCATATTCACTTGCATACCATCCCCCACTCGCACATTCCCGGCCAATGCACCAGAAATATGTAGTAGCTGATAAGCATGCAATAAATAATACCCGGAGTCAGGCAAGGATTCAAGCCGGTTTAATGTGCACAGACTCAGATTGCAGTAGCATTCAAAATGGTCTGAGCACAGAGCTCAGAAAAATGACAGTTTATATACTTTTCTTCTCCAGTCTAATACAGGCAAAACTCCTCATTGGCCACAGTGGCCCACTTACTCTCATCCAATAGACATCTCTGACCGGGCCCAGGACTCGCTCCCCCTGCTTGGGTCTTACTAGCCACGGGTCAGCAATTAGACATAACACTAAACATAATACTTTTACTACAGTATATTTTGCTACTTCTGCAAAGATAGTGGAAGGCATATCAGAAGCATTCTTAACAAAAGCAAAACAAAGTGAGGCCAAACATAGCAAGGCTAAGACGTATCTCCAGCCCTGGCTCAAAACACTAAACAATCTTCATAATGCTAGACAAAATATTCTTACACTGTTCGGCTTCTCTGCTATATTTTCATCCTAATTACGAGGTCAGTGCACAATCAGCAAAGATACAGTGGAGGACATTCCTACTAAAGCAGACATCTGGCTTACCTAAACAATAAACAGTAAAAGTTTTAATTCTCTTATCTCCAGGAGAGCAGAACATGTTATCAAACCAGAATAGAACAGTATTTCTTTCTAACAGCTAACAGCATTACGTAATTTTCCAAAATCAGCAATAACATTTTAAAGCAGGAAAAAGGGCTTCAGACCTAGCTCTGCTACATACTAGGCCATCGCCTATCACATTCGGAGCCTGCACGGGAACGCTCCCCAGCGTCCAGGAAGAAAGCCTTTGGGAGCATCCCACATGCATGCGCGCTGCCTTCCCGCCTATTCACTTCCCTCTCATCAGTTGGGTTTGTAGCTGAGACCGAAGGAGGGAATAGACAAATTAGAGAGAGAGAGAGAGAGAGAGAGAGAACTCCTCCTAGGGGAGGTGGGTGGGTTGTGAAGACTTATTCCTGCTGTTCCCAGAGATCACCTGTTACAGGTAAGTGACTGTGCTATCTCCAGGAACAAGCAGGAATGAGTCTTCACATATGGGGACTCCCAAGCTAGAGATGCCTGGAGGAGGTCCCAGCATGTTGCAAATCTAATAGATGGGCCATGCTACTTCCCAGAACCTCAGGCATCCAAGGGATGGAGGGTAGGAGTTGAATTAAAAGAAAGAAACAAAGGGGGTGCTGTGGAACAGCTTGACTAAACAAGGTATCCAGAGGGGAGTCCTTGTGTAGACCATAATTGTTAATAAGTGAAAAATGAGTATCAATTTTCCAACGTGAACCTTACTCAGAAGTATTGCGAAGTATTTGTTGAGGTTAATATGGGTCTGTTAAGCGTAGTTACTCACCTGTAACAGGTGTTCTCCAGGAGCAGCAGGAATCAGTCCTCACTTATGGGTGACGTCGGCGCCGACGGAGCCCTCGCGGAGCAATTTTCCCCAGCTTTCAAAGAAAGCCTTTGGGAATTGCAGCGCGCATGCGCGGTCGTCTTCCCGCCCGAAGGTGCCATCTTAGCCAGTCAGATGACATAGCTAAAAAAGACAGCATAAAAATTTGCAAAAGAACATAAGCAGACGATTGCAACTCCAAGGGGAGGAGGGAGGGTAGTGAGGACTGATTCCTGCTGCTCCTGGAGAACACCTGTTACAGGTGAGTAACTACGCTTTCTCCAGGACCAAGCAGGAAGTCAGTCCTCACTTATGGGACTCCCAAGCTCAAGGCTACCGGAGACCCTAAGCACAAAAATGAGCTCCCTCTAGCTCAGCAGCACAGAAGGATAGAATCTTCGCTGAATTATCACCCACCGGTAGCCCACATCAGGGATGGAGGGTAGGAGTTGCTCAGACCTCAAAGAGATTACGGAGGACTGCCTGTCCGAAAGCACTGTCCCTACGGGACTCCCTCTCGAGACAGTAATGGACCGCAAAAGTCTGGCTCGAAGACCAAGTAGCGGCCCGGCAGATGTCTGCCAGCGGAACAGAGCGGAGGTAAGCCACTGACGTGGCCTTTGCCCGAACGCAATGAGCCGTGACTCGACTTTCTAAGGAGAGTCCGGCTGCCCCATAAGCCCAAGAGATACAGTCCGCAACCCAGATGGACAGAGTACGCTTGGAGACCGGGAGCCCCAATTTATTGGGGTCAAAAGACACAAAAAGCTGAGCAGCTTTACGGTGCTCCCGCGTACGGTCAAGGTAGAAGTTCAATGCCCTTCTACAGTCCAGGGTATGGAGGACCGTTTCAGCTCGGCTGGAGTGTGGTCTGGGAAAGAAGGTTGGAAGTACCACCTCCTGATTGATGTGAAAAGGGGAGACCACTTTAGGCAGAAATTTCGGGTGAGTCCGAAGGACTACCCTATTCTTGTAGAACCTAGTGTAAGGGGGATCAGACACGAGGGCCTGCAATTCACTTACGCGCCTAGCGGAAGTGAGGGCTATCAAGAACAGCGTTTTCCAGGACAGAAAACGGATAGAAAGAGAACAGGTAGCCATAGGTTCAAAAGGCGGACAGGTGATCCGCTGTAAAACCACATTCAGGTCCCAGTCAGGTGCTGGCGGGCGCAGAGGTGGTTTAAGTAGAAGGAGACCTCGGAGAAACCTCGCTACGAGAGGGTCGTTGGAGAGAGGTCTGCCGTCCACCGGCACATGATGTGCTGAAAGAGCACTGAGGTGAACTTTGACGGAGTTGGACTTAAGTCCCAGATTAGAGAGGTGTAGCAAGTACTGTAAGATCACCGACACCAGGCAGGAGAAGGGATCCTGAGACTGTTGGGAACACCAGATTGCAAAGCGACGCCATTTAAGGGCGTAGCATTTGCGGGTAGAAGGCCGTCGCGAAGCCAAGACGACCTCCTCCACCTCCGCCGGCAAGAGAAGAGGGGCAAGGACTACCCTTTCAGCAGCCAGGCCATGAGGTTGAGAGACCGGAGGTTGGGGTGCAGTAGGGACCCCTGATCCTGGGTGAGGAGATCCGGTTGTACCCCCAGAGGGATTGGATCCTCCACCGCCAGTTGCAGCAGGAGCGGAAACCACGGCTGCCTGGGCCAGCGAGGGGCCACCAGGATCATGAAGGCTTTGTCTCGGAGAACCTTGAAAAGAGTCCGAGAGACTAACGGGATGGGAGGGAAAGCGTACAGAAGGCTCCCCGACCATGAGATCAGAAAGGCGTCCGCCGCAACCCGAAGGGGGTGTGGCTGACGAGAGCAGAAGCGAGGAAGCTGCCGGTTGTGAGGACTGGCAAAGAGATCCACCGTGGGGAGGCCCCACCTGAGGAAGAGCTTCTGAACGATCAAGGGATCCAGACGCCACTCGTGCGGCTGGAGGACCCTGCTGAGTTTGTCCGCCAGGCAATTTTCTTGGCCCGGGAGATAAACTGCCTTGAGGAGAATGCCGTGACTGACGGCCCAAGAGCAGAGCTTCTGTGCCTCCCGGCAGAGGAGGAAGGAGCCCGTGCCCCCCTGCTTGTTCACGTAGAACATGGCAACTTGATTGTCCGTCTGGACAAGGACGGACTGTTGGGAGGTCAGGTGGGAGAAGGCCCTGAGAGCTAGGCGGATCGCCCTGAGCTCCAGGAAGTTGATCTGCTGAGCAGACTCCCACTTGGTCCAGAGGCCCTGAGTACGAGCCTCTTGGCAATGTGCTCCCCAGCCCAGGAGAGATGCATCGGTGGTCAGCACCCGGGTCGGCTGAGGTGACTGGAAAGGCATTCCCAATATCAGGTTCGGCTGCCGGAGCCACCACCGGATAGACGAGACCAGCGGCTCGGAGACGCGCACAAGGTCTGCTAGGCCGCCTGTGGCTTGCCGCCACTGCCGGCGGAGACACCATTGAGCAGACCGCATATTCAGGCGGGCATTGGGGGTCACATGGACGGTGGAAGCCATATGGCCGAGCAGTCTCAGGAAGCGCCTGGCGGAGACCAGGGGCTGGCTGCGAAAGCGGTCGGCTAGGTCCATGAGCCGCTGAGCTCTGTCGAGCGGTAGGTACGCTCGCGCCTGAGGAGTGTGCAGCCTTGCGCCGATGAACTCGAGATCCTGTGAGGGGAGCAAAGTGGACTTTGCGAAGTTTATGACAAAGCCCAAGTGCTGCAGCAGAGTCACCGTGCGGCACGTGGCGTTGGTGACCTCCTGAGCGGACGCTGCTCTGATGAGCCAGTCGTCGAGGTACGGAAAGACATAGAGGCCGTGAAGCCGGAGATGGGCCGCCACGACCGCGAGACATTTTGTGAAGACTCGCGGTGCGGAGGACAGGCCAAAGGGCAGTACCCTGTACTGGTAATGATTTCCTGCCACCACAAACCTTAGGTATTGGCGGTGGCTTGGGTGGATGAGGATGTGCGTGTAGGCATCCTTTAGATCCAAGGAGCATAGCCAATCTCCCTGCTGGAGGTAGGGCAGAAGGATTCCAAGGGTAAGCATTTTGAACTTCTCCCGCACAAGGAACCTGTTGAGGTTGCGCAAGTCCAGGATGGGTCTGAGGCCTCCTGTTCTCTTTGGTATCAGAAAATACCTTGAATAGAAGCCTTGACCTCTCAGGTGGTGTGGCACCGGTTCCACCGCCTGTTCCTGCAGAAGACCTGCTAACTCCTGAAGGAGCAACTCCCTGTGCAGAGGGGGGCGCGGAGGCTCTCCCGGAAAATAGGAGGGAGGGACCTGATGGAAGTGGAGAAGGTAGCCCTCTCGCACGACCTGAAGCACCCAGGCATCTGCGGTGATGCTGGACCACCTGTGGGCGAAGTGAACCAGCCGGCCTCCGGTGCCGGGGGGAACCAGCGGGGGGGGGAGAGGCTATGCTGAGCGAGTCAAAAACCCCCACCTTGCTGAGCAGGGGCTGGTGGTGCAGGCTTGGGGGCTTGCTGCCTACGGGACCCGTTACCCCGTCCCTTGGCCTGCTGGCCCTGTTGGGGAGCTGCAGGGGCCTGATAATGGGGGTATGGTTTGTAGGCAGCTGCCTTCCTCGGGTAAAAGGACTTTTTTCCCGAGCCCTTCTTTTTCTGGGAAGGGGCGGAGGTCTTCCTAGAAAGCCTGGTCCTGGTGAGAGTCTCAGTCTCAATTTGTGCAGCCTTTTCCGCCATGGGCTTGCCAAAGAGGTTTTCGCCTCGGCAGGGGACATCGACCAACTTGTCCTGTACCCAGGGCTCAAGGTCGGACGACTGAAGCCAAGCCTGTCGGCGGGCACCGATGCCGGCTGCGGCTACTCGAGCCGAGGCTTCAAAGCCATCATAGGCTGCTCGGGACATGAACTTTGAGCATTCCCGAATACCCGTGGACAAGGCTAGGAACCTCCGCAAGGGCTCCTCGGAGAGACCAGCGGAGAATCCGGCTAGCTCCTTAGCCAGATCCCTGAGATACATGCCCATGTATAGCTGGTAAGTCTGGACACGACAGGCGAGCATAGAGCCCTGGAAGCACTTCTTGCCAAGGCCATCCAGGTTACGGGCCTCCCTTCCAGGAGGCACCGAGGAGTGCATCTTCTGGCTCTTAAGACGATGCATGGCCGATTCCACTACCATGGAATGGTGTGGCAGCTGTGCCTTTTGAAAGCCAGGGCTCTTGCGGACTCGATAGATAGAATCGACCCGCTTGCTCAGGACCGGCGAGGAGGCCGGACTCTCCCACATGCGGAAGAGTAGTCGTTCCAGCATAGGAGGAACCGGCACAGTAAAGTGTTCCCTCGCGGGAGAGTCATACTGGAGGGCGTCGAGCTCTTCGGCTCGAGGCTCCTCCTCGGATCCGCAGGGAAGGCCAAAGCCTTGGCCATATCCCTAACGAAGTCCGAGAACCGGGCATCCTCCGGGGGGGACTGCTTCCGAGGCTCGGACTCCGGAGAGTCCGATGGGACACACCGAGTCCGGAAAGAATCAGGTGACTCTTCCTCCTCAGACTCCCAGACCGACTCCGACGAGGACTCGGTGGGGTCGGCCCGGGCAGGGTGCGGCGCCAGCCGCCCCGACGCCGAGGGAGTCGGCGTCGGCGACCTCGGTCCCGAACGGGAGGCCGAGGGCGACCTCGACCGAGGATCGACTCGAGTTCTCATCGACTCGAGGATCGGCTCGGTCTCCGGGGTTGACTTGGACGTCGACGTCCCGGCGGTCGGGGCAGCGACGCCAGCGAAGCCAGCGAGCAGTGCCCGCTGCTGGTCCATGAAGGCAGACAGTCTGCTCTCCAAGGCCGTCAACCTGAGTCCGAGCTCAGGTGACCCAGCAGCCCCCGACTCGGGCCCCGACGGCGTCGGGCCCGACGTCGGCTGTCGCGGAGGCGAGTCCAGAAGGACTACAGGACTTACCCGGGCAGGCATCTCCGACTCCAGGCGAGGTCGCTTCGGGAGGTGTTCCTTCTCCAAGGACCCGGGGCGGCTGTGTCGGGGCTATGCGACCTGGCCCTCGCGGAGCCAGGAGCGTCCACCGACGCCGCCCTCGCGGGTTTTTCCTTCCGACGATGGTCCCCGGAGGGAGAACCCCGGTCGGAGGAGCTCCGGCGACGGTCCGAGCTGGAGCCTTTCGACACGGAGGCCTCCGACGAGGTCCGGGTACGGCTGGGGTCAGCGAAGATTCTCTCGCGCTGATGCCGCCGACTTCTCAACGCCTTCGAGGACAGTTTGCTGCAGGGCCCACAGATCAGTTCCTCATGATCCGGGCCCAGGCAGCGGAGGCAAAAGTCGTGTGTGTCGGTTAGTGACATATTTCGGTCACACCGACCACACCGCTTAAAGCCACTGGCAGCCATCGGGGGAAAAAGGGCCCCTGCGAGGTCAAAGGACCGGGCTGCCAGGGAAAACGAAAACGAAAGCTGACTAAGTCAGAAAAAACGAAAAAAACGGAAGAGGACTCGAGACCGGCGTCGCGAGTCCGGGCGGGAAAACGATCGGCGTCGAACCGAAAGAAAAAAGTATAAAATAAAGAGGAAAATCAACTTTTTCGCGGGGACAAGACGGGGACGTCTGTAGGGCTCCGCGGAAAAAAGAAGACTGGCTAAGATGGCACCTTCGGGCGGGAAGACGACCGCGCATGCGCGCTGCAATTCCCAAAGGCTTTCTTTGAAAGCTGGGGAAAATTGCTCCGCGAGGGCTCCGTCGGCGCCGACGTCACCCATAAGTGAGGACTGACTTCCTGCTTGGTCCTGGAGAAAGAGCCATTACAGTATCCTCAAAGAAATTACTTTACTGTGAAGTACAGGAAAAATAATTTCTGCAATACAGGTAGAGATAAGAAGCCTTAATGGCTAAAATCAATCCCAGGAGAAAAAACTGGGAGAGTTTAAATGAAGTTGGACTTTGGAGAAAAAGCTAAAGCTTCTGTAAAACCCAAAGTTTAAAACTCTTTTTCCTTGGAGCAGAATAAGGCCCTAGGAAAGAAAAGAGAGAAAACAGACTGATTTGAATGAAAAGGTAGAGATACTTTTTGCAGAAAAAAGGATGGGTCTTTAGGACCCTTTTTTCCAAAATGAAAAATTTGTACTAGGCGGTGTAGCCCCCAATTTCTAAAGATCAGTAATGTCTTTCATAAGTGACGTCACTTAGGATAATGACTTTACATGTAGAGCTTCAGCTGTGACGTAACCAGAAAGGTTACGGTAAAAGAAGGTATTTCCTAATTTACCATAGAAATTGGTTGTCCATTTAAACCTTATGGTATGCTGAAACAGCATTAATATGGACAGTAACAAATATTTCAGAGTCAGATATTAAAAAGAGATTCATCTAATAACAAGAAGGGTTAAGACCTACTTGAGAATATTGATGGAGAATCTCTTTCTGGTTAAAGTGAAAGAACCATAGAGAAAGTTTCATGGAAACCGGTAGGATGTTCTTTACTTATAACGGGAAGTCTAGGTTTCTTTAAAAAAACCTAGCCCTGGAATAACCAGGTCTTGAGACGTACGTGAAGGAGTGCAGAGGAGATCCTTAGTCTTAAGACAGCAAGTCTGGGTCCTTCTAACTTCAGTGTAGTAGCTGGATAAAAAGACGCAATATAAGGGGATACCATGCTTGCCTCTTTATGAGGGCAATATTATTATTTATTTATTACAGTTGCTTATATACCGCACTATTCGGTATCAGCGCGGTTTACAATATAACAAAACGACCAAGACAACAATCTGTTTGGTTTTATTACAAGGAAAAGGAGTACCAACTTGGCTAACTGGGTTGAACTATATACACGAGATAATAATTACAACAACAAGGTTGAACTATATACATGAGATAGTAAATAGTAAAGGTTAGGAATATAAGAACACTAGTTTCTTAGGTGGTGGGTATCATGAGTATCATGCGTTCGTTGTTCATTATAAGCTTCAATGAAGTATTTGGAATTAGAAGGAAAATACAAAATAAGGACCGACTGCAGTGAAAAAGGAATGCATTCCCTCTGTAGAAGTTCCATTGGAGATGTGGAACAACTTAGGGAATTGTGCAATTCCTTAAGCTTTCACGTGGTCTAAGCACTGGTTCCCTTTCCCTAAAAAGAAAAATTTTAGGAAGATGGTAAGAATAGGAGAACCAGGCAGGTCATGACTGGGCAGAGTCTACCAGCTGAAGCCTTTCTAACCATCTGGGAGCTACCTACTAGGGGTGGCTCTGACGCTCTCTGTCAAAGGCCCTTAGTTGCAGAGCTTTATTGTATAGATGCAGAGAGCATGTTATAGGTTGCTTAGGTGAGATCTGGCTGTTTGATTGCCAGAGTGCAACCTAATCTATTCTGCTGGAGCCAAAAGAATTGAGAATGGCTAAGAATAGTAAACAGGCCTGTTGCCCTGCAATGATAAATTGTCCAAGTGGGTTCTGGAACCTTTCTTGGAGTTATCTGTTATTAAGGCAGCAGAAAAGTTAGATCCTATAGATTGGAAAAGGATCGACAGACATAATTAGGAGTGGTAATGCTCAATTTTTGTCTGATAAGCTGTCTTAAAAGTAGTATTTGAGAAGGTCAGCTGGAAGATACGCAAGCAGCGTAGATTAGGCAGAAACCTTTGTGAGCTATATGCTTAAGTGAGCTCATATAACCCACATGGTGTTTGGTTTTTTTTAATGTTTCGTAAGTGTTTGAGCTGACTATACTCAAATGAACAGAATAAATCTGGTAGGGATTTCCAGAATGCTGTTCTGCATTTTGTAATAATGCAGAAAAGATGATCGCAAAGGGAAGAAACCCCTTACAGTCAAATTATGAGATATCCTCGTACAGGAGATTGTCAAGGTGAAGGGTATAGCTCACTTTGTTGTTAGTTGATACTCCTCTTTTTCGTTCAAAAAAGGAGAGGAGAAATCTGTTACTTTTAGGGCATGATTGTCCTCAATAGCTCTTGGAGCTAGAAGAGTGGATTTCTCTTGTGGCAAGCGATTCATGCCTAGAGTCTAGAATTGATTCAGTATATCACTGATATCTCAGCATGGATGAGATGAACTGTAGATGCTTCTGCTGATAAGAAGTAGATTTACAGGTGGTAAAACTCAAACAGGAAAGAAAGATCTAGTAAATAAAATATCAGAAACCCTGTGACTGCTGGGTTTGCCGAGTCTGTTGTGGGTTTGATTTTCTTAGCCTGGTTTGATGTTGCCCTTTTTGGGAAACATCTGTATGATGGATAGAAGATGGATAAATCTTTCCCCTAGGGGGATAAAGCTTCTTAGGAGATTTTTTATTAGCTGGGATAGAGGAAAGTTTTGACAATCCTCTGAAAGTAACATTATCAGTGGTTAACTGATTAGCTTGAAATAAAGCATCCTTGTTAAAGAGATTCTCACCAGTACAAGGAGTATTTCCCAGCCTTTCTTGTACCCATTTGTCCAAGTCTGAAGCTTGGAGCCAGACCCTATGTCGTGCTCCTATGGCTATAGCAGAGGTTCTGCTAATAGACTCAAAACAGTCCAGGGAAGCACAATTAAGGAACCTAGAAATATCTTGAACATGATTGACTAATAAGAAATAGTCTGCTCTTATATGCTCTTGAAGAAAAGGGTTCAAAAGCTTTAAGTTCTTTGTGACCTCTTCAAGAGAGAATCTCATATAGAATATATATGAGATAATTCTTGCTGAAAGCATGGATGCCTGGAAGCATCGACGTCCAAAAGCATCTAAAGTCTTAGACTCACGACCTGGCGGATAAGAAGAGTGCTTCTTTGCACTCTTAATACGCCTCATTGCTGATTCTACAACAATAGAATGACCTCTATCCCACCTTTCCTCTAAGGTGTACATATTAAGATCCTTAAGTCTGTCCTCATATGCTTTATATAGAGGCACTATTACCTCCTTTTTTCTGCTAGCCATTCCTCTCCCTATGCACCCAAGCTTCCTTCTAGTTTTTGCTGTCGCCTTTTCTACCTGTTTAGCTGCTTTAAGATCATCAGACACAACCACGCCTAAGTCCCACTCTTCTTTAGTAGACAAAAGTACTTCACCCTCTATACTATATTGCTCCCTTGGATTGCTGCAGCCCAAATGCATGACCTTGCATTTTTTAACATTAAATCCCAGCTGCCAAATTCTAGACCATTCTTCAAGCTTAGCTAGATCCCTCTTCATGTTATCTACACCTTCCTGGGTGTCTACTCTATTGTAGATTTTGGTATCATCTGTATAGAGGCAAAAATTACCCGACAGCCCTTCTGCTATATCACTAACAAAGATGTTGAAAAGAATTGGACCAAGGACAGATCGCTGGGCACACCACTCGTAATTTCCTTCTCCTCAGAGTGAGCTCCATTTACTTGTACCTTTTGTCGCCTCCCACTCAACCAATTTCTAACCTAAGCAGTAACTTTAGAGGCCATCCCTAGGGTGCTCAGTTTGTTTATAAGTCGCCTGTGAGGAACGGTGTCAAAGGCTTTACTGAAATCTAAATACACCACATCTAGGGCTCTCCCTCGGTCCAACTCCCTGGTCACCCAGTCAAAGAAATCAATCAGATTTGTCTGACAAGACCTGCCTCTGGTGAATCCATGCTGCCTCGGATCCTGTAATCCGCTGGACTCCAGAAACCTCACTATTTTCTCTTTCAGTAGCGTTTCCAATAATTTACTCACCATCGAAGTTAATCTAACCAGCCTGTAATTTTCAACCACATCCTTACTTCCGCTTTTGTGTAAAGAGACCACATGAGCCTCTCTCCAGTCCTTTGGCACCACTCTGAACTCCAGCGAGGCATTGAAAAGGTCAGTCAGTGGAGCTGCTAGAACGCCCCAAGTTCCCTCAGTATTCTAGGGTGTATCCCATCCGGTCCCATCGCTGTGTCTACTTTAAGTTTAGCTAGTTTCTCACAAACACAGTCTTCTGAAAATTCTTCAAGGTGCCCGTCACTTCTGTTCCTGTTTGGGGGTGTTTTCTGAGGTCCTGTTCCTGGTTCTTCATCTGTGAACACAGAACAGAAATATTTGTTAAGCAATTCTGCTTTATCCTCATCAGCTTCTACATATTCCTCCCCTTCACCCTTGAGTCTGACAATCAGGGGCGGCTCTATAATGAGGCCAAGTGAGGTGGTGGCCTAAAGTGGCAACTTTTTGGGGGCGGAAAAAATTGCCCCCAAAAGCCCGCCTCTCGGCCTTTAAAAAAAAAAAAAAAAAAAAAAGGAGAGGAGCCGCTGCTGCTGAAGTGCCTCGCGGCCGCCCTGGCAGAGTCCTCCTCTCTCCGTGGCTTTTCAAAGCCACAAAAGGGAGAGTTCCCCTTTCTTGCAGCTCTGTTAAGCCCGCCGGCGCTGATGGGAAACAGGCATTTCCTGTTTCCCATCAGCGCTGGTGGGCTTAACAGAGCCGCGAGAAAGGGAAACTCTCCCTTCGTGGCTCTGAAAAGCCACGCTGAGGGAGAGAGGAGGGCTCTGCCAGGGAGGCCATGAGGCAATTCCTTCTGCTGCTGCCGCAGCAGCTTCAGCAGCCAGGTTTTGTTTTTTATTTTTTGGGGGGGGGGGGGTGCGCCAGAACTGGAAGTGGGCTATTGAGGGGGGGCTATGACTGGTAATGGGCTATGGGGGGGCTAGGACTGGAGGTGGGCTAATGGGGGGTTAGGACCGGAAATGGGCTGATCGGGAGGGGGGGATAGGACTGGAAATGGGCTATCGGGGGTGACTATAACAGGAAAAGGGCTGATAGGGGGGGGTAGGACTGGACATGGGCTGATGGGGGGTTAGAACTGGAAATGGGCTGATCAGGAGGCGGGGCTAGGACTGGAAATGGGCTGATGGTGGGTTAAGAACTGGTAATGGGCTGATCGGGAGGGGGCTAGAACTGGAAAGGGGGGGTTAAGAATGGAAATAGGCTGATCGGGAGGGGGGTTAGAACTGGAAATGGACTGATTAGGGGGGCTAGGACAGGGGCTGATTGGGAGGGGTTAGGACTGGTAATGGGCAAATGGGGGGCTAGCACTGGAAATGATCTAGGACTGGTAATGGGCTGATTGGGGGGCTAGGACTAGAGTGGGCTGATAAGGGGGATAGGACTGGGACTGGAAATGGGCTAATGGGGGAGGGGAGGAGAGTGCTGCTGGCCCTGGAAGAAAACTAGGGGCTAGGGCTACAAATGGGCTGATGGTAGAATAGGACTGGAAGGGAGCGGATAATGAGAGGGTCTGCCAGGGGAAGGAGGGAGCCAACACGAGGGAAGGAGGGGACTGGAAGCGAACTGACACTTGGGGATGGGAGTGGTAGGTGGTTGGGTAATGGGGGGGGGAGGCTGGAAGGGAGCTGACATGTAAATGGCACTGGAAGGGGGATGGACAGAGGGTAGGGCGACTGGAAGGGTGGCACCGAGAGTGGACGTGAGCTGATATCTAGGATGGTATTTGGACTAGAAGGGGCTGGACAGTGGGGAAGGAGGGGGACTGGAAGGGAATGGACACCAGTTGCAGTTGTGGGAATGCAAGGTGGTTGACATTGGAAGGTACTGGGAGGGAAGGACTGGAAAGGGGCTGATACTGGGGAGGGTTACTGGAACTGGGAATGGGCTGATGGAAGGAAGAAGTGAAGAAAACAAAAGAAGAGATAAGCAATGGCAGATGGACCATAGACCACAGAAAGAGAGCTAAGAGAAGACAGGAAAGCAGAAGCCTCAGATCGGGACCAGCATGATCAGAGAATAAAATGGTCAGACAACAAAGGTAGAAAAAATAATTTTATTTAATTTTAGTGATTGGACTTTGTGCTATTTTTATATCTTACACAGTATTGGGAAACTGCATCTCTTATTTATCTGATGTTGCACTGCCTGTGGACTCTGGCTTCTTGGGGTTTCAATTTAAATTTAATCTACATATTTTTATTTTTACTTTAGATTGTGGTTACTTATTCTGTACTTAGTGAGGGTCGATGTGAGTGTGTGATTGAGGTCAGGTGTTCTGTTAACATGGAGTTTGTACATAAAGATCTATACTGTACTGTAGTAATTTGACTTGTTCAGCTTTTCAAATGGGTGCATGGATGTTCCAGGGCCCACTGTAGTATTTACAGTGATGCTTTTTTTGGATGGGCTCTCCTTATGTGAGTTTTGGAAGTTGGTGCTGATATGGTATGGTAGGTTTGCTCTTTTTTTGTAGGGTTTTGTATTAGTTCACAATATGCCTGGTACTGGAGAATAGTGGTTATTGTTAGTGAAATGATCAGAATCAGATTTTATTATTATTTTTTTTTAATATTGAGTTCTGTGGGTGAATGTCCTGGTTCTGCTCTGCACCTACTATGGATGCAAAATATATGTTGAAAAAAAAAAAAGCAAGAACCATAACACAGTTTATAACAGCAAAATAAAAATTAGTTATAATTTATTTTTATCAACTGTGCTGTTGGTTCTTGCTGTCTTTTAGTTCCTTGGTGTGCAAACGGGACTGTACCTAGCCCTGTGCAAGCAGTGCAGCCGCACAGGGTGGAAAGGCTTGGGGGGCACATTCCGGCTGTCTGCTGTTGTCCTGCCGCCGCTGGCAGGACAATAGCTGGCAGCCGAAATGCACTCCCCAAGCCTTCTCGCAGCACTTTATGCAGATCTGGTCCCTCCCTCCTCCGACACGATGTCAGAGTAGGGAGGGATAGATCTGCTTAAAGTGCCGGTGCCTTTCAGATCGGGCGCATGCCCCCCTCTCCTCCTCCCCATACCTCTGTCCAGCACTGCCTGCTCTTTCCCTGCTGCCGGTGCCTCTGTGAAAAAAAACAGAGGGCGGCAGCAGCAGGGATAGAGCAGGCAGCGCTGGACAGGGGTATGGGGGGAGAGAGCGCCCAAGCTGCAAGTCGCACAGGGTGCGATTGCAGCTTGATATGGCCCTTTGTGCAAACATCTTGCATTTCCTCCATATAATCTAATCGGCTTTTTGGTTTGGTTCAGTATCTGATTGGATTTCTGAAAAAGCCCCGCCCCCTCTAAGGTGTGTGTGTGTGTGGGGGGGGGCACCTTTTCATACTTCGCCTCAGGCAGCAGATTGCCTTGAGCCGCCCCTGCTGACAATACCACTTTTGCCCAGCATCTTCTCACTAACAACTGAAAAATGTCTTATCCCCCCATTTTATTGCATTGGCTATTTCCTCCTCTTTTTGAATCTTTGCTTTCCTGACTACTTTGCTAGCTTCTCTAAGTTTTTCCCAAATATAGATGCCTGTCTTCCTCTCTCTGTGATCTCTTGTATTTCATGAAGGCCTCCCTCTTTTTCTTCACCTTTTCAGCTACCTCTTTCAAAAACCATAGTGGTCTCCTTTTCCTTTTACCTTTATTTACCATTTTAACAAAAAGGTTGGTTGCCCTTAAAATATCCCTTTTCAGTTTTGCCCACTGTTTTTCTACATCCCCCAGCTGTTCCCATCCCGCTGACTCCTCCCAGAGGTATTGGCCCATCTTGGCAAAATTAGTTTTCCTAAATAAGACCCTTGCTTTTGAATGGATTCTAACATCCCTAGTCCTAATACTGAACCACACCATTTGATGATCACTGGATGCAAAATGATCTCCTACTATAACATCAGAAACACTTTCACCATTGGTAAGTACCAAGTCCAGTATGGCCCCTTCACGTGTGGGGTCTGCTACCAATTGCCTGAATAGTTCTCCCTGTAGAGAATCCAGGATCTCCTTACTTCTAGATGATACTGCAGCAGGAATGTGCCAATCAACATCTGGCATATTGAAATCCCCTATCAGTAGCATTTCCCCATTCCTTGTAATGCTGCGTATGTCTTCAATTAACTCTCCATCCACCTCCTCCTCTTGTGAGGGAGGTCTGTATATCATGCCAATGCAAATAGATTTCTCTTTCCCTCTTTCTAGTTTAACACACAGTGCCTCCTCTCTCCCTTGTAAGCTCTGTAATTCCAAAGCTTTAATATTATTTTTTACATATAGTGCTACTCCTCTTCTTCCTATCCTGTCCTTTCTGAATAAAGTATAGCTTGGTATAGTTACATCCCAGTTATGGTTTTCTGTGAACCAAGTTTCTGTAACTGTCACTAAATCCAAGTCAGCTACTCCTATTAAAGCTTCAACATCTAGGATCTTATTTCCCATGCTATGGGCATTTATACATACCGCTTTCCATATGTTGCCCCTTTTACCCATTTCCATAAAGGTATTTAATGTTTCACTTACCTGGGGGCTTTCTTCACCCATCCCCAATGAATCTAGTTTAAAGCCCTCTTCAGTAGATTAGCCTATCTGCTACGGAAGACGACTTGTCCAAAGCTACAAGGAGTGGTAGTGGTACTTGAACCCTGATCTCTTGGTTCCCAAACCAGTGCTCTTAACATTAGGCTACTCCTCTACTCCATGGCATAGTCTAGATCAGGGGTCTCAAACTTTGTGCGGCCCGCGATGCAGAGGAAACAAAAAACCCCCCGGCTTCTGCTGCTGCTGCCGCTGCATGGCAGCAGCAGAATCAACTGTCCCGCGGCCCCTTCCCATCTGCCCGGCAAAGCATGTTTGTAAAGCAGGGACTGTCCCTTACAGCGCTACTGACACCCGAACTGTGCATCTGTGGCTCCAGCATCAGCTCTTCGAGCCCTGCACTCGCTGATAGCAGCAGAACCGTGCATGGGCGGCTCCGGCACGAGCCTCGTTCCAGGCTAGCGACGGCCCGTTAGGGGGCTGGCTCCGGGCCCCCGATCCGCCCCTGGGCAGGGGCAGGAAGTGCCCTGCACCGCGGCCAATGGCTTTCCACGCTGCGCACGGCCGGGCAGGATGTGCCGCTCTTCCTCGTCGCTCGCAGCTCGGCCCCGGCCTCTGTCAGGCAAGCGGCGGCCCCGATCCCCGTTGCTATGTGGCCTGAGGCTGCGGGCAGGCGGGTGTGAGCGCGGACGCAGGTGTGGCGGGGGGGCTCCTTAGGGGCATCTGCTCGGGAGAGGCTCTTACCCTCGCCCCCCTCCGGAATGGATCTGTCAGCAGCCACCACCCCCCCCCCCTCCGGCAGCAGCGACTGGGAAAAGTGCCCCCCCCTCCTCCCCGATCTCATGACTTTCTATCGAGGATCTGTTTCCTGTATAAGGCGTCCCAAGTGTATAATTTCTAGTAATTAATCAGCATCCTCTATCAGGGGCTTTAACTATTTTTACTTGGGCTGATGGGGGGGGAGGGGGTTAGGACTAGTAATGGGGGGGGGTAGGACTGAAAATGGGGTGATGGGGGGTTAGGACTGGTAATGGACAGATGGGGGTTAGGACTGGAGGTGGTCTGATTGGGGGGCTAAGACTGAAAATGGGGTTATGGGGGGGCTAAGAATGAAGATGGGGTGATGGAAGGGTTAGGACTGGAAGTGGGCTGTTGGGGGGCTTAGGACTGGTAATGGGCTATGGGGGGGGGCTAGAACTGGTAATGGACTGGGGGGGGTGCTAGGACTGGAAATGGGCCAAGTAGAAGGGGGAGCTTGAACTGCAAATAGCTGATGGGGACAGGGTTTTGGAATGGAAATGGGCTGAGTGGAAGGGGGCTTGGAATGGAAATGGGCTGATGGGGAAGGGGGCTTGGAAATGAAATGGGCTGATGAGGGGGGGCTATGACTGGAAATGGGCCGATGAGGGGGGGGCTATGACTGGAAATGGGCCGAGTAGAAGGGGGAGCTTGAACTGCAAATAGCTGATGGGGACAGGGTTTTGGAATGGAAATGGGCTGAGTGGAAGGGGGCTTGGAATGGAAATGGGCTGATGGGGAAGGGGGCTTGGAAAGGAAATGGGCTGATGAGGGGGGGGGGGGGGTTACGACTGGAAATGGGCCGAGTAGAAGGGGGAGCTTGAACTGCAAATAGCTGATGGGGACAGGGTCTTGGAATGGAAATGGGCTGAGTGGAAGGGGGCTTGGAAAGGAAATGGGCTGTGAGGGGAGGGAGCTAGGACTGGAAATGGGCTGATGTGGGGACTAGAAGGGAGCGGATGCTGGGTGGGGCAGGAGCTAGAAGGGAGTTGATGTTGGGGGACGATTAGAATGGGATGGGGCTGGGAGAGTGAAATGGAGAGGGGAAATATATTTTGTGTGGGAGGGAAGAAAAATCTACAATTGGCCGGGTATTGGGAGAGTAAGTGGGGATTGAGGATGGAGGGGTAAAATTTGAGTGGATGAAATAGGAATGAGGAAAGAGCAAAAGGAGAATGATTAGTATGTTAAAGCAGATGTAGAGAGAATGGAAAAAAACTAGGAAAGAAGAAAGGACAAATGGACAGCAGACAATGGAGCGTTAGCAGAAGACACGAAGAAACCAGAAGAAAGTGGCTGGAACAATAGCAACTGAAAAAAAAATGCACAAAAGGTAGAAAAATATCTCTTTATTTTGACTTTATTAACTGAAATATATCAGCTCTTGGAAATGTGCATCTTTAACGTCTGCACTTTATTTAATACAAGAGGAAATCAATTTATAGTTTTATTTCTACAATGTTGTACATTCTAAGTTTGGCTTTTGGGGTTCCCAGTTTAATTATTGTCTTCCTGTTTCTAAATTGTGATTCCTTGTTTGGTGATGGTGTATGTTCTGCATGTGTAACTGAGCTGAGGTATTCTGTTTATGTAATCCCTATTTGACATTGCCACTTGTTCTCTTTCCCGAGTAGGTCATGTATTGTTATTCTCTGAAATGTATTGATTTAATATTTGCAGTGTTGCCTTTTGATAGTTAGGGTATGGTGCTTTGTGAGTCCTGGTAGTGCTGTTAGGACATGGCAGGTTTGCTATGGGTTCTAAATGAGCAGTGTTTCTAGTAGTTCCTAATGTGCCTGGCGGTTGGCACTGGTTTATAGTAATGTAGAAATCTTTTAGTCTTTCTTTATCCATACACTCATTAAGAGGCATGTTTACTAAAAGTTAGTGTATGGTGGTAATATGCAAATATTTATGCAAATGATGCCCTTATGCAAATGAGGCCCGCATCTTGTGCGGCCCCCGGGTTACTCTACAAGTCCTCATTTGGCCCTCAAAGCAATTTGAGTTTGAGACCCCTGGTCTAGATGCATCTAAAAGTGGGGGAGTAGCCTTGGGGGAGTTATTAGGTGTTAAGGGAGGCCAGGGCTGCATCTACTCCAGAAACCTGGGATCATAATAGATTCTTGGTTTATAGTGCCTAGACACATTTCGTTTCGAAAGCTGGGGATTTGCTCTGCATGTGGGCTCCGTCGACCTCACCCATATGTGAGGATGGACTTCTTGCTTGTTCCTGGAGAAAGGGAGGCTCTTTTAGACCTTATCTTCTGCTACAATGTTCTTTTAAAAGTGGGTTAGGGATTAGCATTAGAAATAGCACTACATGTTTCTTATTTAATTCTTATCTATCCATCTCCCCAAGTCCTGAGCATCGGGTATGAAAGAGTTGCTGTCAAGCTCCTACACTGGTGCTTTTCTTAGACCACACGTGTGACTTAACTTATCAGCATATTCCAAATTAAAGCAAACGATACCCTCTTTTCAGGTTAAGGGGGGAAAGTGGATAGCATGGATACGAATAGCCAAACCACATATACCACATTATGCAGCAATGTATGTATACCACAGCTATTAAGATGGATGGGTACATAATCCTATGCTTAACTTATTTTGACAGCTTCACTATCCAGCATTAGAAACACTGGGGGCTGGAGCAGTGGCACAGCAGTTCCTTGCAGGAGGTTCCCAATTCAAAACCAGAACCAGGTCTTCACTTCTTGAATCAGCCAAAAATGTTGTGGAGGCAGCATTCACAACCTCTGGCAGAGGGAAAGGCATGGTCAGGGCTGACCCATCCACTAGGCAAGCCTAGGGCAGCAGACCTCCGTGGGCAGCATAGAACACATGGGTCTGCCACCCTCTCGTACTGAGTTGAGCCGAGCCGTGCTGCCACCCCCCTCTCTCACTGCCCCAGATTCCAGCAGCGGGGTCAGCTCAGTGGCAGAAGGAGGCCACCAAGCTGCCCCAAACCCACCACCAGAATCAGCAGCAGTGCGGCTCAGCACAGGGAAGGGGGAGGGGGGACAGCAAGCCAGGGCTTCTGCCTAGGGCAGCAGAAACCCTTGGGCCAGCCCTAGACATGGCCAAGAGAGCTAGCAACCATAGTCAGTGTCCATGACTAAGGAAATCTAAACAGTGCCCTAAGTACATGGTCCCCAGTCAAGGGCTATAGTAGGACTGCAATGGCTGGGCTACAAAGGCTGGAGGGGGGGGGGGAGGGGGGGTTGGATATAAAATAGTGAAAATAACCCTGGGTAGCTGTTAGTGACAGCTCATGATTTGAGGATCCCAGCTCTGGTTCTGAGCTTGAGGCCCAAAGATGTAGGGAGAAAGAATACTAGAAATAATTATGTTAATTAAGGCTTTAGTACAACACCACCACTTCAACTGCAACCATTACACAGATGCAAAGATTTTGATATTGCTGTACAGCCTTACACAGTTTGATTTACTAAAATATAATTTATAGAAAACAAAAGCCTATTTTTAAGAATGAATGAGTGTGATTATAAATGAGCATCTACGGATAAAAATAACCAGAGGACCAATCTTAAGGCTTCGAGCAGGTTTTCACCAAGAGAGATCGTCCTCAGATTTCCAAAATTAACTGAATGAATCATTGTCTCCACCAGACCGTGCTATGATCACATGAAGAGTTTAAGTATTAGTTGTATATAACTATGTAAATTTTATGTTGTATATATCTTATAAATAGTTTCCCCCGTTCTCCACTTATGATTGTACCCCTGTTCTATGTAAGCACATCGTGTTATGTAATACATTGTTACATTGTTCAGTTATAATGTAAACCGCGCTGATCTTAATAGCGCGGTATATAAGAAAAATAAATAAATAGTGTCATTTCTGCAGTTATAGGAATCTTGGATGGCCATGCAAAGCTAATCAAATATGAACTGGTCATCAAATGGCTAGCTCAAGCTTTACATAATGTATGGGTACTTCAGAACATTAATAGTTCTACTTGTCAACTTTTAATCCCAAGGGAATTAAGATGATCTGAAAATAATTGGTGGGGTCACAATCTTCTTGTGCTCTAAGTGACTGGGTTTAATTTCACATGAGGAAGAGATCACATGAGAGGGATGAAGGTGGTGATGGGAGTGGAATTCCCTTCTACTATGAATCTCACCACTTGGCACTGTGGAATAGAGCTCACCCTTGTCTATCCATGAGCGTATTTATGTTCAGCTTAACATATTCCTAAGAACCTAGGTCTGGACAGATTCAGAGCTTTTGTCAACTTATACCCCTAAAGTTTCCACACATCTTTGGATGCAGTCAACAGCCCAATAATCCCCAAAGCTTATGGCTTATTTGATTTGATATACCATCCTTTGTGAGCACTCAGAGTGATGTACATAAGTTTAAAATCCAAAGAACGAGCAGAAAAGGAACTGCATAAGGTGGAGAGAAAAGAGGATGCAACTTAGTCTGCCCCGAGACCCAGCCCAACCCCAAATGCTTGCTGAAAAAGATAGATTTTTATAAGGATTTTGAAAATTTTTTTCTATAAAATTAGCTCAAGTCAAATGTGGGATGGGAGGGAGTTCTAACGTTTTGGAAGGGGGGGGGGTTGGTTTACATTTTGCTTTTTGAAGGGATGAACAATCTGTCACTATGTAGTGAATGCAAACAACCTGGGGGAGCAGACAAGGTGATGAGAGAGGATAAAGTACTCAGATGCATTGTTGTACAGGGCCTTGTGGATCAAGGTAAGGATATTGTGACACGTGTAATAAAGAACTGGAAGCCAGTGATGATGAACCAGCAAGGAGAGAGGATATGTACTGCTGTATTTTGAATTGATTATAGCCAGTTTAGTTCATAAGCAAGAAGTCCAGAATAGGCAATATTGCAGTAGTTCAACCAAGCTACTACTACTAATCATTTATATAGCAATACAAGGCAATTGCAGCGCTGTATAAAGACATGTATGAGACAGTCTCTGCTCTCATAAGATCGCACAGTCTAGTCATATACATAACTGCTATTCCAGGATGTTCTGTTTTTCATTTTAAAAAATGCACCTTCTTTAGTAGCGAGCATGCTCTTTGGCAAACCTGATTGGATTAAAGCATGTATATCTTGTACTATAGGTCCAAAGCAGGGTCGGGTTCCAAATAACTATAGAATTTGTGATTTGATAACACAGGTACACTACCAAAAATCTGCCTCCAGTTTTGCAACTGATTCCTATAGATTTTGGGGTGCTGAATCCAGGAAAAATAGCCAAAATGTTCCATCACGTCACGTTTTCTTGCAAAATTAGATTTCTTACCCATATAAGGAATGTTCACATAATTTCGTTTTAGCCGACTGCAGTTTATTTTCTTGGCCCAAAATAGAGGTTGTAATGGTTAACTAACTAGAAACACTCCCTCATGATATTTTAGAGTGTTTTGTATTCATTTTATACATTAACAGGACAATTGGGAGGTGGGGGGCTAAATCCAGTACTCGCGCTGGCGCATGTTCTTTCCTGTTCGCCTCGCCTCGTTCGCTCGCTCAAACACGGTGGTTGCGACATGAACCTTCCTGTCAAATTTCAGTTTCTTGCAAGTTCATTATTACCTTTTGTTTGCTCATTCGTAATCCAGCTTTATTCCGAAGTGGTTCACTACAGTTGTAGTTTGCAGTTCTGTGTATTTGTGATGGCTCACAGAGCCAGAGGTTGCGTCAACTCTCCAGACAGTTTTTGTTTTATTTGTGGGGAATATACCGTGAAAAAGCGGCAGAGGAACATTTCTGCATTTATTAAAAAAGTATATTTCGCCTATTTCGGTTTGAAGTTAGGCGATCAAGACAAACCGTGGGCTCCTCACAAAGTGTGCAAGACATGTGAGGAAGATCTACGCTTATGGATGAAAGGTAAAAAACAAGCATTTCGTTTCGGAATACCTATGATGTGGCGTGAACAAAGAGACCACAGCAGTGACTGCTATTTTTGCTCTTGCATTGTGAAGGGATACAACTTAAAAAATAAGAACGTAATAAGTTACCCCAACCTTCCCTCAGCAATTAGGCCTATGCCTCATAGCAATGAAGTACCTGTGCCTGAACCACCAAAATCTTTGGATCATATTTGTGTGGACAGTTCTGATCATGATGAGACTCATCAGATGGCTTTTCCCGATGAGTCCAGTACTTCCGAGTTTGAAACTGAACCAGATCCGAAACCTGAACTTTTCTCTCAAGCTGAATTGAATGATTTAGTCCGGGATTTAGGACTCCCAAAAGATGCTGCCCAACTGCTAGGTTCTCGGCTTAAACAGAAAAATCTATTGTCACCAGGAACAACTTTTCATTGGTACCGCAACCGTGAGACACAATTTTTGAAGTATTTCAGCAAAGAGGAAGATTTGGTATTTTGCAACGATATATACGGAGTGATGGAAAAGTTTAAACTCAAGTATGATCCTGCTGAATGGCGGCTGTTCATTGATTCGTCAAAAGACAGCATAAAAGGTGTTCTTCATAATGGCAACACATTCGCTTCAGTTCCTATTGCTCACTCTGTTATTCTCCAAGAAACATATGAGAATTTGGCCCTGATTCTTCAGAAGATTCGTTATGATGAGCATAAGTGGATGATTTGTGGAGACTTTAAAATTCTATCCATGCTATTAGGGCAGCAATCCGGTTTCACCAAATATCCCTGCTTCCTTTGCTTGTGGGATAGCCGGGCCCGCGACCTACACTGGGGGAAAAAAGACTGGCCAATTCGGGAGTATTTGAGACCCGGTGAGAAAAATGTTCTTCATGAGAGCTTGGTACCTCGTGATAAAATTCTATTACCACCTCTCCACATTAAGTTGGGTCTCATTAAGCAATTCATCAAGTCCCTTCCAAAAGATGGCGAGTGCTTTCGGTACCTTTGCTCAAAGTTCCCCCGACTTTCTGAAGCAAAGCTAAAGGAAGGAGTGTTTGTTGGCCCTGATATAAGGAAACTCATTTCAGATGGAGCATTTGCTGAAACGATGTCTGAGACGGAAAAAGAAGCCTGGGATTCCTTCAAGGATGTTGTTCTCAAATTCTTGGGGAGCAGGCGGGATGAGAACTATAAGGATATTGTTGCCAGGATGCTCAATGCCTTCAAAGAACAAGGCTGTAACATGAGCCTGAAAGTCCATTTCTTGCTCTCCCATGTGAACTACTTTCCCGAAAACTTGGGGGCGTACAGTGAAGAACAAGGTGAAAGGTTTCACCAGGACATCAAGGACGCAGAGAGAAGGTACCAAGGAAGATGGAACACCACTATGATGGCTGATTTCTGCTGGTTGCTGCTGCGGGAAACCCCAGATGAAAAATACGCCAAGCAGCGCACCAAGAGAAGCATTCGGGGGAAGAAGAAACGGGCCCACCAGGAGATTGATTGACCCAAGAATGACTTTAAAATCTAAACTGTGTTGACAAATATCGTGTTTTTACTAAACTTTGAAATAAAAATTTGCTAGTTATTACCACAGTGTCGGATCTCATTTATTAGAATTTTATTTTCACACCATCGGGTGTTTGTCTTCATGTATTGCAATGGTGCGGTTTGCATTTTCTATTCTTACATACATACCTGTACAACATTTTTTGCACATTTCTTTGCTTTGCTTTGTGTCCAACCTCGCTCTTATATGCTCAATGTTTGTGCACATGTATGTGGCTGTGTTAAGTGCAGACAATTTTGCTACCATCACAGTGTATTTTGTTGACATTACTCTATTCTTATGTGCTGCCTTGTTACAATTTTCTTTATTCTTATTTGAATAACTACTAAACAATTAGTATAAAGAATTCATCCAAGAAACTTTTATCTTGATCGCACTCAATCTGAAACGTTCACCTCAAACTGCTAACCCAATGTAGCAAAAAATCTGTACGTGATGGAGCAAATTGGTTACCAGATTTGAATTCAGCGCACCAAAAAACGTAAAAATCAATCGAAACATTAGAGGCAGTTTAAAAAAAAAATTTTTTTTAGTGTACCTGTGTAATTTATGAAACCTCAGTTGCATTGTGCTTTAGTTTGGATTACTATTGTCTCCCTGTGATGGGATATATGGAATACTACCTGTCCTTCTCCAAAGGGATTATCAACAATCCCCTTTAAGAGAGTCTGCAACCCAGAGTTCAGGGCTGGGAGGGCGTGGCTCACAGGGAGAGGTTAAGAACACAGCAGGTTGCAGGAGGGAGAACAGCCCGTGGAGCCAGAAGTCCTGCCAAGGCAAGTTGTGCAAAGGAGGTCTGAGGTAGGAGCTTTAACTGGGGCTGGAGGAAGGGCCGGGAGAACCAGCTTGGGGAGAACAAAAGCTGGAACAGCATAAAAGCCAACTTTGTTTTCTCTGGACTAATGTCTGTCTTGTGTTTTAGCTTTTTGAAGGTATAACAAGCTGGGACAGAATAAAAGCTAATTTTGGTTTTCCTGAACTGCTGTCTGTTTGGTGTTTTAGTGAAAACCCTTTCCCACCCCACTTCACACTACCACACCCCTCCCCCCTTTGTTGGCTGATCTTACCTTGAGTGTTGTAGTTTCCAAACATTCTGCATAAGCCAAAAATACATAGAAACTTATCAGAAACCTATGTCAGCAAAACAAAATTTAAAGGTGAAATTTTACTTACTGATAATTTCCTTTCCTGGAGTCCTGGTACAGTGCTGAGGACTGATGTCTGAACAATGGAATCTAGAAAGGGAGGAATGGCACAAAAACAATATGCAATAAAAGAAGATTTGACATGGCTGATCTGAGAGGAAAAAGTAAGTTCTAAGTCTATGACTACGGTGGTATGTGCTGTTGAGTAGGTGCAGACTCATAGCAACCCTCTGAATAGTTGTCCTAAACTATCTTCGGTCTTCAGGCATGTGGCCAATTGTTGACATCCGTAGCCGCTATTACTGGCATTGCTGGCTTTCCTCTTTTGCATTACCTTCAATCTTGCCAAGCATGTCTTTCTCAACTGATTTCTCTCTTCACATGATGTGTTCAAAGTATAAAAGTCAAAGTCTTGTCATTTGAGCTTCTAAAGAAAGCTTAGGTTTGATCTCTAACACAGACTGATTTCTTCGTTGGACAGTCCATGGAATACACAGTATTCTTCACCAGCACCATAATTAAAAAAAAACATCTATTTTCTTCCTGCCTTTCTTCTTTGTTGTCCGACTTTCTCATCCATATGACATTACTGAAAATACCATGGCTTAGACAAGTTGGAATCTTTGTATGCAGATACACATCTCGGCACTTGACAATCTTGTCTAGGTCCTTCGTCTTATTTCTTGACTGCTTGTTATTTCTTTACTGATTATTGATTCAAGCAGGTTAAAGTTGACTATTTCTATCTCTTCTCCAAGGATAAAATTATTGATTTTGCAAGTTGTAGGATCTTTGTCTTCTTCATGTTAAGGTGCAGGCCTATTTTAAGACTATGTTCCTTGATCTTGATAAGCTAATGTTTCAGATATTGGCTGAAGTGAAGACTAACATAGTATCAACATAGTGAAGGTTGTTGATGAGTCTTCCATCAATCTTCACACCTCAGTTGTCTTCATACAGTCCTGCTTCTCTGATGATTTGTTCTGCATAAAAATTAAACAGGTAGGAGGAAGTATGAAACCCTGTCTTACAACCTTGCTGATTTGAAACCATTCTGTTTCTCCTTGTTTATTGGAACCATTGTTTCTCAATCAGTTTAAAGGATTGCACGAGAACTATCAGGTGTTCTTGTATATCCATGCTTCTTTCACCATCAACAGTTTCTGATCATAAGGCACAGGTTGAAACAGCAGTTAATTCACATAATCTTTATGGTATAATGATTCTGTGTATTCTTTCTATTTTTCTTGATCTTCTCAGCATCATTCAACATGGATCCTTGAACATCTTTTGGCATTCTAATTCGAGGCTGGAATTCTCTAATAAATTTAGGAAAGCCAATCTAGTTCTTCCTTTAATAGTGTCTTATTTTATTTCCAAGCATGCATCATTGTAGTACAGCACTTCTCATCTCCTCTTTGCTGTGCATTGAAAATCTGTTAAGTTCTGTGATCTCTTCTGGCTTTAGCTTCTCTGTATTTCTGGGCAGTTCCCAGAGTTTCTTTGGACATCCATTTTGTCTGTTTTTGCTTTTTCGCCTTTTGTAGAGACTTCTCACTTTCTTCGAGCACAACTTTCTTGATGTCATCCCATAACTCTTCTGGCGTTCTGTCATTTATATCCAAAGTGGCAAATCAATTTTGCAGGCAGTCTTTAAATTCTGGTGATTTATTTTCAAGATCATATTTTCCTACATTCATGAGTAGCATGCTGTTTTTTAAATTTAGTTAGAGTTTGCATACCAGTAGTTGATGATCTGTTTCACAATCAGCTCCAGATTTTGTCTTTGTTGATCATTGACTTCCACAGATATAGTCAATTTGACTGCTGTACAATCCATTCAGCGAAGTCCATGTGTACGGTCGCCGCTTTTCCAACCACTTTGCTGCCTTCTTTGTTGCCAACATTTGCGTTCCAGTCACCCATTACTATCAGGATTTCTTGTTTATACATTTTGTCAATTTCTGCTTGTACTTGTTCATAGACTTGATCAACTTCTTCCTTTTCTACAGCCACTGTTGGCATATATACCTGGATAATAGTTGTGTTGATGGACTTTTTGTAGACGAACAGAAATTAAGCATTCACTGATTTGTGTTGTATTTCGTTACCTTTCTTGCAAGTTTCTTCTTAATTATAAATACACCAGCATTTCTTTTTTGTCTTTCATTTCTGGCATAGTTTACCATGTGATCATCAGTTTTAAAGTGCCCAATTTCAATCTATTACAGTTCATCGACACCCAACAGATTGAGTTGTACATGCTCCATTTCATTCTTAACTACCTCCAACTTCCCTTGGATCATGCTTTGTATGTTCCATGTTCCAATATATGAGACATCTTTTCAGCTTCTGATTCTCATTTCACGAGCAGTCACATCAACAGTAAGGCCTCCCAAGAGCTTTGTTCCAACCACATTGTGAATGCTGGCTTTACTCTGAAGAGACTTCAGCTCATTCCCAGTAGTCTGTTCCGTGCCTTCCAATCTGGTGGTCTCATCTTCCAGCAATTTGTTTTGATGAGGATGCCTAGATATTTAAAAGAGGGTTAGAGTAATATGGAAGTGTTGTCCAGCAGAGGAGTGACGGTGGAGCTAGCTGAACTACCCATAATCCAAATGGTTGTAGTTTTTTTAGGGTTGAGCTTGACAACTTTAATAGCCACTGTAAGGGTCTCCAGGCACTGTTCCACACAGGCAACTTATAAAGTGCCCTAGAGAGAGCCCCCTAAAGTGACTGACTGGGTTAGAAATTAGCTGAGTGGGAGCTGACAAAGGGCACTGGTAAACGGAACTCACTGAGGTGAATGATGTTACCAGTGGTGTGCTGTAGCAATCTGTCCTTGGTTCGGTTTTTTAAAAAACATTTTTATAAGTGAAGTTGCAGAAGGGTTATCTGGTAAGGTTTGACTGCAGGTGATACCAAAATCTGTAATAGGGTAGACACCCAGGAAGGTGTAGACAATATAAGGAGGGATATCTAGCAAAGCTTGAAGAATGGTTGAGACTTCGGCAACTGCTAAAAAAATGCAGGGTCATGCATTTGGGCTACAAAAATCCAAGGAAGCAGTACAGTATAGGGAGTGAAGTACTTATGCCAATGAAAGAAGAGTGGGACCTTGAGGTGATTGTTTCTGATGATTTTAAGGTGTCTAAACTAGTAGAAAAGATGACAATGAAAGCCAGGATGCTTGATTGAATAAGGAGAGGAATGGCCAGCAAAGAGGAGGAGGTGATAGTGTCTCTGTACAAGTTTTAGTAAGACCTCAATTTGGAGTACTGTGTACAATTCTGGAAACTATTTCTTCAAAAGGATATAAACAAGATGGAGTCTATGCAGAGGGTGGCTACCAAAATGGTTGATGATTTTCGTCATAAGGCATACGAGGATAGACAAAGATCTCAATATGTATACTTTGGAAGAAAGGCAGGAGATGGGAGACATTTAAATACCTCAGTGGGATAAATTCACAGGAGAAGAGCCTCCTTCAAACTGAAAGAAAACTCTGCAATGAGGGGACACAGGATGAAGGTCGAAGGGTGTAGACTCAGAATTTACAGAAATATTTATTTATGGAAAGAATGGTAGCGCATGGAATAGTCTCCCAGAGATAGTAGAGACAAGGACTGTATCTAAATTCAAGAAAACAAGGGACAGACAAAGAAGATCTCTAAAAGAAAAGAAAAAAAAAAAAAAAAAGGACTGTAAAGCTTAGTAATCGATATGGAAGGGCCAACTGGATAGCCTTATAAATAATTATCCGTCATGATTTTTCTATGTTTTACTAATAGATGTAACATACATTTAAGGTATATATTGGCTGTGCATGTAGTTTCAGCCTTGTAGGATGACATTTTTCACAGCATGTAAAGTTGGCAGCTCTATGAGTAGTCTGTTGGAAAAAGGCAACAAGGGTGCTGGCCTGCTTTCTGGAGAGGTTCTTTCATTTTCCAAACAAAACATAGTGGGGGCCTGTTCCTGTGCTTTTCTATTAATTATGAAAGCGAGAGAATGTCATCTTTTTGTCACAAAAGGAAGAGAGCTCAGACCCTGCAACTCTTCTTGAGGGTCCAAGGATATTTAGTAATATACTTGAAATCCACAAATCTTCTGATCTTGTGAAGAAAGCTGATTGCAAGCTATGGAGGGAATCCAACTGAAGACGACGAGAGTGGAGTCATCCAAGAGCAGCTGTAATATTTCAGGCACCAGCGATAATTTGTAATAGTAACATACATAGTATATGTGACGACAGATAACAGAGGAGCACACGTTGAATCATGGGAAACTTTTGAAGACAGGGGATGCCAAAAGGTCACCGAAACTTGCATTGCTAAGAATTTTGTGTATTTTTGGTGTACTGCATTTTTAGAAAATAACTGTTACATGCACAGATGTATAAACAACTTTGTATATGAAAGTTAAATAAAATGAGAAAATAATGTTAAGTGCCATCAAGTCAGTGCTGACTCATGGTGACGCAGCAGCCCCTGGGTTTTCTTGGCGAGATGTGACCAGAAGTTGATTGCCAGGTCTTTTGTTCCAAGGCAATGAAGGGTAAAGTGACTTGCCCAAGGTCACAAGGAGTGATCTTGTGGGAACTGAACCATGCTCTCTGAGCTATGAGGCCACTGCTCTAACCACTAGGCTACTCCTCCTCATAGAGCTAGGAAGTTAGAGAGCCCGATTTTCAAAAGACATTTAAACGGTTTACAGCTCAGTAAACCTTGTAAATGCCTTAAATGGGGATCTTCGATGGCACTTACATGATTAGTGCTGTTTAATATCCCCTTCTAACTCCCCTATGCGTCCCGATGCAATCCGGTTAGCATCGGGGCGTGTTGGGGGTGTTCCAGGACAGAGCAGAGGCGAAGACGGCTGCTAACCGAGTAGTGGCGATATTGCACCACTACCTGGTTAGTGATCTGCAGCTAAAAATAGGTTAGCTTTTGGCTCGCCTAGTTTTAGTCGTGAATGCTAACCAGGGTAGTGGTGTAATATATCACCACTACCCGGTTAGGTTCCGCAGCCGTTTCCTCTGTCCGTCAAACCCAGATATTCAATGCAGTTGCTGTGGCATTGAATAGCCGGGATTAGGGATCAGTCGGCAGGACTATGTGCTGTTGTGGCTCATAGCTTGCCCAGGTGAATTTCAGGCCTCAAAGAAATAATGCTCAAAATGAGAATTTTTCTACAAATTTTTAACTATTCTTTCGGTGGCAGTTAATACTTTCTGTATGTAGAAAACACACAGTTAAATGGTTTACAAATGGTAGAGGGTATTACACATTTATGACCATGAAGTTTCAGAAAATAAATTCAGGACTCAGGAAAAACAGCTCGTCTCTGGTTCTCAGTCAGAGTTAGATAACTCCTGGAAGTGGTTAAAGTAGCACAATTATAATTCTATCAAGAATTTTAAAACATCTTTTTACATAGTAACAGCAGCTCCGGGCAGATCACGCCCCTCCACCCCCCCTCCCCCACCCCATATGCCTGTGTTTAGGGTTGTACCTGCTGCTCCATGCCGGTTAGTCCCCCTCTATTAAAAAATGTTTAAGTTTGCTTTGATTTCATCCTCTTGCTATAAAAGGGATCCACTGTCTGTCCCATGCCATTTTGAATTCCACCACTGTATTTGCCTCATCACTTCTATTGGGAGGGCATTCCATGCATCCACCACCCTCTCAGTGAAAAAGTATTTCCTGATTTTGCTTTTAAGTTTACCGCCTTGCAGCTTCATCGTATGCCCTCTAGTCTTACAGTTTCCCCTTCTTTGAAAAAGGTTTGTTCATTGATACCCTTTAAGTATTTAAAAGTCTGTATCATATCTCCCATGTCTCGTCTCTCCTCCTCTTGTTTTACTGAGACCGATACATTTTTATGTTCTCTTGCTCTTGTTGTGTTATAGACCTGATAAATAAAAGTTAAAAACAGAAAAGGGAATTAAAAACAATGGCAGAGGAGGGACCCAAGAAATGTAAGATTATATCTCCTGAATTGTTTTTGTTTTGGAAGAGCCAGTTAGGGAGAGGGAGATTGTCTATAGACCTCCTTTCCAACAAATTAGTGGGTTTATGGAAAATTGCAATCTATAGGATGAAGATCAGGGAGGCTTTCAGGTATGGAAGGAGAAAGAGACTTTGCTAACAGCTATGTTAGACCAAGTTTATTTGGATAATGAAACCTAAGTACTATTGGTATTGCTAGATTTGACGACAGGGTTCAACCTGGTGGAAAGCTGAGGTTTTGGTCAACTGCTGACAAAGTACTGGTATAGGGGGATATTGCACCGATATGGATAGAGGTTTTAGAGCAAAGTGGGGGTAGTACTGGTCCAAAATGCATTACTGTTCTTGGGGAATGCCACAAGGCTCCCCACTCTTGCCTGTATTATTTATTATTTACCTTAAGCCACTAGGAAAATTAGTGCATAAAGTTGAAATTAGACCTTACCTGCTATCTAATGCGGCATCTCCAACGGCATCCCCGCTAAAGGTTTTGCGGCTTGGAGCCACCACCAGAGGATCTTCTGTACCACTGCCAGACATGGCAGCGAATGCGAGCACGGGTGGTGCTGCGCTGACCACCTCCACAACAATACCCTTTGCAAGGGCTGCACATGCGCCTGAGCCTAAGGCACCATCTCAATTGAGGCTGCCATGGTGCCCAAGATCTGCAGTTAATGCCATGCTGTAGGTGCCTGCATTCAGAGGAACTACCTGACCTGCTGCAGTAACTTGCGAGTCCTGTCCAACGGCAGGGATACCAGCCCAAGATTGGTTTGGAATTGAGCTCCCAGATACTCCAAGTCCTGGGACGGCTATAGATGGCTCTTGGCAAAGTTGACCACCCAGTCGAGGTCTTGTAGATAGGCGATGACTCTCTCCATGACATGTTCGCTTTCCTCTCTGGACTTTGCGCAAATGAGCCAATCGTCCAAATAGGGGTACACCAGGATACTCTCCTGGCAGAGAGCCACAAACACTACCACCATGACCTTGGTGAAAGTTTCAGGTGCCATTGCCAGACCGAATGGCAGAGCCCGAAACTGGGAATGCAACATAGGAACTGCAAACCTCAAACTGTTGATGGTCATCTTATATGGAAATATGCAAGTAATCCTCTGTGAGGTCGAGTGAGGTTAAGTACTCCACCACCTGAACTGCCATGATTACTGACCGTAGCATCTCCATATGGAAACATGGCACTCAGACACCGATTTACCTTTTTGAAGTCTAAAATCAGGCGGAAGGATCCCTCTTTCTTTGGGACTATGAAGTAAATGGAGTATCAACCACATCCATACTGGTCTCTCAGCAACTCCACTATCGCGGGCAAGGTTAACAGCCACAGCAATGTCTGCCACATGGCTTGGCATTTCCTTGGTGCCCTGCACGGTGAGTTGACAAAGTCCTCCTTGAGAGGCCATGCGAATTCTAGAGAGTATCTCTCCTTGATGACCTGTAGAACCCACTGGTCAGCAGTGAGCCAGGCCAAGGCGGCGTCTTCTTCGTGACCGCAGAGACTGCAGCATTCACCTTGGGGGGGGGGGGGTGAACAAAATCTCCCTATCCTTCTCCGGTAGTGGGTACAGGCAAGACATTGTCCTTGTACCCCTTAGGGCAGCCTCCAGAACATCCCATTCGTCTTGCATCATCTGTTGGACCAACCTGTGCAGGGGAAAGAACCTTCTGCGTTGTTCTAACAGCCTGAAAAAGCAGGTTCTCCAGGGGCTCCTCCTCTCCTGGGGCCTCTGCCATAACATTAAGTGCCTTGGAGGAATACGCGATCAAAGCCGCCAAGTCCTCCTTTCTCAAGCCCTGAACAATACAAGCATCCTCACCTTGCAGGATCTTGTCCTCCTCCAGATCTAAACCGGCTTCCAGATTTGCTTCCAGATTGTCTGGCTACTCCAAAGGCAAGGACGCCATCTCCTCCCAGAGGTCCTCCTTTACTCTCCGCCTGAATGGTGCTGGTTCATCTTCCATCTGTGCCTTCGCAAGGGTCTCTGGGAAACCCCTATTTGGGGCCTTGTCTAGGACCCTCTCTGACCTGTACTCAGCACACTACCTCATAGAAAGCCCTATGCATGAGGAAGACAAATTCTGGAGTGAAAGCTTCCGGAAGAGAGATCTCCTGTATCTCCTTTGCCAAGGAGGCTTTACATGGCTTCTTCCCCTTGCTCCTTATGGCTTTAGAGGGAGGCACTATACTGTTTCTGGAACCCCCGCCAGCTGTCAGTGCCTGTGGCAAAGGGGAACTCCCACTTCCCTAGAGCTGAGCTGAGAACTCTCCTGCTCCTAATGCCTCCAGGGTGCCATCCATTCTGTTCTAGCAGTTCAGTCTCCAGTGACCTGGACTCTACTTCACAGCTGCGGCAGAAGCCCGCAGCTGAGATTGGTCCCTTCTGGGAACCACATGCTAAGCATGCTGGCTTGGACAGCATGTTGATTCCTCCCACCAGCAGCAACCAAACCAAGTCTCTTGCAACTTTTCCCTGCAGCCAATCCTCTTGTTTTTTTTTTTTTTTTTACTGTAATAGTTTTGAATTTCAGAAGCCCCTCTCGCCTGAAAAACACCCCCCACCACATCATCCTCCACTGAAAAATGTTTCAGAACCATCACAAACTGGCTTTCCAAACACAATATGACAGACAGATGTGCTATACATCATCAAAAGCAACAACTTTACACCACCTTCTACCTTAACCATTGCTGGAACACAGCTGCAAGTCAAACAAGAAATTCACTACATAGGAGTCACACTGGATCAAGGCCATCATGAAACTCATTTATCACAAGCTCAAAACAGTAGAACACCTCAAGCCTCTGCTCAACCACCACGACTTCCACTCAGTGCTTCAAGCACTCATCTTCCAAGATCTGTCTAAGTGCACAGTGCACCTCATACAGCTAGCCCAAAACACAGCTGAAAGGATGCTATGCAATGCCTCCAGAACTGAACACATCACCCCACTACTTAAACGACTACATTGGCTACCCACAGAGAAGTGTATAAAATATAAAGCCCTACTCAGTCTTCAAGATCAACCATGACTTATCAATCTACCTCCAATCCCTCATCAAGAAAACACCAGATCCAGGAGAACACATACCCTTAAATACGCTGCACACCCCATCAACAATTACCAAGACCAATCACACAACATCCAAGAGAGCCCCAACCCTCTGAAATGCACTGCTGGAAGACCTACATGCTGTGAATGACCTATCAAACTTCAGAAGAATACTACACACTCACCTCTTCCTTGGACACTTTGCTGACCCAATTGGCCTTAATAGACGTCCCACATTCTAAGCAGAATCATCCCCCCCCACTTGCCCTACACTTACTCATACATAATTGTAAAAATATCAATGTTACAATGTTTCCTTTGTGGTTCACTAACCATAACTATTTTTTTTTTGTGCCATCAAGTCAGTGTTGACTCATAGCGACCCAGCTACCTCTGGGTTTTCTTGGCAATGTATCACTGGAAGTAGATTGCCAGCCTTTTCTTCCGAGGCAATGGAGGGTAAAGTGACTTGCCCAAAGTCACGAGTGCCAGTGGGAATCAAACCCTTGATCTTCTGGGTACTAGGCAGTTGCTCTAACCACTAGGCTACTCCTCCACTATATATCTTATAATATTATAATTATTAGATGGTTCTATGTCAAGCTGAAGACTTCTCAGAGTAAAGCCAGCATTTATGATGTGGTTGGATCTGCTGATGTAGCTGCACATGAAATGAGAGTCAGAAGTTGCAAAGATGTTTTCCAAATTGGGACATGGAATGTACGAAGCATGAACCAAGGCAAGTTGGAGGTGGTCAAGAATGAAATGGAACGTGTACAATGCGATCTGTTGGGTGTCAGCAAACTGAAATGGAATGGCATTAGGCATTTTGCATCTGATGATCACATGGTCTATTATGCTGGAAATGAAAGACAAAGAAATGATGTTGTTGCAATTATAATTAAGAAGAAACTTGCAAGAACATAGTGCATTCAGTGAACGCCTAATTTCTATTCATCTACGAGGAGCGCCCATCAACACAACTGTAATTCAGGTATATGCCCTAACAATAGTTGAAGAGGATGAAGTTAATGAATTATAGGAACAAGTACAAGTTGAAATTGACAGAACATGCAAACAGGACATCCTGACAGTCATGGGTGACTAGAACGCAAACATTGGCAACAAAGAGGAAGGCAAAGTGGTTGGAAAATATGGACTTGGTAACAAATGAAGCTGGAGAAAGACTGATAAAATTCCGTAAGACCAACAATCTCTTCATCTCAAACACTTTCTTTTAGCAACACGTGCCAGTTTTACATGTGGACCTCACCCACTGGATTGTACAGGAATCAAATTGACTATATCTGTGGAAGACAATGTTGGTAAAGCTCAATAACATCAACAAAGACCAGACCTGAAGCTGACTGTACCACCAACTACTAGTATGCAAACTCAAGCTAAAGTTGAAAAAGAGCAAGCCAATCATGAATGTAACAAAATATGACCTTGAGAATATACCACTGTAATTTAAAGACGGTCTGCAAAATCAATTTACTGCTTTAGAAACAAATGACAGAGTTCCAGAAGAGTTATGGAATGACATCAAGAAGGTTGTGTTGGAAGAAAGTGAGAAATCTTTGCAAAAGGTGAAAAAACAAAAACAACCAAAATGGATGACTGAAGAAACTCTGAAAACTGCCCAGAAACACAGACAAGCTAAAGCCAGAGGAAAAAGAGCAATCACAGAACTCAGAAATTTCCAATATGCAGCAAGACAAGACAAGGAGAAGTACTACAATGATGCATGCAAGGAAACAGAATCAGAAAATATTAGGGGAAGAACAAGATCGGCTTTCCTAAAGCTATAAGAGTTAAAGAAAAAATTGGAATGCTACAAGATGCTCGAGGATCCATGTTGAATGATGCTGAGAAGATCAAGAAAAGGTAGAAAGAATATACAGAGTCATAATACCATAAAGATCAAGTGGATCAACAGCCATACCTTATGATCAGGAACCATTGGCAATGAAAGAAGAAGTCGAAGCAGCATTGAAAGCCTTATCAAAGAACAAAGCACTGGGCACTGACGGCATTCCCACTGAAGTATTACAGCGATCTAATGCAGCTATTACCATACTTACAAGACTCTACCAGGAAAGTTGGAAGACAAATTTATGGCCGACTGTAAAAGATCTGTATTTATATCAATACTGAAGAAAGGTGACCAGACTGTGGAAATTATCGCACAATCACTTTGATCCCACATGCCAGCAAGATTCTACTCAAGATCATTCAGTGGAGACAACTATACCTGGAACGAGAACTGCCTGAAGTGCAAGCAGGGTTCTGGAAAGGGCGAGGAACGAGCGACATCACTGTAGATGTTAAGATGGATTCTTAAAAAAGACAATACCAAAAAGATATTTGTATGTGTTTTATTGACTACAGCAAGGCTTTTGACTGTGTAAACCATGAGAAACTCTGGGCCACATTAAGAAGCATGGGTATACCAGAACACCTGATCGTTCTCTGGACAGTGAAAAAGAGACAGGAAGAAAATTGATGTCTTTGAATTATGGTGCTGGTGATAAATACTGTGTATATCATGGACTGCCTGAACAAACCAGTCAGTGCTAGAGGAGATCAAACCTAAGCATTCCTTAGGAGCTCAGATGACAAGACTTTGATTTTCATACTTTGGACACATCATGCGATGAGAGAGATCTTTGAAGAAAGACATAATACTTGGCAAGGTAGAAGGTCAACATAAGAGAGGAAGGCCAGCAATGAGATGGAATGATACAGTAACAGCAGCTACGGGTGCCACTCTATCAACAATGAGTGGACTGAAGACCAAACACGTTTTGGGTCAACTATCCAGAGGGTCGCCATGAGTCTACACAGACTTGAGGGCACTTGTAAAGCCTTGTTGGCCATTTTTGTTCTCATGTAAACCGCTTAGTCTTGGAGATGCAGCATTATAGAAAAACTACTAAATAAAATAGAATAAAGCGTAGTTACTCACCTGTAACAGGTGTTCTCCAGGAGCAGCAGGAATCAGTCCTCACATATGGGTGACGTCAGCATCGACGGAGCCCTCGTGCGGAGCATTTCCCCAGCTTTCAAAGAAAGCCTTTGGGAATGCACTGCGCATGCGCGGTCCCCTTCCCGCCCAAGGGTGCCATCTTGCTCAGTCTGATGACATAGCTAAAAGATAGCAAATAAATTAGCAAAAACGAAATGATAGGACTGCAACTCCAAGGGGAGGAGGGAGGGTTATGAGGACTGATTCCTGCTGCTCCTGGAGAACACCTGTTACAGGTGAGTAACTACTCTTTCTCCAGGACCAAGCAGGAAGTCAGTCCTCACATATGGGACTCCCTAGCTTAAGGCTACCGGAGACCTCAAGCGGAAAAATGAGCTCCCTCTAGCTCAGTAGCACAGAAGGAAGGAATCTTCTCTGAAAACGCCCCCGACCGGTAGCCCAACATCAGGGTCGGAGGGTAGGAGTTGCCTAAACCTCAAAGAGATTATGGAGGACTGCCTGACCGAAAGCACTGTCCCTGCGGGACTCCCTCTCCAGGCAGTAATGGGCCGCAAAAGTCTGGCTTGAAGACCAAGTAGCGGCCCGGCAGATGTCTGCCAATGGAACAGAGCGGAGATGAGCCACTGACGCAGCCTTCGCCCTGACACGATGAGCCATGACTCGACCCTCCAACGAGAGGCCGGCCGCCCCATAAGCCCAGGCGATACAGTCAGCGACCCATATGGACAAAGTACGCTTGGAGACAGGTAGCCCCAACTTATTGGGGTCAAAAGAAATGAAGAGCTGAACAGCTCTCCGATGCTCCCACGTACGGTCAAGGTAGAAGGACAAGGCCCTCCTACAGTACAGGGTATGCAGGACCATTTCAGCCCGGCTGGTGTGCGGCCTGGGAAAGAAGGTCAGAAGATCCACCTCCTGGTTGAGATGAAAAGGAGAAACCACTTTTGGAAGAAACTTAGGGTGAGTCCATAAGACCACCCTATTCCTGTAGAACCTAGTGTAAGGAGGATCAGACACTAGGGCCTGCAGTTCACTAACGCGCCTAGCAGAGGTAAGGGCTACCAAGAACAAAGATTTCCAGGAAAGAAAACGAAGAGGGCAGGTAGCCATAGGTTCAAAGGGCGGACAGGTAATCCGCTGCAAGACCACATTCAGATCCCATTCAGGGGCTGGTGGGCGTAAAGGAGGCTTAAGGAGAAGGAGGCCTCGGAGAAAACGAGCCACCAAAGGGTGGTTGGAAAGAGGCCTGCCATCCACCGGTGCGTGATGCGCAGAGAGAGCACTGAGGTGGACCCTGACAGAGTTTGACTTAAGGCCCAGATTGGAGAGGTAAAGCAAATATTGCAAGACCACTGCCACCAAGCAGGAGAAGGGATTCTCAGACTGCTGAGCACACCACACGGAGAACCGACGCCACTTAATAGCGTAGGACTTCCGGGTGGAAGGCCGCCTGGAGGCCAAGACGACCTCTTCCACCTCTCGAGGCAGCAGGAGGGGAGCAAGGACTACCCTTTCAGCAGCCAGGCCATCAGATGAAGGGAGCGGAGGTTGGGGTGTAGGAGAGTCCCCTGATCCTGTGACAGGAGATCGGGTTGAAACCCCAGAGGAAGAGGAGTGTCCACCTCCAGCTGCATTAGAAGCAGGAACCAGGGTTGTCTCAGCCACCGGGGAGCCACTAGGATCATCGAGGCTCTGTCTCTTTGAAGAGTGTCCGAGACACCAGTGGCATGGGAAGAAAGGCATACAAGAGGTCTGTGGACCATGGAATCAGAAAAGCATCCGCCGCTACTCTGAGAGGATGCGGTTGTCGAGAGCAGAATCTGGGAAGCTGCCGGTTCAGGGGACTGGCAAATAGATCCATGGTGGGGAGGCCCCACTTGAGAAAGATCTGCTGAACCACCAACGGATCCAATCTCCACTCGTGAGGTTGGAGGATCCTGCTCAGCTTGTCTGCCAGGTAATTTTCTTGACCTGGGAGATAGATAGCTTTGAGGAGGATGCCATGAAGGACGGCCCAAGAGCACAGTCTTCGTGCCTCCTGACAGAGAAGGAAGGAGCCTGTGCCTCCTTGTTTGTTCACGTAGAACATTGCAACTTGATTGTCCGTCTGGACCAGTACAGACTGGTGAGAAGTGAGGTGGGAGAAGGCTCTCAGAGCCAGGCGGATGTCTCTGAGCTCCAGGAAGTTTATCTGCTGGACAGACTCCCAAGGAGTCCAGAGGCCTTGAGTACATGTCCCTTGGCAATGTGCTCCCCAAACCAAAAGAGAAGCATCGGTTGTCAGCACCTGAGAAGGCGGAGGAGATCGAAAATACACTCCCAGCACTAGGTTTGGCAGATGAAGCCAACACCGCAGAGAAGAGACCAGCAGGTCGGCTACCTGTACTGAGTCCGTCAGGTTCCCCGTGGCCTGATGCCATTGAGTGAGGAGGCACCACTGAGCAGGTCGCATGTTCAGGCGGGCATTGGGGGTCACATGGACCGTGGAAGCCATATGGCAGAGCAGTCTCAGAAAGTGCCTGGCAGAGACCAGGGAATTGCTGTGAAAGTGGCTGGCGAGATCCATGAGCCTATGTGCTCTGTCTAGACGCAGGAAGGCCCGTGCCTGAAGTGTGTTCAACCTTGCGCCAATGAATTTGAGATTTTGAGAGGGGAGCAAAGTGGACTTTGCGAAGTTTATGACAAATTCCAAGTGCTGGAGCAGAGTCACAGTGCGATGAGTGGCCTGAGTGGCCTCTTGGGAAGACTGGGCCCTGATGAGCCAGTCGTCTAGGTATGGAAATACAAAAAGGCCTTGAAGTCTTAGATAGGCCGCCACCACTGCTAGGCATTTGGTGAACACCCTGGGGGCGGAGGATAGGCCAAAGGGCAGTACTCTGTACTGGTAATGATTTCCTCCCACAACAAACCTGAGATATTGTCTGTGGTCTGGATGAATAAGGATGTGAGTATAGGCATCCTTTAGATCTAAGGAGCATAGCCAGTCTCCTTGCTGGAGGTAGGGCAGCAGGATTCCAAGGGTAAGCATCTTGAACTTTTCCCTTGCCAGGAACTTGTTGAGGTTTCGCAAGTCCAGGATGGGTCTGAGGCCTCCTGTTCGTTTTGGTATCAGAAAGTACCTGGAATAAAAGCCTTGACCTCTCAGGTGGTGGGGCACCGGTTCCACAGCCTGTTCCTGAAGAAGACTTGCTAACTCCTGAAGGAGTAAGTTCCTGTGCAGAGGGAGTCTTGGAGGCTCCCCTGGAAAGTAGGAGGGAGGTAGCTGGTGAAAGTGTAGAAGATAGCCTTTCTGAACTATATGAAGCACCCAGGTATCTGATGTGATGGCTGACCACCTGTGGGCAAAGTGGACCAGCCGGCCTCCTGTGCTGAGAGAAACCAGCGGAGGGGAAGAGGCTATGCTGATGGAGTCAAAAACCCCCACCCTGCTGAGCAGGGGCCGGTGTTGAGAGCTTGGGGGCCTGCTGCCTACGGGACCCATTACCCCGTCCCTTGGCCTGCTGACCCTGTTGGGGAGCTGCTGAGGCCTGATAATGAGGGTATTGTTTATAGGCAGCCGCCTTCCTCGGGTAAAAGGGCTTTTTCCCCAAGCCCTTCTTCTGAGAAGGGGCAGAGGTCTTTCTGGACAGCCGAGTCCTGGTCAGAGTCTCGGTCTCGATCTGTGCAGCCTTTTCAGCCATGGGCTTGCCAAAGAGGTTTTCACCTCTGCAGGGGACATCGACCAACTTGTCCTGTACCCATGGCTCGAGGTAGGATGACTGAAGCCAAGCCTGTCGGCGGGCACTGATGCCGGCTCCGGCTACTCGAGCCGATGCTTCGAAGCCATCGTAGGCTGCCCGAGAGATAAACTTCGAGCACTCTCGAATACCAGTGGACAAGGCCTGGAACCTCTGCAAAGGTTCCTCGGAGAGACCAGCAGAGAACCCGGCAATTTCTTTTGCCAGGTCTCGGAGATACATGCCCATAAAGAGCTGGTAGGTGCATGGCCGATTCCACCACCATGGAATGGTGCGGTAGTTGTGCCTATTGGAACCCGGGGCTCTTGCGGACTCGATAAATGGAATCGACCCGCTTGCTTAACACCGGCGCCGGGCTCTCCCACATGTGGAAGAGAAGTCGCTCCAGCATCGGAGGAACCGGTACAGTAAAGGTCTCCTTCGGGGGAGAGTCATACTGAAGGGCATCGAGCTCCTCGGCTCGAGGCTCCTCCTTGGGATCCGTGGGGAATGCCAAGGCTTTGGCCATATCCCGCACGAAGTCCGAGAACCGGGTGTCCTCCGGGGGGGGGGGACCGTCTCCGACGTTCGGACTCAGGCGAGTCCGATTGGACGCACAGAGTCCAAAAAGTACCGGGTGACTCGTCGTCCTCCGTCTCCCAGGCTGACTCCTGGGAGGAGGAATTGAGCGGCTCTGGTCGGGCGGGCACCGATTCCCTCTGCCCTGACGCTGAGGGTGTCGGCGTCGACGACCTCGGTCCCAAACGGGAGGCCGAGGGAGATCGTGACCGAGGATCGACTCAAGCTCGCATGGACTTGAGGATCGGCTCGGTCTCCGGGGTCGACTTGGACGTCGACGTCCCGGCGGTCGGGGCAGATGCACCGGCGAGGCCAGCAATCAATGCCCGCTGCTGGTCCATGAAGCCAGCTAAACTGCTCTCCAAGGCCATCAACCTGAGTCCGAGCTCAGGAGACCCAGCAGCCCCCGACTCGGGCCCCGACGGTGTCGGGCCCGACGTCGGCTCCTTCGGAGGTGAGTCCACGAGGACTACAGTACTCGCGTGTCCAGGAGACTCCATCTCGAGACAAGGATGTTTCGAAGGCCTCTCCGACTCCGAGGACCCGGGACGGCTATCGGGGCTATGCGACCTGGCCCACGAGGAACCAGGAGCGTCCACCGACGCCGCCCTCGCGGGTTTCTTCTTTCTATGATGTTCCCGGGCAGGAGACCCCCGCTCAGAGGAACTCCGACAATGCTCAGGACCGGAGTCCCGGGACGTCGAAGCCTCTGACGAGGTCCGGGCCCGGCCGGACGCAGAGTCAGAGAAGATTCGTTCTTTTTGATGCTGCCGACTCCTCAACGCTTTGGAGGACATCTTGCCACACGGACCACAGATCATCGGGTCATGATCGGGTCCGAGGCAGCGGAGGCAGCAGTCGTGTGTGTCGGTAAGAGACATAAGTTTATTACACGGATCACACTTTTTAAACCCGCTGGCAGCCATCGGGGGAAAAAGGGCCCCTGCGAGGTCAAAAGACAGGGCTGCCAGTGAAAAAAGAAAAAAGGCGCGAACGCTAGTCACGAAGGACAAAAACCAAAAAATAAAGAACGGACCCGATACCGGCGTAGCGGGTCCGGGCGGGAAAAGGATCCGGCATCGAACTGAGAAAAGAAGAAGAAATAAAATCAACTTTTTCTGTGGCGATCACAAACGTCTGTAGGGCTCCGCGGAAAAAAGAAGACTGAGCAAGATGGCACCCTTGGGCGGGAAGGGGATCGCGCATGCGCGCTGCAATTCCCAAAGGCTTTCTTTGAAAGCTGGGGAAATTGCTCCGCGAGGGCTCAGTCGGCGCCGACGTCACCCATATGTGAGGACTGACTTCCTGCTTGGTCCTGGAGAACACCTGTTACAGATGAGTAACTACGCTTTCTCCAGGACCAAGCAGGAAGTCAGTCCTCACATATGGGACTCCCCAGCTCTAGACTACAGAGAACCCAAAGCTGAAAAATAAGCTCCCTCTAGAGCTTCAGCATGCATGATAAGAATCTTCTCTGAGAATGCCCCCGAACGGTAGCACAATACAAGGGACGGAGGGTAGGGGTTGCCTAAATCTCAAAGAGATTACGGAGTACCGCTTGTCCGAAAGCACTGTCCCTGTGGGACTCCCTCTCGAGGCAGTAATGGGCCACAAAAGTCTGGCTTGAAGACCAAATAGCGGCCCGGCAGATGTCTGCCAACGGAACAGAGCAGAGATGAGCTACTGACGCAGCCTTCACCCTAACACGGTGGGCTGTGACTCGACCCTGCAAGGAGAGGCCAGCTGCCCTGTACGCCCAGGCGATACAGTCTGCTACCCAAAAGGACAGGGTATGCTTGGAGACAGGTAACCCCAGCCTATTAGGGTCAAAAGATACAAAGAGCTGAACAGCCCTTTGATGCCCCTGCGTACGGTCAATGTAGAAAGACAAGGTCCTCCTACAGTCCAGGGTATGCAAGACCATTTCAGCCCGGCTGGCATGCGGCCTGGGAAAAAAGGTCGGAAGAACCACTTCCTGATTGAGGTGGAAGGAGGAGACATCCTTTGGAAGGAACTTAGGGTGAGTCCGTAAGACCACCCTGTTCCTATAGAACCGTGTGTACGGTCTATCAGAAACCAGAGCCTGTAGTTCACTCACACGCCTGGCCGAGGTAAGAGCCACCAAGAACAACGTCTTCCAGGAAAGGAAGCATACATGACAGGTAGCCATCGGCTCAAACGGTGGGCAAGTTGTTGCAAGACCACATTCAAATCCCACTCAGGGGCTGGTGGACAAATCAAAGGCTTGAGCAAAAGCAGGCCTCTGAGGAAGCGGGCCACTAAGGGGTGGACCGACAGACTGGCCCTCCACCGGCGAGTGGTGCGCTGACAGAGCACTGAGGTGGACCCGAACAGAGTTGGATTTAAGGCCTAGGTCTGACAGGTGAAGCAGATACTGCAGCACCACTGGTACCAGGCACGAAAAGGGATCCTCTTGGCACTGAGCACACCAGGTGGAGAACCTACGCCACTTGAGGGCATAAGATTTCTGGGTGGATTGTCTCCTAGAGGCCAACACCACCTCCTCCACTTCCCTAGGTAGAAGTAAGGGGGCTAGAACTACCCTTTCAGCAGCCAGGCCATCAAATGGAGGGACTGGAGGTTGGGGTGCAGGAGAGATACCTGATCCTGAGATAGGAGATCGGGTTGCACCCCCATAGGGAGCACTGTTCCCTCTAAGCTGTGCGTGCGCACACACCTCGCCGAGCCAGCGCACATACTTTACAACAGAGCGCACAAAAATTACGGTTCTGATTCTGATAGAAAACACAGACATCTTAAAATTTAAAAGTTGTGTATTTATGTTTTTCACAAGTTCTACAATATTTTCTAGTGCAATGTGATGTACATACTGTATTCTGACGTGTAGTCAAATTTTAAAGTATATAACTCCGAGTGTCGTTATGTGGCGCACAAAAATTTAACCTTCCTTCAAAAGCTGCACAGCTGATATTTTATGCGCACACAGCATACAGAAAATTAGAGGGAACATTGAGAGGGAGTGGAGTGTCCACCGCCAATTGCAGAAGGAGTGGAAACCACGGTTGCCTCGGCCATATGGGGACTACCAGAATCAGCGAGGCCCTGTCCCGAAGAACCTTGAATAGGGTCCGGGCCACTAGAGGCGTTGGAGGAAATGCATATAGCAGGCCCGTAGACCAAGAGATTAGGAAGGCATCTGCTGCTATTCACAGAGGATGCGGTTGTCTGGAACAGAACCTGGGCAGCTGACGGTTCAGTGGACTGGCAAAGAGATCGATGGTTGGAAGACCCCATTTTGGGAAGATCTGCTGGACCACTAGGGGATTCACATGCCATTCGTGAGGCTGTAGAATCCTGCTCAACCTGTCTGACAGGTAATTTTCTTGGCCAGGTAGATAAACTGCCTTGAGAAACATGCCTTGTTTGACTGCAAAGGCGCACAGGGCCTGTGCTTCCTGACACAGAAGCCTGGATCCTGTGCCTCCTTGTTTGTTCACATAGAACACTGCTACTTGGTTGTCTGTCTGAATCAAGACAGACTGGTGAGAGAGGACATGAGAGAAAGTTTGCAGAGCTAATCGAATAGCTCGCAACTCCAACAGACTGATCTGCTGTGTGGCCTCCCAAGGGGACCAGAGGCCCCGAGTGCATGCCCCCTGGCAATGTGCACCCCAACCTTGAAGAGAAGCATCGGTCGTTAGCACCTGTGTGTGGTGGTGCCTGGAAAGGCACCCCTTTGATCAGGTTTGGGAGATGCAGTCACCACTGCAGGGAGGCCGCTAGTAGTTTGGACACACTTACTCTGTCTCTTAAGTCTCCTGTGGCCTGTATCCACTGAGCTCTGAGGCACCATTGAGCAGGCTGCATATGCAGACAAGCATTTTGAGTTACATGGACCGTGGATGCCATGTGGCCCAAAAGCCTCAGGAAATGTCTGGCAGAGACCAGAGATCCACTGCGAAACTACTGGGCCAGAGCCATCAGTCTGTGAGCCCTGTTCCCGGGCAAATAAGCCATTGGTTGTAAGGTATCCAACCTTGCCCCTATGAACTCTATGTCTTGTGAGGGGAGCAAAGTGGACTTTGCGAAGTTTATGATGAAGCCCAGGTGCTGGAGAAGAGAGACAGTGTGAAGAGTGGCTTGTCTGGCCTCCTGTGGAGACTGACCCCTGATGAGCCAAGTCATCAAGGTATAGAAAGACAAAGATGCCCTGGTTTCTGAGATAGGCCGCCACCACCGCCAAGCATTTGGTGAAAACCCTGGGTGTGGAGGTTAGGCCAAATGGAAGTACCCTGTATTGAAAATGATTTCCTCCCACTACAAATCTGAGATATTGTCTGTGGTCTGGATGAATGAGGATGTGAGTATAAGCATCCTTTAGGGCTAAGGAGCATAGTCAATCTCCCTGCTGGAGGTAGGGCAGCAGTATTCCAAGGGTAAGCATCTTGAACTTTTCCCTCTCCAGGAACTTGTTGAGACTTCACAAGTCTAGGATGGGCCTGAGGCCTCCTGTCCTTTTTGGTACCAGAAAGTACCTGGAATAGAAGCCTCTTCCTATCAGGTGGTGAGGCACCAGTTCTACCGCCTGCTCCTGTAGAAGACTTGCCAACTCCTGAAGGAGGAGGTTCCTGTGCAGAGGGAATCTTGGAGGCTCCCCTGGAAAATAGGAGGGAGGTAACTGGTTGAAGTGGAGCAAGTAGCCCTTTTGGACTCTGCTGAGTACCCAGGTATCCCCTATTATAGCTGACAATCTGTGGGCGTACAGTGTCAGCCGGCCTTCTGTGCTGAGTGGAGCCAGCTGTGGGGGAGAGGCTATGCAGTGGGAGTCAAAACCCCGCTCCCTGCTGTGCAGGAGCCGGAGCTGGCAGCTTGGGGGTTTTCTGCCAACAGGACCCATGTCCGTGCCCCTTGGCCTGCTGACCCTGTTGGGGAGCTGTAGAGGCCTGGAATTGAGGGTAGGATTTGTAGGCAAAGACCTTCCTCGGGTAAAAGGGCTTTTCCCCTGAGCCCTTCTTCTGAGAAGGGGCAGAAGTCTTACTGAACAGCCTTGTCCTGGTGAGAGTCTCAGTCTCGATTTCTGCAGCCTTTTCAGCCATGGGTTTGCCAAAGAGGTTCTCACCCCGGCAAGGGACATTGACCAACTTGTCCTGGACCCATGGCTCGAGGTCCAATGACTGTAGCCAGGCCTGACGGCGTGCACCGATGCCGGCCGCTCCTACTCGAGCCGAAGCCTCGAAGCCATCATAGGCTGCATGAGATATAAACTTCGAGCACTCTCGAATCCCCGATGACAAAGCCTTGAACTTCTGCAAAGGTTCCTTGGAGAGGCCAGCAGAGAATCCGGCAATCTCCTTTGCCAGGTCGTGGAGGTACAGGCCCATGTACAGCTGGTAAGTCTGGACACGGCACGTCAGCATAGAGCCCTGGAAGCACTTTCTACCGAGGGCATCCAGGTTCCGGGCCTCCAGGCCGGGGGGCACTAAGGAGTGCATCTTCTGACTCTTCAGACGATGCATGGCCGATTCCACAACCATGGAGTGGTATGGTAGCTGTGCCTTCTGGAACCTAGGGCTCTTACGGACTCGATAAATGGAATCGACCCGTTTGCTGAGAACCGGCGCCGAGGCCGGTGCCTCCCACATGCGGAAGAGCAGCCATTCCAGCATCGGAGAAACCGGTACAGTAAAGGCCTCCTTCGGGGGAGAGTCATACTGGAGGGCCTCGAGCTCTTCAGCTCGAGGCTCCTCCTCGGGATCCGCGGGGAAGGACAAGGCCTTGGCCATATCCCTGACGAAGTCCAAGAACCGGGTATCCTCCGGGGGGAACCTTCTCCGAGGCTCGGACTCCGGTGAGCCCGATGGGACACACTGGGTCCGAAATGTGTCTGGGGATTCCTCATCCTCCATCTCCCACCCCGACCACTCCGAGGAGGAATCGAGCGGCTCCGGCCGAGCGGTCACCGATGCCATCCGCCCCGACGCCGAGGGTACCGGCGTCAACGACCTCGGCCCCATACGGGAGGCCGAGGGAGACCTTGGCCGAGGATGGACTCAAGACCACATGGACTCGAGGATCGGCTCGGCCTCCGGGGTCGACTTGGACGTCGAGGTCCCGGTGGTCGGGGCAGATGCACTGGTCAGACCAGCGATCAGCACTCGCTGCGGTTCCATGAAGGCAGCCAAGCTGCTCTCCAAGGCCATCAACCTGAGTCTGAGGTCAGGAGACTCAGCAGCCCCCGACTCGGCCCCTGACAGCGTCAGGGCCGACGTCAGCTCCCCCGGAGGAGAGTCCACGAGGACTACAGCACTCACGTGACTCGGGGACTCCGGCTCCACACGAGGCAATTTGGCAGGCCTCTCCGGCTCCGAGGACCCGGGACGGCGGTCGGGGCTATGCGACCTGGCCCTCGAGGGACCAAGAGTGTCCGATGCCGCCCTCGCGGGTTTCTTCTTCCTTTTGTGTTCCCGTGAGGGAGACCCCCGCTCAAAGGAGCCCCGACGATGCTCGGGGTCGGACTCCCGAGACGTCGAGGCCTCTGATGAAGTCCGGGCCCGGCCGGATGTGGACTCAGAGAAGATCGTTTCTCGCTGATGCTGACGGCTCCTCAATGCCTTCGAGGACATTTTGCCACATGGGCCACTGATCATCAGGTCATAATCGGGCCCAAGGCACCGGAGGCAGCAGTCATGTGTGTCGGTGAGAGACATCAGTTTCTTACACCGATCACACTTCTTGAACCCGCTGGCAGCCATCGGGGGGAAAAAGGGCCCCCGCAAGTTCAAAAGACCAGGCTGCCAGTGAAAAAGAAAAAAGAGCACGAACGCTAGTCTCGAAGGACAAAAACCGAAAAAACAGCTCCGGGCTCGATACCGGTGTACCGTGCCCAGGTGGGAAGGGGAACCGGCAAAAACCCACAAATCTTCGAAAGAAAAAAAATCAACTTTTAACCGGGTGACTAGGACACACGTCCGTCGGGCTCCGCGGAAAAAAGACGACTGAGCAAGATGGCACCCTTGGGCGGGAAGGGGACCGTGCATACGCACTGCATTCCCAAAGGCTTTCTTTGAAAGCTGGGGAAATGCTCCACACGAGGACTCTGTCAACGCCGTCACCCATATGTGAGGGCTGACTTCCTGCTTGGTCCTGGAGAATAAATAAATATGAGATCAGACTCCCCCAGCATCCGAGCACGCTCTGTGAAGGCTTCAACAATGATAAACAACAAACCACGGTTTTATTTCAAATCTTTTTTATTGGGTTATACACCTTTACAATCAGATGTACTTCGCCAAACACACTGTATGCAATAAAACAAAGAAATTCGGCCAGCGCCACTGCACAATAGTTTCGAAATCAGATAAAAACAGATACAAGTAATACAGCCAAAAGAAAACCCCCGTAAGGTAATATAGTCTATTGCTAAACAATCAAAAGGACAAATCCTTCCGGAGAATACCGGAACAGTATCTAAAACGGGGAATACAGGGGATGTATAGTCCACCCCACCCCCCACCTTAACCCTCGTAATTCCCCAAGCGGGGACGCTTCGCGGCCCAGCATAGCAGTACTGTCAATAGTATAGCTAATCATGCAATGAATAATATACAATACAGCAACAACAAATGAGCAATTACCCATACCCAATAAAGCCCACTCCCCACCACCCTCCCATCTAACCCCCCCCCGTAGCCCTCCTGAAGCCCCCACTTTCTCTCAGCCCCCCACCCCTCCAAACAATCACGCTCAAACTCACGCCATCACTTAGTCAGAAACTCCTAAGCTCCCCCTCACATCCTCTATAGAAGGCTCCAGCAGAGCGCTCTCAGGTACTCCTTGCCAGAGTTTCTCACACTCTGTATATTTCTTGCCTCCCAACATTTGGGCTGTGCGTAATTCGTGGCCCTTTAGGACAAGCAGACCCCGGGACCATTCCTCAATCCGAGGGGGCCTATCTTCTATCCAATGCCGAAGAATACACTGTTTCGCTATAAGAAAGCCACGGTCATATAATTTAGTAGCATGCGGGTCAAGAGTATCAACCCATCCTCGCTCCACCCCGATAGCCGCACCCCCCATCCCACTACTGAGGGAGGCACGATCACCGGTGCGGGGCACGCCAAGCAAACACCACTCCGGAGTTAACTCCCCAGGACCGGGCCTCCAGGTCCATAGCAACTTTTGCACGCCCCGCCAAAAGTATTGTATATGTGTGCATTCCCAGAATCGATGCAGCAGCGTCCCCCATGCCAACCCACAGAGCTGACACACATCCGTCGAGAGTAGCCCCATCCGAGCCGCCCAAACATTGGGCACATATGCTCGCCATAGCAACTTATATTGAAGTTCTTGGAATCTAATAGATTCAGAGATGTCTCGGATCTTCTTAAAGGCCTCCTGCAAGTCAAAGAGTAACCTGTACGCTCCCCTCCTGACTCCATTTGAAGACCAACGACTCTAACGGGCCCAGGTCCCCCCCGGGATGCCACTCTTCTTGGATAGTACTTAGAGAAAAAGTTTGGTCAGATTCTGATATAAAATCCCACATCCCCAGATTACCCTTCCATAAGTCATATTTCTGCTGTAACATTAGGATATAGTGCCGCACCTGTAAGTAAAAATAAAACGAAGTAGGCACGAGCTGATAGCGTCTTACCAATGACTGGAATGCGTCCATCCCCCCACGGGACTGCATACGCATTTGTCCGATATACCCCAGACTAGATGCTACCCAGCTCACTGGCATCCCTCCTTGCCGCCCCGGCGCAAAATCCGGGTTGTCTTTCAGCGGAAGACAATCCGTGGCAACCCAGGAAAATCCCTTCTTTTGGCACAAAAATCTCCAAGCTTGCCTGATCGCCCCCAAGTAGATCGACTCCCTCCACATTATTGGGAGACCCTTACTCTTACAATGCAACAGGTAAGCCGCACTAGTGGGGTGCGACATCCAAGTGATCAGGTGCGTCAGGAGTACGTCCTGTGTTCCTAAAAGCAAATCCCTCAGGGGTCTGAGCAAGCAAAGGAAATTATAATCCCGCACCGAAAAAAGCCCCAACCCCCCCTCCGCCCGAGCACTCATCAGCACGGCCACCGGAATCCGTGACTTCCTCCCCTTCCACAAGAATCGTGCAATGTGCCTCTGCAAAATCAAAACATCTCTACGCAGCAACCATATAGGCAGATGTCGCAACCAGTACATCCAGCGAGGCACCTCCATCATCTGGAATAAGGTTATCCGCCCCATGAGCGAGAGTGGCAAATCCTTCCATTTCTGTAGGGTTGCCGCAGTCCTAGCAAGCATCGGTCTGATATTGATGGAGTAAAGCTTCGACACATGATCAGGAATCTGAATTCCCAAATAACGGAACTCTCCCTGCGCCCAAACCAGTGGGAACTGTCCCCGCCAAAGCTGCCGCGCCCTACCACCCACATCCAAAGCCATGGATTTACTGACATTGACTCGGAGTCCCGAGAAGGTACCAAATCTCCCAATAATTCCCAGAGCCTGCTCCAAGGAGCTTTGCGGATTACAGAGACACAGCAGCATATCGTCTGCAAATGCACTAACTTTAATACCACCATTCGGCCATTCTACGCCCTGAACCTCCTGTGCTCGAAGAAGCGCAAGCAGTAGAGGTTCCAACTGCAGAACAAAGATTAGAGGCGACAGAGGGCAGCCCTGCCGCGTGCCCCTTCGCAGCTCAAACGGCTGGGATCGAGTCCCCCCGCTCGCTACACAAGCTAGTGGATGCGCATAGAGCGCCCTCACCCAATCCAAAAAGGCTCCACCAAAACCAAATCTCTGCAATACCTCAAACATATAGGACCATGATACTCGATCGAAGGCCTTCTCTGCATCCAGGCTTACTAAAATCAAGGGAATCTCTTGCGACAAACATTTTTCCATGCCTAGTAACACTTTGCTAATGTTGGGGAATGCTCCTCTGCCCTTCACAAATCCCGATTGGTGATCTCCCACCAGGCGGGATAGAAACCTCTGCAACCTAGCCGCTAAAACCGATGCCACCACCTTCATATCGTAGTTGATTAGCGAGATGGGCCGGTAGGATGCGGGATCCTCTGGATCCCGGCCCTTTTTTGGTATGATAGTGATTGCTGCCGTCCGCATATCTCTAGGAAACAAGCCCGATTCCCGAGCTTCCTGGTAAAGAGCTGCTAAAGTGGGTGCTACTTGGGTCATTAAGATCTTGAAAAATTCGGATCCATATCCATCAGGCCCCGGAGCCTTGTGTGGCTTCCCCTTTTTTATCACGTTCTGTATTTCCGCTACCGTAATATCCGCATTGATCTCTTGCAAGTCCTCTGGTGTCAAGCGTGGTAATGGGACACCCCTTCCAAAAACTCCCGTTCCCGCTCCCTATCCTCCACATCGGGCGTGTAAAGCTCTTGGTAATACTGACTGAAGACTTGTACAATCCGATTAAGTTCCGAATGATATTGCCCATTTTTATCCCTGATCCGTGCCACCCCCTGGATGCCGCCCCGCGGCTTCACCAAGCGTGCCAGCAACCTCCCTGTTCGCTCCCCATAGCGAAATAACTGATGTTTATAATACTGCAATGAGTGAATCGCCCTTTCATGCAACACCTCATTTAAAGCTTTCTGTGCCTCTAAATACTCTGGGAGCCTACTCGGGAGCAGCAGAGATTGCCGTTTAGCCTCCTGCAGTTTAGATGCCAGTTCCAAGAGCCGACTATTGAGCCGCTTCCTCTCCTTAGCTACATAAGCTATGATGTGTCTTCTCAACACTGCTTTCCCCGCCTCCCAAAATGTTGCCACCGTAACATCGCCCGTATCATTCAGCACCAAATATTCCTCCCATCGCTGTATCAGATATTTCCGAAAATCCTCCTTCTTCCAGAGATAGGCAGGAAAAGACCATTTGGCACCTCCAGAAGACCGCAGGCGCCACTCCAGGGCCACCTTAGCATGATCAGAAATTACCAAGGGTTCAATCTCTACCGTAGCCACTTTTTCCAAACTCTCTCGTGAGATCAATATATAGTCTATCCTAGACCAGGACTGATGCACTCTCGACAGATGTGTGTAGTCCCGCTCCACCCCGTGTAAAGTCCTCCATGAGTCGATCAAACCCCCCATATGACAGAGATAGCCCATTCCTTTATTGTTATGCCATGTCCCGCTAGATCCCCCCACCCGGGATTTATCCAATGCTGGATCGTGGGGACAGTTGAAGTCACCCGCCAATATCAACGGTATCTTCGGCGCCCCCAGTATCTTATTCAAAATAAGTTGAAAGAATTGGTGATCATAATTATTGGGGGCATAGATATTCCCAAGAAACAGCTCCTCCCCTTGTATTTTTGCATGCAAGAAGAAAAATCTACCTTGCGGGTCGGCTTCCTCTTTAATAACCTCGACTAAGAGGCCCCTTTTCACCAGGATTGCCACTCCACGCTTCCGGCTTCCCGCAGAAGCCGCGAAAACCTGCCCCACCCAATCTTTTTTAAGCTTGGTGTGCTCCGCGGCACTCAAATGCGTTTCCTGCAATAACGCAATTTGCACGTGTCCCCTCTTTAAGGCCTGTAAAATCTTCGTCCTTTTAACTGGAGTATTGACCCCTCCTACATTCCATGAGACCAGCTTTAGTACATCCCTCATTCACTCACTCCTCGCACAGGATAGCTATCACGGTCTTCCATCCACATCATAAGCCCTGGATCGCCCAGCCTCAATCCAGGGTGAAATATTAGTATAGGGCTTCCCCGGCCATGGGGCACACCACCCCCAAAGTGTCTGAGGCAATCAACGAGCCTAGTACTACAGCTCCACTTTCGAACAACATACATTCGGCGCACTCTCCCCATCCAAACAAAACAAGCCCCCCCCCACCCAATCCTCCCTCCCTCTTCCCTGCCCCTCCCCCTCCTCCCCGCCTCCCCCTCCCGTTACTAACCATCCCGATCCCTAATAAGTAAAACCCAACAATCTATGCCTCAGCACTATCCGCTGAGGTAGAACCCACCAGATGCAACAGGGCCCTCCCGGGCTTCGTCCAAAATCGGAAACATCCCCTTCCCACCCACACAAAATGATTTAACAAATATCAACAGGTATCAACAGTGGGACACAAGCAAACATAGCTCGTGACCAAGGAAACAACATAATCAAAGCATAATACCACAGTAAAGATACAGCAAATCTCCATTACTGGGTTTTCAAATAAGTAAGAGATCCGCCAGATACACAGTACTGCGATTGTGCATTCAGTTCCATCTCTCGCCCATCCGGCACAGTTCACTACCAGCTAGTCATGTCGGCGGGTCCTCCGTGGTAGAATTCACCGGCAGGCTCTCTACGAATTGTTTCGCTGCTGATACTGATTCAAATACAAAGTTCTTCCCCCGGTGCGTTACTCGGAGTATCGCTGGAAAAGCCAGGGTAAAGCGCACATGTCTTTTAAACAAAGCATCACAGAGTGGGGTGAACTCTTTCCTCTTTTGTGCCACCACAATTGAGTAATCCTGAAATATTAGGAGTTTACTGTTATCTAATTGTAAGTCCCGATGACGGCGAAACGCTTGTAGAATTTGCACCTTATGCTGAAAGTTGAGGAGCCGCATGACTACGCGGGGCCGCTGCTGCTCCTCTCTCCGCGGCCCAATCCGATGCGCTCGCTCAATGTCGAGTTTTCCCACTAGCGCAGTGAGGCCCAAGGTTTTAGGCAGCCAGTCTCCCAAAAACTGTATAAGCCTGCTTTCCATATAAGATTCTGGAATGCCTACCACTCAGAGGTTGTTTCTACGTGAGCGGTTCTCCAGGTCGTCGACCTTGGCTTGGAGGGCCTCCAGCTGCTTGCAATGCGCTTTCCTTTCGCGCTCACGCTGTCCCTCCTCATCCTCAATCGCCGAAACGCGGTGCTCCAGTTCGTCCACTCTCTTGCCCATATCTGTAAGAGTATCAGCCAAGTTTGCAAGCTTTTGCAGCACTAGGTCAAATTTCGGCTCCAAAAACCTTGCCACCTCTTTAGCCAAATCTTCCGTGCTGGATTCAACGCTCTCCGCGCTGGGGGAAACTGGCGGTGCTAGCGTGGTCGTGCAGGCCCCAGATTTGCCCATCCGATCTTTGTCCTTTTTTGGGGCTGCCGCCATCGTGCCGTCCGCCCGAGAGCTCCTTTTCATGCCTCAAGGTGCCCCTCAGTCTCCGGTTGTAATTACTAGATGTTGGGGCGTTTTATGTGCGGTTTATCAGCTAATTTGCCCAGAATGGCCCCGGAGCAAGCAGACCCTCGACCTGCTCACTCACGCATCACCGCTCCTAGGTCCCAAACCACGGTTTTAAAAGCTATGGCTGTGGTTCCCGCACTTATCGGGAAAATGGCCTCCTTCAACCATGGTCATAGTTTCTGTTACATTAGCGGTTGCAATGCTCACAGTTTCATTTCATTTCGGTTGATGCGACTTCATACCCCGTTTCTGTTTTTATGCCTTTTGTTTATCTATTGTGCAATTTTACACTCTGTGTTTAAATCATGAGCCATGCACATAATTTTTAATTCTTGCACTAGATAAGCACATCACCGTTTTTATGTTCGCTGGCTTTTTACATTATTTCTCTTAATAGAGTCGGGCGTCCCTACAAAAGGTTTTTCAGGTCATGTTACCTCTGCTGCTGTGTGATTAATCAATGTTCCCTAATAGTCACTTTTTTACATAGGTCTCCATCATATTTTTCTAGCTCAACTATCGTAACTGGCTTTATTTTCTTCCATTTTTTAATTGACCTCTTGTTTTAGGTTGCTCCACTATTTCATTTTATTGTTCCCTGAAATTGTTCATATCTCCGTATTTCTGTCTATATACAATGTTCTCACAATTCAGTCTGTCCTTTTTGGACTAGTTAGTTAAGTACTGGTGTTCTTAGTGTTTTACTTTTATTGTTATAATTTGTAAGTATGATTTTATTTTATTTCACTACAATTATTTATTTATTGTTTTTCATTATTGTAATTTGCATTGTCTTAGTTCAATGCTTGCACTTTTTTAGTTTAAGGTTTTTCTGTGTTTTGTGTCTTTTGGTCCTGGTTTCCCACTATTGCAATATACATACATTTTGACATATACCATTCTATACTAATTCTGATATTTGTGGTACAACCTCTAGCTTTTACCTTATGCACACGGTTATATCGGTTACTGTGCGCCCCAGAGTGTTTGTTGATCCTCATAATCTGAGTATCTCTATAATTATTGTATAAATGTTATATCTCTTAGTCCATGTCTGTTTTACAGTTACATATTTTATATTGATGGTTTTATTTGATTTTTAAAAAAATACTATTTATTAAAGTTGCTGTTGTCTTTGTAATTATGTTTTATTCATTATTTTACATAATTTATATGTTTGGTCTTATACAATTAGCGTTTTTATGTTATCACACCATTATGTAATCTGTGTTATTTATATTTATTATTTATTTGTTTGTAGTTCTCAGCCCCCTGATGAAGGCTGCGCCGAAATGCGTTGGGGCGTTTCTTTTATTCTAATAAAGCACTAGTGACCACCTACTACCGCTCGCCTTTTGTGTTCTCCTTCAACCATGGCCTGCACTAACCCACCTTTCTCCTGCAGGGCTCCTTCAAATTAAAAAAAAAAAAAGAAATAGACTTCTACTTGCCCAAACCCTAAACCTATACTAAAGAGCTCCTACCCAAAACCTAAAGATCAGCCACCACAAACTAAGGGGTTTCCCTAATTGTCCCTTCAGTGAGTCCAAGGAATCACACCTTCCAGCTGCTTGGAGACTGAGATACTGGAGGCTGTAGGGAGGTCCCAGCTGCTGCTGGCAGGGTGTGATTACCCAAAGGTACTAGGACTGGACTGGAGAGACGATAAGGAACATGGAGTAAGAACATAAGATATGCCATACTGGGTCAGACCAAGGTCTATCAAGTCCAGTATCCTGTTTCCAACAGTGGCCAATCTAGGTCACAAGTACCTAGCAGTCTCACCAAACGACACAGGTTCCTCAGTGCTTGTATTGGGTCAAGCAGTGATATCCTGGGTCCCTTTTAATAATGGTTTATGGACCTTTCCTCCAGGAACTTGTCCAAACCTTTTTTAAATCCAGCTACACTAACAGCTTTTACAACATCCTCCAATAACAAATTCCAGAGTTTGATTACACATTGAGTGAAAAAATATTTTCTCTTATTAGTCTTAAATAGGTTAACCGATAGCTTCATTGCATGCCCCCTTGTCTTTTTATATTCTGATATAAACAGTCGATCTATGTTTACCTGTTCTACTCCATTCATTAATTTATAGACCTCTATCATATCTCCCCCTCAGTCATCTTTTTTTTCAGGCTGAAGAGCCCTAAGCTTTTTAGCATCTCTTCATAGGAGTATCCTTCCATCCCCTTTACCATTTTGGTGGCTCTTCTCTGTACCTTTTCTAATAATGCTATATCCATTTTAAGATACGGCGACCAGAGTTGCACACAATATTCAAGGTGCGATCATACCATGGAACGATACAGAGGCATTACAATATCCTTTGTTTCATTTTCCATTTCTTTCCTTAAGATACCTAGCATTCTATTTGCTCTCTTTGCCGCCGTTGCACACTGGGCGGAGGGTTTTAACATGTCATCCATGATGACACCTAAATCCTTTTCCTAGGTGGTGGTTCCTAATGTGGAACCTTGCATCGTGCAACCATAGTTTGGGCTGTTCTTTCCTAGGTGCATAACTTTGCACTTGTCCACATTAAATTTCATCTGCCATTTGGATGCCCAGTCTTCCAATTTATCAAGATCCTCTTGCAATTTTTCACAATCCTCTTGGGTCTTTAACAACTTTAAATAGTTTTGTGTCATCTGCAAATTTGATAACCTCACTCGTTATTCCCTTTTCCAGGTCATTTATGAATATGTCAAAGAGCAGCGAACCCAGCACAGATCCCTGCTTTAGTCCACTATTCACCTTTTTCCATTGGGAAAATTGGCCATTTAGCCCTACTCTCTGCTTTCCATCTTTTAACCAGTTCCTGATCTACAATAGTATACTGCCTCCTATCCCATGACTTTTTAGTTTTGCCAAAAGTCTCTTATGAGGGACCTTGTCAAAGGCTTTCTGAAAGCCCAGATACACTATATCAACCGACTCACTTTTGTCTACCTATTTATTCACACCTTCAAAAAAACATAACAGATTAGTAAGACAAGATCTTCCTTGTCTAAAGCCATGTTGGCTGTCTCCCATTAAGCCATGACTATCTATATGATGAGTAATTTTGTTCTTTATAATGGTTTCTACTCTTTTTTTGCTACAAATGTACTTGTAAAAGTCTGTATTATGTGTTTTTTGCTTCCACGGCAAGTTTCTTCTCAAATTCTCTCTTTGCCTGCCTTATCAGTAACTTGCCAGTGCTTGTGCTGTTTCCAGTTTTCGTCATTTGGCTCTTTTTTCCATTTCCTGAAAGAGTATATATAATGCAGAAGACATTCAGTTATTAGTCCCACTTAGAGAAAAGAAGTGAGCCTGGGAGATTCTCAGTGAGTATTTAGAAGAGATTAAGGGGTCTAGTTACTAAGGTACGTTAAACAAAGTGAATTATTTTAGTGCAGGTCACAACGTTATTCATTGTAATGTAGTTACTAAAAGCACCATTAATGGCAGCATACTTAGTAACTAGATCCCGAGGTGTTGGTTAGAACATAGTGGTCTTGTTTTAAACAACAAAAACAGCTTGTTTTTTTATGGAGAGCATGGAGAACGACCAACTGAAAGTACTACCTATCACAGATAGTACACAAATTCCCAGGGTTTAAGCAATTCATTCCTTATGATTGAGAAGGAAGGGATAGGACCTAGACATGATTAGGGCAGTATTCCTTTAAATATTAAAACTCAACTTAAATGTAGACCTTATTATGAAAGGAGGAATTACGGATAACATTCCAGATTAGTGCAATGTGCTATACGTAGGATTAATGGGAAAGTTGTTGAAAATGTTTAGATAGCAAATGAGGTAGCTAGGTTTTATACTGGGAGGGAAGAGATAGGAGAGTGCTTGCCCTTTGTTAAGAAAATTCCATTGGCTACCTATAAAAAAGGTACATTTTTAAAAATTCTGGCTTTTAACATTTTAAGTTGGTAAGAAATTCCAAGTCCTTGTATTTAAAAAATAGATTTTAAACTCATGTTTCTATGATCCTCCCAGGGTAATTATCTGGAAGTTCCAAGGGTGGAAATCATCCACAAGAATAGTCTGGTGAGCTAAAGCATTTAGCTCACCAGGTAGGTCCAGGAAACTATAAACCAGTGAGCCTGACGTCAATACCAGGCAAAATGGCAGAAACCATTATAAAGAGCAAAATTACTGAACAAATAGTCATGGTTTAATGGGAAAAAGCCAACATGAGTTTAGCCAAGGAAAGTCTTGTCTCACTAAAATGCTATTTTTTTTGAAGGTGTGAATAAACAGGTAGACAAAGGTGAGCCAGTTGATACAATGTATCTGGATTTTCAGAAAGCCTTTGATAAAGTCTCTCATGTGAGGCTTGAGGAAATTAAGTCATGGGATAGGAGGCAGCATACTATTATGGATTGGAAACGGGTTAATAGAGAGCAAACAAGAGTATGGCTAAATAGCCAGGGTTCTATGCTGGGCTGCTGCTTTTTAATATCATAAATGACCTGGAAATGGAAACAAGTGAGATGATCAAATTTATAGATGACACAGTTATTAAAACACAATAAGAATGTGAAAATTTGCAAGAGGACCTTGAGAAATTGGAGGACTGGGTGTCCAACAGGCAGATGAAATTTAATGTGTGGAGGAGTGGCCTAGTGGTTGGAGCAAGGTACTTCAGGCCGGAAGGTCGGGGGTTCAAATCCCACTAGAGGACAGCAACCTTGGGCCGGAAGGACTGGGGTTTCTAGTCCCACAGGAGCTCCTTGTGGTCTTGGGCAAGCCACTTAACCCTCCATAGCCCATGTTCCCTGTAAAATAGTTATCTCCAAGTTATAATGCCCTTTTCAATGTAATTTCAGTTTGTTCAATGTAAACCGCACTGATGAAGAATAGCACAGTATATAAGAGAATATAAATAAATAAATAAATAAAAATAATGTGTACTAGTGCAATGTTATGCACTTAGGAAAGAACAACCCAAACTAGTTACACGATGCAAGGTTTCACATTAGGAAATCGCCACCCAGAAAACGTTTATAGAAACCATTATTAATGTGGATTGGGGAAATCCATTGCTTACTCTTGGAATAAGCAGCATAGAATCTGTCTACCTTTTGGGAATCTGACAGGTACTTCTGACCTGGATTGGCTGCTGTTGGAAACAGGATACTGGGCTTGATGGACCTTTGGTCTGACCCAGTATGGCATATCTTTATGTTCTTATGAAACTAATTTGACGACTTTTAGCAATAAGGTTAAAACTTTTGTTTTCTTAATTTCCTGCAGATGATTAATTGCTGCTGGGGTGAGAGTATAGGATTCATTTTCATCGATGGCTCATTAAAATGAAGAGGGAAATAAGGGAGTGTATTTTCTGTTTACTGAAAGCGTGCACTCTTTCTTGTAGACCTACTGCTCTGTTATTGTATTTTATTCAGATTGTAAACCATTTGGAATGACATTCATCACCAAAATGGCATAAACATTTTATAAATAGATAAGAATTATTTTTTTTAGAATGATAGTCATTCATAACTACCTCCTCACTTCTAAGCTCTTGCACATGTCTTATCACATCTGTCTTGCAGACTGGCAGTAGTACCCAACTGGTGATTTGGGACATTGAAAAAACGAAAAAACAAACAAACAAAAAAAACCCCACACAGGGTGGGTGGGCTTAGGGGCAAAAATCATACAATATTATGTAGAAGACTAGAGTTCGAGTCCCAGGCCCAGATTCTATTCCCCAGGCCAGCCACTAGTGCCAGGGTCTTATCAATAGACTGATTATATATCAATTATATTGTAGTTGTACACTGCTAAATTACTATGTAACAAACTGTATATTTGATGAATAAATGGAATAGAATAGAATCCATTATACAATAGTAACATCTTGGGACCCATATTAACTGAATTCCTTGGGGGAACCACAATTTTGTGGCATCTGGCCGAAGACTTTCATTATAACAACTGAACAGAATTAAGAGGGGCATATAAAGATAAGCGGGGCAAAAACTTTGGGGAGCTGCAAATCAAAGTTTATCATGCTGTAATCCATTCGAGGCAGATTCCAATTGAGCTGACAGGTCAAAAGGATAAGGAGGAAGCAACTAGGCCACAAATACAATAAAAAAAATAATGAACAGGGGAGGAAGGAGACACACCCTGCTGGGCTGTTAGTTTTTAGTTTGGTTCAAACAGAGGTTTCTGCTTAATGAGACTTTTTAACAAACTGTATACAGTAACATTTATTTAAAATACCATTTGTGTATCTGTAGTACTCATTACTTGCATACATCAACATTTATGGGGTTATTTACTAATCATTAATGTGCATTATCTACCACAGGACTTATATTATTTCTATGGGCCCTGCGACAGATAAGCTTTAATGGCATTAGCACATGCTACCTATTAGTAAATGGTCCTCTTAGGAGCCTATTACTAAGCTGAACTGCATGAAGTAGTTAACATGCAAATCAGCATACTGGTTTGATAATGGACAATAATTTCCAGGTTACCAGCTTAATACGGAATGAGCATGGAATAGGCAGCAACTGCGACTTACTGTTAAGCATCATCTAAATAGATGCGGCTAACTGCAAAACAGTTAACGCACAGTCAAGACATTTCCTCAATGTAACTGGGAAGCTGCTGGAAACCCTTCCAACAGATAATGCAGTCGTTCTGCAGTTATTGCACGGTAATTGTGGAAATTAACACACAGTGACTGCAAAATCTTATTTCACGTGAGGGAGCAGGGCTCTTAATGGGTGTCAGTATCTTTTTAATGACATGCTGCTATGAAGATTTATTGACAGCAAAGGGGCTATGATGCTAATATCAGTGATGCATTTGCACACAATATTGTATACATTTAGAATAAAAACGTAAAAAATAAAACAAAAATGCACATTGGAAAAAACAGATTTCTGGTTAACAGAAGCAAGTTCTGATTTTCCTAATTTGTTAAGCTGATTGATCTGTTTTTTTCCGTTTCTTCATTGCATGTTTGGACCGTTTTAGAGCCTTTGCTCATTTAGGAACCATTTTCAGACTTGTTCCCTAATAATGGTGAGACCCAAACTTTTCTGCCTTTTTCATTTAGTTACCAATTGGCCAAAATTTCATACTTATATTTTTATCATTAATATTTCTCTTAGACAAAACAAAGTTTATGTCTGAAGGTCTCTAAGGTTTGTTGTGGGAGAAAAGGAAGTAAACAGATAACTCTGTCTAGGTCATGTAGGTAGTAAAACAAGGCAAATATTTAAAAAAAAGTCTCAAATGACAAGTCTTTTATAAAACATGTAGAGCACCAAAGACACACAGAAATGGTGCTAAACACAACAGAAAGGGCCATTTGAGAAAGCGTAGTTACTCACCTGTAACAGGTGTTTGCCAGGGACAGCTGGAATCAATCCTCACATATTGACATTGATGCCGATGGAGCCCATGTGGAGCATTTCCCCAGCTTTCAAAGAGTATCATCTTGCTCAGTCAGATGACATAGCTAGGATGGGAGTAAAACAAAAACAAGATAGGGAGGCAACTCCCAGGGGAGGAGGGAGGATTGTGAGGACTGATTCCTGCTGTCCCTGGAGAACACCTGTTACAGGTGAGTGAGTATGCTTTCTCCAGGAACAAGCAGGAAGTTGGTCCTCAGTTATGGGACTCTCTAACTTCAGGCTGCCAAAGAACAAACCATATAAGGAATAATATTAGTTCAGCTCAATTCCCAACTCTGAGTTCAAACTTTTTATATTATTATATATACATCAATCTTTTAGGTGCAGACTAGGTGCAGAAAAGGTCTCAGACTTGTATAAGGCTTAAATCAGCCAGACTTGCTGGAATGAAAATTGCCTTCATTTGCATCAACGACCTTATTAACTAAATTCTGCATCCATTTAGTAATAATATTCATTTAACACAACATTTAACACAGTGTTGCTCCACTTATTCATAGTATGTCTCCACTGGCATTGCTTAAAACTATAAAACCATCAGTCTGACAATCTCACTCTCACAACTTATTGTCCCATCTTTGTTAAAGTCCAAATTTGATGGTTTGTTAAAAGCAGTGCTTATCTGGGAACTTTGTAGAAGTCTGTATAGTATCGCCAAGCTGCAGATTTTCCCCAACGTCTAACAGAAAGCGCTTGCACGTTTCACAGTTCGTTTCTTCAGGGGAGCTGTGTTACAGACATCCAAGTGTTACAGACATCCAATCATATTCTTCATAACTGCACGGACTAAAGAGAGATGATACACTCAACTAGCTTCTAACATTTTGAACTCACACATTAACTTAATATCACATTAACAAGAGCTGTAAGGTACCTTTCTTATCTCAGTTGACACTTCAAGTTTTCAATGGAACCAAAAACGCCACGCATGCGGATAACTATCTCTACCCACTTTATATAGAGAAAGGAATCAACCAATAAAACTTTTTTCTTAAAGGGACAAGTGCCCTTATCCTACTTGCACATATGCCAATCCACCTGAGCATTTAAGCCATTTGGACAGACAGTAGACAACATAAATATCCATTTTTGCTCTTGGTATAGAAGTTGTTGTTCACTTGTACGACCCCGAACGCCTTTCTGTACCTGTTCTATCCCAAAACAGCGTAAATCCTGAAATTTATGTTCTAATTGGAGACAATGTTCCACTATAGGTGCTTCCCTTCTTTTACATTTTAGTCTACTACGATGTTCTTGTAGACGGACCTGAAATGAACGAATTGTTTTTCCAACATATAGCAGTTTACACGGGCAATAAATCCCATAAACTACAGAGGTCGACTGACAGGTAGTGGAACTTTTCAACCGGTACTCTTTCCCACCATAACTAAATGAGGTAATTTCTAGAGTAATGGGGCAGATGTTACAACCCGCACATTTACGGTGCCCCAGAACCGGTATAATATCTCTAGGGAAGGAAGATCTCAATTCCGTTGGACTAAGAATCTCTTTGAGATTACGTTGTCTCTTCCACACACATCTAACAGATTTGTCCTCCAGTCCTCTGGTATGTCGCATACATTTGTGTGACGTCTCATAATGTTTTGTATTTTATAACTGAATGGAGAAAAAGACGTTATGAAATTGATATGATGATCATCTAAAGATGATCTATGCACTGAATCTGAAAGTAAATGCTCCCGATGATTATATAGAGCTCTTGTATAGGCTTGAGAAACTACAGAAGATGGATATCCCCTTGCTAAAAATTTTTCCTTTAAGCCCTTAGCCTGTTTCTTATACCCCTTGGTATCCGAACAATTTCGGCGGTATCGGAGAAATTGCGAGAACGGAAGCCCGTTCTTAAGATTTTTGGGGTGGGCACTAGAATAATGCAATAGGGAATTGCGGTCCGTTGATTTATGAAATACTGAGGTAAGCCAGGCATCTTCCCCTTTGGTCACTGAGACATCTAAGTATGTAATATGTTTGGTGTCCCATTCATAAGTAAACAATATATGTTGGTCACATGTATTCAACCATTGTACAAAAGAAATCAACTCTACTTCGGAACCGGCCCAAAACATAAAGACGTCATCAATATACCGACGCCACATTTTAATGTGGCAATTAGGGGTCTGTGTGAAAATCCACTGGCGTTCAAAATTAGCCATGTACAGGTTTGCAATGGAGGGCGCGCATGTAGCGCCCATCGCCACTCCCGTAAGTTGATGATATATATTACCTTCAAAGCAAAAATGATTCTCATATAGAACAAGATCTGTCAATTTTCCCAAAAATTGCACTAGGTCTTCTGATAAATCTCCTCTATTCAGCAACTCATTTTGGACTATTATATTAGCAGATTCTTGTGGGATACTTGTATATAATGATGTGACATCAAGCGTCACTAACTTGATGTCTGAAAATTGTATCAAAAAATCATGTTGTGACAACAGCTGTAAAAAATGTGTTGAATCTCGTATATATGAAAACATTTTCGGCAGCAAAGGACGAAGGAACGAGTCCAAATAAATTGATAGAGGCTCTAATAGTGACCCTTTGGTCGCTACAATAGGTCTACCAGGTGGGTGTTGAAGTCGCTTATGTACCTTTGGGACCAGATAGAATTTAGCCACCGTAGGGTTAACAGGATTTAAGAAACACCATTCCTTATTTGAAAGCAATTTGTTTTGCAAGGCTCGAGTTGTCAATTCAGAGACTCGCTTTTGCAAGCGAATACATGGATTCTCATCTACTTTATCATAAACTGTCACATCTGCCAACTGGCGAAACGCCTCATCAAGATATTCTTGTCTGTCCATGACTACTATACTTCCTCCCTTGTCAGCACGACGGATGACAATATCTGTGCGTAAACGGAGCTCTTGTAATACTTTATTTTCTGCTCTTGATAATGAATAGCGCAACTTGGGATATTGAGTTTGAGACAGACTAGAAACATCCTGCAAAACTAGTTCTTTAAATATCATCAACGACGGTGGAAGAGTTTCCGGTGGACTCCAATTAGATTTTAACGGTAATTGAACTCTATTTGTGTGCAACAAAGGCATAGGAGGAAGAGGGTTTCTTGCAAAATAAGTTTTTAAATGTAATTTCCGGAGGAATTGTTCAAAATCTATGTGAAACTGAAATAGGTCAAACGTAATTGAAGGCACAAACGATAACCCGCGATTTAAAATCGCTAATTCATGAGTAGATAAAGAATATTTAGAAATGTTAATCACCGAAGAGGCCTCTCGTGCTTCATGAACGTTTTGTCCGGGTGGTATTACGAGATTTGGTTTTTTCACTTGATTGTGACTTCTTACGATTTTCTTCTCCATTTGAACCGGAATGTTGAGAATGTTTGCTCGATTCTGATGTACTCCCTGCTTCTGAACTATCTTCGAAATCCACTTGACGTTTACGCTGTTTCCCTATCCTATTGCGTTTTTTTGGGTTAAGCCAAGGATATACATAACCACTATTATAATCGTCAAAGTCTCTTTTTAGTTTTTTCAATTTGATTTTCTTAACCTCCTCTTTAGTAGTTTCTAAAAGTTTTTTATGTTCTTCCATTTTTGTGGTAAATTCCATTTGAGGAACTGTCTCCTTTAACTTTCCTGTCATACCAGTAATATCTTGTTGTATTATATCTAAACTCTGTCGAGTAGTGTCTACAATTAAGACCATAAGGTCAAGCGAACATTTGTTCAATATATGCAACCATTTCTCCATAAATGTGGCATTCATGGTATGTAATTTTGGTTCCTTATATATCCTCAGCCCACGAGGTATATGTTGCCTCTTGATATACTCCACTAATGAAAAACGGTGGAGTTCCTGACGAACCTGTTTTTTTTGGAGATCCAAAAGGTCTTCCCAGGTTTCTTTAGACTCCAATACACTAATATCCTCAGCTGAAAATGGAGTCGCTTCCTTACTTAAATTCTTAATGTGATTGTCTGAGAAACTAAAAGTTTCTGACCAAATAGTGTGACCCTCCATTATTGTACAAACAAGCCCTATCTATGGTCACGTCTTTGAGCTTATGTATTGATATAAGGAATAATATTAGTTCAGCTCAATTCCCAACTCTGAGTTCAAACTTTTTATATTATTATATATACATCAATCTTTTAGGTGCAGACTAGGTGCAGAAAAGGTCTCAGACTTGTATAAGGCTTAAATCAGCCAGACTTGCTGGAATGAAAATTGCCTTCATTTGCATCAACGACCTTATTAACTAAATTCTGCATCCATTTAGTAATAATATTCATTTAACACAACATTTAACACAGTGTTGCTCCACTTATTCATAGTATGTCTCCACCGGCATTGCTTAAAACTATAAAACCATCAGTCTTTGACAATCTCACTCTCACAACTTATTGTCCCATCTTTGTTACAGTCGACCTCTGTAGTTTATGGGATTTATTGCCCGTGTAAACTGCTATATGTTGGAAAAACAATTCGTTCACTTCAGGTCCGTCTACAAGAACATCGTAGTAGACTAAAATGTAAAAGAAGGGAAGCACCTATAGTGGAACATTGTCTCCAATTAGAACATAAATTTCAGGATTTACGCTGTTTCGGGATAGAACAGGTACAGAAAGGCGTTCGGGGTCGTACAAGTGAACAACAACTTCTATACCAAGAGCAAGAATGGATATTTATGTTGTCTACTGTCTGTCCAAATGGCTTAAATGCTCAGGTGGATTGGCATATGTGCAAGTAGGATAAGGGCACTTGTCCCTTTAAGAAAAAAGTTTTATTGGTTGATTCCTTTCTCTATATAAAGTGGGTAGAGATAGTTATCCGCATGCGCGGCGTATTTGGTTCCATTGAAAACTTGAAGTGTCAACTGAGATAAGAAAGGTACCTTACAGCTCTTGTTAATGTGATATTAAGTTAATGTGTGAGTTCAAAATGTTAGAAGCTAGTTGAGTGTATCATCTCTCTTTAGTCCGTGCAGTTATGAAGAATATGATTGGATGTCTGTAACACAGCTCCCCTGAAGAAACGAACTGTGAAACGTGCAAGCGCTTTCTGTTAGACGTTGGGGAAAATCTGCAGCTTGGCAATACTATACAGACTTCTACAAAGTTCCCAGATAAGCACTGCTTTTAACAAACCATCAAATTTGGACTTTAACAAAGATGGGACAATAAGTTGTGAGAGTGAGATTGTCAAAGACTGATGGTTTTATAGTTTTAAGCAATGCCGGTGGAGACATACTATGAATAAGTGGAGCAACACTGTGTTAAATGTTGTGTTAAATGAATATTATTACTAAATGGATGCAGAATTTAGTTAATAAGGTCGTTGATGCAAATGAAGGCAATTTTCATTCCAGCAAGTCTGGCTGATTTAAGCCTTATACAAGTCTGAGACCTTTTCTGCACCTAGTCTGCACCTAAAAGATTGATGTATATATAATAATATAAAAAGTGTGAACTCAGAGTTGGGAATTGAGCTGAACTAATATTATTCCTTATATCGATATATAAGCTCAAAGACGTGACCATAGATAGGGCTTGTTTGTACAATAAAGAACAAACCATGACAGCACCAATGGTGACCAACTGGGTAGCCGTGAGTTGCAGAATATGAGTCCCCACTGCGAGACTTTGCAAGATCCTAGCATCCAGCAACACTATCACTCTGGTAGCCTGAACACAGAAGGGCCGGAGGGCAGAAGTTGCCTACACCCCCAGAATATTATGGAGTACTGCCTGGCCAAAGGCATTGTCCCTGTGGGACTCGCTCTCCAGGCAGTAGTGAGGTGCGTATGATTTGAAAACCATGTGGCAGCCTTGCAGATCTCCATCACTGGCATTGAGCGAAGGTTGGCCACTAATGTGGCCATCACCCTCACACAATGCGCTGTGATCCGGTGCTCAAAGGAGAGGCCAGCTCACTCATAAGCGAGGGCAATACAGTCTGCCACCTAAGTGGACATGATTAGTGGGCTTCATTATAAAGCATATGAGGACAGACTTAAGGATCTTAATATGTACACCTTGGAGGAAAGGCAGGATAGAGGTGATATGATTGAGATGTTTAAATACCTCCGTGGCATAAATGTTCAGGGAGAGAGCCTCTTTCAATTGAAAGCAAGTTCTGCTGCGAGGGGACATGGGATGAGGGTGAAGGGAGATAGATTCAGGAGTGATATGCGGAAATATTTCTTTACAGAAAGAGTAGTGGATCCATGGAATAGTCTCCCAGTGGAGGTGGTAGAGATGAGGACAGTAACTGAATTCAAAAAAGCATGGGACCAACACAGAGGATCTCTAAAGGTAAAAAGTGGACTGTTGTAGTTGTTGATATGGAAGGACAGACTAGATAGGCCATGTGGTCTTTTTCTGTCATCATGTTTCTATGGGGAGTCCCAGTCTGCTGGGGTCAAAAGACATGAAAAGCTGAGGATGTAAGTACTGTGAATCCCTCCAAAGTAGTTAAAATCGTGGGGCCCATGGATAAGCATGTTGTCTTGGCAAGCTTGGAGAAAGAAAGTGGGAATGGCGCTCCTGGTACATCCCCTATCCTAGACCGCTCTTCATTGGGGTTTTCAAGCTCTGCCCTGCTTACTGATTTGGATAGCATCAACCCATTGACATCATCTCCGACGGGAGGTGCTCTGGAGCGGGATGGAGGTTGTATACTTTCTCCTGCTCCACGACAGAGTGACTGTGAGCCAGTGGCAGTTCCTCTGCCGAAAGCTCTTCAGCTCCCGCTGGACCGGGTAGTGGTGCATCTGAAAGAACCTCCTGGTGTAGTTGATGTACAAAATGTTTCATTAGCAGATGTTTGGTCTGTATTGTCACGTATAGAATCGTCGATTGCTTCTCTGTCATCTGTTTCTCAATTTTCAGAGTTCTCTAGAGGTTCTGTTGCTAAGTTAGCTCAACATGATTCCCAAATTGCAACTTTGGATGTTAGGTGTCAGGACTTGGAAGGTCAGGTGGGGTCCCTGCAAAAGCAGTCGTCTACTTTTATTAAAGATAGTATAACATTACATGCACAGCAAGAATTGTTGGAGAATTCTTTAAGGGCAACGAATATTCGTTGTCTTAATTTTCCCTATACCCGTTTATTATCCCCACAGATTTTATTTGATAAATACTTGACGGAAGTTTTGGGGTATGCTGACAAGGTGAAACTGGCTATAAAAAAGTTATACTACCTCCCTGTTTCTGGGGCAGCCCCTGGATCTGATCCTTCCAAGGTTCTAGACTCTTTAAATGTTTCAGATTTTATAGAATCGTCTTAGGATGTTATAACTTCTCGTGCTACGTTGCTTGTTTCTTTTGTCTCTGAGGTTGAAAAGCAGGCAGTTATGCGTTTATTCTTTACTAATAAGAATGCAGTTTTTTGTGGGGGAAAAGTTAACATTTTCCCGGATGTTTCTAGGCAAAACACAGCTTCGACGACGAGCCTTTTTGTTGTTAAAGCCTCGTGTGTTGGCACTTGGTGCAACATTTTTCCTAAAATTTCCCTGTAAATGTATTGTTGTACTTGAAGGCACCAAGTATGTTTTTTCTGAAACCTCTTCCTTAGAATCATTTATTGTAAACCAGGAGTCTTCTGCAAAGTTGAATAATTTGTATCTGTTTTTCAGTAAGCAATGTAATTAGAGTTTTGTATGTATTTTTTGGGTATGTGATTTCCTCTCTTTTTCATGGCTAAGTTTGTATCGTATTAATTTGTATTTTGCTTATTGATAGTGCTCGCTCCCCTAGATGTGGACTAAGTTATTTTTCTTTTGTAACGTTTTTGATATTGAAATTTGTATTTCTTTTTAATGTTCCAATAAAGATTTAAATTAAAAAAAAAAAAAAAAGCAAGCAAGTTCTGCTACGAGGGGACATGGGATGAGGGTGAAGGGAGATAGATTCAGGAGTGATATGCGGAAATATTTCTTTACGGAAAGAGTAGTAGATCCATGGAATAGTCTCCCAGTGGAGGTGGTAGAGATGAGGACAGTAACTGAATTCAAAAAAGCATGGGACCAACACAGAGGATCTCTAAAGGTAAAACGTGGACTGTTGTAGTTGTTGATATGGAAGGACAGACTAGATAGGCCATGTGGTCTTTTTCTGTCATCATGTTTCTATGTTTCTATGGGGAGTCCCAGTCTGCTGGGGTCAAAAGACATGAAAAGCTGAGGAGCTTTGCGATGGGCCTGGGTCCACTGTAAGTAGGACAGGGCCCATTTGCAATCCAGTATATGAAGTACTAGTTCCTCCCTGCCGTCAACAAGCCACAAGCCTCCCCTCCTCTCAGCTCCGCCATCTCCAATTAGTCCAAAACGCTGCCGCCGTTCTCGTCACTTGCTCTCCCCGCTCGTTCTCACATCACTCCCTGCCTTTTCACCCTCCAATGGCTTCCGGTGAAGTTCAGATTCATCTTCAAATTACTCATCATCGTGCACAGGGCTCTTCATGCTAGCACCCCCCAGTATTTGGCTGATATCATCCATCTTCAACCCTCTCCACATCTTCTTCGCTCGGCTCACGGTAATTGTCTTACTCCCCTCCCCTTCCCAGGCCCACTTGGAACTCACCCGTCACTCTGCATTCTTTTTTCTAGGCCCCACTTTATGGAATTCAGTTCCGTTTTCTCTCCGCACCGAATTGTCTCACCCCCGCTTTAAAGCTCTTCTCAAAACTCATCTCTCTTGTCAAGCTTTCGATCTCTCCTCCCCTGCCGATGGTGCTTTATCCCACAGCCGCGCCCCCCACCCCTATAACATCCCCCCAAATGCTTCTCACCTGCCCTTCCCCCTATTTCCCTCCCTGTCCCCCGTCATTCTGTCCCCTTTCTGGACCTCTTTTGTTTTCTATCTTTTGTCTGTCCCTCTGTCCTATTGTTACTGGCGTTCCTTTCTGACTTTATTTTTCAGTAGCCTCTACCCTTTTTGTATTGTGCACTGCCCTGATGCCTCGGCATGGGTGGTTTATCAAATCCTGCGAATATAGATAAAGATAAAGGTGGAGAGGACTACCTCTTGGATGAGGTGGAAAGGAGACACCACCTTCGGGAAGAATTTGGGATGTGTGTGGAGCACTACTCTGTTCTTATAGAACTTTGTATATGGTGGATCTGCCACCAAGGCCTGGAGTTTGCTCACTCTTCGAGCAGACGTAAGGGCCACCAGAAAGGCCACTTTCCAAGACAGGTCCCGCAAGTGGCCAGGGGCTTGAACGGCGATTTGGTGAGCTGGGAGATCACCACATTTAGGTCCTACTCTGCTGCAGGAGGGCATAGAGGGGGCTTGGATAACAAGAGGCCCCGGAAGAACCTGGCGACCAGGGGGGCTGGCTTGAGAGGTGTTTTCCCTCGATAGGGTGGTGGTGAGCAGCTATGGAGCTCAGATGCACCCTCCCTGAGTTAGATTTTGGCCTGGTATGTTACAGGTGCAGTAGGTACTGAAGTACTAGTTGCACATGGCAGAAGAAGGGATTCCCCTCCCTTTCTGCACACCAGGTGGAGAACCTTTTACACAAAGGCATAAGCCCGTCTGGTGGAGAGTTTTCAGGAGGCCAATAGGATCTCCTTGACTTCTCCTGGAACCCGAGGCCCTTCCAGACGCAGTAGATGGCATCGAGGCCAGCGTCTCCCACATTCTGAGTAGCAGCTGCTCAAGGATCGGCTGCACATGAATCGTGAGAGTCTCCTTGTTTGGAGACAAATACTGAAGAATCTCCAGTTCCTTGGTGCACAGATCTTCCTTCGCCTCTTTTTGCACCGAGGGGGCTCTAGCCATATCCTTGACAAAGTTGTGTAAGGGCACATCTTCTGGAGGAGAAGGGCACCAGGGATGACGGGTCCAAGAGAATATCTCTGTGCTGCTTGGTTTTCGGGGATGCCTCATCATCTGTTTCCCACTTGGAGTCGAGTGGTGACGAGTCCGAGGTCGTGTGACTCAACGTCGAGGCCAAGGCCAAGTGGCCGGCAGCCTCCGGAGGAACTGGGATCCAAGTCGCGGAAATTGGCCGGGGAGGTCCGGATGCCCGATGAACAAGATAAACCTCAACCAGCACAGAGGGCTTACCTGAGGCCAATGGTGCTCAGAGCTTGGCTCGACAACCAGGGACTCCCCTGCAGTCAGGGGCCAGTCATCAGAGCAGATGATGCGGATGAACCAGCTATCATTGCCTGCTGTAGGGCCAGGACAGCAGTGATGCTCTGCTCCAAGGCCGCCATCCTGGTTTCCAAGCCAGAAGGCTCCATTGCTTTCGGTGCAGGCACTGAGGTCCTTGGGCTCGGCATGGCACCGACGAGGACTACAGTCTTGAGGAACCTCGCAGTCTCCACCAGCCAAGGAATCCTTCTTGAGAACCTTGGTAGGGCGCATCTTGGAGCCACCCGAGTCCCTCCGAGCTGTTTTACCGGGTTTCTCCAGTGCAACCTCGGTGGACTTCAAGAAGACCTCATACCCTGAGAGAGAGAGGAAGAAATCCTTGGAGGAGCTGCCATGTGACTCTGAGGATGCTCAGGCTTCATGAGAAGTGCTGGGCTTGGAGCTTGGCATCAGGGAGGCTGGTGCTGAGTAGGACCTGAGGAACAGTTTTTCTTGCAACTCCGATCTTTTTATTGGTTTTAGACATCACGACCTGGCACAGGTTGCGGGAGGTGCTGTCATGGGTTTCAGTCACGGACATTGTTTGACTGCCGCAATCACATTTTTTGAACCCACCAGGGGACATGGTAGGGAACACCCAGGCAGGGGTTGATGATCCCTGGGAGAAAAAGGACACGAACCCTGGTCGAGGTGAGCATCAATCAGGAAAGACAAAAGGAGCCAAGAATAATGCCGGAGATGGCACCGGCTCGGGGTGGGAAGAGGAACCAGTACGCAAACTAGGAACTATTTTGAGAGTAATTAGCAAGGATTTTTCTGGGGAAACAGGACAGAAATCCATTGGGTTCCATGGAAAAAAGGAGACCGAGCAAGATGGAACGGGAAGGGGATCACACATGCGTGGTAGCATGTCGCAAAGACTTCCTTTGAAAGTTGGGAAAATGCTCCACATGGGCTCCATCGGTGCTGACGTTACCCTTCCTGCTTGTTCCTGGAGAAATGTACATATTGATAAAAACAGCATCATATTTATATGTGGTACACTTATAGGTGGCAATTTCTTTACATACACATGAATGTGCCAGCACTTACTTGGTGAATTTTGCAAATCTGTGTACACAAAAGCAGTTAATTAGGGAACAATTTTCAGAAAGTCATACTTTGTCCCAAGGGAAATGGTTTGAATATGAGCCAGCTGGATAGATTTTCTCTTTCCAGCCCTCCTCGAAGCCCCAGATCCAGAGATGTAAGCTGGATGCCACATGTGACTAAGCAGGTACAAATGCTGATGGGTAGAATTTCCAAGTTATGTGTGTATTGCCATTCTGAAATTACTACATACCGTGACTATTCAAACTCTACTTATTAGATTCTTGAATCATAAAAGGGCAAATTTTCCTCAAACAAAGCTGAGAGAGTATTTTTTCAGTCCATGCATAATTAAGCTGTGAAAATAGTTGGCAGCTAGATTTAATACAATGGTTTGACCATGTTTCTGGAGCACAGTCCATTAGTAAATATTAATCAGGGAGATCTAGGCAATGAACCTTCTTGCTGTGAGAGCACAGCCCTCTTACTGTTGGATCTTACACTGTTGGGAGACAGGATGCTGCTCTTTACATCTTATATTCTAAATCTGACCTCTTATTGGAACTTTCCCCATTGAACCATTTAAAATACTTCAAATGCACGAACTCCGTATGTGTTTAATAAAGTGGTTGCCAAACTTGGGGTCCGGACCCCAAATAGGGTAATATCAGTGAATTGGGGGGGGAGGGGGTTACAGAAATATGGCCATTTCCCCATCTCTTTGACCTTCACTGTGACCTATGCCAAGTCACCAGTCAGCATGTGGCCTGTGAGCCAGTGAACATGCCTGTCCCCATCTGGGTAAGCTTCCTGTTGGACTGGAAACCCATGCTGAGTACTGGGATTTGTAAGTACACACCACACACTGACACAAAGGATCCCTGCTGTTACCATTACTGTTGCTGCTGCCTTCCTGCTTTAGATGAGTGGAGGGAAGGGAAGGAGGCTGGAGATCTGCTAGCTTGATTTCATCATCTGGGGTCATGTGAATATTCCATTGTTAAAATTGGGGTCATATGGAATAAACATTTGAAAAACACTGGTTTACTACATTTTAATTTGGCTGTGAAAATAATAACCTTAGACATTTAAGACATCAAACTATTTTATGTATTTTTATATATTATAAAGAAAAGCACACAAAAAGATGCCATGCACAGATGATATATTCTCTTACATATTTACAATTGTACATATTTACTTAGGAATTCAGGCGCTCATCTTAAAAATGTAAATGTGCACAAATCCAACCACACAGTAGTACCTTAAAATGTGTTAACATTCAGCCTAGTCTTAGAATGGGAAGTAAGCTTAAAAGTTTAGAGCCCTCTATAAAAGAGAAGGGGGCCTGCATTCCTGCTACACTTCGCTGTGGCTGAATGTCCTAAAAAAACGTTACAGCAATTTAGATACTTGAACCATAAAGATAACTCTGCTCTGATCACAGCTTGGTAGCAGGGTTGAGGTTATGTTTTAAAATGTTCTAGTACCATTTGCCCTATTCTGTAAATACCAGCTCAGCAGCTGTGCTGTGTTGTCACATCAAAGGACTTGGGTTTGATTTCCAACTTAGGTCTTCTGCTTCCTAAATCAGCTGGATCTGTGGAGGCTGTGACAGAAGCACTAACAATATCTGGAGAAGGGTAGCAGGGAAAGAGACCTAATCAGTGAGCACTGGCGACACCCTAATGGATAGATTTACGGTCCATGATTGCAGGGGTTCTGCAGTGAGCCCTGATACAGGGCCCCTGGTTAAGGATGGTCTCTGCAATAACAGGACTAAAATAAGTTAGGAGGGAATATAAAAGAGGGAAAACAATTCTTGGATAATTACCGGTATAAATGAAGGCTCATGGTGACACATCACAGTCCTGTTACCAATCAAGGTGGAAACCATCAGTCAAAAAACAAAACAGACAGAAACCTGTGTAATCAGACAAAGCATGCGGAGAAAGGAGTGCTTTTAAGAAAGCTCCTGGCCATGCATTTCATAGGGACCCAGCTAACAAGATAAAATTGGTTGCCACTAGGAAAGACTAATCTCACTTATGAATGGCTCTTCAAGAACTTTTCACTGTGGTCATTGATTAGTTAGAAAATATTCCAAGTACAAAAGGTCTTGTACTCCATTATATAATCTAGAAAATAGATAGTGTCCCAGAAAGCCATATATAATTGGGAGGGTGGCAGTAGAAGAATTAAGCAGCAGCACCACAGATAAACCTTAAATCCTCACTCTCTCCTGGTTCCCTCTTCCCCCACCAAAACATGAAGCTATGGCAAATGGAGTTCTAACATTTGCTGAGAGTAGAGGGTACATGTGGCATGGCCACGAGCTGGATAGCTGAGATCTAAGTAAGGAGTCACCTCAATATTAGCACCAGAACACAAGTACTATTGCCTCATACAGGTGACGCTAGTGCTGAGCCAAAGTTTCTTCCTGGATGGGAATGAATTCCTTTTTCTCTAGACAAGATATTTGGAGTTAAAAATAAAACCAAGCCCATAAGATCTCATGGGGTAAGGTTTAAAAAAATAGACCTGTAAAGCTAAAGGCATTCATTATGCTGAAGAAAGCCTTAGTTCTTAACCAGAAGTAAAGCAATTTAAAATATGTGTAACGCATGGCTGGGATGAAGTCTGAAGGATCGAGTTGCTTTTGCTGATTAGTGTTTAAGAGACATAGGTTTATCATAGAAGAAACAAGTCTTCCCAAAAACCTGTGGAAAGCTGTATTTAAATAAATAGGGTTTAGCATTCACCACTAATTATAAATATAAAGGATTCTGTACCTTTCAAAGATTTTCAATTTAAATTTTTGTGATTTCTTTAAAGCATTAAATGGAGTATTTCCCTGCAGCAGACCCTAATAAAAGTGTAATGGATTCTTCTCCACATTAAAATACTTTCCGGGCACATCCTTTTCTTAACCTGCATAAACCTGAGGCTGTAACGGTGGGGGCAGTTTGTCATTTTCCACATTTTCAGAGTCAATTGCTGCCAACGGTTGAGGTTTTGGTTTAATATCCAGTGGATATTTCTCCACAATATCCTGTACTTCCTTAGTAACACCATCAGTCCAGTCTATAAGGTCTTTTTCAAGTTTCTTGGCTTCGTGAACAATTCTCTCTTGCCTCTCATTCAGCTGTGATAATAGGTCTAAGTTTTTGTACATTTGCTTCACACCCAAGCATGCATCGGGTGGCCAGTTTTCAGCATCCTGTTTCTTGGGAGAGGCCTGGCCAGACATGTAGCGATCAAATTCCTCCTGGCTTAAATTCAAAGACTGTGCATCCAGTTTTTCAATGAATGCCACAGCACAACACTACAAAATAGAAAAGGATATGAGAAGGTTGTACATAAATTAAGAAACTATTAATAATTGTCCTACTGTAGAGCTGTTTTCAGTTTGATGTGTTTATACTGTACCCTTGGAAAGCAAAGTTACTCACCTGTAAGAGGTTTTCTCTGGGACAGAGGAATCAGTCCTCACATATGGGTTTCGTCAGCACCGACAGAGCCTGCGTGGAAGCATCTCCCCAGCTTTTATGGAAAGCCTTTGGGAGATGCACCATGCATGCGTGGTCCACTTCCTGCCCAAGGGTACCATCTTGCCTCAGTCTAATGACATAGCTAATATGCAAAAATATAAGATGGTAAAGAAGCAACTCCAAGGGGAGGAGGGACCGTTGTGAGGACTGATTCCTGCTGTCTCCAGAGAACACCTCTTACAGGTGAGTAACTATGCTTTCTCTGGGAACAAGCAAGACGTCAGTTCTCACATATGGGACTCCCCAGCTACAGGTTACCAAGAACCTGTAACCAAAAGAAAAATGCCATGGCAATCTGCAAAGGGAGAGCCGTGACCAGCAGCAGTTGAGTCCCAAAGGAGAGACTCTCGCAAGACCCAAGCGTCCAGTGAACATCAGCACTCTGGTAGCATGAACACTAAAGAGTTGGAAGGCAGAAGTTTCCTACACCCCAAAAAAATTATGGAGTATGGCCTAGCTGAAGGTGCGGTCCCATTGAGACTCCCTCTCTAGACAGTAGTGAGCTGCGAAGGTATGGACTGAAGACCAGGTGACAACCCAGCAAATTTCTGTCATGGGGATGGAACGCAGATTGGTCACAGGAGTAGCCATGGCCCTGATGCGGTGTGCCGTGACTCTCTGGTCCAGTGGGGATCCCTGCTTGCTCATAGGCAAGGGTAATTGCAGTCTGCCACCCAGGTAGACAGAGTTCACTTAGTCAATGGGAGCCCCAGACAGCTGGGGTCATAGGATACGAAAAGCTGTTAAGCTTTGCGGTGGCCCTGGGTCCGTTGCAGGAAGCAGCACAGGGCTCTCTTGCAATCTAGAGTATGGAGAACGGTCTCTACCCTGCTGACATGAGGCCTGGGAAAGAAGATGGGGAGCACACCTCCTGAATGAGGTGGAATGAGGACACCACCTTTGGCAGAAACTTAGAGTGTGTGGAGCACCACCCGGTTCCTGTAGAACCTCGGATAAGGAGGCTCTGCCATCAGAGCCTGAAGCTCACTAACTGCGAGCTGATGTGAGTGCTACCAGGAAGGCGACCTTCCAGGAGAGGTACCGCAGGTGACAGGTAGCTAAAGGTTCAAATGTAGGCATAGTGAGTTGCAAGAGCACCACATTAAGGTCCCATTCCACAGCCGGAGGGCAGTTTGGGGGGGGGGGGTGATTTGGACAACATGAGTCCCCATAGGAACCGAGACACAAGGGGCTGAGCTGAGAGGGGCTTCCCTTGATGGAGTGGTGATGGAGTGGTGATGAACCGCGATGGCGCTTAGATGTACTCTGAGTTGGACCAATCTAGCCTGTGATAGGTGGAGCCGGTATTGGAGTACGACATGCACTGAACAGGAGAACAGGTTTGTCAGTTTCTCTGTGCACCACAGTGAGAAACATCGCCACTTGAAGGCATATGCCCTTCTCGTGGAGGCCTTCTGAGAGACCAGGAGGATGGTCTTCCACGTCCCATGGAAGGTTGACGGGGGCTAGTGCTACCCTATCAGCAGCCAAGCCATGAGTGAGAGGGACCCCTGCTCCTGCGAGATTAGTCCAGGGGCTCAGTGGTACCATCGATAAGGAGGGGAACAGTGGGAACCAGGGCTGTCTGGGCCACCAAGGGGCTATCAGCACTAGCGATGCTCTGTCGTGCTGAGCCTTGAACAGGGTCTTGGGGATGCATACAGAAGACCTTCCGACCACGGGATAAGGAATGCATCTGCTGCTAACCGAGACTGGTGCGGTTGGTGGGAGCAGAAATGGGGCAACTGCACGTTGTCCAGGTTGGCGAACAGGTCTATCACTGGGACACCTAGCAGGTTGAGCTGCATTTCGGATTCCCTCTCGCACCAGCAGCCTTGTGTCTAGAGGCTGTTGCAATGCGCTCCACCAGCCCATTAGAGAGGCATCTATGGTGAGGAATTTCTAGGGGGTGGGTGCCTGGATCCTGCCACCATCCGAGGGAGTCCGCCAGTTGGCGGGTCACTTGCACCCTGCCACTGAACCTGCCTGAAACTTGGATCCACTGAGAGCGGATGCATCACTAGGCTGGTCTCATGTGTAGGCATGCATTTGGAGTCACGTGGACCGTGGAGGCCATGTGTCCCAGCAGGTGGAGAAAAAGATGGGTGGGTAGTGTCCTGCACCATTGCACCTTTGCGGCTAATTCCCTGAGGCGTACTGACCTCTCTGAGGGAGGAAGGCTTTTGCCTGAAGGGTGTCCAGCTGCGCCCCTATGAATTCTAGGCTCTGAGCGGGAGTGATGTGGGACTTGGGATAGTTTATGACAAACCCCAGGTGCTGCAGGACGTTTATGGTGCGTCCGGTGGAGCACTGTGCCTATGTAGCCGTGCCTCCCTTTATGAGTCAGTCATCCAGGAAGGGGAAGATAAAGGCCCCTTGAAGCCTGAGGACAGTGACCATCGCAAGACACTTTGTAAAGACCCTTGGAGATGAGGCTAGCCTGAAGAGCAGTACCTTGTATTGGTAATGTTGTCCCCACACCACGAACTGCAGGTATTTTCTATGGCTGGAGTGGATTAGGATGTGAGTGTAAGCATCCTTTAGGTCCAAGGAGCAAAGCCAATCTCCCTGCTGGAGGAATGGCAGCAGTGTTCCAAGGGAGAGCATCTTGAATTTCTCCCTGATCAGAAACCTTTTGAGCTCTCACAAGTCCAGTATGGGCTTGAGGCCCCCAGTCCTCTTGGGTATGAGGAAGTACCTGGAGTAGAGGCCGGTGCCCCAGAGGAGTTTTGGGACTGCTCCACTGCTTTGTCCTGCTAGTTCTGCTAGCTCGGTGAGGAGCAGGTCTGCTGAAGGAGAGGTCTGGTGAAGGAGAGGGCCTGGTGGGCTCTCCTGGGAAGAATGGGTGTGGTGCCACTTGTAACACCCAGGCATCGGTGGTGATGGCTGTCCACCTGTGGGCAAACAGGGCTAGGCAGCCCCCTGTGGGCAGCAAAGGACCCCTCTGGAGTGTGGGGTGTCATGCCCAGGCAGTCAAAAGCCTCCCTTGGGCTGGACCCGAGCCGATGCCTGGGGCTTTTTGCTTTCTGGGAGGACTGGCTCAATGGTTGGGACAGGTTACCTCAAACCTGAGGGCTAGGGGTTCAATTCCCACATAGGGACAAGTAACCTCAGGCTGGAGGGACTGGGGTCTCTAATCCCATGGCGACTCCTTGTGGCCTTGGGCAAGCCACTTAACCCTCCACTGCCTTAGGTACGCTTAGATTGTGAGTCCTTAAGGAACGAGGAATAAAAAGTTCCTGTTAGCATAAGTTTGTAAACCGCTCTGATACACAGGGTAAAAGGTGGTATATCAAGTGCCTAAACCATAAACCATGTTCCTGGCCTTTTTGATGCTGCGCCTGCTGAGGGCCTGAGAAGGCTTAGAAGTGCAGAGTAGTACTGAAGCCCCCTTTCTTCCTCGGGAAGAAGGGCTTTATCCCAGGGTTTTCTTTCGGGGTTGCGCTAAGGTCTTTTTTGAGAGCCTGGTTCTCATTACATACTCTATCTCCACTGCTTTGTCCACCATGGGTTTCCCAAACAGGTTCTCACCTGTGCAGGTGATATCGATCAGTTTGTCCTGTACCCATTGTTCCAGGTCGGACAACTGCAGCCATGCTTGGCATCGTACCTTGATACCTGCGGCAGACACCCTAGCCGATGACTTGAAGCCATCATTGGCTGCTCGGGACAGGAACTTTGAACATTCCTTTACCGCCAAGGTTAGGGTCTTGAACCTCTGTAGGAGTTCTCCATCGAGGCCTGCCGAGAATCCCCCGAGCTCCCTTGACAGTTTCTTCAGGTATATGCTGATGTAGAGATGGCATGAGTGGACTTGGCATGCTAGCATCAAGCCCTGAAAAACCTTTTGGCCAAGGGAGTCAAGGGTTCGGGCCTCCCTGCCAGGTGGTACCCATGAGTGTGTCTTTTCGTTCTTAAGCCAGCGCATGACAGACTCCACGACCATTGAGTTGTGGGGAAGCTGGGCCTTTTGGAACCTAGGACTCTGGCAATCCTGGTATATGGCGTCGAGGCACCTGCTGACAATTAATACGGACGCTGGTGTTTGCCACATCCAGAGGAGCAGCGGTCAAGGATTGGGGGCACTTCTGCACTTCAAGAGTGCCTCATATTGGGGTATCTCCAATTCCTCGGTTCGCAGGCCGTCCTCTGTTTTGAGCACAAGAGCCTTGGCCATATCCCTCACAAAATCGAGGAATGGTGTTGGGTCACCGGGGGAGCCAGGTGCGAGGGCATGTCACTATGTCGTCTCGTGCCCGGGGATTCTTCGTCCTCGGTTTCCCATTCACTCAAAGTTGGAGTACCACGATGCTGCACAATCAACCGTTCTCCATGATGCAGGACCTCCGGAGGATCATTGACCTGAACCACGGGCACCTGCCGGCGAGGTGCCTGCCTGAACAATGGGACTGGGACCTCGACCGGGCTGGGGCTCTCTCGAGGTTGATGGCACTCGAGGACCGACTTGACGTCAGGGAAAGCCCTCTATGTTGAGGGTCCCATCACTGAGGCAGATGAACTAGACGAGCCGGACATAAAATCCCGCTGCATGGCCACTAGGGCAGATATACTGCTCTGTAGGGCTGCCAATCTGGTCTCCATGCCAGTTGGCTCCGCAGCCTTCGAAGCGGGCACAGAGGACTTGAGGCCCAGCATTGGTACTGTCAAGGGGGCGTCCTCGATAAGGATGGCCTCTAAGGCCCGAGGCTGGTCAGCGGGAGCAGATGCCTTGTGGGGCAACTTGGAGAGCCACTCCTGCCCCGACTCCCTGGACTCACTCCTGGAGCTGTGGGACCTCGGGTGGAATTTCATCTTCTTCCTGGATCTGAGGCAGTCTTCGAAGATTTCTTCTTCATATGTTCCAGCTCCGGGGACTTCTGCTCTACGGAACCACAGCCGCGGGACTCCAGGAAGCTCTGGCTTTGCAGGACACCAAGGTATCGGAGGGGGCCCTGAAGCGTGGTGTTACCAGAGACTTCGGAGCGGAGTTGGACATGAAATTTTTTTTCCTGTTGCTAATGGCAACTCTTTAAGGCCTTTCTGATCATTGTTCTGCAGAGCTCGCAGTCAGAGTCATTGTGCTCCGGGCCAAGGCATCGGAGGCAGCAGTCGTGTGGATCAGTAAGTAACAGTTTTGCCACACCGGTTAAACTTTTTAAGCCACTTAAGTGAGGCCATTGGAAAAAGGGGTCCCTGCCTCCCAGTAGGGGTCTAAGGCCTTCAGCTGAAAAAGGGTGTAAACGCTGGTCAAGGTGGACCTCAATGAAAAAAGTGTAAAATGGATAGACAAATCCAAGGAGCAATGCAGAGGTGAGCAAGCTCGGGGGTGGGAAGGAACCGTTATGCAAACCGGACAAAGTTTAACTATAAAAAAAAATCTGACTTTTTTCTGGTGAAAAAAGGACAACTTCTGAAGGGCTCCATGGAAAAAAGGAGACCGAGGCAAGATTGCACTCTTGGGCGGGAAGTGGACCATGCATGCGTGGTGAAGCTGGGGAGATGCTTCCGCGTGGGCTCCATTGGTGCAGATGTCACTCATATGTGAGGACTGTCTTCCTGCTTGTTCCCGGAGAGCAGGTGATTCACTGAAATTTCATATTTGAACATTCTTGACTTATAAATGTAACATTAAGAAAGGATATCAAACACAAAAATAAATAAAAACAATAGAACTTGGAACATATGCAGTGCCGCTAGCTTTCCCCCCTCCTCTTCCTGTTTCATAGCAGAAAAGCATGAGTAGGCAGTGTGTAAGCAAAGGGAGGAGGGAGGCATAAGGACCTGCAGCATTGTGCATCTTCTGAGTCTTCACAGCCTTCTGTCCGTGACTGTGCCATATTGCTGATTTCCAGGCCTGGAGAGAAGGCTGCACTGAGCCGTCAGGCACCTGAACAAGGGTAAGCTAATCAGTTGCTTCAAGTCCCATATTATGTGGAAGTTCCTTATTCTTGAGTGGGAGAGCAGAAAAGCAATTATTTATGTTGGGAGGACTTAGCAGACATGAATTATTGGGGGTGCTCAAGCACACAGGGGACTAGTGCCTATGACCCTTTACACCAGGCAGTCTAACACGTCAAGAGAAAGGACATCAAGCTAGATGGTCTTATACAACTTAGTTTGGTGATTCTTATGGTAAGTTTAAGATCTGAAACACGATCCAGTCTGTTTAAAAAGTACAGCTGCTAAACTGTAATGGAATTTGCAATAACAAAAAATTTAAAAAAGTATATATGGTATGGGGAAGTGTGGGTGTGAGGAGTTGAAAGATCTGCAATGTTACAACAAAAATGAGAAGCCAAAATAGGTTTATCAAATTCTCTTGTATCAAAATAATTACCATGTGTCCACATATCAAAACTAACATGTTGCCAAATTCATCATCATGGAAGAGAACAGACTATTTGCACATACCAGATTCGTAAAATAATACCCATCTTCCCCAGTCATTAACCTGCTCGGGTTACAGAAACGGGTTATGTACTGGATGTTGGACTGCAGCCTGGTTGGATTTGCCTTCAAAACGATGTAGATAAGCGTTGGTAAGAAGTCATCAGCAGATGCCGGCTCATTTTTGGTTATCTTGATGGCATTGAAAATGTGCTTGCTGCATCTGGTGGTGCAAGCCAACTTATCACGAGGAACACGCTTTGAATCCATTTCAATAATATCTAGGGAGCAAACAATTCCAGTTGAGCAAGGTTTCATCTAATTTACATTCCTTTTTTCCTCAGTTATTCAGATTAACATAAGCTATTTGCAAATAAACAGAATACAGAGTCTCAAAAGAGGGCCTTTTCATATTATGCCCCGATCTATTTAACAAGCTTCAACGAAATGAGAATGGTTAACAGCTATCTTTGTTAGTGAGGCCTAAAACACTGGGCTATTTCAGGAGGCTTTTACGTAAGTAACTTCTAAAGATCCGACCCTTGTGGCTTTGCTGCTATGATCGGGGTTGAAAGGATTTTTTGAGCAATTGCAAAAGCTAAAACAACGCTTAGGTGCCTAGAGAGAGTGCCCCTATATACAGTAAGCATCTGGTGAGAACTCATTTGAATACATTTAATTTATTTTAAAATTTATATGCCACTCATCTAAAATCCTAGGTGGCTTCAAAACATACACAATTAAAACATATGTCACAATAAAACCAGAACCATGAATCAAAATGAACTTAAAACCACTTTCACACACCGACAAAATAATCACCATCATATTTATTTGGTCAGTGCTTTTTGATAAGGAGGGAAGATATAAAAATAAGAAAAGCTAATTCTGGTAACCGTGAATTCAAGATCATAGTGTCCAGGCTGGATTGGACAGTGTTAGAGCTGCAAAAGCCCAGAAATCAGCAGCAGTGACGATCTCCAGAAACAAGCAGGAATGTAGTCTTCACAAATGGGTATCGTCGGTACTGACGGAGCCTGCGCGGGAACGCTCCCCAGCGTCAAATTAGAAAGCTTTTGGGAGCATCCCACAGCGCCTGCGTGCTGCCTTCCCGCCTTTCCCAACTGCCTCTCCCCAGTTCTTTGCTTTCCGCGGAGCCAGCAGGTCGTTTTTCCTGTCACTGCAGAAATTATCCCATTTTTTTCATTCTTTTATGTGGTAGTGTCTGCCTTCCTCGACGCTATACCAGTACCGCCGGTTCTTTCTTTCTTTCTTAAAAAAAAAAAAATTGTAATCTTTTTTTCTGGACTTTCCAGCCTTTTTTCTGTCAGGTGCCACGCGCCATTTTGGGCACTAGGCCCAACTTTAACTTCAGAATGGAAATACCCGCCTTGGATTTTAAAAAGTGTTCCAAGTGTGGCGGTACCATCTCCGTCACCGACACTCACGAGTGGTGCCTTAAATGTTTAGGTCCTGACCACTCCATCTCGGAGTGTGTTGCCTGTGGGATAATGTTGAAGAGGGGTCGGCAAAACCAAGCTGCTAAGCTTAGCACCCTTTTTTCCTCTGATGCAGCATCCGTGGCATTGACGTCTTCCAGGGCTTTGTCTTCCTCCCATGGATCTCAGGTAACCAAACATAAATCTGGCCGGTCCTCAAAGGGTAGATCTCCTTCCAAGCATCGAGATGCCTCTGGCGTTGCCCTTGAGGGACTTGTACCGGCAAAATTGCCCCGGCGGGAAGCTTCGTCTTCCAAAGCACTATCGGGACTCCAGGATGTTCGAGGTCTCAACCTCGGCAGAACTACTGGTGCCATGCTCTGGGGTACCGGCCGCTTCGTCCGGTATCGATACCCAGGCATCGGCAGTGTCAATAGACCAGAGGTTCTTGGCTATTGAACGCAGTCTGGCAGCTCTCCTTGCGGCTTCGGTGCCTTCGGGACCACTTCAGACGGTTCAACCGGTATCAACACCGGTTCCAGCACCGATATTGGTACCGGTACCGACAGCATCGACTGTTACCGACACCGAGTAATGCTGTTTCCTCCGGTACCGACTTCGATCGGTACCGGTATCGTGCTTTGCAAGAGCACCCGGACAGGAGATATTTTGAATCCTCCGATGAGGCTGAGGACTCTGACAGCTCTGTCGGTACCGGAGTACTTCTCTTTGAGGAGCCTTCCTCTCCTAAACGTAGGATGTCTTCTCCAGAGGATATATCCTTTCAGGATTTCATCCGTGAGGTGGCTAGAGGTCTTTCCATCACAGTGGCTCCTGAAACAGAGCCCAGAACAAAGGAATTGGAGATTTTACAATATCCTAAAGCTCCCAAGGAGGCAGCTACTTTGCCTATTCATGAGGCATGATCTCATGCTAAGAATGTGGGAAATGCCTCTTACCACCTCTCCTCATTCTCATACGCTTGATACCATGTATCGAGTACCTCCTTGTCCTGGATTTCAAAAAACCCAGTTACCACATCACTCCATGGTAGTGGAATCAACTATGAGAAGGATCAAGAGTGCAAAAAGACATACATCTAATCCACCAGGACGTTAATGTAGGACTCTTGTTGCCTTTGGGCGTCGAACCTTCCAGGTCTCTATGCTTTCTGCCAGGATTAGTTCCTACATTTTATACATGGGAATGTTCCTTAAGGAGGTTACAGGAGATCTAGAGCTTATGAGCCCTCTCCTTCCTGATACGAGGCAAGATTATCTTACACTTGTCAAACATGCCCAAGATGTTTACAAGTTTGTTAATCGTGCAGCTTTTGACTGCTTTGAGTGCATAAGCAGAACCTCTGCCATTGCCATAGGTGCTCGTAGGATTGCCTGGCTCCAGGCATCTGACTTAGAACTCTGGGTACAGGACAAACTGGGGAATATCCCTTGCATAGGCGAAAATCTCTTTGGCAAAAATTGGCAAGAGAAAGCTAATGAGCTGGATGCTGATAGCACCACTTTGGATAGACTATCCAAGGCTACAGCTGATCCTGCAAGGAGAAACTCCTACAAGAAACCATTCTTCTCTAAAAAGAAGAGGTTTTACCCCCTCTACCCAGCAGGGGCATTCTGCAGGTCAGTCTGCCTGAAAGGGACAGCAATCACCAAAACAAAGAAAAACAAAGTCTGCTAAGCCTCAACCGGCCCAGCAGACTCAGCCTCCACAGGGGCTTTGACTCCCATCTAGAGAACTTGGCCTTCCGGGCCCTCAACAGGCCAGAGCCCTCCACCATTCCAGGAAGGTTGTGTCATTTTGCCCCCAGATGGGAGCAGATTACAGCAGAAGAATGGACTCTCTCCATTGTAAAGGAGGGGTACAAGCTTCATTTCGTCAACATGCTCCCTCCTACAGTTGTAAGATGGTTCAATTCTCAGACTTCACTCAAAAATCAGTTGGCTCAAGAGGTCAATTTACTTCTTGCCCACGGGGCAATAGAAGACGTACCCATTTCCCAATAGGATACAGGGTTTTACTCCCCCTATTTCCTTATTCCAAAGAAAACAGGGGGACACAGACCCATTTAGACCTCAGAGAATTGAACAAATTCCTGTTCAAGGAGAAGTTCAAGATGATTTCTCTAGGAACTCTTCTGCCATACCTTCAGAGTCAGGATTGGCTTTGTTCTCTAGATCTCAAGGATGCGTACACCCATGTTCTCATCCATCTAACTCACCGAACATTCCTTCGGTTTCTATTTCAATGGAAGCACTACCAGTACAGGGTTCTTCCTTTTGGCCTGGCTTCAGCACTAAGGGTGTTTACGAAATGCATGGCTGTAGTGGCAGCATTTCTTCGCACTCTAGGAATATTCGTTTTCCCCTACTTAGACGACTGGCTCATTCAAGCCCCATCAGATTCAGAGGCCAGAATTTCCCTATCTTGCACAATGCGTATACTTCAGTATTTGGGCCTGGTCATAAACATCCCAAAATCCAACCTAACTCCCACTCAATCTCTAGAGTTTATAGGAGCTATGCTGGATACCAAGAAAGCAAGGGCCTATCTTCCACAGCCCCGCTGCCTTTGCATTGTGCAGTTAGCTTCCTAAGCACTGTTAAAAACTCATCTCACTGCTCGGGAAACGTTACAATTGCTAGGCCACATGGCATCCACCATGCATGTTGTTCCCTATGCTCGCCTCCATATGAAAGCAGCCCAATGGACTCTATCCACTCAGTGGACTCAAGCATCAGGCTGCCTATCAGACAAAATAGCAAACTCAAATCACCTTATTTTGTCCCTACAATGGTGGCAGTCAACCCAAAACCTGTTGGTGGGGTCCACTTTCCAACAGCCCCCACCCCAGGTCACTCTAACAACAGACGCCTCACAGGTGGGTTGGGGAGCTCACCTGCAAGATCTCTCTACCCAAGGCACCTGGACTCCACAGGAGACCCATCTACACATCAATCTCTTGGAACTCAAAGCAATCTTCCTTGCTCTTCGAGTGTTCCACACTCAGCTGAGCTACAAGACAGTCCTAATTCAGACGGACGATCAAGTAGCTATGTTCTATCTGAACAAAGCTTTGCGACTATGGGCCCTCACCAGAGAGCATCAGATTCATCAAGAGGAAGACGTGGACAGAAAGTTAATTGAAGACATACGCAGCATTGCTAGGAAAGGGGAAGTGCTACTGATAGATTTCAATATACCAGATGTTGATTGGCATATTCCTGCTGCAGTATCATCTAGAAGTAAGGAGATCCTGGATTCTCTACAGGGAGAACTATTCAGGCAATTGGTAACAGACCCCACACGTGAAGGAGCCATACTGGACTTGGTGCCTACCAATGGTGAAAGTGTTTCTGATGTTGTAGTGGAAGATCATTTTGCATCCAGTGATCACCAGATGGTGTGGTTCAGTATTAGGACCAGGGCTGTTAGAATCCATTCAAAGGTGAGGATCTTAGACTTTAGGAAGACTAACTTTGCGAAGATGGGCCAATACCTCAGGGAGTCGTTAGTGGGATGGGAACAGCTGGGGGATGTAGAAAAACAGTGGGCAGAACTGAAAGGGGATATTTTAAGGGCAACCAACCTTTTTGTTAAAATGGTAAATAAAGGTAAAAGGAAAAGGAGACCGCTATGGTTTTCGAAAGAAGTAGCTGAAAAAGTGAAGAAAAGAGGGAGGTCTTCATGAAATACAAGAGATCACAGAGAGAGGAAGACAGGCATCTGTATTTGGAAAAACTTAGAGAAGCTAGCAAAGTAGTCAAGAAGGCAAAGATTCAAAAGGAGGAGGAAATAGCCAATGCAATAAAATGGGGGGATAAGACATTTTTCAGATATATTAGTGAGAAGAGGAAGGGCAAAAGTGGTATTGTCAGACTCAAGGGTGCAGGGGAGGAATATGTAGAAGCTGATAAGGATAAAGCGGAATTGCTTAACAAATATTTTTGTTCTTTGTTCACAGATGAAGAACCAGGAGCAGGACCTGAGAAAACACCCACAAATAGGAACAGAAGTGAGGGATATCTTGAACAATTTTCAGAAGACTGTGTTCGTGAGAAACTAGCTCAACTTAAAGTACACAAAGCGATGGGACCTAATGGGATACACCCTAGAATACTAAGGGAACTTGGGGACGTTTTAGCAGCTCCACTGACTGACCTTTTCAATTCCTCGTTGGAGTCGGGAGTGGTGCCAAAGGACTGGAGAGAGGCTCATGTGGTGCCTTTACACAAAAGCAGAAGTAAGGATGTGGTTGAAAACTACAGGCCGGTTAGTTTAACTTCGGTGGTGAGTAAATTATTGGAAATGCTGCTGAAAGAAAAAATAGTGAGATTTCTGGAGTCCAGCGGATTACAGGATCCGAGGCAGCACGGATTCACCAGAGGCAGGTCTTGTCAGACAAATCTGATTGATTTCTTTGACTGGGTGAACAGGGAGTTGGGCCGAGGGAGAGCTCTAGATGTGGTGTATTTAGATTTCAGTAAAGCCTTTGACACTGTTCCTCACAGGCGACTTATTAAACAAACTGAGCACCCTAGGGATGGACCCTAAAGTTACTGCTTGGTTTAGAAATTGGTTGGGTGGGAGGCGACAAAGAGTACAAGTAAATGGAGCTCACTCTGAGGAGAAGGATGTTACCAGTGGTGTGCCCCAGGGTTCTGTCCTTGGTCTGATTCTTTTTAACATCTTTGTTAGTGATATAGCGGAAGGGCTGTCGGGTAAGGTTTGCCTCTTTGCGGATGATACCAAAATCTGCAATAGAGTAGACACCTAGGAAGGTGTAGATAACATGAGGAGGGATCTAGCTAAGCTTGAAGAATGGTCTAGAATTTGGCAGCTGGGATCCAATCCAAGGGAGCAATATAGTATAGGGGGTGAAGTACTTTTGTCCACCAAAGAAGAGCGGGACCTAGGCGTGGTTGTGTCTAATGATCTTAAAGTAGCTAAACAGGTAGAAAAGGCGACGGCAAAAGCTAGAAGGATGCTTGGGTGCATAAGGAGAGGAATGGCTAGCAGAAAAAAGGAGGTGATAATGCCTCTGTATAAGTCTTTGGTGCGACCTCATTTGGAGTATAGCGTGCAATTCTGGAGACCGAACCTTCAAAAGGATGTGAACAGGATGGAGTCAGTGCAGAGGGTGGCTACTAAAATGATTAGTTGTCTTCATTATAAAGCATATGAGGACAGACTGAAGGATCTTAATATGTACACCTTAGAGGAAAGGCGGGATAGAGGTGATATGATTGAGATGTTTAAATACCTCCGTGGCATAAATGTTCAGGGAGAGCCTCTTTCAATTGAAAGCAAGTTCTGCTACGAGGGGACATGGGATGAGGGTGAAGGGGGATAGATTCAGGAGTGATATGTGGAAATATTTCTTTACGGAAAGAGTAGTGGATCCATGGAATAGTCTCCCAGTGGAGGTGGTAGAGATGAGGACAGTAACTGAATTCAAAAAAGCATGGGACAAACACAGAGGATCTCTAAAGGTAAAAAGGGGACTGTTGCAGTTGTTGATATGGAAGGACAGACAAGATAGGTCATGTGGTCTTTTCTGTCATCATATTTCTATGTTTCTATCTCCTTGCGTTGTATCTGCCAGGCATTCAAAACTCTTGGGCAGACAGACTCAGTCAAGTTCTGCTTCCACAAGAGTGGTCTCTTCGTGCAGACCAGGTAGCAAAGATTTTTCAAATTTGGGGAACTCCGGACACAGACCTCTTTGCAAGTCCGTTGAATGCCAAACTTCCCCGATTCTGTTCCAGAATTCCGGCTCAGGGTTCGCAGGCCAGGGATGCTTTCCTCCTCCATTGAGGTCAGGACTTCTTATATGCCTTACCACCCATTCCCCTAATTCTCAAAACCTTATTCAAGCTTCAGAGAGACAGAGGCCATATGATTCTCATAGCTCCACATTGGCCACAGCAGGTGTGGTACCCTCTGCTCCTACATCTCTCTCAAGCTCCATCTCTGGAGTTAGGATCTGCTCCAGATCTCCTATCTCAGGAGGACAGGATGCTGTGGCATCCCGATCCCCACTCTCTGCATCTCAGGGCCTGGTTGCTGAGAGCCTAGCCCTTCATGGTCTTAACCTGTCTCAACAAGTAAAGGATATCCTTTCTGCTTCCAGGAAATCTTCCACAAGACGCTCTTATGCTTTCAAGAGGAAAAGGTTTTCCATATGGTGTTCGCAGAAGGTTTTTGACCCCCTGGCGATACCTCTGGAATCATTATTGAAGTATCTCCTTCATTTATCTAAAGCAGGGCTTAAGACTAACTCAGTAAGAGTCCATTTAAGTGCTATTTCAGCTTCTTTCAAGCCTTTAAATGGACAACCTATTTCTTCTCATCCTCTCATAGCGAGATTTATGAGGGGTCTCCTAACTAAGCCTCCCATTAGGCAACCACCGGTGGCATGGGACCTAAATCTGGTTCTTGGACAGCTCATGAAGCCGCTTTTTGAACCTCTAGCTACTACCTCCTTGAAATTCCTTTCCTGGAAGGTTGTCTCTCATTGCAATCACATCAGAATGTCGCATTAGTGAGTTGCAAGCATTAGTGGCTGATCCTCCTTATACGAGGTTCCATCATGATAAGGTAGTCCTTAGGACTCATCCACACTTTATGCCAAAGGTGGTCTCACCTTTTCATTTAAACCAAGCAGTTTACCTGCCTGTATTTTTTCCAAGGCCTCATGCTTCAAATGCAGAAAGGAATCTTCATACTTTGGACTGTAAAAGAGCACTTGCTTTTTACTTACAAAGGACACGGCAACATAGAAAGTCCTCTCAACTCTTTGTTGCTTTTGATCCTTCTCATTGGGGACTTCCAGTCTCCAAGAGAACATTGTCCAATTGGATTGCACAATGTATTTCTTTTACCTATCAGAGTAAAAACCTCTCTGGAAGGCCATGTCACAGCTCACAATGTGAAATCCATGGCAGCCTCAATGGCTGATCTACACTCTGTGTCTATTGACGACATCTGTCGAGCAGCTACTTGGGCTTCGGTTCATACCTTCACAGCCCACTATTGCTTAGACAAGGACTCCCGCCGGGATGCCTTGTTTGGTCAGGCTGTTCTACGACACCTGTTCCGTACTTAATCAACTCCTACCCACCATTCCCGGTAGGATGCCAGAGATCCATGGGGGGAAGTGGAGCCCTTTCACAGGGGCACACAACTTCTGGGGTCTCTCCCTGGCATCTGTAGCTAGGGAGTCCCCATATGTGAAGACTACATTCCTGCTTGTTCCTGGAGATAGCATAGTTACTCACCTGTAACAGGTGATCTCCGGGAACAGCAGGAATTTAGTCTTCACAACCCACCCACCTCCCCTAGGAGTTGTATCTTTCTTTTCTTTTCTTTCCCTCTCTCTCTCTTTGTCTCAGCTTTAAAACTCAACTGAAGAGAGGCAGTTGGGAAAGGCGGGAAGGCAGCACGCAGGCGCTGTGGGATGCTCCCAAAAGCTTTCTAATTGGATGCTGGGGAGCGTTCCCGCGCAGGCTCCGTCGGTGCCAATGATACCCATATGTGAAGACTAAATTCCTGCTGTTCCCGGAGATCACCTGTTACAGGTGAGTAACTATGCTTTATCAGGCTACAAAATAAAATTAAAGAAATGTTTTCTTACATTTCAGATTCAATTTAATCTAAACTGACAACACATTTCAAATTTCAGACTAGCAGCATCAAGAACACAAAACTGCAAATCTGAAAGACAATCCATAGTGCACTGATCAAGCACTAAACACCCTACTGTTCAATACACCCCAAATACAGGACCCTTAAAACCAATCTACCATTCCATAACTCAAACAAAGAGCGTACCCAGAAAAGGGTGCCTCCATATCTGAAACTCGGAATCTATGTTTTACACACTGTGCTCTATTCCCTTTCCCTGCAGTCTTTACTCCTTCTCTTTCGTCTCTATCCTTTGATGACGTGTAATTTTTTTCTACCTTTGACTTAGTTTCCATTTTAAATCGCTGTGTTATGGTATTTGAAAGGCGATATATTAAGTTCCAATAAGCCATAAATACTGTAGTGGAACCTAGAATATCCATACACCTACAGGAAAAATGAACAAGTCAGATTTCTACATAGAAATTCCATGCTGACAGAATACCTGGCCTCAGTCAGAACATAGACCCTTCCCAAGTATATAACAAGTTGAAAGGTGCCCACTTGAAGTGTGAGACACTGACACATTTCCCCCATTTTCAGAGTCAGGCATTTGGGGTGGGTGTTACGTGTGTGTGTGGGGGGTGGGGGTCTATGTGCGTGAGTCATAGTGAGTGTCAGGGGGCTGAATGGGGGTCTATGTGCATCATGAGGAGTACTGGGGGCTGTGTATGTTTATATCTGTTGGGGACAGTGTGTGCATCTGAAAAGAACACTCTTACAGTGTAACAAAAAACATTTCCCTTGCTTTCATTTGCAAAATTATACGTGTCAAGGGAGAGAGAGGGGGGGGATTCAAAGAGATATGATAGAGTGTGTCTCATTATGACAGCAGGAGCTGGATGAGGAATATCTATAATTGGTGCCATCTATATATTGGTATCTATCTTCAGTGTGCGCACGCACGAACATGTGGGGTACAGCAGAGGGGCGCATGCTTGTGTGCATTCACATGTGGGGTTGGGGTATACACATGTGAAGGGCGAAGTTGGGGCACACAACTGTGAAACCACAGCAGGAGAATAGCCCTTATGCGCTAAATGATGCTTCTCAAGAGCCAAGCTGTAAGCAAAGGAGGCAGGTCGTCCAGCAGGACCAATCCCTGCCACAACAGCTCCCAGGATAAAAAGTCAGAAAGGTAGTTGCTGCAGGAGCCACATCAGGCTCCCAAACCATCAGGGCAACCCAGCCTGGATGCCGCTCTATGCAGCGAAGCACATGCCACAGGAGCAGCCACGGAAGAAACATACGGCAGATGCTTCTTTGGCCAAGACTGAACTATGGCGTCGACACCTTTAAGAGCCTCCCTCCCTGTGGTGAGCTGAAGAATCTGCATGCTTAGGCATTGGATAGGGTTGCCATCAGATCCAGCTCAGGATGACCTCCAGAAGTGCAGAATCTGCTGAAATGCTGACTCACTCAGTTCCCATTCCCTGGGATCGAGAGAGTGGTGACTGAGGAAGTCTGCTTCCAAATTGTCGACATCCACAATATGCTGCACCAAAAGAGCCAGATGGTTTCTTTCTGCCCAGGAGAACAAGGTGGTCATTTTCAGGGTCACTGACACCCTTCATGCCCCATATCGATTGCCATATGCCACTGCTATGACATTATCTGAGTATATCTGAACTGCTCTGCCTCAGACTAGGGGATTGAAGTGCCAAATGAATGCCCATTGACTTGAGGGGCTGATGGGCCATGCCAACTCCCAGCTGTTCCAATGGCCCTGAACAGTTTGGCTTTCGCAATGGGCCCCCCCAGCCAAACAGGCTGGCATCTGCCAACAGGAGGCACCATGAATGATCGTCCAAAGGCATGCCCCTTCTCAGATGCTGGGGCTGCCTCAACTAATGCAGGCTGGATGCCACAGCAGGCTGGAAAGGAAGCTTGGCCTCGAAATCCTGAGAGCTTGAAGACCAAGACAGCATGGATCTTTTTTTGATCTCATATGAGCTCATGTCCAAGGTACCAGAGATTAAATGCAAGAACAATTCCATCAACCATAGCCACCAATATTGACACTTTAATTATAAAAACCAACATATTCAGAATTTGCCTAATATATAGACCCCCTGATCAAAAAGCAGATAGCCTAGACTCACTAATTGAATACCTAGGCTCATCTACAGAACAAAGTCCCATAATTATGCTTGGCGATTTCAACCTCCCCTCACTTCCAGAATCAGAATCCAACTTGTTCCTAGAAACCATATCAGACTTGGACTTTCACCAAATAATCAACACAACACCACATATAAAGGAGGCACTCTGGACCTTATTCTCCTCCCAAACACACTCTTCAAACTATTTAACCCAGACTCCATAGAATGCTTACAAACACCGTGGTCAGATCATTACATTATCAAAACAAACATCACATTCCACACTAACAACACTAATAAAAGCACACGAAGTGATCCCACTACAAAATTCAGAAAATTTAATGAAATTGAATTCTTGGATACAACAATACCCTACCTCTCATCATCCCCAACGAATCTAGATGAAGCAGTCAAAAACTGGCATGACACAATTAATAATGCAGCCATACGTGATCAACGAATCAAAAAGCCCACTAATTCTAAAATAAACAAAACACCATGGTTCAACAACACGCTAAAACAAATGAAAAAAGAACTACGAAAAATAGAGCACAAATGGCGCAAAACCAAATCATGCATTAACAAGGAAATATATAACAACTATCTTAATAAATACAAGGATACTTTAGATAGCACTAAAAAATCTTATTATGCGGCAATCCTATCAAAATCTTATAACAGACCACGAGAACTATTTACCATTGTTAGAAATCTAACTAATAATCCCCAATCATCCAACAATGAAATCACCGATATCTCGGTACAAACCCTAGCCAAACACTATCAAAACAATCTACACAACCTAGTATGAACATAGACTATATCAATACGTTTCATCATTGTTCAGACGAATGGTCAAACTTCCATCCAGTATCAAAAGATTCACTAAAGAATATCATTTCCAACCTCAACACCACAACCTCCTTTCTTGATCCATGCCCTGTAACATGGATAAAAAGCACACTTCCAATACTTCTATCATACATTCTCCCCATAATCAACCTCTCATTACAGCAAGGACACCTCCCATCCATGCTTAAACATGCTCAAATCCGCCCAATTCTCAAAAACAACACGCTTGACAAAACATCTCCAAAATCATACAGACCCATCTCAAGTATCCCTTTTTTGGCTAAAATAATAGAAAAAGTGGTACAAATCCAAACACAGGAATACCTAGACTCATCCTACCCACTTGATGAACACCAATATGGATTTAGACCTCAACATGGAGTTGAAACACTCTTAACAGTCTTAACTGACGTACTACTGAGAGGGATTGACAATCACAATCAAGCATTTATACTCCTATTTATTGATATTTCGGCAGCATTTGATAGTGTTCACCACACTATAATGCTTAATAACCTGAAACAAATAGGAATAAAGGCCACTGTACACAAATGGTTCACCTCATATCTAAACAACAGAACACAAAATGTAAGAATAGGCAACCAAACATCAACCATTTATAAACAAGAAATTGGACTCCCACAAGGCTCTGCGCTTTCAGCCCTCCTGTTCAATATTTACATTAAACCAGTCTGCAATATTTTTAAAAAATTTGGAGTACACTATCATCTATATGCAGATGATATAATGATGTACATCCCTTTCACAATTCCTAACTTACCAATAAAACAACTATCAGATTGTTTCAATGAAATAACAACCTGGCTAAAAGCTCAAAACCTCCACATTAATCATTCAAAAACAGAAGTCCTAATTATAACAAAAAGCCAGTCATATATCCCTCCAACCCACATAACAATACAAAATCATGACATTAAAATAAAAAACGAAATAAGATACCTAGGTGTTATACTAGACACACATCTGACGATGACTACTCATATCAGAAACACTATAAAGAAAATATACTTCAAACTCAAAATCCTTAAACAACTTCGCCCATTAGTACACCTACAAGACTTCATTAATATAATCCAGGCTACAATAACCCCGCACTTTGATTTCGCTAACCTAATTCTTCTAGGAATAACAAAACAAAATATCAAAAGAATCCAACTAGCACAAAATGCAGCAGCTAGAATTATAATGAAAGCACACTCATTCCAGCACATAACACCAATACTAGCTTCCCTTCATTGGTTACCAATTCAAAGCAGAATAATATATAAAACTACAATAACTACTTTTAAAGCATTAAAGCATGGAAGATGCGGGATATAAATGTTTGTTAAATAAATAAAATAAATAAAATAAATAAATAAATAAATGTCAATCGATGTCGCCATCAAGCTGAAAAGCTGCAGATAATCCCAAACTCTGGGAGCCTGCTGAGTCCATAAGGCTACCAGTTGAGGAAACCTTTTTACCCTCTCCTTGGATAAGCAGATCCTGCTTAGTGTCGAACTGTGCTCCCAGGTATTCCAAAGATTGGGAAGGCTCCAAAAATGACTCTTCCCACGACTGATCATTCAGTTGTGACTCTCCAGGAATTGCACTACACAGAGCGACACCTGAGATGCTTCTTACTGTGATCTAGCTGGAATGAGTTAATTGTCCAGACATGGAAGAGCACAGAGCCCCAGCCAACTGGAGGATAACTGAGGAAGTCGAGAACTGACTCTTCAGGACAGATCCCATCTTACGATTCAGGGGTCTTTTAGGGCTGCTCTACCCTTCACTGGGATGGTTGTGCACTTTGTAACCACCTTGATATGCGCATCTACCAGAGGGTGTGCTGAACCATGTGGTGTAATCCTCCTGTGGTAGGGCATAAAACTTCCTAAGGACCCTCAGCCCCTTCACTGGGGAGTCATGCAAGTCCCACCCCAAGCAGACCATACTCTTGATCACCTCCAGAAAAGTAAAGGCCCTCTTAGACTTCCTAATCTCCTGCAGGAGAGGGTGTACATGCAGTATCTGTTCTTTCACCGGAAAGTCAGCCAAATGAAGAGCAGAAGATGCTTGAACAATCTGAGCTGCCAGTTCCTCCTCCTAAACAGGTAGATAATACAGGAATAATTGTGATCCTCCAAAAGAGAAGAAATTTTGTCTTCACGGTTGGAATCATCTCCAGAGATGTCGAAACTGGACTCCAGGCCTCGGCCAAAGGAAAGGCAATCCGAATTTCCAGATTCAATCTCTGCTGAGATCCCCTTAGGAGGTGGCACCCAGGACAGGCTTCGACTCCCCACAGGCCCTTCTTCTGAGCGAGAGGACCCAAAGGCCCCAAGATCTGACTTCTATTGCCAGAAGGATGATGCAGAAATAAAAATTCCGGGAAGACAACCTGGAAACTGGGAGCTCCCTAACAGGAATAGGGCCCCCACCTGCAGGGGAAAGACTTGCCTTTGGGCCCTTAAGAGAAGGGGAGTGGTTAGTAGAGCGAGCGCTTGATTCAAGGCCTGGATATCAACCTTTTTCATCTCTATGTCTGCTGAATCCTCCAGCAAAGAGATGGCCAGGGCACCCTTGTCTCCTTGCTGTGAGAGGGAAGACTTGCCCTCTAAGAATGCATCTGAAGCTTCCATGCAAGAATCGCACCAGAATCCAATGACAAAACTTTCCACAGACCAGGCAGTGTTTCTTAGAAGCAGGAATGTGTCTGTGCCAATCATATGAATTCTAGACATTGCTATCAGCCCAGCTTCACAGGCTTAAGGAACATTGATAAGGTGCACTGCAGTGCGTGCTCTGGCTGCACAGGCACTAATACCACACACTATGGCTGTGCGGAGTAAAGGAGTGTTAACATGTTCAGTGTAGGAAGGAAGAGCAAAGTAGAACTAAAGCATGCAGGCAGCTCTACGAGGCAGGAAAACAGTGCCACACCAACAGACGCCCTGAGTGGCCAAACTTGAAGGATGTGCCACCCAGTGGACATAAAAACATAACATACGCCAAACGAGTCAGACCAAGGTCCATCAAGCCCAGTATCTAATTTCCAACAGTGGCCACAACAGCTCCCAGGATAAAAAGTCAGAGAGGTAGTTGCTGCAGGAGCCACATCAGGTTCCCAAACCATCAGGGCAACCCAGCCTGGATGCCGCTCCATGCGGCGAAGCACATGCCACAGGAGCAGCCATGGAAGAAACATACGGCAAATGCTTCTTTGGCCAAGACTGAACTATGGCGTCGACACCTTCAAGAGCCTCCCTCCCTGTGGTGATCTGAAGAATCTGCATGCTTAGGCAATGGATAGGGTTGCCATCAGATCCAGCTCAGGATGACCTCCAGAAGTGCAGAATCTGCTGAAATGCTTACTCACTCAGTTCCCACTCCCTGGGATCGAGAGTGGTGACTGAGGAAGTCTGCTTCCAAACTGTCGACATCCACAATATGCTGCACCAAAAGAGCCAGATAGTTTCTTTCTGCCCAGGAGAACAAGGTGGTCATTTTCAGTGTCACTGACACCCTTCATGCCCCATATCGATTGGCATATGCCACTGCTATGACATTATCTGAGTATATCCGAACTGCTCTGCCTCAGACTAGGGATTGAAGTGCCAAATGAATGGCCATTGACTCGAGGGGCTGATGGGGGAAGGAAGGCTGTTGCCAGCTGAGTGTCGAGGCATGCGCCAATGAACTCCAGGGATTGGGCTGGAGTGATGTGAGACTTCGAGTAATTGACCACGAAGCCGAGGTGCTCGAGAAGGTGGACGGTGCAGGCCGTGGCCCGCTGCACCTCAGCAGTCCCCCTGTAGTACGCCAGTTGTTTAGATAGTGGTAGACGAAGGTGCCCTGCAATCAAAGGTGGGCCGCTGCCACCGCGAGGCATTTGGTGAACACTTGCAGGGCGGAGCCAGACTGAAAGGAAGCACCCTGTATTGATAGTGGTTCCCTTGCACCCTGAAACGCAGGTATTTCCTGTGCTTGGGATGGGCAAGGATATGAGCGTATGCATCCTAAAGGTCCAAGGATGGGCAGCAAGGTGCCAAGGAGAGCATTTTGAACCTCTTCTGCACCAGGTATTTGTTGAGATTTCTTAAATCGAGGATGGGTCAGAAACCGCCCGTCCGCTTTGGCATGAGGAAGTAGCGGGAGTAGAACCTGTGACGTCTAAGGTGCAGCGGGACCACTTCCACTGCTCGCTCCTTGAGGAGGTTGGCAAGCTCCTGCGCCAAGACCACCTGGTGCGCGGGGAGCTGAGGGGCTCAGCAGGGCAGAAGGGTGGAGGAAGCCGGTCCAGGTGAAGGAGGTAAACCCTCCCGGACGACCTGGAGTACTCAGGTGTCTGAGGTGACAGACTCCCATCTAGGAGCAAAGTGGACCAGGTGGCCCTCCCACCGGTAGCTGGGTCGCCGGACGGCGAGCGGCTATGCATCTGGGGTAAAAAAACCAGGGTCGACTGGGCCTGTGCCAGGGTCTGGCTTTTGGGACCCTTCGGCTTATGCGGGCCCTGACGGCTGCTCCTGCTCTGCCTGCCTTAGGTGGGAGCTGGCACCAGAGGGTAAGGTGGGTAGCTTTGATAGGGGAGGCCCTTCCTCTGAAAAAAAGGCTTTTTGCCCTGTTGCTGCTTCTGCGGGAGGGAAGAAGTCTTTTGGGAGAGATGGGTGTGGGTTACGCATTCCGTCTCAATCTCTGCTGCGTTGTCCTCCATCGGTTTGCCAAACAATTGCTCACCCAGGCACAGTACATCGAGCAGTTTCTCCTGGACCCACTGTTCGAGATCAGAGGACTGGAGCCAGGCCTGCCACCTGGCCCCGATACCAGCAGCCGCTACCCAAGCGGAGGACTCGAAGCTGTCGTATGCAGCACAAGAAAGGTACTTTGAACAGTTCCCCACTGACTTTAGGAGGGACTGGAAACGGCAGAGGTAATCACAATCGAGGCCCGCCTGGAAACGTCCAAGCTCCTTCATGAGGTCACGAAGGAACATGCCTATGTACAGCTGGTAAGCCTGGATGCAGCATGCCATCATGGAGCCTTGGTAGGCCTTACATCGGAAGGCATTGAGGCACGAGAATCCCTATCCGGCGGGACTGAAGAGTAAGTTTTTGGGCTCTTTTGCTTCTGCATGGCGGACTCCACCACTATCAGATATGAGGAAGCTGGGCCTTCCGGAAGCCAGGCCCTCGCTGGACCCTGTACATGGTGTCCAGGCGCTTGCTGACAATGGAATAGACGCAGGCGTCTCCCACATGCAGAGAAGCATCCGGGCTAAAATGGGCGGAACCAGGACCGTGAGGAATTCCCTCGGCGGAGCCTCGTATTGTAAAATATTGAGTTCTTCCGCACGGGGATCCTCTTTGGACTATGTGGAGAGCACTAGGGCTCGAGTCATGTCTCGCACAAACTCCAGAAAGGAGGTGTCTTCGTGAGGAGACCGCAGCTTCTGAATCGGCAGGGAAGGATCCAAGGGGCGGTCCCGATGAGCCTGGGATTCAGGGGAAGTGTCCCCTTTGAACTCCCAGCCTGAGAATTCCAAGGAAGACTCTGAGCTAGGTTGCTCGAGCAGAGCCTGTGCCTTGCACTGGGCTCTTGAGGCCAAAGCCCGCATGGAGCCAGAACGGCTAGCTTGAGAAGATCTAGTACCCGAAGACCAGGATGGAGATCAGGGCCTTTGGCTCTCAGGGGTTGTCATGGCTGTTTGAGGAGCCATCACAGGCGTCGCCCTCAAGGTCTCATGGTGCGTGCCAGCGGGGCTTGGCACCAGCACCTGCTGGGCAGCAAGGAAGGCAGAAACACTGCGCTCCAGTGCCAGCATTCGGGCCTCCCACTCGAGTGTGGGGCCCTGTGACGCCGATGCTGGGGTGACCGGGTCAGGAGTTGAGGAGGAGAGGGGGTCCTCGCCGGGATGACCTTCGGGAGACTGGGTGCCATTGCTGGAGGCCTCCATATCCATACGAGGTACCTTTCGAGGCTGTTCCTTCTCAGACTCTTGGGACTGCTGAGGAGGGCAGAGGGACCCAGCACGAGAACTCATGCTTGTCTGGAGCCTCCGATAGGGTCCTTGAGGCCATCTTCTTCTTCTTCTCCATTTCAGGGGGAACCTTGCTGAGAGTGGTGCCGGGGCCGCTCCACAGCCGCGGGGGACTCCAGAGGCTGAAGGTCAGTGGAGTGAGAAGCTACCAGGGTCGCCTTGCGGAAAATATTGTCCAGTTTCTGCTTATGGCTCTGGATGGCCTTGAAGGACATCTTTTTATAAAGGGAGCAGAGCTCCAAGTTGTGGTCAGCTCCTAGGCACCTAAGACAACAGTCATGGGTGTCTGTGAGCAACATATTCCTGAAGCATGTGTCACACTTTTTGAAACTGGAGGCCATAGGGCAAAAAAGAATCCCCGCAAAGTCGAAGACCTTCAGCTCGACCAGCGGTTGAAAAGGGAACGAAAGTGCGTTGGTCGAGAAAAATGAAACAAAGTTCCGGGGCCCGCCGCCAAAGCAAGGGTACTGGGGAAGGTGGGAAGAGGACTGGAAAACCGGAATTAAAGACATTTTGGAGACTTTTTCCAAGGTACAGGACATGCATCCGAAGGGCTCCGTGGAAAAAGGGAGACTGATCAATATGGCACCCTTTGGCGGGAAGGGGATCACGCAAGCATGGTGGCATTCTCCCAAAGGCTTTCTCTGAAAGCTGGGGAAATGCTCTGCACGGGCTCCGTCGGTGCCGACGTCACCCATATGTGAGGACTGATTTCCTGCTTGTTCCTGGAGAATACCAGGTTCCACAGTTGAAAACTAAGGGTTCTTAATACTCTACAAACTGAAAAGAATGAAGAATAAAACAAAGGATATTACAACGTCTCTGTATCGCTCCATAGTGCGACCGCACCTTGAATATTGTGCGCCGTTCTGGTCACTATATTTTAAAGGCTATAGTGGGATCAGAAAAAGTACAGAGAAGAGTGACCAAAATGATAAAGTAGATAGAAGGATACCCCACTACAAGGAAAGGCTTAAGAAAGTTAGGCTCTTTAGCTTGGAAGAGACGGCCAAGGGAAGATATGATAGAGGTCTATCTAATGAGCGGAACGGGTAAATGTCAATCAGTTGTTTACTTCTCTGAAAAACAGAAAAGCGTAGTTACTCACCTGTAACAGGTGTTCTCCAGGAGCAGCAGGAATCAGTCCTCACATATGGGTGACGTCGGCGGAGCCCTCGCGGAGCAATTTTCCCCAGCTTTCAAAGAAAGCCTTTGGGAATTGCAGCGCGCATGCACGGTCGTCTTCCCGCCCAAGGGTGCCATCTTAGCCAGTCTGATGACATAGCTAAAAGACAGCATAAAAATTTGCAAAAAAAACTTAAGCAGATGATTGCAACTCCAAGGGGAGGAGGGAGGGTTGTGAGGACTGATTCCTGCTGCTCCTGGAGAACACCTGTTACAGGTGAGTAACTACGCTTTCTCCAGGACCAAGCAGGAAGTCAGTCCTTACATATGGGACTCCCAAGCTTAAGGCTACCGGAGACCCTAAGCACAAAAATGAGCTCCCTCTAGCTCAGCAGTACCGAAGGAAGGAATCTTCACTGAATTATTACCCACCGGTAGCCCCCATCCGGGATGGAGGGTAGGAGTTGCTCAAACCTCGAAGAGATTTCGGAGGACTGCCTGTCCGAAAGCACTGTCCCTGCGGGACTCCCTCGCGAGACAGTAATGGACCGCAAAAGTCTGGCTCGAAGACAAAGTAGCGGCCCGGCAGATGTCTGCCAGCGGAACAGAGCTGAGGTAAGCCACTGACGTAGCCTTCGCCCGAACACAATGAGCCATGACTCGACTTTCTAACGAGAGTCCGGCTGCCCCATAAGCCCAAGCGATACAGTCAGCAACCCAGATGGACAGAGTACGCTTGGAGACCGGGAGCCCCAATTTATTGGGGTCAAAAGACACAAAAAGCTGAGAAGCTTTACGGTGCTCCTGCGTACGGTCAAGGTAGAAGTTCAATGCCCTTCTACAGTCCAGGGTATGTAGGACCATTTCAGCTCGGCTGGAGTGTGGCCTGGGAAAGAAGGTCGGAAGTACCACCTCCTGATTGATGTGAAAAGGGGAGACCACTTTTGGAAGAAATTTTGGGTGAGTCCGTAGGACTACCCTATTTTTGTAGAACCGAGTGTAAGGGGGATCAGACACGAGGGCCTGCAATTCACTGACGCGTCTAGCGGAAGTGAGGGCTATCAGGAATAAAGTTTTCCAAGAAAGGAAACGGAGAGAACAGGTAGCCATAGGTTCAAAAGGCAGACAGGTGATCCGCTGTAAAACCACATTCAGATCCCAGTCAGGAGCTGGCGGGCGCAGAGGTGGTTTAAGTAGAAGGAGACCTCGGAGAAACCTCGCTACGAGAGGGTCGCTGGAAAGAGGTCTGCCGTCCACCGGCACATGATGTGCTGAAAGAGCACTGAGGTGAACTTTGACGGAGTTGGACTTAAGTCCCAGATTAGAGAGGTAGAGCAAGTACTGCAAGATCACCGACACCGAGCAGGAGAAGGGATCCTGAGACTGCTGGGTACACCAAATGGAAAAGCGACGCCATTTAAGGGCGTAGCATTTGCGGGTAGAAGGTCGCCGAGAAGCTAGGACGACCTCTTCCACCTCTGCCGGCAGGAGAAGGGGAGCAAGGACTACCCTTTCAGCAGCCAGGCCATTAGATTGAGAGATCTGAGGTTGGGGTGTAGCAGGGACCCCTGATCCTGTGTTAGGAGATCCGGTTGAAACCCCAGAGGGAACGGATCCTCTACCGCTAATTGCAGCAGGAGTGGAAACCACGGCTGTCTGGGCCAGCGAGGGGCCACCAGGATCATGGAAGCTTTGTCTCGGAGAACCTTGAAAAGAGTTCGAGAGACTAGCGGGATGGGAGGAAAAGCATACAGAAGGCTCTCCGACCATGAGAGTAGAAAAGCATCTGCCGCTACTCGAAGGGGATGTGGCTGACGAGAGCAGAAGCGAGGAAGTTGCCGGTTGAGAGGACTGGCAAAGAGATCCATCGTGGGGAGTCCCCACTTCAGAAAAAGTTTCTGAACTACCAAGGGATCCAGACGCCACTCGTGCGGCTGGAGTATCCTGCTGAGTTTGTCCGCCAGGCAATTTTCTTGGCCTGGGAGATAAACTGCCTTGAGAAGAATGCCGTGACTGACGGCCCAAGAGCAGAGCTTCTGAGCTTCTCGGCAGAGAAGGAAGGAGCCCGTGCCCCCCTGTTTGTTCACGTAGAACATGGCAACTTGATTGTCCGTCTGGACAAGGACAGACTGGTGAGAAGTCAGGTGGGAGAAAGCCTTGAGCGCCAGACGGATTGCTCTGAGCTCCAGGAAGTTGATCTGCTGAGCAGACTCCCACGCGGTCCAGAGACCTTGAGTACATGCCCCTTGGCAATGTGCTCCCCAACCCAGGAGGGAAGCATCGGTCGTCAGCACTTGAGCCGGCTGAGGTGACTGAAAAGGCATTCCGAGCACCAGGTTCGGCCGATGAAGCCACCACTGTAGAGAAGAGGCCAGCGGCCCGGAGATGCGCACTAAGTCGGCTAGTCCGCCGGTGGCTTGTTGCCACTGCTTGCGAAGGCACCATTGAGCAGGCCGCATATTCAGGCGGGCATTGGGCGTCACGTGGACGGTGGAAGCCATATGGCCAAGCAGTCTCAGGAAGCGCCTGGCGGAGACCAGGGACTGGCTGCGAAAACGGCCGGCTAGGTCCATGAGCCGTTGAGCCCTGTCGAGAGGCAGGAAAGCTCGCGCCTGAGGAGTGTGCAGTCTTGCGCCGATGAACTTGAGATCCTGTGAGGGGAGCAAAGTGGACTTTGCGAAGTTTATGACAAAGCCCAAGTACTGCAGAAGAGTCACCGTACGGTGTGTGGCATTGGTGACTTCCGGAGAGGACGATGCTCTGATGAGCCAGTCGTCGAGGTACGGAAAGACAGAGGCCGTGAAGCCGGAGATAGGCCGCCACCACCGCGAGACATTTTGTGAAGACTCGCGGTGCGGAGGATAGGCCAAAGGGCAGTACTCTGTACTGGTAATGATTTCCTGCCACCACAAACCTTAGGTATTGGCGGTGGCTTGGGTGGATGAGGATGTGCGTGTAGGCATCCTTTAGATCCAAGGAGCATAGCCAATCTCCCTGCTGGAGCTAGGGCAGAAGGATTCCAAGGGTAAGCATCTTGAACTTTTCCCGCACGAGGAACTTGTTGAGGTTGCGCAAGTCCAGGATGGGTCTGAGGCCTCCTGTCCTTTTTGGTATTAGGAAATACCTGGAATAAAAGCCTTGACCTCTCAGGTGGTGGGGCACCGGTTCCACAGCCTGTTCCTGAAGAAGACTTGCTAACTCCTGAAGGAGTAAGTCCCTGTGCAGAGGGAGTCGTGGAGGTTCTCCCGGGTAATAAGGAGGGAGGGACCTGGTGGAAGTGGAGAAGATAGCCTTCTCTTACGACTTGAAGCACCCAGGCATCTGAAGTGATGTTGGACCACCTGTGGGCGAAGTGAACCAGCCGGCCTCCGGTGCTGGGAGGAGCCAGCTGAGGGGGAGAGGCTATGCTGATGAAGTCAAAACCCCCCACCCTGCTGAGCAGGGGCTGGTGGTGCAGGCTTGGGGGCTTGCTGCCTACGGGACCCGTTACCCCGTCCCTTGGCCTGCTGGCCCTGTTGGGGAGCTGCGGAGGCCTGATATTGAGGGTAGTGTTTATAGGCAGCCGCCTTTCTCGGGTAAAAGGACTTCTTTCCCGAGCCCCTCTTTTTCTGGGAAGGGGCGGAGGTCTTCCTAGAAAGCCTAGTCCTGGTGAGAGTCTCCGTCTCGATTTGTGCAGCCTTTTCAGCCATGGGCTTGCCAAAGAGGTTCTCACCTCGGCAGGGGACATCGACCAACTTGTCCTGCACCCAGGGTTCAAGGTCAGACGACTGAAGCCAAGCCTGTCGGCGGGCACCGATGCCGGCTGCGGCCACTCGAGCCGATGCTTCAAAGCCATCATAGGCTGCTCGGGACATGAATTTGGAGCATTCCCGAATACCAGTTGTCAAGGCCAGGAACCTCCGCAAAGGTTCCTCGGACAGTCCAGCGGAGAATCCGGCTATCTCTTTAGCCAGGTCTCGGAGATACATGCCCATGTAGAGCTGGTAGGTCTGGACACGACAAGCAAGCATAGAGCCCTGGAAACACTTCTTACCAAGGCCATCCAGGTTACGGGCCTCCCTGCCAGGAGGCACCGAGGAGTGCATCTTTTGGCTCTTAAGCCTATGCATGGCCGATTCCACTACCATGGAATGGTGCGGCAGCTGTGCTTTTTGGAAGCCAGGACTCTTGCGGACTCGATAGATGGAATCGACCCGCTTGCTTAATACCGGCGACGAGGCCGGACTCTCCCACATGCGGAAGAGTAGTCGTTCCAGCATGGGAGGAACCGGTACAGTAAAGTGTTCCCTGGCGGGAGAGTCATACTAAAGGGCGTCGAGCTCTTCGGCTCGAGGCTCCTCCTCGGGATCCGCAGGGAAGGCCAAAGCCTTGGCCATATCCCTGACGAAGTCCGAGAACCGGGCATCCTCCGGAGGGGACTGCTTCCGAGGTTCGGACTCAGGTGAGTCCGAGGGGACACACCGAGTCCGAAACGAATCAGGTGACTCTTCCTCTTCAGACTCCCAGGCCGACTCCGAGGAGGAATCGGTGGGGTCGGCTCGGGCAGGCGGAGGCGTCGGCCGCCCCGACACAGAGGGAGTCGGCGTTGACGACCTCGGTCCCGAACGGGAGGCCGAGGGTGACCTTGACCGAGGATCGACTCGAGATCGCATGGACTCGAGGATCGGCTCGGTCTCCGGGGTCGACTTAGACGTCGACGTCCCGGCGGTCGGGGCAGTGGCGCCAGCGAGGCTAGCGATCAGTGCCCGCTGCTGGTCCATGAAGGCAGATAGTCTGCTCTCCAAGGCCGTCAACCTGAGTCCGACCTCAGGTGACCCAGCAGCCCCCGACTCGGGTCCCGACGGTGTCGGGCCCGACGTCGGACCTCTCAGAGGCGAGTCCAGGAGGACTACAGGACTTACCCGAGCAGGCAACTCCGACTCCAGACGAGGTCGCTTCGGGAGGTGCTCCTTCTCCAAAGACCCGGGACGGCTATCGGGGCTATGCGACCTGGCCCTCGCGGAGCCAGGAGCGTCCACCGACGCCGCCCTCGCGGGTTTTACCTTCCGTCGATGGTCCCCGGAGGGAGAACCCCTGTCGGAGGAGCTTCGGCGATGGTCAGAGCTGGAACCTCTGGACGCCGAGGCCTCCGACGAGGTCCGGGTACGGCCGGGGTCAGCGAAGATTCTTTCCCGCTGGTGCCGCCGACTCCTTAACGCTTTGGAGGACATTTTGCCACAGGCCCCACAGATCAGTTCTTCGTGATCCGGGCCCAGGCAACGGAGGCAATTATCGTGTGTGTCAGTGAGTGACATATTTCTGTCACACTGAACACACCGCTTGAAACCACTGGCAGCCATCGGGGGAAAAAGGGCCCCTGCAAGGTCAAAGGACCAGGCTGCCAGCGAAAAACCGAAAAACGAAACTGACCAAAAATCAGAAAAACCGAAAAATAAGAGAAGGACTCGCAACGGCGTCGCGAGTCCGGGCAGGAAAAAGACCGGCGTCGAACCGAAGGAAAAAAGAGAAATAAATCACTAAAATCAACTTTTTCAGCGGGGACACGACGGGTACGTCTGTAGGGCTCCGCGGAAAAAAGAAAACTGGCTAAGATGGCACCCTTGGGCGGGAAGGAGACCGCGCATGCGCGCTACAATTCCCAAAGGCTTTCTTTGAAAGCTGGGGAAAATTGCTCCGCGAGGGCTCCGTCGGCGCCGACGTCACCCATATGTGAGGACTGACTTCCTGCTAGGTCCTGGAGAAGACTAAGGAACACACAATGAAGCTACAATGTAACACATTTAAGACTAATCAGAGAAAATATTTTTTTCACCCAACACCTAATCAAACGCTGGACCAGGGGTCTCCAACTCGTCCTGGAGGGCTCCAAACCATTCAGGTTGTTCCTTATGAATATGCATGAGATATATTTGCATGCACTGCACCCACTGTATTCAAATTTATCTCATGCATATTCATTATGGACAACCTGAAAATCTGAATATTTTGGTGCCATCAAGGACTGGAGTAGGAGATCATTACTCTGGACTTTCATTGCCAGAGGATGAAGTAAATGCTGTCAGTGTAGCTGCATTTAAGAGAGGTTTGGATGAGTTCCTGGAGGAAAATGCCATAAACCATTATTAGAGAGGACTGGACAAATCCACTGCTTATCCATGGGACAAGCAGCATGGAATCTGTATAACGTGTGGGAACCTGACAGGTACTTGTGATCTGGATTAGCCACTGTTGGAAAAAGGATACCGAGCTTGATGGACCTTTGGTCTGATCCAGTATGGCATCTCTTATATTCTTTAATACGAAATGTTCCTTCTATACTGTACTCTATTGGAAGCCACATGTGGTGGGGGTCACTCCTCAAAATGGTTGAAAAGTGAAAAACTGAACTAGTGAGCCATTTGAGTCAAGACACTGGCTGCCGGGCCTGGAAAGATAGAGCAGAAGTGATAATAGTGGAGGCAGGAGACTGAAGGGCATCTCAGGGCACTTTGTTGCTCTTCAAAGTTTGACATGCTAGACGACTGCCTAGTTCACTTGATAATCACTTTGGCCCTGGTCTCATGGAGTCTAAGATTAGTTTTGTTATTGCCTTTTCACAGATTTTACTCCTAAATTTTCTTTAATGAGGCTATGAAATGACTGTTCTGTTTAAATTCTAGAGTTCTAGTTTCTCAATTCATGCTGCTATATATGCTGCGGCCAAATTTTGGAAGATGTGTCTTCAGCTTGGTTTTCGAAGATCCTAGATTAAGGAAATTGCTACTGCCAAATGAATTTCATTTTCATTCAAAGATCAGGACAGATAAGAAAATCAGATGATTACTGGTTTCACCTATTCCCTAGGTCAACCTGACTTCATCCATATACACGGGCTCTCTTTTTTTTCTGAGCCTGTCTGCATAATGTATTTTCCTTTGTTTCCTTTTTATATAATCTTTGTCACATCCAGCTAGGATGTATACGTTGCTGTACAGATTTCATCTTCCTTTTTTTCAGTTAATTATTTGTTCAAATGGATATCAATTACAAAAACTGACAGATACCCCTCCCAAACTATTCAACCAATTCAAAAGTAATACCATCAATAATGAAAGGAAACAAAACGAACAAACCTGTAATTGCCTTAACCACCATATCGGAGACTTCAGGAATATCTTCATCAACAGGAACACATAGCATCTGAGATGTCACCCAGTGTAAAGCTCTACAAAAACACAAATTAATAATGTGAAATACCAAAGTAACTGCACCAAGACTGTGAGGCACTCTAAGCAGCTATCAGAAATCATAGGTCATGGACTTCTAGCAGATACTGCTCTTACAGAGACATCTGTTGGCTGATGAATATACAGTTAGTAGGTCCAGCTACAATCCTACTCTGTAAATATTTAAGAAAAGAAAATGGGGGAAATACCGGATGCCATGAAAGGCAGCACTTTAGACTTTCCCATATTCTGATTATGGAAAAAAACCCCTATCTTTAGCCTATGTTTAACATCTTACTCTAATACCGGGGTCTCAAACACGCGGCCCGCGAGAGCATCTTGTGCGGCTCGCGATGCATTTGGCCCAGCGTGTTAAGCAGCTGGCCAGCAGAGTAAAAAACAAATCCAAACTTGCTGCTGCTACTGCAGCAGCAAGTTTGGATTTTTTTAAATCTACCTGGGCTGATGGGGGGAATGGGGATAGGACTGGTAATGGGCTATTGGGGGGGGGGGTTAAGATTGAAAATGGGGTGATGGGGGGGTAAGACTGCAAGTGGGCTGATAGGGGGGTTAGAAATGGTAATAGGCTATGGGGGGTGGGGTTAGGACTGGTAATAGGCTATGGGGGGTAAGAATGAAAATGGGGTGATGGGTAAGACTGGAAGTGGGCTATGGGGGGTTAGGACTGGTAATGGGCTATGGGGGTAAGACTGAAAATAGGGTGATGGGTAAGACTGGAAGTGGGCTATGGGGGGTTAGGACTGGTAATGGGCTATGGGGGGTTAGGACTGGAAATGGGCTGAGTGGAAGGGGGGCTTGAACTGCAAATGGCTGATGGGGAGGGGGGCTTGGAATGGAAATGGGCTATGAGAGGAGGGAGCTAGCACTGGAAATGGGCTGATGGGGGAAGCTAGGATTGGAAATGGCTGATTCAGGGACTAGAAGGGAGTGGGTGCTGTGTGGGGCTGGAACTAGAAGGGAGCTGATGTTGGGGGAGGATTAGAATGGGATGGAGCTGGGAGAGTGAAATGGAGAGGAGAAAAATAAGAACATAAGATATGCCATACTGGGTCAGACCAAGGTCCATCAAGCCCAGTATTCTGTTTCCAACAATGGCCAATCTAGGTCATATGTACCTAGCAGTTTTCCCAAGGGACACAGGTTCCACAATGCTTGTATTGGTTCAAGCATTGATATCCTGGGTCCCTTCTTAATAATGGTTTATGGACCTTTCCTCCAGGAACTTGTCCAAACCTTTTTTAAACCCAGCTACACTAACATCCTTTACTACATCCTCGGTAACAAATTCCAGAGTTTGATTACACATTGAGTGAAAAAATATTTTCTTTTATTAGTCTTAAATAGTTTACCCTGTAGCTTCATTGCATGTCTCCTAGTCTTTCTATATTCTGATAAGGTAAACAATCGATCTACGTTTACCCGTTCCACTCCATTCATTAATTTATAGACTTCTATCATATCTCCCCTCAGCCGTCTCTTTTCCAGGTTAAAGAGCCCTAACCTTTTTAGCCTTTCTTCATAGGAATATCCTTCCATCCCCTTTACCATTTTGGAGGCTCTTCTCTGAACCTTTTCTAATAACTCTATATCCTTTTTAAGATACGGCGACCAGAATTGCACACAATATTCAAGGTGCGGTCTCACCATGGAACGATATAGAGGCATTATAATATCTTTTGTTTTATTTTCCATTCCTTTCCTTATGATACCTAGCATTCTATTTGCTCTCTTGGCTGCCGCTGCACACTGGGCCGAGGGTTTTAACATGTTATCCACAATGACGCCTAAATCTTTTTCCTCGGTGGTGGTTCCTAATGTGGAACCTTGCATTGTATAACCATAGTTTGGGTTGTTCTTCCCTAGGTGCATAACTTTGCACTTGTCCACATTAAATTTCATCTGCCATTTTGATGCCCAGTCTTCTAATTTATCAAGATCCTCTTGCAATTTTCCACAATCCTCTTGGGTTTTAACAACTTTAAATAGTTTTGTGTCATCTGCAAATCTGATAACCTCACTTGTTATTCCACTTTCCAGGTTATTTATGAATATGTCAAAAAGCAGCGGACCCAAGCACAGATCCCTGGGGTACACCACTATTCACCTTTCTCCATTTGGAAAATTGGCCATTTAGCCCAACCCTCTGCTTTCTATCTCTTAACCAGTTCTTGATCCACAGTAGTACACTGCCTCCTATCCCATGACTCTTTAGTTTTGCCAAAAGTCTCTGATGAGGGACCTTGTCAAAGGCTTTCTGAAAGTCCAGATACACTATGTCAACCGACTCACCTTTGTCCACCTGTTTATTCACACTTTCAAAAAAACATAACAGATTAGTAAGACAAGATCTTCCTTGTCTAAAGCCATGTTGGCTGTCTCCCATTAGGCCATGACTATCTACATGCTGAGTAATTTTATTCTTTATGATGGTTTCTACCATTTTTCCCGGTACTGACGTGAGGCTCACTGGTCTGTAGTTTCCCGGATCACCACTCGAACCCTTTTTAAAAATTGGTGTTACATTGGCGATCCTCCAATCTTCAGGTATTAGAGATGATTTTAATGATAGTTCACACATTACTAATAGCAGGTCTGCAATCTCATATTTCAGTTCTTTCAACACCCTTGGATGTATACCATCCGGCCCAGGTGATTTGCTACTCTTCAGTTTATCTAATAGTTGTAATACATCTTCCCGATGTATCGATATTTCCTTCAATTTTTCCGCACCTTTAAATACCACTTCAGTCATGGGTAACATCCCTACATCTTCCTCAGTAAAGACCGAAGCAAAGAATTCATTCAGTCTCTCCGCTATCGCCTTGTCGCCTCTTAGTGCCCCTTTAACTCCTCTATCATCTAATGGACCAACTGACTCTCTCTCAGGTTTTTTGCTGCGAACGTACTTGAAAAAATCTATTTCACGTTTTTGCTTCCACAGCAAGCTTCTTCTCAAATTCTCTCTTTGCCTGCTTTATCAATGCCTTGCATTTGATTTGCCAGTGCTTGTGCTGTTTCCAGGTTTCATCGTTTGGCTCTTTTTTCCATTTCCTGAAAGATGCTTTTTGGCAACAGCCTCTCTGACCTCACCTTTAAACCATGCTGGCAGTTTTTTGGACTTCCTTCCACTTTTCTTAAAGCGTGGAATACAGCTGGTCTGGGCTGCCAAGATAGTCTTTTTCAACAACACCCAAGCTTGATGTAAGTCTTTAACCTTTGCAACTGCTCCTTTTAGTTTTTCTTAACTGTTTTCCTCATTTTATCATAGTCTCCCTTTCGAAAGTTAAAAGATAGTACTGTGGATTTCCGTACTATCCCTCCTCCACTAATTAAATCAAAGGCGATCATGCTATGATCACTATTGCCAAGTGGCCCCAACACCCTTATCTCTTGCACTAGATCTGGTGTTCCACTAAGGACCAGGTCTAATATGGCTTCCCCTCTGGTCGGTTCATGAACCAGCTGCTCCAAGAAGCAGTCATTTATGTTATCTAGGAACTTTATCTCCCTAGCATGTACTGCCGTGACACTGACCCAGTCGATACCGGGGTAATTGAAATCACCCATTATTATTACTGCGCTGTAACGTTTGTTAGCTTCCTTGATTTCTTTGAGCATTTCATCATCCATTTGGTCATTCTGGCCTGGTGATCGATAGTACACCCCCACTGCCATCGCCTTCCCCTTTTTACATGGAATTTCAATCCATAGAGATTCTACAGCAAATTTTATTTCCTGCAAAACTTTAATCCTTTCTGACTCAATGCCCTCTCTAAGATAGAGCGCAACCCCTCCACCAATTTGATCAGCTCTATCATTACGATATAGTTTGTACCCAGGTATCACAGTGTCCCACTGGTTGTCCTCCTTCTACCATGTCTCTGATATTCCAATCATATCTAACCTCTCATTTAGTGCTATATATTCTAACTCTCCCATCTTATTTTTTAGACTTCTAGCATTTGCATACAAGCATTTTAGAGACTGTATTTTATTCATATTAATTTGGCTGTTGGTAGACATGGATAATTTGGGATCTTTAAGATCTGTCTGCTCCATACTTGAGGGCATTTGGGCTACTTTGCTCTTTTTTGGAACCTCTCTGCTTTTGGTAGTATCCTTCAAGGATACATTCTTCCGAACCATCTGCTCTTGGGCGACTGTCGGCTTTATCTAATATCTAGTTTAAAAGCTGCTCTATCTCCTTTTTAAAGGTTAATGCCAGCAGCCTGGTTCCATCCCGGTTAAGGTGAAGCCCATCCCTTCGGAAGAGCCCCTCCTTTCCCCAGAATGTTCCCCAGTTCCTAACAAATCCAAAACCCTCATCTCTGCACCATTGTCTCATCCACGCATTGAGATTCCGGAGCTCTGCCTGCCTTTTGGGTCCTGCACGTGGAACGGGAAGCATTTCAGAGAACGCTACCCTGGAAGTTCTGGATTTCAACTTCCTACCTAAAAGCCTAAATTTAGCCTCCAGAACCTCCCTACCACATTTTCCTATGTCATTGGTACCGACATGTACCAAGACAGCAGACTCCTCCCCAGCACTATCTAAGACCTATCTAAGAAAAGCGTAGTTACTCACCTGTAACAGGTGATCTCCGGGAACAGCAGGAATTAAGTCTTCACATATGGGTATCATCGGTACCGATGGAGCCTGCGCAGGAACGCTCCCCAGCGTCCAATAGGAAAGCTTTTGGGAGCATCCCACTGTGCCTGCATTGCTGCCTTCCCGCCTTTCCAATTCTCCCTCTTCAGTTGAGTTTATAGCTGAGACAAAGGAGAGAAGGAGAGAGAGAGAGAACTCCTAGGGGAGGTGGTTGCGTTGTGAAGACTTAATTCCTGCTGTTTCCGGAGATCACCTGTTACAGGTGAGTAACTACGCTATCTCCAGGAACAAGCAGGAATGTAGTCTTTACATATGGGGACTCCCCAGCTGAAAGATGCCAAGGAGATGACCCCAGAGCTGCGAAACCCAGGTTGAGATGGGTCATACTTCCTCCCATGGATCTCTGGCATCGAAACCCGGGACAGCGGGTAGGAGTTGTTCTAAGACTGAAAGAGATGCTGGAGAACAGCCTGGCCAAATGAGGCATCCCGACGGGCGTCCTTGTCTAAGCAGTAGTGGGCTGCAAAGGTGTGTACTGAAGCTCAAGTGGCTGCTCTACAGATGTCATCAATGGACACTGAGGGAAGGTTAGCCATAGAGGCTGCCATTGCTCTCACATTGTGAGCTGTGACATGACCTTCGAGAGAAAGTCCCTTACTCTCATAAGCAAAGGATATGCAATTTGCAATCCATTTGGATAAAGTTTGCTTGGAAACTAGTAGTCCAAGATGACTAAAGTCAAAGGCAACAAAAATCTGGGAAGACTTTCTATTTTGCTTAGATCTCTGAAGGTAAAAGGCCAAGGCTCTTTTACAATCCAGAGTGTGAAGATTTCTTTTTGCATTGGAAGCGTGAGGCTTAGGGAAAAATACAGGAAGGTAAACTGATTGGTTTAAATGAAAGTGCGAAACCACCTTTGGCATAAAATGTGGGTGAGTTCTAAGAACTACTTTATCATGGTGGAACCTTGTTATAAGGAGGATCAGCCACTAAAGCCTGGAGCTCACTGATGCATCTTGCAGAAGTGAGGGCAAATAGGAAGATTACTTTCAAAAAAAGAAACTTTAGAGATGTAGTAGCCAAGGGTTCGAAGGGCGGTTTCATGAGCTGCCCAAGGACAAGATTTAAATCCCATGCCACTGGTGGTGGCTTAATGGGAGGTTTAGTCCAGAGTAGACCTCTCATAAACCTTGCTACAAGTGGTTGAGAGGAAACAAGTTGTCCATCTAAGGGCTTGTGGAAAGCAGCAATGGCACTAAGGTGGACTCTTACTGAATTGGTCTTAAGACCAGAAGATGATAAATGGAGGAGATACTCTAGTAACGCCTCCACTGGCATTGAAAAGGGATTAAAAGCTCCTTTTTACAACAGCAGATAGAAAACCTTTTCCACTTACAGGTGTAGGACCGCCTTGTAGAAGGTTTTCTTGAAGCCAAAAGGATATCCTTAACCTACTGAGAAAGGTTGATATCCTGGAATTCTAGGCTCTCGGGAGCCACGCCCTGAGGTGTAGAGACTGAGGATTCGGGTGCAATAGCGTCCCGTTCTCCTGGGAAAGAAGATCTGGAGCACATCCCAACTCCAGAGGTCTGGCTTGAGAGAGACGTAGAAGCAGAGGATACCACGATTGTTGTGGCCAACATGGGGCTATGAGGATCATATGGCCTCTGTCTCTCTGAAGCTTGAACAGAGTTTTGGGAATGAGGGTAATGGGTGGGAAGGCATAGAGGAATTCCTGACCCCAGTGGAGGTGGAAAACATCCCTTGCCTGACAGTACTGAGCCAGAATTTGGAAAAATATCGGGGCAGTCTGACATTCCGAGGACTTGCAAAGAGGTCTATATCTGGTTAAATTTAGAGCCCAGCAGAGAGCTTGTAGTTTAAATTTCATAATAAGTCAGAGCCTAGCAGCAGCAAAGAGCTGTAATTTAAATCAAATCAGAATATAACTTAGCATAAAAGGCAAACCAGGGTCAGTACTCTGAGCAACAAAAGGTCTTCTAGAGCCCTTTACAAAGAGGCCTTCTACCTAGGGGGCAAGAGACCTGTGAAACTTTTTCAATAGGTGTTAACACAAGGTGACAGGTCAAAAGGCCATTTTGAAAGACTCCTATCTAAGCAAAGACTGTTAAATCACCCAGGAAGTTGGTCACAGCTTACCTCATCAGCACAGGACAGGGTACTGTGTAGCAGCCCTCTTTTAATAAGTGAAAACTGGAAACAGCACAAGCACTAGCAAGTTAAATGCAAGGCATTGATAAGGCAGGCAAAGGGAGAATTTGAGAAAAAGCTTGCTGCAGAAGCAAAAACCCAAAATAAAGACTTTTTCAAGTACATTCGTAGCAAAAAACCCGTGAGAGAGTCAGTTGGCCCATTAGATGATGGAGGGGCTAAAGGGGCACTAAGAGGCGACAAGGCAATAGCGGAGAGACTGAATGAATTCTTTGCTTTGGTCTTTACTGAGGAAGATGTAAGGATATTACCCATGACTGAAGTGGTATTTAAAGGTGCGGAAGAATTGAAGGAAATATCGATACATCGGGAAGATGTATTACAACTATTACATAAACCGAAGAGTAGCAAATCACCTGGGCCGGATGATATACATCCAAGGGTGTTGAAAGAACTGAAATATGAGATTGCAGACCTACTATTAGTAATCTGTGAACTTTCATTAAAATCATCTCTAATACCTGAAGATTGGAGGATCGCCAATGTAACGCCAATTTTTAAAAAGGGTTCCAGGGGTGATCCGGGAAACTACAGACAGGTGAGCCTGACGTCAGTACTGGGAAAAATGGCAGAAACCATCATAAAGAACAAAATTACTCAGCATGTAGATAGTCAGGCCTAATGGGAGACAGCCAACATGGCTTTAGATAAGGAAGATCTTGTCTTACTAATCTGTTATGCTTTTTGAAGGTGTGAATAAACAGGTGGACAAAGGTGAGTCAGTTGATATAGTGTATCTGGACTTTCAGAAAGCTTTTGACAAGGTCACTCATCAGAGACTTTTGGCAAAACTAAAGTCATGGGATAGGAGGCAGTGTACTATTGTGGATCAGGAACTGGTTAAAAGATAGAAAGCAGAGGGTAGGGCTAAATGGCCAATTTTCCCAATGGAGAAAGGTGAATAGTGGTGTACCCCAGGGATCTGTGCTGGGTCCGCTGCTTTTTGATATATTCATAAATGACCTGGAAAAGGGAATAACGAGTGAGGTTATCAAATTTGCAGATGACACAAAACTATTTAAAGTTGTTAAAACCCAAGAGGATTGTGGAAAATTGCAAGAGGATCTTGATAAATTGGAAGACTGGGCATCAAAATGGCAGATGAAATTTAATGTGGACAAGTGCAAGGTTATGCACCTAGGGAAGAAAAACCCAAACTATGGTTACACGATGCAAGGTTCCACATTAGGAACCACCACCCAGGAAAAAAGATTTAGGCGTCATTGTGGATAACATGTTAAAACCCTTGTCCCAGTGTGCAGCGGCGGCCAAGAGAGCAAATAGAATGCTAGGTATCATAAGGAAAGGAATGGAAAATAAAACAAAAGATATTATAATGTCTCTATATCGTTCCATGGTGAGACCGCACCTTGAATATTGTGTGCAATTCTGGTCGCCGTACCTTAAAAAGAATATAGCGTTATTAGAAAAGGTTCAGCCACCAAAATGGTAAAGGGGATGGAAGGATACTCCTATGAAGAAAGGTTAAAAAGGTTAGGGCTCTTTAACCTGCAAGAGAGACAGCTGAGGGGAGATATGATAGAAGTCTATAAATTAATGAACGGAGTGGAACGGGTAAACGTAGATCGATTGTTTACCTAATCAGAATATAGAAAGACATGGGGACATGCAATGAAGCTAGAGGGTAAACTATTTAAGACTAATAAAAGAAAATATTTTTTCACTCAACGTGTAATCAAACTCTGGAATTTGTTACCGGAGGATGTAGTAAAGGCTGTTAGTGTAGCTGGGTTTAAAAAAAGGTTTGGACAAGTTCCTGGAGGAAAGGTCCATAAACCATTATTAAGAAGGGACCCAGGATATCAATGCTTGACCCAGTACAAGCATTGTGGAACCTGTCTCTTTTGGGGAAACTGCTAGGTACGTATGACCTAGATTGGCCACTTTTGGAAATAGGATACTGGGCTTGATGGACCTTGGTCTGACCCAGTATGGCATCTCTTATGTTCTTATGGAGTTCCCCTGATGTGAAAAATTCGAGCAATTTGCTCTGGATGAAGAGACCACTCGTGTGGCAGCAGTACGCGACTGAGTTTGTCTGCCAAGAGATTTTGTATGCCTGGAAGATACACCGCTAAAAGGTGGATTTGAAGATTCCTGGCGAAGGCCCAGAGGTGTAGAGCTTCGTTGCCTAACGCTTGAGACCCTGTCCCACTCTGCTTGTTCACATAGAACATGGCTACTTGATTGTCGGTCTGGACCAGAACTGTCTTGTAGCTGAGATGGGCCTGAAATACTTGAAGAGCACAGAAGATGGCTCTGAGTTCCAGGGGGTTTATATGCAGACAAGCCTCTTGCTGGAGCCAGAGACCCTGAGTGGTGAGATTGTCCAAGTGAGCCCCCCCCCAGCCTAACTTGGATGCATCTGTCATCAAGGTGGCTTGGTGTAGTGGCTGCTGGAAAGGAAAGCCTACGAGAAGGTTTTCCAGCGATTGCCACCACTGTATGGACGAAATGAGACGTGTGGAGTTTCTGATTTTGTCCGTCAGGCAACCCAAGGTATGTGTCCACTGAGAGGTTAGGGTCCACTGGGCTGCTCACATGTGAAGGCGAGCAAAGAAAACCACATGGACAGTGGGTGCCATATGTCCCAGCAGCTGAAGCATTTCTCGAGCAGTTAGAGTTTTCATAGCTGCTTGAGATGCCAGCTGGAGTATTTGAAGACAACGTGGTTGTGGCAGGAAAGCCTTTGACTGCCTTGTGTCTAGACGAGCCCCTATGAACTCTAGACTACTGAGAAGGGGTGAGATGAGATTTTGGGAGGTTTATGACCAGTCCTGGGTACTGCAGGATTTGCATTGTGAGGAAGAGAGCAAAGCTGGCTTCTGGAGCTGTTGATGCTCAGATGAGCCAGTTGTCTAAGTAGGGGAAGACAAATATTCCCAGAGTTCTTAGGAATGCTGCTACTACTGCCATGCATTTTGTGAAGACTCTTGAGGCAGAAGCCAGTCCGAAGGGAAGAACCCTGTACTGGTAATGTCTTCCTTGAAAAAGGAATCTAAGAAACCTCTTGTGATCTATATGGATGAGGATATGCATGTATGTACCCTTTAGACCTAGAGAATATAGCCAATCCTGACTCTGAATGTAAGGGAGAAGTGTTCTGAGGGAGATCATCTTGAATTTTTCTCAGAACAGATACTTGTTCAGTCTTCTGAGGTCCAGTATGGGTCTGTATCCCCCTGTCTTCTTTGGAATGACGAAGTAGGGGGGAGTAGAAACCCATGCCCTGTTGGGATATGGTACCTCTTCTATTGCCCCTTGAGCAAGTAGTGAGGTGACCTCTTGACACAAGAGAGTGGTGGAAGGGCCCCAAGAATTGAACTGTCTTGTTATGGTGGGAGGGGGCATACTGTGAAAATGGAGTTTGTACCCCTCTCGTACAATGGAAAGAGTTATTTGTTGCCATCTTCTGGCAAAATGGCAAAGTCTGCCGGGGATGGTGAGAGGTTCTGGACCTTTCAGGGGCAGGATGACTAAATTCTCTAGGAAGGAGTCAAAGTCTCTGAGGAGGCCAAGTCTGCTGAGCTGGTTGAGCTCTGGGGACTTGAGCCTTCCGTGGCTGCCTGGGTTGCTGTTGCCCCTTTTGGGAAGCATGAATTGGATAGTGGACAGCTTGGGTGTAAGATGGGTAGAATTTCTTTTCTTGTTGAAAAAGGGTTTCTTAATTGTCTCTTTCTTTGCTGGGTTGGCTGTGGCCTTTAATCTGTTCAAGGTGGTATTTTCAGACTCAAGCTGATTAGCCTTTTCCTGCCAATCCTTGCCAAAGAGATTTTCTCCTGTGCAAGGAATATTCCCCAGCTTATCGTGCACCCATTGTTCTAAATCTGATGCCTGAAGCCAGGCAATACGACGTGCACCGATGGAAATAACAGAGGTTCTGCTAATGCACTCAAAGCAATCAAAAGTTGCATGATTCATAAACTTAGACACATTATGAGCATGTTTGACCAGAGTGAGGAAGTCTGTTCTTTTATCATCGGGGAGAAGTGGTGCCATGAGCTCTAGATCCCTTGTAACCTCCTTAAGGAACATTCCCATACAAAAAATGTAGGAGCTGATCCTGGCTGATAGCAGAGGATCAAAAACATCGACGCCCAAAGGCATCAAGTGTCCTCGCTTCACGGCCTGGAGGATTAGAAGAATGCATTTTAGCACTCTTGATCCTACACATCGCTGATTCCACTACCATTGAATGATGTGGTAATTGTGTTTTCTGAAAACCAAAGCATTGTGCACCTTGGTACATGGTATTGAGTCTCTGAGAGTGTGGAGACACCGTTAAAGGAGTTTCCCACATCCCTAACATGAGGTCATGCAATATTCGGTGAATGGGAAGGGTAGCTGCTTCTTTAAGAGCTGCCGGGTACTGAAGAATTTCTAATTCTTCTGCTCTCGGTTCCTTCTCAGGGGTCACGGTGATGGAAAGTCCTCGTGCTACATCATGTATGAAATCCTGAAAAGACATGTCCTCTGGAAGAGACTCCCTCTCCTCAGTGTAGGATGAGGGATCCTCCAGAAGAATCGCTCTGGTACCGGTGGAGTCCTCAGATTCATCGGAATCGGAGGACTCAAAGTATCTCATCGCCGGGTGTTCTTGCATTGCTTGATGCCGGTATCGCTCTGTCGATTTTGAGCGATACCGGCATCAAGCAATGCAAGAACACCCGGCAATGAGATACTTTGAGTCTATGGGGAGATGCACATTGGTTAAAGCAGGTGCAGTCGGTACCAGTATCGGAAGTGGCCTTAGCGATACCGAGGCTGCTAAGAGGGACGCTAGGCTGCATTCAATGGCCAGGATGCCCTGATCCATAGCCCCTGCCGATGCCTGGATGTTGGTACCAGTAGAACAGGCCACGACACCAGAACAAGGCACAAGGAGTTCTCTCGAGGTGAAAGCTTCGGGAACATCCTGGAGCCCAGTTAATGCTTTGGAGGCCGGGGCCTCCCGCCGGGGCTGTTTTGCCGTTATGTTTTCCTCGAGGGAAACGCTAGTAGCATCTCAATGCTTCAAAGGAGATCTACCCTTTGAGGACTGGCCGGTCTTGGAAGACCTGGGTTTAGTTACCTGCGATCCATGGGAGGAAGATGAGGCCCTGGAAGACGTTGATGCAACAGACATCGCATCTGTGGCAAAGAGGGTGCAGAGTTTTGCAGCTCTGTTCTGCAGGCCTCTTGGTCATCTTTCTACAAAGGAGACACTTCGATGGTAAATGGTCAGGACCTAAACATTTAAGACACCAGTCATGGGTGTCGGTAGCAGAAATGGTACCGCTACACTTTGAACATTTTTTGAAACCACTAGATGGTTTCTCCATTTTAGAAAAAGAGGGCCTAGTGCCCAAAATGGCGCCTGGCACCTAGAGGGGATAGACCCTTCAAAAAGAAGAATTCTTTTTTTTAGGAAAAAGAAGAACATGAAGAAAAGACCGGTGGTACCGGTATAGGCGTCGACGGTGAAGGCAGACGCGACCACAAAAAGAAGATTTTCTGCAGTGACAGGGTTTGCTGCCGGTCGGCTCCGCGGAAAAAGAAAAACTGAAAAGGGAGAGTTGGAGAAGCGGGAAGGCAGCAACGCAGGCGCAGTGGGATGCTCCCAAAAGCTTTCCTATTGGACACTGGGGAGCGTTTCCACGAAGGCTCCGTCGGTACCCATATTTGAAGACTACATTTCTGCTTGTTCCTGGAGATTGAGAGTACTAGGGAGGAAAGAGTAGGAAATGGAAAGCTGGCTAAGTAGGTAAAAGTGAAAAGAAGGGAGACTGAAGGGCAGAAGGTGAAGACAAGCAAGAATAAAATCTAGCTATAGTTAGGTAAAAAGGCAGATGAAAAATGGAGTAGAAAAGGATCAATTAGAATGATTAACCTCAGAAAGAAATGTAGGAACGGAAGGGAAAGTGACAGGGAGAGTGAAGAAACAGAAAAAGGAAATGAGATCCTGGAAAAGGACTTAGAAGAAAACCAACAAGAGGAAGCGGTCAAGAAAGACCAGGACCAACCCAGCTGGGAACATAAAAGGATCAGACAAAAAAGGTACAAAAGAATGTCAGATTTTAGAGAATAAAATACGTCAGCTTTGAAGAACTGCATTTCTTATAGTTCAGGTGGAAATGTATTCTTTTGTATGTTGAGCTGTGAAGTGAAACTTCCTACTTCTGCTCTGTAGCCATTGTTTTATTGGTAGGCTTATGTGATCTTTTTTGACAGGTACCCTAGGGAGGTGTGCAGTGAATTTCGTATCATGGGGTTCTCTGCAGTAACAGATTTTTGTTTTGTAGGAAGGTTATGTTGATCTATATGGTGTCCTGCTTCTGATACTGATGAGCTGCTAGCAACTAGAGAGGGACATATTGGAGGAGGTGGGGGAGCATTATGCTGAGGAAAGTAGTATGATGTATGTTTTTATATAGGGTTAAGTGGTGCTGATTTATATTATTTTATGTTGTATTTTGCACCAATATTGGTACTTTGTAATGTGCTTTGAACCTTTCTGAGGAATATTAAAGTAAAACAAATGAAATTCAATTAAGTGGGAATGGGAGGCAGAGGGAGATTTGCTGGGGTGGAGGGGAAGAAGCTGTGGATGTAAACGAAGAACAGACAGTTTGTCGGGGAGGAGGAAGGGAATGGATGAATGAGACGGACTGGAAGGGGAGTAATTTTTGGAGACACCCCTCCCGACTGATTTATTCTGATAATTGTCTAGTATCATATACAATTTAATTGTTACAATGGGATTGTGTTAGTTAAAAGTTTTTGGGAGCCTTGTTGTAAGACCATAGTTAGTTCAGCATAAGGTTCGGCAATCATAATATTTGATCTCCATATTCATGGCTTTTGGAAAGTCAATCAAACCCTACTGAGATTATCTCTGGTGCTTATTTATAAAAATCTTTATATGTCTTCCTTTGTCCATGCTGGACCATGCATTCTTACTTTCTCAATTACACCGAGAGAGAGGGGACGTATGGTTTGGGAGCGATCTCACTCCCTTTTAGCTTAACATTCTCACTTCGTAATTTGGGTAAAGAAGCAAATGGTGTTTGAGTCCCACATGGGTCAGTAATTTCTCAGTATTTATCATGCTCCTCTGATCTACCAGTATGGATTAGGCTGTCATCTATGCTGACGACATTCAGTTCTGCTTAAGTGCCATTAATGATTGGTTATTTTCACAGAAACTCCCTTAAATCCTTAAGCGTAAGTTCCTGTGGGTTAGTAGATGTTCAAACTGGGCACTGATGAGGTAAAGATTTTGAAGAATGTTAAAAATCTTGGTGAGCTAAGGGATACTGGTCTTTCTCTGACGCAGTAAATTTTAACAATTGTTCACTCCTATTTTCAGGCCTTGTGTCAAATAGCTGTGCCCTCTCCTGCATAGAGGCAGAGCAGGCTGAAGCTGGAGTGGTGGTGCTAAAAACAGCATTTCTCTCACCACGCCAGTCCTTGTCCTTGGTTACCTAGGGACTCGGAGGACAATGGCATTATAGAATTTCTGACTGCATCCTCCTCCTCTCCTGTTCAAGGACTGAATGTGCAGAACTCAACCCCAAATAGCAGAAGAGAAAATATAACCCAAGGCATTGGTACTGCCATTGTCCTCCTAACATTCTAGGAAGATGAGAGGTAACAGTGAAGGTGGGACTGAGGTAGCAATGGGGGTGGGGGGAGGGAAAGTAACTAGGGGAATGCAGGGGTGGTTTCAGGGTGATTTGAGAGTACAGGGAAAAGCAGCTGAGGGAGAATGAGGCACGAAGGGTATCAGGGGTGCAGATAAGTGACTGCATGAGAGGGGGAGTTTGAAAGGAGAGTGTGACTAAAAGTGAGGGGACTGGGAGCAGATGAAGGAAGAACAGGGAGAATGTGAGCGAATAAATTAGAATGTATGGAATGAAGAGATCAGAGGAGATGTGGGCTGCAAAGTAAGAGGCTTCAGAAAGAGTGAGAGAAGGGATTATAGTATTAGGAAGGATGTAAGAGTAGATACTCCTATCTTGTCTCTAACTCTTGATCCTGGATTCACCATGCCCAATCAATGAGCCTCTCTTTTTCTTCACCTCTTACTCCTCCTCTCCCCCCATGATCCTCATCCTTCTTCCTCTCCTCCCAGAGATTTCTCTTTCCTCCTAATTCCCTAGATTATCTCTATACCCCCCCCCCCACTTCTCTCTTCCTAGCACTGATTCACTAGGTTCCTCTGCTTCCTATAACTAGACAGACATTACTTTTTACAAAATAAAATTTTCTCAACTACAAATTTACTTCAATATGCAAATCCATTCTAATTTATGCAAAATGTGCCACATAATTGCCACAGAAATTCAGTTTAAATGCTGCAGAATTTGCTAATTCTTGCAATCTAATCTGAAAATCTTTGCTGCAGGAAACCAGGTACTCTGAGTATAGATTTGGCCACAATGATTCTTGCTATAGTGAGCAAACAGTTGGATTACTGCAATATACTAAGAATGAGCTTTTCATTAATATAAAATAAATTCCTATAGAACACTGCGGCCAGACTGACTGGAAGAAAACCCTGGGAGCATCTTACTGTCATTTTGATGAAGCTCCATTGGCTCCCCTTATCCAAAGCACGGCATTTAAACGCTCTAACTTTGATTTGTAAGTTTTTAAAATGAATGAGGACCTCAACTTGTGTCACCATTTTTGCAATGTCATGTCATAGTGCACAGTTCGAACTCCTCTAGGTAAGATTCACTTATGGCTCCTAGTTCCCTGATGTTAAGCTTTCAAGCACTAGATGCAAAGCACTTATTGCTTGATGCAGAAAAGTGTGCTGCCTTTAGCGCAGGCATCTGCAGTGTGTTTGCGCAGAAAGCACAGTTACTTACCTGTAACAGGTGATCTCTGGGAACAGCAGGAATAAGTCTTCACATATGGGTACGTTGGTACCGACGGAGCCTGCGCGGGAACGCTCCCCAGCTTCCCAAAAAGGAAAGCTTTTGGGAGCATCCCACAGCGTCTGCGCACTGCCTTCCCGCCTTTGCTAACCGCCTCTCCCCAGTTCGAGTTTTAAAGCTGAGACAAAGAGAGAGAGAGGAAAGGAAAAATAGATAGAGAGATACAACTCCTAGGGGAGGTGGGTGGGTTGTGAAGACTAATTCCTGCTGTTCCCAGAGATCACCTGTTACAGGTAAGTAACTGTGCTATCTCCAGGAACAAGCAGGAATGAGTCTTCACATATGGGGACTCCCTAGCTAGAGATGCCTGGGAGATCCCCAAGGTTATGAGACCCTGTGAAGGGCTCTATCTCCTCCTATGGATATCAGGCATCCATTCAGGGTAGGAGGGCAGGAGTTGATTAAGCATGGAACAGGTGTTTGAGAACAGCCTGACCAAACAAGGCATCCCGGCAGGAGTCCTTGTCCAAACAGTAATGGGCTGTGAAGGTATGAACTGAGGCCCAGGTGGCCGCTCGACAGATCTGGTTGACGGACACAGAATTTAGATGAGCCATAGAGGTGGCCATGGCCCTCACATTATGAGCTGTGACATGGCCTTCCAGAGAAAGGTTCTTACTCTGGTAGGTGAAAGAAATACACTGAGAAATCCAATTGGACAGTGTCCTCTTAGAGACCGGAAGTCCCAAATGAGAGGGATCAAAGGCAACAAGGAGTTGAGAAGACTTTCTATGTTGCTGTGTCCTTTGTAAGTAAAAGGCAAGAGCTCTCTTACAATCCAGGGTATGAAGATTCCTCTCTGCACTTGATGCATGAGGACCTGGAACAAAGACAGGTAAATACACCTCTTGATTAAGATGAGAAGGTGAAACCACTTTAGGCATACAGTGTGGATTGGTCCTAAGGACTACCTTATCATGATGGAACCTTGTATAAGGTGGATTAGCCACTAAGGCCTGCAGTTCACTGATGCGGCGAGCTGAGGTGACTGCAATGAGGAAAATAACCTTCCAGGAAAGAAATTTCAAGGAGGTGGTGGCTAAGGGTTCAAAAGGTGGCTTCATAAGCTGACCAAGAATCAGATTTAAATCCCATGCCACCGAAGGAGGCCTAATGGGAGGTTTAGTTAAAGTTAGGCCTCTCATGAATCTTGCAATAAGAGGATGAGAGGAAATAGGCTGTCCATTAATAGGCTTAAGGGATGCTGCAATAGCACTCAAATGGACCCTTACTGAATTCATCTTAAGGCCTGCATTGGAGAGATGCAGGAGATATTCCAATAGAGAATTCAAAGGTAGTGCTAGAGGGTCAAGACACTTCTCAGCACACCAAATGGAAAACCTTTTCCATTTAAAAGCATAGGAACGTCTAGTAGAAGGTTTTCTGGAAGCATGGAGGATATCCTTCACCTGCTGAGAAAGATTCCAATCTGGAAGGTCTAGGCCTTCAGCAACCAAGCTCTGAGGTGAAGGGACTTGGGGTTTGGGTGCCACAAAGTCCCCTCCTCCTGGGACAGAAGGTCTGGAGCAGCTCCCAAGTCTAGGGAGGGAGCTTGAGAGAAATGCAGAAGTAGAGGGTACCACACTTGGCGTGGCCAGCGTGGAACTATGAGGATCATGGATCCTTGATCCCTCTGGAGATTGAACAGAGTCTTGGGAATTAAAGGAATGGGTGGAAAGGCATACAGGAAGTCTTGACCCCAGTGAAGGAGGAAGGCATCCTTGGCCTGAACTCCCTGACACGGAATTCTGGAACAGAACCGGGGAAGTTTGGCATTCCACGGACTTGCAAAGAGGTCTATGTCCGGGTTTCCCCACTCTTGAAAGATTCTGAGTACTTGGTCCATGTGCAGGGACCATTCGTGTGGAAGCAGAACGCGACTGAGTCTGTCTGCCCAAGAGTTTTGGATTCCTGGGAGGTATACGGCCAGGAGATGGATTTGATGCTCTCTGGCGAAGGCCCACAATCTTAAAGCTTTGTTGCAAAGCGACAGAGCCAGTTCCTCCTTGCTTGTTTATGTAAAACATGGCTACCTGATTGTCCGTATGAATGAGGACTGTCTTGTAGCTGAGCAGGGTATGAAAGACCTTGAGAGCTAGAAAAACTGCTCGGAGCTCCAAGTGGTTGATATGTAGAGAGGTCTCCTGTGGAGACCAAGTGCCCTGAGTGGAGAGGTCTTGTAGATGAGCTCCCCAACCTGTTTGGGAGGTATCTGTTGTGAGGGCTGCCTGGGGCAACAACTGTTGGAAGGGGGACCCCAGCAACAGATTTTGGGTGGACATCCACCACTGGAGAGACCAAAAGAGGCGTTTGGAGGTTGATATTTGGTCTGAGAGAGCTCCTGATGCTTGAGTCCACTGGGTGGACAAAGTCCATTGAGCTGCTCTCATGTGAAGGCGAGCATAGGGTACCACATGCACTGTGGATGCCATGTGGCTTAGCAGTTGTAGCATCTCCCGGGCAGTTAAATGGCTCTTTGACTGAATTTGGGAGGCTAACTGCACTAGGCGTAGGCAACGAGCCTGAGGAAGATAGGCCCTTGCAGTGGTAGTATCCAGCCAGGCCCCTATGAACTCTAGGGACTGAGTAGGGGTGAGCTGGGACTTTGGGAGGTTTACCACAAGTCCCAGATACTGCAGAATGTGCCTGGTGCAGTCCAGGGAAGTCTGGACCTCTGACTGAGATGGAGCTCGGCTTCTGTGAGATGGATGAGGACATGTGTGTACGCATCCTTGAGATCTAGAGAACAAAGCCAATCCTGACTGAAGGTATGGAAGGAGAGTGCCTAGAGAAAGCATCTTGAATTTCTCCTTGCATAGAAATTTGTTCAATTCTCTGAGATCTAATATGGGTCTGTAGCCCCCTGTTTTCTTTGGGATCAGAAAGTAGGGGGAGTAAAACCCTGACCCTTGTTGAAGAAGAGGCACTTCTTCTATTGCCCCTTGGACAAGAAGGGCAGCCACCTCCTGACCTAGAAGGTCGAGGAGGGATGTTGGAGAATTGAAATGTCTCACCATAGTGTGAGGAGGAAGGTTTGAGAAATGAAGCTTGTAGCCCTCCCTTATGATGGAGAGGGTCCACTGCTCTGCTGTAATTTGCTCCCATCTGGGAGCAAAATGAGCTAACCTTCCTGGAATGGTGAGAGGCTCTGGCTGTTTCAGAGCCAGAAAGGCTAAGTTTTCTAGCATCAAGTCAAAAACCCTGAGGGGGCTGGGTCTGCTGAGTTGCAGCAGCCCATGTAGGCTTAGGCCTGGCCTGTTTAGGTTGCTGACGCTTAGCAGCAAAACGACCTGTAGATGATTGTTGGCCAGAAGTAGGATGGAATCTGCCTTTCTTGAAAAAAGACTTCTTGAAAGGTTTTTTCTTGGCAGGGATGGAGGTTGACTTGGAAAGTCTATCCAAAGCAGAATTTTCTGCATCCATTTGAGTGGCTTTTATTTGCCAATCTTTGCCAAACAAGTTTTCTCCTGTACAGGGAAAATTTCCCAAGCCATCCTGGACCCAAGATTCCAGATCAGAAGCTTGGAGCCAAGCAATTCTGCGTGCAGCTATGGAAAGGCCGAAGCTCTGCTGGCACCCTCAAAGAAAGCTGCACGGTTGGAAAACTTTGAAATATCTTGAGTATGCTTAATCCAAATAAGAAATTCTTCCCTTTTATCCTCTGGAAGGAAAGGGAGGAAAGTGTGCAGCTTATCTGCAACTTCTTTCAGAAACATACCCATATAAAGACTATAGGAGTTGATTCTGACAATGAGCATACTGGCTTGGAAGATTTTCCTACCAAAAGCATCCAAGGTCCTGCATTCTCTTCATGGAGGAGCAGGGGAGTGTCTTTTTGCACTCTATCTTTTTCATAGCTGACTCCACCACAATAGAATGGTGAGGAAGCTGTGTTTTATGAAATCCAGGACAAGGAGGGACACGGTACATAGTGTCCAACCTACGAGAATGAGGAGAGATAGTGAGAGGAGTCTCCCATGTGTCAATCATGTGATCATAAAGAATCTCATGAATTGGCAAGGTGACTGCCTCCTTAGGAGCCTTAGAATAACCTAAAATATCCAACTTTTTAGGCTCTGATTCAGAGGTTACTGAAATAGAAAGCCCTTTAGCCACTTCTCTGATGAAGTCTTGAAAGGACAAATCCTCTGGAGGAGACATTCTTCTTTTTGGAGAAGGCGGCTCTTCAGTCAGAGCTATAGACACTTCAGCAGACTCCTCCGATGCATCAGAGTCTTCGGAGGAATCAAAGTATCGACTGTCAGGGTGCTCTTCCAAAGCTCAATACGCGTATCGAGCGGTATCGACATCGGGCGTCATCGGGACTGGTACGGTACCGATGGGCATCCCTGGACAGGGAACCGCTGCAGTCGGCATCCTGGTTGATGTCGATGCAGTCGGTACCGGTACCGACACTGGTGCCGGTACCGGAGCCGGTACCGACAACGGAGTTTGTTGTGGTATCAGCGGCGTCGCAGCTTGAATGAAGGCCGTGATGGCCTGCTGCATGGATAGAACATTCTGATCCATCGATGCCATGAATGCCTGAAATTCGGTACCGGAAGGTTGCGCCGGTACCCCAGAACATTCTAACAGGTGATCGGTCGAGGCCGTGCCATCGATGTCAACCTGTAACCCCTTAGGAGGAGCTTTGGAAGCCAGAGCTTCCCGCCGGGGTTGTTTTGCCAGTGCGGAATCCTCGAGGGCAAGCCCGGAGGCATCTCGATGCTTGGAAGGAGATCTACCCTTCAAGGACCAGCTGGATTTATGTTTGGTTACCTGAGATCCATGGGAGGAAGTAGAGGCCCTGGAAGACGTCGATGCCACTGAAGCTGCATCAGAGGGAAACAGCACAGAGCTTAGCTGCTCGGTTCTGTAAACCTCGTTTAGACATCAAGGAGCAGGACGGACACTCCAAAATGGAGTGGTCAGGACCCAAACATTTAAGACACCATTCATGGGTGTTGGTGACACAAATAGTACCGCTGCACTTAGTGCATTTTTTAAACCCGGAGGCTGGTTTTTCCATGAGGAAAATTTCTCGTGAGGCCTAAGGCCCAAAGAGGAAAAACACACTAAGTGAGGGAAAAAATATGTTCTTTTTTTTTTTTTTTTTTAAAGAAAAGAAAGACCGGCAGTACTGGTCCAACGTCGGGGAAGGCAGACGCGCGAAATAAAATAAAACAAAGAACTTCTTCAGCGGTGACAGGAACACGACCTGCTGGCTCTGCAGAAAAGAAGAACTGGGGAGAGGCGGTTAGGAAAGGCGGGAAGGCAGCGCGCAGGCGCTGTGGGATGCTCCCAAAAGCTTTCCTTTTTGGGAAGCTGGGGAGCGTTCCCGCGCAGGCTCCGTCGGTACCGACGTACCCATATGTGAAGACTCATTCCTGCTTGTTCCTGGAGATTGCAGGAAAGCACAGTTACTTACCTGTAACAGGTGATCTCTGGGAACAGCAGGAATTAGTCCTCACATATGGGTACGTCGGAACCGACGGAGCCTGCGCGGGAAAGCTCCCCAGCTTCCCAGAAAGGAAGCTTTTGGGGCCTCCCACAGCGCATGCGCGCTGCCTTCCCGCCTTCCTGACCAACTCTCTTCAGTTCGAGTTTAAAGCTGAGACAATAGAGAGAGGAAAGGAAAGAGAAAGAGAGAGAGAGATACAACTCCTAGGGGAGGTGGGTGGGTTGTGAGGACTAATTCCTGCTGTTCCCAGAGATCACCTGTTACAGGTAAGTAACTGTGCTATCTCCAGGAACAAGCAGGAATGAGTCCTCACATATGGGGACCCCTAGCTAAGATGCCGGGGAGATCCCCCTCCAAGGGTTTCTCATCTTCCTATGGATCTCAGGCATCCATTCAGGGAAGGTGGGCAGGAGTTGTTTAAGAATGGAACAGGTGTCTGAGGACAGCCTGAACAAACAAGGCATCCCGGCGGGAGTCCTTGTCCAAGCTGTAATGGGCTGTGAAGGTATGAACCGAGGCCCAGGTGGCTGCTCGACAGATCTGATCAATGGATACAGAATGAAGATGAGCCATAGATGTGGCCATGGCTCTCACATTGTGAGCTGTGACATGGCCTTCCAGAGAAAGGTTCTTACTCTGATAAGCAAAAGAAATACACTGAGCAATCCAATTGGACAGTGTTCTTTTTGAGACTGGAAGTCCTAAATGAGAGGGATCAAAAGCAACAAAAAGTTGAGAAGACTTTCGATGTTGCTGCGTCCTGTGGAGGTAAAAGGCAAGAGCTCTTTTACAGTCTAGAGCAGCGATGGCGAACCTATGGCACGCGTGCCAGCTGTGGCACGCGAAGGCCTTGCAGCTGGCACGCGGGAAGGTCGCACATTAAAAAAAAAAAAAAGCTGCCCGCTGCCGCGGCGGCGGCATGGAGTGTCCCGCGGGGCTCCCTCTGCCCGGCGGGACTCTCCCGGCGCTGCTCAGCCCCTCTCTGCCGGCTTGCAGAGACGCGAAGGGAGAGTCTCCCTCGCGTCTCTGTTAAGCCCGCAGGAGCTGATGGGAAATTTCCCATCTGCCCCTGCAGGCTTAAGAGAGACGCGAGGGAGACTCTCTCTCCCTGCGCGTCTCTGCAAGCCGGCAGAGAGGGGCTGAGCAGCGCCGGGAGAGTCCCGCCGGGCAGAGGGCGCCCCGCGGGACACGCCGGGCCGCCGCGGCGGCAGCGGGCCGCTTTTTTTTTTTGATTGCCATGAGCCGAGGGAGGGGGGTTAAGACTGGCAATGGGCTAGGGAGGGAGAGAGGGGGGTTAAGATTGGCAATGGGCTAGGGAGGGAGGGAGGGAGGGAGGGGGGTTAAGACTGGCAATGGGCTAGGGAGGGAGGGAGGTTAAGACTGGCAATGGGCTAGGGAGGGAGGGGGGTTGAGACTGGCAATGGGCTAGGGAGGGAGGGAGGGAGGGAGGGGGTTGAGACTGGCAATGGGCTAGGGAGGGAGGGGGGTTGAGACTGGCAATGGGCTAGGGAGGGAGGGAGGGAGGGGGTTGAGACTGGCAATGGGCTAGGGAGGGAGGGAGGTTAAGACTGGCAATGGGCTAGGGAGGGAGGGAGGTTAAGACTGGCAATGGGCTAGGGAGGGGGGGAGGGGGGTTGAGACTGGCAATGGGCTAGGGAGGGAGGGGGGTTGAGACTGGCAATGGGCTAGGGAGGGAGGGAGGGAGGGGGGTTGAGACTGGCAATGGGCTAGGGAGGGGGGGTTAAGACTGGCAGTGGGCTGGGGAGGGGGGTTAAGACGCAGTGGGCTATGGGGGGGAGTTAAGACTAGCAATGGGCTGTGGGCTGATGAGGGCTGGCAATGGGCTATGAGCTGATGAGGGCTGTCTGGAAATGGGGTGATGGGGGGGTTAGGACTGGTAATGGGCTATGGGGAGGGTTAAGACTGGTAGTGGGCTGATGGGGGGGGTTAGGACTGGTAATGGGCTATGGGGGGGTTAAGACTGGTAGTGGGCTGATGGGGGTGTAGGACTGATAATGGGTTATGGGGGGGGCTAGGACAGGAAATGGGCTGATGGGGAGGGGTTAGGACTTGAGGTGGGCTGATGTGGTTAGGACTGGTAATGGGCTGTGGGCTGATGGGGGGGTTTAGGACTGGCAATGGGCTATGGGGGGCTGACTGGAAATGGGCTGATGGGGGGTTAGGACTGGTAAAGGGTTATAGGGGGGGGGCTTAAACTGAAAATGGGGTGATGGGGGTTAGGACTGGAAGTTGATCGACGGGGGGCTAGGACTGGTAATGGGTTGGGGTGTTGCTAGGACTGGAAATGGGCTGAGTGGAAGGGGAGGCTTGAACTGCAAATAGCTGATGGGGAGGGGGCTTGGAATGGAAATGGGCTGTGAGGGAAGGGAGCTAGGACTGAAAATGGGCTGATGGAAAAGCTAGGATAGGACTGGAAATGGGCTGTTGGGGGGAGCTAAGATTGGAAATGGGCTGTGGTGGGGGCTTGAATTGAAATGGACTCATGGAGGGGCTAGAACTGGAAGTAGGCTCATGGGGGGGCTTGGACTGGAATTGGGCTGAGTGGAGGGGAGCTATGATTTGACATGGGCTGATGGTGGGGCTAGGAAATGAGTAGAAATGGGCTGATGGGGGGGCTAGGATTGAAAATGAGCTGATGAAGGGACTTGGACTGGAAATGGGCTGATGCAGGGACTAGAAGGGAATGGATGCTGGGTGAGACTGGAACTAGAAGGGAGCTGATGTTGGGGGAGGATTAGAATGGGATGGGGCTGGGAGAGTAAAATGGAGAGGGGAAAAATATTTTGTGTAGGAGGGATGAAAAATCTACAATTGGCCAGGTATTGGGAGAGTAATTGGGGATTGAGGATGGAGGGGTAAAATTTGTGTGGATGAAATAGGAATGAGGAAAGAGCAAAAGGAGAAAGATTAGTATGTTAAAGCAGATGTAGAGAGAGAGAGAGAATGGAAAAAAAACTAGAAGAGAGAAGAAAGGACAAATGGACAGCAGACGATGGAGAGTTAGCAGAAAACATGAAGAAACCAGAAGAAGGTGGCTGGACCAATTGCAACTGAAAAAAAAAATGCACAAAAGGTAGAAAGATCTCTCTTTATTTTGAATTTATTAACTGGAATATGTCAGCTCTGGGAAATGTGCATCATTAACATCTGCGCTTTGTTTGGTACAAGAGGAAATTCCTATTTGACGTTGCCACTTGTTCTCTTTCCCCAGCATTCTCTGAAATGTATTGGTTTAATATTTGCAGTGTTGCCTTTTGATAGGTAGGGTATGGTGCTTTGTGAGTCCTGGTAATGCTGTCAGGATACGGCGGGTTTGCTATGGGTTCTAAATGGGCAGCGTTTGTAGTAGTTCCTAATGTGCCTGGCGGTTGGCACTGGATTATAGTAATGTAGAAATCTTTTAGTCTTTCTTTATCCATACACTCATTAAGAGACATGTTTACTAAAAGTTAGTGTATGGTAACATTATGCAAATATTTATGCAAATAAGACCACGTATGCAAATGACGTGCTGGCACTTTGAGGAAATTCTTTGGTTTTGTGCGGCAGTTTGGGCACTCGGGCTCAAAAAGGTTAGCCATCACTGGTCTAGGCCTTCAGTAACCAAGCTCTGAGGTGAAGGGACTTGGGGTTTGGGTGCCACAAAGTCCCCTCCTCTTGAGACAGAAGGTCTGGAGCAGCTCCCAGATCCAGGGAGGGTGTCTGGGAGAGATGCAGAGGTAGAGGGTACCACACTTGGCATGGCCAGCGTGGAGCTATGAGGATCATGGATCCTTGATCCCTCTGAAGTTTGAATAGAGTCTTGGGAATCAAGGGAATGGGTGGAAAGGCATATAGGAAGGCCTGACCACAATGAAGGAGGAAGGCATCCTTGGCCTGAGCTCCCTGACACGGAATCCTGGAACAGAACCGGGGAAGTCTGGCATTGTACGGACTTGCAAAGAGGTCTATGTCCGGGGTCCCCCATTCCTGAAAGATTCTGAGTACCTGATCCATGTGCAGGGACCATTCGTGTGGAAGCAGAACTCGACTGAGTCTGTCTGCCCAAGAGTTTTGGATTCCTGGGAGGTACACTGCCAGGAGATGGATCCGATGCTCTCTGGCGAAGGCCCACAGTTTTAGAGCTTCGTTGCAAAGCAACAGAGAGCCAGTCCCTCCTTGTTTGTTTATGTAGAACATGGCTACTTGATTGTCGATATGAACAAGGACTGTCATGTTGATGAGGAGGGTATGAAAGACCTTGAGAGCAAGGAAAATTGCTCGCAGCTCCAAAAGGTTGATATGAAGGGTGGTCTCCTGTGGAGACCAAATGCCCTGAGTGGAGAGGTCTTGGAGATGAGCTCCCCAACCTGTTTGGGAGGCATCTGTAGTGAGAGTTGCTTGGGGTAACAAAGTTTGGAAGGGGGCCCCCAACAACAGATTTCTGAGTGGATATCCACCACTGGAGAGACCAAAAAAGACGTTTTGAGGTTGCTATTTGGTCTGAGAGAGCTCCTGATGCTTTAGTCCACTGGATGGACAAGGTCCATTGAGCTGCTCTCATATGTAGGCGAGCATAAGGCACCACATGAACTGTGGATGCCATGTGGCCTAGCAGTTGTAGCATCTCTCTGGCAGTCAAGTGGCTTCTGGACTGAATTTGAGAGGCCAAGTGCACTAGACGGTGGCAACGGGCCTGAGGAAGATAGGCCCTTGCAGTGGTAGTATCCAGCCAGGCCCCTATGAATTCTAGGGACTGAGTAGGAGTGAGTTGAGACTTTGGCAGATTGATGACAAGTCCCAGATACTGCAGTATGCGTCTGGTGTGGTCCAGGGAAGTCTGAGCCTCGGACTGAGATGGAGCTCGGATGAGCCAGTCGTCCAGGTATGGGAAGACAAAGATCCCCAGAGTGCGTAGAAATGCAGCTACTATTGCCATGCATTTGGTAAATACCCTTGGAGCAGAGGCTAGACCGAAGGGGAGTACTCTGTATTGGAAATGTTTTCCCTGGAACAGAAACCGTAGGAATTTTCTGTGGGATGGATGGATGAGTATATGTGTGTACGCATCCTTGAGATCTAGAGAACAAAGCCAGTCCTGACTCTGTAGGTATGGAAGGAGAGTACCTAGAGAAAGCATTTTGAATTTCTCTTTGTATAGGAATTTGTTCAATTCTCTGAGATCCAGAATGGGTCTGTACCCCCCTGTTTTCTTGGGAATGAGAAAATAAGGGGAGTAGAAACCTGACCCTTGTTGAGGAAGAGGAACCTCTTCTATTGCGTTTTGGGCGAGAAGAGTGGTCACCTCCTGGCCCAACAGGTACAGGAGAGATGGGGGAGAATTGAATTGTCTCACCATGGTATGGGGAGGAAGGCTGGAGAAATGTAGTTTGTAGCCCTCTCTGATGATAGAGAGGGTCCACGGTTCTGATGTGATTTGTTCCCATCTGGGAGCAAAATGAGCTAATCTTCCTGGAATGGTGAGAGGTTCTGGCTGTTGCAGAGCCAGAAAGGTTAAGTTCTCTAGAATCAAGTCAAAAACCCTGAGGAGGTTGGGACTGCTGGATTGTAGCAGCCCCTGTAGACTTTGTTCTGGCCTGTTTAGTTTGCTGACGCTTAGAAGCAAAGCGAACTTGGGAAGATTGCTGGCCAGTATTTGTGGAAAATCTGGTCTTTTTATAGAACGTTTTCTTAAAAGGTTTTTTCTTGGCAGGGGTAGAGGTAGACTTAGAAAGTCTATCTAAAGCAGCATTCTCTGCATCCATTTGAGTGGCTTTGATTTGCCACTCTTTGCCAAAGAGATTTTCACCTGTACAGGGCAGATTACCCAAGCCTTCTTGTACCCAGGGTTCCAAATCAGAGGCCTGGAGCCAAGCCAGTCTGCGAGCAGCTATGGCAATGCCAGAGGCTCTGCTTGCCCCCTCAAAAGAGTCAAAGGCTGCTCTGTTGGAGAACTTTGAAACATCTTGAGTGTGCTTTAGCAAAAGAAGGAATTCCTCTTGTTTATCCTCTGGGATAAAGGGGAGAAACTGACGTATCTTTAATGCAATCTCTTTCAAAAACATGCCCATATAGAGGCTGTATGAATTGATTCTGGCAATAAGCATGCTTGCTTGGAAGATTTTTCTCCCAAAAGCATCCAGAGTCCTACATTCTCTTCCTGGAGGGGTAGAAGAGTGTCTTTTGGTACTCTATCTTTTTCATAGCAGACGTCACCACGATAGAGTGGTAACGAAGCTGAGTTTTTTGAAAACCAGGAGAAGGAGGAACCCGATACATGGTGTCCAAACGTCGAGAATGTGGAGATAGGGTGAGAGGAGCCTCCCACAAATCCATCATGTGTTCTTGAAGAATTTCATGTATGGGTAAGGTGGCTGCCTCTTTGGGAACCTTAGAGTATCCTAAAATATCTAATTTTTTTGCTCTAGGTTCCTTTTCAGAGGATACAGATATGGAGAGTCCTTTAGCTACTTCAATAATGAAGTCTTGAAAGGACAAATCCTCTGGAGGAGACATTCTCCTTTTTGGAGAAGAGGGCTCCTCAGGAAGAGTAAAAGAGACGTCAGCAGAATCATCTGATGTATCAGAATCTTCAGAGGATTCAAAGTATCGTCTATTTGCTTCCAGAGATCGATACGCGTACCGATCGGTACCGACATCGGGCGTACCGGGAATCGGAGCGGTATCGAAGAAAGCTCCGGAACCGGAGACCGGAACCGGCATGCTACTGGAAGTAGATGCTCTGGGTACCGGTATCGGTTGCGGTACCGGAATCGGAGTCGGAACCGATTGTCGCGGTACCGATGGCGGTGCAGCATTAATGAAAGTCAGTAAGGCCTGCTGCATGGATTGTACCGTAGTACCCATAGCCGCCACAACTGCCTGGAAGTCGGTACCGGTGTTAGCCGGTACCCCAGAGCAGTCTAACAGGAGATCGGTCGAGGCCGTGCCATCGATGTCTACCTGTAACCCCATAGGAGGAGCTTTGGAAGCCGGAGCTTCCCGCCGGGGTTGTTTGGCTGGGGCAGGGTCCTCAGGGTCAATTGCAAGGGCCTCTCGCTGCTTAGAGGGAGATTTGCCTTTTGAGGACTTGCCTGAAGAATGTTTGGTTACCTGAGATCCATCAGGAGAAGAAGACCCGGAGGATGTTGATGCTGGAGTATAAGTAGAAAACAGCATATGAAATTTAGCTGCTCTGTTCTGTAAGCCCCTTTTGGACATCAGAGGGCAGGATGGACAATCCGAAATGGAATGGTCAGGCCCCAAACATTTAAGATACCACTCATGGGTGTCTGTAACTGAAATAGTACAGGTACACTTAGTGCATTTTTTAAAACCAGAAGCTGGTTTTTCCATGAGGGAGACCTGAGAAGGCCTAGAGGCCTCACAGAAAAAATACACCAAGTGTAGAAAAAGTAATTATACGAGGGCCGTTTTTTTTTCAACCTCCGATCGCTCCGTGCAGACGCTACGCGGGCAGCAGAAAGCGGGCATGCGCTGTAGGCGACTGCGCAGCTCTTGCACTACACACTCCGCCATTGTTGACATTCAGGCGTCAGTCGGCGTTGTGCTACAGCCACGTAAACATGTCCACCATGATTGATGCTCCCTCCAAGTGTGAATTGCGAAGTGTGATTCGTTTTCTACAGGCTGAAGGCCATAGTGCTGCAGAAATCCATCGGAGAATGAGTCGTGTGTATGGGGAAAACTTCATGAGTGATGGTGTTGGGCCAAGGACGCAAATCTGTCATTTCAGATGACCTGGTGCAACGAGTTGACAGAATGGTTAAAGAAAACCGCAGATTCACCATTACTGCTTTGTCTACGGAATTTCCAGAGGTTTCAAGGTCTGTTTTGTACTCTATTGTTACTGAACGGTTAGGCTACAAAAAACTTTGTGCATGTTGGGTCCCAAAAATGTTGACGGACGGCCACAAAAGCGCTTTCAAACCAATGAGGACCTTCAAACCAACGTCAAGGACTACTTGAATTCATTGGCGGCAACTTTCTTTGCAGAGGGTATTGAAAAGTTTGTCCACAGATATGACAAATGTCTCAATCTCTTCGGTGATTATGTCGAAAAGTAACCTTAAGTGTACCAATCTTTTGGTAATAAAATTATTGTTTTATATGAACTTGTCTTTTATTTATAGCCTATCGGAGGTTGAAAAAAAAACGGCCCTCGTATATATATATATATTTTTTTTAAATAAACGAAAAAAGGACCGGCGGTACCGGTCTGGAATCGGGGAAGGCAGACACGCGGTCAAACAAATAAATTAAAATAACAATTTCTTCAGCGGTGACAGGAACATGACCTGCTGGCTCCGCGGAAAAAGAAGAACTGAAGAGAGTTGGTCAGGAAGGCGGGAAGGCAGCGCGCATGCGCTGTGGGAGGCCCCAAAAGCTTCCTTTCTGGGAAGCTGGGGAGCTTTCCCGCGCAGGCTCCGTCGGTTCCGACGTACCCATATGTGAGGACTCATTCCTGCTTGTTCCTGGAGATAGAATATAATACGAGCATAACCAATGCACAAATGTCTGTACTATCGGCACCACATTGCGCATTTAAATAAATGGCAACTAAGCAATTTGCTATGCAGCACAGATGCAGAAGTGTGCAGGAATGCAGAAGGCCAAGTTCAACACGAGATTTTAACATGAGCTATGAGGAAGTGTTACAGATCTGCAGTCACTACTGGTGAAGAATTTCTGTCCATTTCTTCAGTGTATGGCACTCAACGTTTTTCTGGCTTTGCTGAGGAGCGTGCCAGAAAAAACAAGGGAAGTGTGCTGGAACAATGTTATGCACATGTGCTGGAATGCTATGTGGCACAGAAACAGCGATATTATTCCGCGCACAACTTTTGCTGAGAACGTTCCTGTCTATGCCAGACAGCAATCCAGTACATGTGCACATGTGCCAAACTTTTTTTTTTATGTGCAGGATATAGGTGCTGCTAATTCAGATCCCCTGAGTAGACATCCAGGAAGGTGTGGATAACATGAGGGATCTAACTAAGCTTGAAGAATGGTCTAGAATTTGGCTGCTGGGATTTAATGTTAAAAAAATGCAAGGTCATGCATTTGGGCTGCAGCAATCCAAGGGAGCAATATAGTATAGGGGGCAAAGTACTTTTGTCCACTAAAGAAGAGTGGGACCTAGGCAGGGTTGTGTCTGATGATCTTAAAATAGCACATCAGGTAGAAAAGGCGACGGCAAAAGCTAGAAGGATACTTGGGTGCATACGGAGAGGAATGGCTAGCAGAAAAAAGGAGGTGATAATGCCTCTGTATAAGTCTTTGGTTCGACCTCATTTGGAGTATAGTGTGCAATTCTGGAGACCACACCTTCAAAAGGATGTGAACAGGATGGAGTCAATGCAGAGGGTGGTTACTAAAATGGTTAGTGGTCTTCATTATAAAGCATATGAGGACAGACGTAAGGATCTTAATATGTACACATTAGAGGAAAGGCGGGATAGAGGTGATATGATTGAGACGTTTAAATACCTCCGTGGCATAAATGCACAGGAGGAGAGGAGATTGAAAGCAAGTTCTGCTACAAGGGGACATGGGATGAGGGTTAAAGGGGATAGATTCAGGAGTGATATGCGGAAATATTTCTTTTCGGAAAGAGTGGTGGATCCGTGGAATAGTCTCTCAGTGGAGGTAGTAGAGATGAGGACAGTATCTGAATTCAAAAAAGCATGGGACAAACACAGAGGATCTCTAAAGAAAAAAAGGGGACTGTTGTAGTTGTTGATATGGAAGGACAGGCTAGATTGGCCATGTGGTCTTTTTCTGTCGTCATATTTCTATGTTTATATCCAGGATATTCAGTAGCACTAAACTCGCCAATGCACCATCCTTAATCTGATGACCCTGTTCAATCTCTTCCTCTACCTGCTGAATATTGACTACAGCATCTCATTATAAGATGTGGCTGACTTTCATTCAGGCCTCCTTCAACTGTAAGCATCTAAGTACCAATACAACACAGGGGTTCAGGACCCATTACTACTACTACTACTACTACTTCTTAACCCATTACCGCTCTTCAAAGATTATATCTTTGTTAAATGAGGCATCACAATATAATCAATCAAAATACTTAAAACTCAGAGCAGAAGCTAGAGTTTGGCATTTATTTATTGATATATTTATAAAGCACTTTCCTGGTCAAAATGACATTCCATGTCAAGAATTTAACAGAGAAACTGCAGTAACATACCACAAGTAATAACCATACCTATCAACAGCAGCAACCAACCCCCCCCCCCAAAAAAAAATACCCCCCTCCCCCATGGATCATGCTAACCAAAGTTCCCATTACAAATTAATGAGCATACAACACCTCAAAAACTATTTCCAGCTATGCTCACTCCAATCAGTGTCTAATAACTTAATTTTCGTGGCACAAACAACAGTGTCTCCTTCCCACTGCTTTTAACATAAGATAAAGATAAAAATTACATATAACAAACCTCAACCCATCCCCTCACTTACACAAACACACAATAAAAAATCTCAGCAATACATAAACCGTAGTTACTCACACATAGCAGGTGTTCTCTGAACAGCAGAAATAGGTCTTCACATAAGGGTGATGTCACTGATGGAGCCCTGCACGGGAACGCTCCCCAGCTTCCAAAGGAAGCTTTTGGGAGGCACGCCGTGTATGTGCGCCTGTCTTCCTGCCTGCCACAGCACCATCTTCTCCAGTCTAATAACATAGCAGGAGCCAAAAAGTAACTCCCAGGGAGGTGGGAGGGTTGCAAGGACTTATTCCTGCTGTTCACAGAGAACACCTGCTACAGGTGAGTAACTATGCTTTCTCCGTAAACAAGCAGGAAATAAGTCCTCACGTATGGGACTCCCAAGCTACAGGCTAACAGAACCTGAGGAGATCAAATGCCCAACAGGAGCAACCAAATGAAGAAACCAAGAACAGCAAGGAGGGACTCATCTGATTCACCATCCTCTGCAGACATCGACCTGAGTGTTTTTTTTAGCAGGTAGCCTGGATGGACAGAAGTGCCGGTGGGCAGGAGTTTAAAAACCAAAGATGTGCAAGAGCACGGCCTGACCAAAAATGCTGTTCCATCGAGAATCCCCATCCAGACAATAATGGGCTGCAAAGGTATAGACTGAAGACCTCGTAGCAGCCTTGCAGATTCCCTCTGCAGAAAAAGGAGCAGAGGTTGGCTACTGATGCAGCCATGGCTCGGACATTGTGAGCCGTGATATGACCTGGGAATAAGCATGACTGATGCAATCAGTTAGCTAGAGGGATAGCATGCGCTTTGAGACACCAGAGCTCAGCTTACTGGGATCGAAGGAAAAAAAGCTGGGTGGACCAGCGCTGTACCTTCGTGCCCTCCAGATAGAAGGCTAGAGCCTGCTTGCAAAACAAGCTATACAACATCGCCTTACCCTGGATGGTGTGAGGCTGGGTAAGAAAGTCTATCAACTGGTTAAGGTGGAATGTAAAGAATACCTTCGGCAGAAAGCGGGGGTGCGTGCGGAGAACCACCCTGTTCTGGTGGAACTTGCTGTCTGGCGGGTGAGCCACCATGGTCTAAAGCTCACTGATGCGTCGGACCAACATAACCACCACCAGAAAGAGGACCTTCCAGGTCAAGAATTTCAAGGGACACGAGTCCAGTGGTTCGAACAGGGCCTGCATCAGCTGGGCAAGTACCATGCTGAGATCCAAAACCACCAAAGAAGTCTTCAGCAGAACATGCCCCGCATGCAGCAAGCCACGAGAGGCTGAGCCGAAATGGGCTTCCTCCCGAAGCTGCGATGATATGCCCCTATTGTGCTGAGGTGAACACGCACTGAATTTGATTTAAGGCCCGAGTCCTAGAGGTGCAGATTGTACTCCAGCTGCTGGTCCATGGTGCAAGAGATGGGGTCCAATGCCCTGCCCACGCATCAGGCAGCAAACCTCCGCCACTTCAGCATGTAGGCCTTGCATGTAGAGTACCCGTGGGATGCCAGCAGGACATTAAGACCCTTGAAAAGACTGAACTCTAAGAGGACTACCTGCTCATCATCCACACCGCTTCTGCCCTCCTGTGAGATGAGGTCCGAGATGGAGCCCAGGTGGAGAAGCTCCATCTGCGAGAGTGCAGCAGTAGTGGGAACCATGACTGCCGAGGCTAATAAGGGGTAATGAGGATCATGGAGCCCTTGAGGGCCTGGAGTTTCAGGAGGGTTTTCGCCATGAGTTGCATTGGGGGGGTATGCATATAGCAAGCCCTCCCTCCAGTGGAGGAAGGCGGCATATGAGACCTCCGGGAGCAGAACCAGCTCACCTGGGCATTGTGTGCCATGGTGAAGAGATCCATCGTGGGAGTGCCCAATTCCTGAAAAATCTGGTTCTCCACCCCCCTGTTGAGGGTCCACTCGTGTGGTTAAAGGATTCGGCTGAGATGGTCTGCTAAGCCTTTCAGCTCGCTGGGCAGATAAGTTGCTCTCAGGTCCATGCCATGGACCTGAGAGCAACTGAACCACCTTCCAGCAGAGGTGGTACGAGCCTGTGTTCCCCTGTTTGTTCACTTAGAACATCGCCATTTGGTTGTTTGTTTGGATCAGGACCACCTGACTGGCCAGGTGCACTCGGAAGAGATGGAGGGCATTGGCTATCGTCTGAAGCAGACTCTCCTGTTTGGACCACAGGCCCTGTGTGTGTGCAGGTCGCCCAAATGAGCTCTCCAGCTGAGCTTGGACATGTCCATCGTGAGCGTCTTGCGGGGGACTGCCATCTGCAATGGGAGGCTTTTGGGCAGATTCCCCAGCTTGAGCCACCAGCCGAGGGACCGCACCAAAGGCGTGGTGGCCATCATTCTGTCTTGAAGGTGGCCCGTTGCCTGCTTCCATTGTGCACTTAAGATCCATTAGGCCTGCTGCATGAAGAGACAGGCCAGAGGGGCGACATGCACCGTGGCTGCCGTGTGACTGAGGTCCCTCAACATCCCTTGGACCATGGTGTGGCACTGGCACTGCACGTCGCCCACCACTGCTATCAACTGCTGCATACGGTTTTCCAGTAGGAAGGCTCACACCCAAGTGGTTTCGAGGAGGGCCCCGATGAACTCCAGTTGCTGCATGGGTTGGAGATGGGACTTTGGGTAGTTTATCACAAAGCCCAGCTGCTCGAGCACCTGAATGGTGAGGTTGCAGACTGCCGGACATGGTCTGGCATGGGACCTTTGATGAACCAGTTGTCCAGGTATGGGAAGACAAAGACCTCCATGGTCCAGAAGTAGGCAATAATGACTTCCAAACACTTCATGAAGACCCATGGAGCTGAGGCCAGCCTGAAAGGAAGTACTTTATATTGATAGTGCTGGCCCCCCAGCACGAACTGAAGATATTGTCTGTGATCTGGGTAGATCGGGATGTGTGTGTACACATCCTTTAGATCCAAGAAGCATAATCCATCATCCTGTAGAAGTTATGGGAGCAGCAAGACCATTTTGAACTTCTTGTGGTTTAGGTTTTGCAGGCCCAGAATGGGCCTGAACCCTCCGGTCTCCGTGGTAACCAGGATAGAAGCCCCGTCTGATCTGAGCCAGGGGGGGAAGTGGGAGGGGATGGATTGGTTAAATGGCAAGATCAGCTAACAGGGTGGAGACGTCTTCCTGTAGCAGGCTCCAGTACAATGGGTGCATGGGTACTCCCCTGTGGTGTACGGAAGCAGCAACTGGGCAAGGTATGACAGATATCTGCTTTGGATGATCTGCAATACCAGGCGACTGAGGTGATGAGGAGCCCCTATGGGCAAAGTGGATGAGCCGCCCCCTTACTTGAAGGGGTACCTCGGCGGACAGCGACTAGCTATGCTCCCGAGTCAAAAGCCCACCCCTGGACTTGGGCTGTGGGGCTGGCTGAGTCTTTGGGGCTTTCTCCCTCTGCTTTTAGCAAGGACCTGCGCCTTTGGGACATGGGTAGAAGGCCTTTTTACCTTGAAGTTTCTTCTACAAAGGATCCACGGTCTTTTTGAGAAGCTAGAGGAGGTCTCATGCTCCTTCTCAAGCTCCTCTGCCTTCTCCTCCACCTGTTTTTCCCAAAGAGGTTCTCCCTCCAGAGGGGACATTGGCCCAACTTGTCCTGGATCCACTGTTCCAGGTTGGAGGACTGCAGCCACGCCAGCCAATAGGCAATGATGCCCACTGCTGTTACTCTGTTGGCGGACTCAAAAGCATCTTAGGCGCCACACACTATGAATTTGGAGCAGTTCTTGCCATGGCTCACCGAGGTTCGAAAGGCCTTGAGGTGGTCATTGGAGGCAAATTCCACCAGGTATAGCAAGATATCCTTCAGGAACATACTCATATACGTCTGATAGGCCAGAAGCCTGGCCACCAGCATGGAACCCTGATAGTATTGTCTCTTGAAGGAGTCCAAGGTTTGAGCATCTTGGCCCAGGAGCAAAGAGTGGGTTCTGGTGCTCTTAACCTGCTTCAAGGCTGACTCAACCATGATAGAGTTGTGTGGCAGTTGAGGCTTTTCATAGTTCGGGGCCTTCTAGTCCCTGTACAGGGAATAGGGTCTCTGACTGATGACTGGAACCATGAGAGGGGTTTTTCACAGCCATTATAGCAGCCATTGCAGGATGTCATGCACAGGGTATTATCACTTCTTCCCTGGAGACCGAGGGTACTGGAGAAGCTCTAGCTCCTCCGCCCTCAGTTCCTCCTCTGATTCCAGGGAGAAGGGAATGGCCATGGCCATGTCCCTGACAAAGACCTGTTAAGGCCATGTCCTCTGGAGGGGCTTATGCCACTCAGGGGGAGGAGAGTGATCAGACAGGAGGTCAGGGGTATGGAGGTCCACTGCTGTTGATTCTATCTCCCACACTGTTTCAGATTCTGAGAAGCTGAAGTAGTGCCAGGTCTCCGCCCTCCACTGGATTCACGAAAGGGGAGGGCTGTCATCAGTGGGTCCCTATGCTGCCCAACATGTGTGCACCGGTGCCCCTAGTCATCAGATTCCAATACGCTGGACAGGGAGATGGCCATCAGAACCGGTGTCAATTCTGACCTCCCACTCGATGCAGGGTATGGATCTCCAGAAATGGCTGGACGGAGTGCGGTAATGACAATGACACCAGCGCCATGAAGCCTGGGTTCCACAAGGCTAGAACCACTGCAAAGAGAGCTTCGAGGGCTTGATGGTGTTCCTTCAGTACCACCACCTGCGAGGGGGGCCAGTACCGCAGTCACGGTCACTGGTGTCAATACCTCCGGTGGGGACTCCACCATGATTGATACATCGAGAGACAACCGGCTGTCCTCCTGGGCAATGAGGGTCAACTCCTCCATTCTGGAGGTTGATTCCTCCTGCCATAGAAATTTAGACCAGCTGTTCCCAGCCATTGCTCTCCGTGTCACATTGAGAGGGGCTGCGATGACTATGCACTTGGACCCTATCCTGTGCTCCCCCATTCGATGGGGTCTCGCCAGAGTCTCCTCTCGCTGCTCGGGCATCCAGGTCCCGAATGGGCATGGATTTCCATTCCCATAGATGCCACAGAAGAAGCCTTGGAAGGTGTTGACGATGGGGTCGGGGCCCAGGCCCAGGATGCTGAATCCGACGAATCAAAAAGGAACGCCTACTGTTTACCCGATCCTTCAGCCTCTGTCACATCATCTGCAGGCACAGATTGCAGGCCATGGGCTGATGATTGGGTCCAAGGCACTGTGGGCACCAACTGTGACAGTCAGTGACAGACGGTCCTGCCACACTCTGTGTATTTCTTGAAGCCACTAGCTAGCTTAAACATGTTGAAAAGTACTGCTCCGACAAAGTTAAATTACTGCCACGGGCGGGGAAAAAAGCCCGAGGGGAGAAATATGCCAAAAGATCACAAAAAAATAAATAAATAAATAAATAACCTAAGTTAGTTGAGACTGACTAAGCGGACAACAGTCATCAAGAAAAAAAACCTGGACTATGAGGGCCAAGAAAGCGTAGTTACTCACCTGTAACAGGTGTTCTCCAGGAGCAGCAGGAATCAGTCCTCACTTATGGGTGACGTCGGCGCCGACGGAGCCCTCGCGGAGCAATTTTCCCCACTTTCAAAGAAAGCCTTTGGGAATTGCAGCGCGCATGCGCGGTCGTCTTCCCGCCCGAAGGTGCCATCTTAGCCAGTCAGATGACATAGCTAAAAAAGACAGCATAAAAATTTGCAAAAAGAACATAAGCAGACGATTGCAACTCCAAGGGGAGGAGGGAGGGTAGTGAGGACTGATTCCTGCTGCTCCTGGAGAACACCTGTTACAGGTGAGTAACTACGCTTTCTCCAGGACCAAGCAGGAAGTCAGTCCTCACTTATGGGACTCCCAAGCTCAAGGCTACCGGAGACCCTAAGCACAAAAATGAGCTCCCTCTAGCTCAGCAGCACAGAAGGATAGAATCTTCGCTGAATTATCACCCACCGGTAGCCCACATCCGGGATGGAGGGTAGGAGTTGCTCAGACCTCAAAGAGATTACGGAGGACTGCCTGTCCGAAAGCACTGTCCCTACGGGACTCCCTCTCGAGACAGTAATGGACCGCAAAAGTCTGGCTCGAAGACCAAGTAGCGGCCCGGCAGATGTCTGCCAGCGGAACAGAGCGGAGGTAAGCCACTGACGTGGCCTTTGCCCGAACGCAATGAGCCGTGACTCGACTTTCTAAGGCGAGTCCGGCTGCCCCATAAGCCCAAGAGATACAGTCCGCCACCCAGATGGACAGAGTACGCTTGGAGACCGGGAGCCCCAATTTATTGGGGTCAAAAGACACAAAAAGCTGAGCAGCTTTACGGTGCTCCCGCGTACGGTCAAGGTAGAAGTTCAATGCCCTTCTACAGTCCAGGGTATGGAGGACCGTCTCAGCTCGGCTGGAGTGTGGTCTGGGAAAGAAGGTTGGAAGTACCACCTCCTGATTCATGTGAAAAGGGGAGACCACTTTAGGCAAAAACTTGGGTGAGTCCGTAGGACTACCCTATTCTTGTAGAATCGAGTGTAGGGGGGATCAGACACGAGGGCCTGCAATTCACTTACGCGCCTAGCGGAAGTGAGGGCTATCAAGAACAGTGTTTTCCAAGACAGAAAACGTAGAGAACAGGTAGCCATAGGTTCAAAAGGCGGACAGGTGATCCGCTGCAAAACCACATTCAGGTCCCAGTCAGGCGCTGGCGGGCGCAGAGGTGGTTTAAGTAGAAGGAGACCTCGGAGAAACCTCGCTACGAGAGGGTCATTGGAGAGAGGTCTGCCGTCCACTGGCACATGATGTGCTGAAAGAGCACTGAGGTGAACTTTGACGGAGTTGGACTTAAGTCCCAGATTAGAGAGGTGCAGCAAGTACTGCAAGATCACCGACACCGGGCAGGAGAAGGGATCCTGAGACTGTTGGGTACACCAGACTGCAAAGCGACACCATTTAAGGGCGTAGCATTTGCGGGTAGAAGGCCGTCGCGAAGCTAAGACGACCTCCTCCACCTCCGCCGGCAGGAGAAGGGGAGCAAGGACTACCCTCTCAGCAGCCAGGCCATAAGGTTGAGAGACCTGAGGTTGGGGTGCAGAAGGGACCCCTGATCCTGAGTGAGGAGATCCGGTTGTATCCCCAGAGGGATTGGGCCCTCCACCGCCAGTTGCAGCAGGAGAGGAAACCACGGCTGCCTGGGCCAGCGAGGGGCCACCAGGATCATGAAGGCTTTGTCTCGGAGAACCTTGAAAAGAGTCCGAGAGACCAGCGGGATGGGAGGGAAAGCGTACAGAAGGCTCCCCGACCACGAGATCAGAAAGGCGTCCGCCGCAACCCGAAGGGGGTGTGGCTGACGAGAGCAGAAGCGAGGAAGCTGCCGGTTGTGAGGACTGGCAAAGAGATCCACCGTGGGGAGACCCCACTTGAGGAAGAGCTTCTGACTACCAAGGGATCCAGACGCCACTCGTGCGGCTGGAGGACCCTGCTGAGTTTGTCTGCAAGGCAATTTTCTTGGCCCGGGAGATAAACTGCCCTGAGGAGAATGCCGTGACTGACGGCCCAAGAGCAGAGCTTCTGTGCCTCCCGGCAGAGGAGGAAGGAGCCCGTGCCCCCCTGCTTGTTCACGTAGAACATGGCAACTTGATTGTCCGTCTGGACAAGGAGGACTGTTGGGAAGTCAGGTGGGAGAAGGCCTTGAGAGCGAGGCGGATCGCCCTGAGCTCCAGGAAGTTGATCTGCTGAGCAGACTCCCACGTGGTCCAGAGGCCCTGAGTACGTGCCTCTTGGCAATGTGCTCCCCAGCCCAGGAGGGATGCATCGGTGGTCAGCACCCGGGTCGGCTGAGGTGACTGGAAAGGCATTCCGAATATCAGGTTCGGCTGCCGGAGCCACCACCGGAGAGACGAGAGCAGCGGCTCGGAGACGCGCACTAGGTCTGCCAGGCCGCCTGTGGCTTGTCGCCACTGCTGGCGGAGACACCATTGAGCAGACCGCATGTTCAGGCGGGCATTGGGGGTCACATGGACGGTGGAAGCCATATGGCCAAGCAGTCTCAGGAAGCGCCTGGCGGAGACCAGGGGCTGGCTGCGAAAGCGGTCGGCTAGGTCCATGAGCCGTTGAGCCCTGTCGAGCGGTAGGTACGCTCGTGCCCGAGGAGTGTGCAGCCTTGCGCCGATGAACTCGAGATCCTGTGAGGGGAGCAAAGTGGACTTTGCGAAGTTTATGACAAAGCCCAAGTGCTGCAGCAGAGTCACCGTGCGGCACGTGGCGTTGGTGACCTCCTGAGCGGACGCTGCTCTGATGAGCCAGTCGTCGAGGTACGGAAAGACATAGAGGCCGTGAAGCCGGAGATGGGCCGCCACGACCGCGAGACATTTTGTGAAGACTCGCGGTGCGGAGGACAGGCCAAAGGGCAGTACCCTGTACTGGTAATGATTTCCTGCCACCACAAACCTTAGGTATTGGCGGTGGCTTGGGTGGATGAGGATGTGCGTGTAGGCATGCTTTAGATCCAAGGAGCATAGCCAATCTCCCTGCTGGAGGTAGGGCAGAAGGATTCCAAGGGTAAGCATTTTGAACTTCTCCCGCATCAGGAACTTGTTGAGGTTGCGCAAGTCCAGGATGGGTCTGAGGCCCCCTGGTCTCTTGTGTATCAGAAAATACCTTGAATAAAAACCTTGACCTCTCAGGTGGTGGGGCACCGGTTCCACCGCCTGTTCCTGCAGAAGACTTGCTAACTCCTGAAGGAGCAACTCCCTGTGCAGAGGGGGGCGCAAAGGTTCTCCCGGAAAATAGGAGGGAGGGACCTGATGGAAGTGGAGAAGGTAGCCCTCTCGCACGACCTGAAGCACCCAGGCATCTGCGGTGATGCTGACCACCTGTGGGCGAAGTGAACCAGCCGGCCTCCGGTGCTGGGAGGGACCAGCGGGGGGGGAGAGGCTATGCTGAGCGAGTCAAAAACCCCCTCCCTGCTGAGCAGGGGCTGGTGGTGCAGGCTTGGGGCTTGCTGCCTACGGGACCCGTTACCCCGTCCCTTGGCCTGCTGGCCCTGTTGGGGAGCTGCAGGGGCCTGATAAAGGTGGTATAGAAAGTAGGCAGCCGCCTTCCACTAGAAAGCCTGGTCATGGTGAGAGTCTCAGTCTCCATTTGTTCAGCCTTTTCCGCCATGGGCTTGCCAAAGAGGTTTTCGCCTCGGCAGGGACATCGACCAACTTGTCCTGTACCCAGGGCTCAAGGTCCGACGACTGAAGCCAAGCCTGTCGGCGGGCACCGATGCCGGCTGCGGCCACTCTAGCCGAGGCCTCAAAGCCTCATAGGCTGCTCGGACATGAACTTTGAGCATTCCCGAATGCCCGTGGACAAGGCTAGGAACCTCCGCAAGGGCTCCTCGGAGAGACCAGCGGAAAATCCGGCTAGCTCTTTAGCCAGATCCCGGAGATACATGCCCATGTAGAGCTGGTAAGTCTGGACACGACATGCGAGCATAGAGCCCTGTAAGCACTTCTTGCCAAGGCCATCCAGGTTACGGGCCTCCCTTCCAGGAGGCACCGAGGAGTGCATCTTCTGGCTCTTAAGACGATGCATGGCCGATTCCACTACCATGGAATGGTGTGGCAGCTGTGCCTTCTGAAAGCCAGGGCTCTTGCGGACCCGATAGATAGAATCGACCCGCTTGCTCAGGACCGGCGAGGAGGCCGGACTCTCCCACATGCGGAAGAGTAGTCGTTCCAGCATAGGAGGAACCGGCACAGTAAAGTGCTCCCTCGCGGGAGAGTCATACTGGAGGGCGTCGAGCTCTTCTGCTCGAGGCTCCTCCTCGGGATCCGCAGGGAAGGCCAAAGCCTTGGCCATATCCCTAACGAAGTCCGAGAACCGGGCATCCTCCGGGGGGGACTGCTTCCGAGGCTCGGACCCCGGTGAGTCCGATGGGACACACCGAGTCCGGAAAGAATCAGGTGACTCTTCCTCCTCAGACTCCCAGACCGACACTGACGAGGACTCGGTGGGGTCGGCCCGGGCAGGGTGCGGCGCCAGCCGCCCCGACGTCGAGGGAGTCGGCGTCGGCGACCTCGGTCCCGAACGGGAGGCCGAGGGTGACCTCGACCGAGGATCGACTCGAGTTCTCATTGACTCGAGGATCGGCTCGGTCTCCGGGGTCGACTTGGACGTCGACGTCCCGGCGGTCGGGGCAGCGGCGCCAGCGAGGCCAGCGAGCAGTGCCCGCTGCTGGTCCATGAAGGCAGACAGTCTGCTCTCCAAGGCCGTCAACCTGAGTCCGAGCTCAGGTGACCCAGCAGCCCCCGACTCGGGCCCCGACGGCGTCGGGCCCGACGTCGGCTGTCGCGGAGGCGAGTCCAGAAGGACTACAGGACTTACCCGGGCAGGCATCTCCGACTCCAGGCGAGGTCGCTTCGGGAGATGTTCCTTCTCCAAGGACCCGGGGCGGCTGTCGGGGCTATGCGACCTGGCCCTCGCGAGCCAGGAGCGTCCACCGACGCCGCCCTCGCGGGTTTTTTTTCCTTCCGACGATGGTCCCCGGAGGAGAACCCCGGTCGGAGGAGCTCCGGCGACGGTCCGAGCTGGAGCCCTTTGACACGGAGGCCTCCGACGAGGTCCGGGTACGGCTGGGGTCAGCGAAGATTCTCTCGCGCTGATGCCGCCGACTTCTCAACGCCTTCGAGGACAGTTTGCTGCAGGGCCCACAGATCAGTTCCTCATGATCCGGGCCCAAGCAGCGGAGGCAAAAGTCGTGTGTGTCGGTTAGTGACATATTTCGGTCACACCGACCACACCGCTTAAAGCCACTGGCAGCCATCGGGGGAAAAAGGGCCCCTGCGAGGTCAAAGGACCGGGCTGCCAGGGAAAACGAAAATGAAAGCTGACTAAGTCAGAAAAAACCGCAAAAACGCTAGAGGACTCGAGACCGGCGACGCGAGTCCGGCGGGAAAACGATCGGCGTCGAACCGAAAGAAAAAAGTATAAAAGAAAGAGGAAAATCAACTTTTTCGCGGGGACAAGACGGGGACGTCTGCAGGGCTCCGCGGAAAAAAGAAGACTGGCTAAGATGGCACCTTCGGGCGGGAAGACGACCGCGCATGCGCGCTGCAATTCCCAAAGGCTTTCTTTGAAAGCTGGGGAAAATTGCTCCGCGAGGGCTCCGTCGGTGCCGACGTCACCCATAAGTGAGGACTGACTTCCTGCTTGGTCCTGGAGAAAGAAAACTTTTTTCTGGTCTGCAGGAACACATCCTAGAAGCTCTGCGGAAAAAAAAAAAAAGACTGGAGAAGATGGCACTGCAGCAGGCGGGAAGGCAGGTGCGCATGCGCGGTGTTCCTCCCAAAAACTTCCTTTGGAAGCTGGGGAGCATTCCCATGCGGGGCTCTGTCGGTGGCGTCACCCATACATGTGGTCTTATTTCCTGCTTGTTGAGGAAAGAACACACTACATGGACGACACTTTAGGAAAACGTATTCAACCTCAGAAGACGAGTTTTTAATCTAACATCAACAGGCAAGATGTCTCATAAGTGGGGTACAGCAACTGAAAAGTCTCTAGCCCTACCTGGGCTCAAACATATTTTCCATGAAGAAGGTATTCTTAGGAGAATAGTTTGGCTAAATCTCAAAGCCCATCTATTGTTATACCATTTCAAGTTAGGAAGTAAATAGGAAGATTCAATACCTCAAAGGACACAATACGTCAATCACAAACTTAAAAACTGCTCTTATTCCAACTTTTTAAAATTCCACAGTTACCAAAATATCAAATGCAAAGAAAAATCTTAGTATCCAGCTGTTCACTATAAAATACCTATTTCTTCATCAAAAGGTCAGGAACATGTTTTTGTGCAACTGGTGGCAATACAAGACAGCATGTACTGTACTGTACAATAAATAAGCACCTGATTCTTCTCTGAACTGCAAGATCTTTCTTCTCGTCATCTGTGGTTTCCGGACAAAACACATGTTTATATGAACGTGTCATGATGAATTTTTCAATCTGATCCATCACATCCTCAATTTTTTCTGATGGCACTTGAAAAAAAAAAAAAAAAGAACAAAAAAGTTTTAAAAGTTTACCGCAAAATGGGCAAAAGCAACAACGAGAGTTACTAATGTGCCGTACTGCACTGAACATGCAAGTTCTGTTTTATGCAGCGAGACCTAGTTACAAAGGAGTATGTTTACTAAGATGTGCTAACGCTTAGCGTTTGCTAAGCAGCTAGTGCAGGCCCACATTAATTGCTGCCATGCGCATAAAACAGCCAGCATAATAAAAATCCAATGCTAACGGCTTAGTGTGCAATGGGATAGGGGACTGGATGGGTTACAGCAGAAAGTGGGTGTAGACTACACACTGTGGTTAGCACAGGGTGGGGGAAGAATTACATGCTAATTGTCAAAGCTGCAGTTAGCATGGGTGCATTTAATGCCATCACAATGGGTGGTGTCAGATGCACCTGTATTATTTGTGAATGGCGTTACCACATAGTAAGGAACATTTTTGTGCAGCAACTGCAGAGGACATGTTGGGCATGGCCCCAATAGTTAATGCACAGCCTTTGCATTTACCACATACTAATTCTTTTCTCTTAGTGTACAGTAAGTGTGTTAATGGAATAAAGCAGATTGGGTTACATAATTAAAAAGATATGTTAAATAAAATAAAGTTTCTCACACATTAAAACAGAACACATAAAACAGAATTAAACATTAAAATCATATATATTAAAATAATAAAACACACACATTATAAAGGTGATTAGCCAAAATGTATCCAAAAGCTTGAGAAAACAAGTCACCACAGGCATATTCTTTAATGCAAGATAACATGGTAATACAGTCCCTCTAGCCACAAGTGTGACAGAAGGTATTGCTAAACCAAATACAGTGTCTTAGACAGGAAGAGTACCAATTTGCTGATACAAGCATATTTGAAATTATACCAAAATAGCAGCCTTCAAGTTTTCTGTATGAAGGAGAGAATAATGTATTAGTCTAATGAATTTTCAATTAGTGCTGGAGTGATACAGCCCATTTTTATTCCCATTACATCCCCCAAAGGCTGCATGATTATAGAGAGCACGTGAAATATAACACCCAAAGTCTTTTCCAAGACAATCTATTTTACAGACGTCCCTGTACTAAATCAAAGGCCACTGAAAAAGGTACAAATTCTCTGCAACTAGGTGGTTTTTACATTTTTCCCTTATTCTAGAATTTGCTCGTTTGCTGCCACTTCCTATCCCCAGCACCTATTGCGACTACATCAGGTATGCTTGGATATCGATCTCTCCTGATTTGAAATAAGAAATTGCGTAGTCAGAACCAGCTGCAGGGATGCAAGGATGGGAACCAGCAGCTAAGCAAAAATGTTTCAGAGTTCTATAACCACAGACTTACATTAAATCTCTGCTCACTGCCTTACCACAGTTCTTGATGTTATTGTTTATTTTTCTTTTCAAAAAAAAAAAATTCATTAATCTCACAAATGCAAAATTACAATGAGTATCTTACTTTTCCAGCGCAACTGTAATTTCTCTGCTGTATTGTGATAAAAATCCTGAACGTATTCTGATTGCTCCTCAATGCTGGCTTCCTACACACAAAAAAAGCACAACACAAAACACAAAGACAATATTGTGAGTTGATAAACTTCAGCAAAATGATAAAAGACTCGAAGGTTTATGAAGGAAAACCATAGCAAACCATTACTACTTTTAAAGACAATGCTTCGGAAAACATGTTTTCAAACATACCAGTTAATTTTGTTAGTATCTTTGACAAGTCAGGTTGGACATATTTACACACTACTTAACTTCAAAAACTGCAACTTAACCATCACCTTGGAAATAAAATATAAAACAGCCTACACAGACCAGCAACACATCCCTTTAAAGCCCCCTCCAGTTAATTTCCAACTTTTCTCCCCCAACCCTCATCCAGCACCTCTCATATATCCCAGCCATTCCCTTCCACTCTCACCAGCCTCCCGATTTTCTTCTATGGGGAACCCACTGCTTCACATGTACCAAAGAACTGTTTTCAATCTCCACCATATGCTTTCTTCGCCCAACCATGCATCTTTCTGCCTGATTTTATCTCCCATCCTACCATTTCTCTCATACTAGTTCACCAATGTTATATGGGCAGTTCAGTTTCCACAATCCAAAAGTACAAGATCATTTTCCTTCTTAGTATCATAGCCACCGACAAACTGCCTCTATCCCTTTTCTAATTTTCATATCCTGTAAGGCTTCTCGAAATCCAACAGTAGTTTCTAAGTCCAGTCTAACAGGGTCTCCATTGCAAGCAAGGTAATACTGTGTGACTTTTAAATACAAGCTCTCTGCCCGAGAGCTATTAAAGGGGCTTTGGTCTTCATTTTTAAAAGCTAATTATTTTTCTGTATTGCATAAGGGGCATTTTTTTATGCTGTTGGGTAAAGCTCTGCCTGTTAGAGCTCATTGTTTTCTTTTTCCAGCTTTCCATTCAGAGAGAGCTCTTTGAAGCCACTGACCTCATCGCGTGTTAGATCCCTCCCTACCCACCCCAGCTCCCACCCACCCCATGTGAGAATTCTTGCTTTATAGGGAAACTCCCCAAACAGCTACACAGAACAGTGCTGTTAGAACATACGTAAAAGATGTTAGCTACTTTTTCTCTTAAGGACAGCTGAGGAAAGGTTAGGGACTTTGGTAGGTTTCTCTCGTTTACTTCAACAGGTACCAAAGCTCTTCCAACTCAATGATGGCTGTGAAAAATCGTATTGCCAAAGCGTTTGCTCCCGTTACCGTTTCTGCCTCTGTCCAGAGAGCCTGATGCCAGTTGAAGGATGTTCCAAGGAGCAGGATGCCTGCAAGCTGAAACCCTCATGAAACAAGTGGAGGAGCTCAGAGAAGAGGTGGTGAGGCTGAGAAGCATTTGAGACAGCGCAAAGTACATTAATGAGATGCTACTTGAAACATCCAAGCTCTCCAACAAAAGTGAAGATGGGATGCTACACAATGCTACCCTGTTGTTCCAAGTTTAAGTTTCCTGTTATAATGTAAGCACACAATTGTCCTCTGAATGTGCAACCTTTGTTATATGTAAACCGCACTGACAACAAATAGCGCGGTATATAAAAGATGTTAAATAAATAAATAAATAAATGAAGAGTTGGACACGAGTCACCAGAGCCTGCAGAATCAACACTTCAACTCCACCCTTGAACTGAAGAACCTGTATGCAGCCCTTGAAGTGGAGGAGGTGAAAACATCCCAGGAAAGGGAAGAAGCAGAGCTCAAGAACCCCAAAGTGGTAGCAATGACCCATAAGGAAGAAAAGGGTAGTGGTGGTTGGTGACTCTTTTCTGAGGGGTACTGAGGCATCCATCTGCCAACCAGACCTGATGTCAAAAGAGGTTTATTGTCTGCCAGGTGCCAAACTCTGAGATGTTACAGAGAGTTGCCAAGACTCATCAAGCCTACTGATTATTATCTGGTAGTGTTCATCCATGCTGGCACAAATAATACTGCCAGGTATCCCTCTAAATGTATCAAAAGCGACTTCATTGCTCTGGGATGGAGAGTGAAGCAGACAGGTACGCATATGATGGTCTCTTCAATCCTCCCTATTAAGGGTAAAGGCCAAGGCAGAGAAGCTTGCATCCTGGAGATGAATGCATGGCTGCGCAGATGGTGTCACTGAGCGCAGTTTGGTTTCCTGGACCATAGGATGGATTTTCCAAGGGCTGCAGAGCAGAGATGGTGTCCATGGTTGGAGCAAGTTAACTCAAAGATGGAGGGCCAGAGGTTCAAATCCTACTAGAAGACAGCAACCTTGGGCCAGAAGGACTGGGGTTTCCAGTCCTACAGAGGTGTTCCTTGGGCAAGCCACTTAACCCTCCATTGCCCCCTCCTCCATCCTCTAAATAAATATTAAATTAAAAAATAAAACAACAACAACATTATAGATTTACAGGGCTTAAAATGGAGCGAGAAGGCACTGTAGGTTAAACTAGAAAGAGGGAAAGAGAAATCCATTTGCAATGGTGTGATATACAGATCTTCCTCACGGGGAGAAGTGGACGGGGATTTAATAGAAGACACACACAGTATTGCCATGAAAGGAGAAGTGCTACTGATAGGTGATTTCAATATGTCGGATGTCATAAGAACATAAGAAATCCCATACTGGGTTAGACCAAGGTCCATCAAAGCCCAGTATCCTGTTTCAAACCGTGGCCAATCGAAGTCACAAGTACATGCCAGGTACCCAAAGTCCACAGCTTCCACAATGCTCACCTGGGGTAAGCAGTGGATTTCCCAGGTCCTCTTTAATAATGGTTTATGGACTTTTCCTCCAGAACTTGTCCAAACATTTTTTAAACCCAGCTACACTAACAGTTTTTACTACATCCTCCGGTAACGAATTCTGGAGTTTGATTATGCGTGGAGTGAAAAACGTTTCTCTTATTAGTCTTAAATGGGTTACATTGTGGCTTCATTGTGTGTCCTCTAGTCTTTCTACTTTTTGATGGCATGGAGTGGAGGAGTAGCCTAGTGGTTGGGGCAAGGTACTTCGGGCCGGAAGGTCGGGGGTTCAAATCCCACTAGAGGACAGCAACCTTGGGCCGGAAGGACTGGGGTTTCTAGTCCCACAGGTGCTCCTTGTGGTCTTGGGCAAGCCACTTAACCCTCCATAGCCCATGTTCCCTGTAAAATAGTTCTTTGTGTGCTGTGCTTTCCTGTCTAATCAATGTTTTTATACCTCAAAAATTCCCTGTCATGATTTGACAATTTCCAATCTGTAATAAAAAAAAAACAAAAACAAAAAAAAAACGCTGCTGATCGCTGGAAGTAGCGGTATACAAATGTATACTAAATAAATAAACCACCAAGCTACGTTAACCCGTTCCATTCCATTCATTAATTTATAAACGTCTATCATATCTCCCCTCAGCCTTCTCTTTTCCAAGTTGAAGAGCCCTAACCTTTTAAGCCTTTCTTCATAGAGGTATCCTTCTGTTCCCTTTACCATTTTGGAGACTCTTCTTTGTACCTTTTCTAATTCCGTTATATCCTTTTTAAGTTACGGCAACCAGAATTGCATACATATATATTGAGGTCGAACCATGGAACGATAAAGAGGCATTATAATATCCTTGGTTTTATTCTCCATTCCTTTCCTTATGATTCCTAGCATTCTGTTAGCTTTCTTGGCCGCCGCTGCACCCTGGGCAGAGGTTTTCAACATATTATCCACGATGACCCCTGGGTGGTGGTTTCTAAGATGGTACCTTGCATCATGTAACCAAAGTTTGGGTTGTTCTTTACTAGGTGCATAACTTTGCACTTGTCCACATTAAATTTCATCTTCCATTTGGATGCCCAGTCTTCCAATTTATCAAGGTCCTCTTGCAATTTTTCACAATCCTCTTGGGTTTTAACAACTTTGAATAATTTAGTGTCATCTGCAAATTTGATCACTTCACTCATTATTCCCATTTCCAGGTCATTTATGAATATGTTAAAAAGCAGAAGGCCCAGCACCAATTCCTCGGGTGCTCCACTGTTTACTTTTCTCCATTGAGAAAATTGTCCATTTAGGCCCTATTCTCTGCCTTCTATCTTTTAATCAGTTTCTGATCCATAATACACTGCCTCCAATCCCATGACTTATCTTCGCCAACTCTCTCTCATGAGGGACCTTGTCAAAGGCTTTCTGAAAATCCAGATAAACAATATCAACCGGCTCACCTTTGTCGACCTGTTTATTCACACCTTCTGTTATATTATTTTGATTAGAAGGACAAGATGCCTAAAGTCAACATGGATTTAGCCAACATGACTAAACCTATGTTGGCTTTCTCCATTAAACCATGACTATATACACATTTATTTATTTATTTAGACAGTTTTGTATACCGCCTTATCCTTCAATCAAAGCGGTCACAACACAATTGGGGGATACATTTAACACGCGGGGATATGAGACACATACACTAATACTTACAGGGAACATGGGCTATGGAGGGTTAAGTGGCTTGCCCAAGACCACAAGGAGCATCTGTGGGACTAGAAACCCCAGTCCTTCCGGCCCAAGGTTGCTGTCCTCTAGTGGGATTTGAACCCCCGACCTTCCGGCCTGAAGTACCTTGCCCCAACCACTAGGCTACTCCTCCCTACTCCCTCCCTACATGATCAGTAGTTTTACTCTTTATAATGGTTTCTACCATTTTGCCCGGTACTGATTGCAGACTCACAGGTCTGCAGTTTCCTGGATCACTTTTGGAACCCTTTTTAAAAATTGGCGTTACAGAGGCCATTCGCTACTCTTCAGGTATTACAGATGATTATAATGATATCACACACATTACTAATAGTAGGTCTGCAATCTCATATTTCAGTTCAGTCAATACCCTTGGACGTATACTATCTGGTCCAGGTGATTTGGTACTCTTCAGTTTATCAAATAGTTGTAATACATCTTCCCGTTTTATCAATATTTCTTTCAATTCTTCCGATACATCACCTTTATATACCATTTCAGGCACAGGTAAATTCCCTACATCTTCTTCAGTAAAGACGGAAGCAAAGAATTCATTCAGCCTCTCTGCTATGGCCTTGTCTTCACTTAGTGCCCCTTTCACGCCTCTTCATCCAATGGTCCAACTGATTGTCAAGTTTCTAGGTTTTTTTTTAAACTGCGAATGTACTTGAAAAAGTTTTTACTATGTATTTTTGCTTCCACAGCAAGCTTTTTTTCAAATTCTCTCTTTGCCTAACTTATCAATGCCTTGATTCTAACTTGGCAATGTGTATGTTTCCCATTTTCGTCATTTGGCTCCTTTTTTCCATTTTTTGAAAAGCATAATTACTCACATGTAACAGGTGTTCTCCAGGGACAGCAGGAATCAGTCCTCACACATGGGTGACGTCGGCACCAACAAAGCCTGCGCGGAGCATTTCCCCAGCTTTCAAAGAAAGCCTTTGTAAATGTCACTATGCATGTGTGGTCCCCTTCTTGCCCAAGGGTGCCAGCTTGATCAGTCAGATGACATAGCTCAGGCAAAGGATAAAAAATCCAAAAAAGAGTGGGCAACTCCTAGGGGAGGTGGGTGGGTTGTGAGGACCGATTCCTGGTGTCACTTGAGAACACCTGCTACAGGTGAGTAACTACGCTTTCTCCAGGAACAAGCAGGAAGTCAGTCCTCACATATGGGAATCCCCAGCTACAGGCTACAGAGGACCCGCAGACACAGGTAACCAAGAACAGCCCGAGGACCCCAGGGCCCCGGAAGACCACACTCCCGGTAAACGCAGAAGAAGGGTCGGAGATGCCTAAACCCGAACAGATTACAGAGTACGGTCTGGCCAAAGGCACTATCCCATAGGGACCCCCTCTCCAGGCAGTAATGCGTTGTGAAGGTGTTAGCTGAGGACCAGGTTGCGGCTCGGCAGATGTCCACCAGGGGCATGAAATGCAAATGTGCCACCGACGCTGCCCTCGCACAGATACTGTGCGCCATGACTTGGCAGACCAGCCTGAGCCTGGACGAAGGTGATGCAATCCACCACCCAGAGGGAGAGGGTCTGCTTGGTGACCGTGAGCCCCAAATGGGCAAGGTCGTAGGAGACGAAGAGCCGCTCAGACCTGCGGTAGGCTTGTGTGCAATGTAGGTAGAAGGAGAGAGCTCTCCTACAGTCGATTTTGTGGAGGATTTCTGATGTCCGGTGGGCATGGGGCTTCGGAAAGAAGGTCGGCAGCACTATCTCCTGATTGAGGTGGAAGTCCGAGAAAACCTTTGAGAGAAACTTAGGGTGCGTTCGGAGAACAACCCGGTTCCCATAGAATCTCGTGTAGGGGGGGCGTCGGCCATTAGTGCCTGAAGCTCACTGACCCTCAGGGCTGAGATAAGGGCCACCAGAAAGACCACCTTCCAAGAAAGGTGCTGAAGCAAGCAGGATGCCATCAGCTCGAAGGGCGGTTGGGTTAGCCATGTGAGGATGACATTGAAGTCCCACTCTGCCGGAGGCAGTCAGTTGTGGGGCCTGGAAAGAAGCAGCCTGCACAGGAAGTGGGAATCCAGCGGATGGCCCGAGGGGTCCGCCCTCAACTGGTTGGTGGTTGGCTGAGATCACGCTCAGGTGGACTCTGACTGAGTTGAACTTTAGGCCCGCCTGCAAGAGATGGAGTAGGTACTGCAGGATCAAGTGTGTGGGGCGAGAGAACGGATCGGCCCATACCCCCGAGCACCACATCGAGAACCGACACCACTTAAAGGCGCAAGCCCTCCTAATAGAGTCCTTGCGCGAAGCCAGCATTATGTCCTTGATCTCCACTGGGAGATGAAGAGGAGCTAGCATGGCCCGCTCAGGCACCAAGCCGTGAGGGACCTCAGGTTCGGGTGAAGCAGGAGACCTTCCCCTCCTGTGTCCAACAAGCCCAGCATGCTGCCGAGGGAAACCACAGACTCCAATGACAGGAAGAGCAGCAGCAGGAACCAGGGCTGCCGTGACCACCGCAGGGCCACAAAGATCACCAAGGCTCGTCCCGCTATATCTTGAGGCGAGCATGTGCTATGAGCAGAGTGGGGGGAAATGCATACAGGAGGCCGTGCTTCCATGACAGCAGGAAGGCATTGGAGGTTTTCCTGCTTGGGTGAGGAACTGCGCCACAGAACCATGGGAGTTGCGAATTTTTGGGCTGGCGAAGAGCTCCAGGACCGGAATCCCCCAACGCTGGACCAGCCTTTGTGCCATCTGCAGGCAGAAATGCCACTCGTATGGCTGGAGGATCTGACTCAGCCTGTTTGCCAGAACATTGTCCTGACTTGGAAGATAGGTGGCCCATAGGGCTATGCCCTGGTGAATCGCAAAGGACCACAGGGCTACCGCCTCCAGGCAGAGGCTGTAAGAACCAGTGCCCCCCTGCTTGTTCATTAAGAACATTGCCACATGGTTGTCCGTTTGGAGAAGCACCACAGATGGTGAACGTGGTTCATGAGCACCCAGAGGGTGAAGAGGACCGCCCGGAGCTCAAGCAGATTGATCGGCAGTCAGGACTCCTCGAGGGACCATATCCCTTGCGTGCTGAGCTTGCCGCAGTGTGCTCCTCAGCCCGCTAGAGAGACATCTGTGGTCAAAACCACTTTGTGCTGTGCAGCCTGGAACGGCATGCCTCGAAGCAGATTCCTGGTGTTCTACCACCAATCAAGGGACTCTGTCAGCTGGGGAGTGACCGAGACGGTGTCCCAGAGACTACCCGTCGCCTGAGTCCACTAAGTGCAAAGGCACCACTGCACCACTCGCATATGCAGATGGGCGTCGGGGACGACTTGGATCATCGAGGCCATATGGCCGAGAAGCAGCATCGCTCAGGTCAAAACTGCGTCGCAGTGCTGAACTGAGGAAGCCAGAGAGATGAGGCAGTCTGCCCTGTCCTGAGGAAGGAAGTCTGTCGCCCACTGAGCGTCGAGGCACACGCCAATGAACTCCAGGGATTGAACTGCAGTGAGGTGGGACTTTGTGTAATTCACCACGAAGCCGAGGTGCTCGAAGAGATGGACAGTGTGGGCCGCAGCCCATCATGCTTCGTCGGCCATCCCCCCGTAACGATACAGTTGTCTAGATAAAGTTAGATGAAGGTGCCCTGTAACCAAAAGTGGGCTGTGGCTACCGCGAGACACTTGGCGAACACTCGCGGAGCAGACGCTAAGCTGAAGGGAAGCACCCTGTATTGGTAGTGGTTCCCCTGTACTCTGAAGCGCAAGTATTTTCTGTGTTTTTGGTAGACCAGGATGTGAGCGTATACATCTTGAAGGTCCAAGGAGCATAGCCAGTTGCCCTGCCAGAGGAAGGGCAGAAAGGCGCCAAGGGAGAGCATTTTGAACCTCTCCTGCACCAGGTACTTTATTTATTTATTTATTTAGCATACATTTGTATACTGCTTCTTCCAGCGATCAGTAGCGGTTCGATTACAAGTTGGAAATTGTCAAATCATGAACATAAAATTTTGATGTATAGATACATTGATTTGAAAGGAAAGCACATCACACAGTAAATAGGTTTTGAAAAGAGGAGCAATAATTTACATATGTACATTTTTTTACTTTTTTTTTTTTTTACATGACTGCAACCCTGTTTCATTGGGTGGCATCATGTAGAACACTGGGATTTAAGTCAAATTGTACTGGCATTGGAATAGATGTGTCTTAAGTTTTTTTCTGAAATCCATTAGGTCTTTGCTAGCTCGTAGCTCAGGCAGTAGTTGGTTCCAGAGTGTTGGGGCTGTGTATGAGTATGCTCGGTGGCTAGTACTGGCTTTAACAGATCTGATATCGGCTGGAACGTGGAGTATGTTTGAGTTGATGGTTCTTCTGCTTCTGTTGGGAGGTTGTATGCTGAATTAGGGTGGATAGAAAGGATGGTGCAATGTTATGCATGAGTTTGAATGTGGTTATTAGTGTTTTATATTTTATCCGAGCTGCAATGGGGAGCCAGTGCAGCTCGATCAACACAGGAGTAATGTGTTCAGCAAGGTTTTTGCTCATGATGATCCTAGCTGCTACATTTTGCGCCATTTGGAGAATGTTTAGGGTTTTCTTTGGTAGACCCTGTAAGATGGCGTTGCAGTAGTCAAAATGTGGCATAATGAGTGCTTGAGCAACAGACCGGAAGTCATGAGGTTCGATGATGATACTTGTTGAGATTACTTAAATTGAGGATGGGTCGGAACCCGCCCATCCGCTTTGGCACGAGGAAGTAATGGGAGTAGAACCCGTGACCTCTGAGGTGCAGTGGGACCTCTTCCACTGTTCACTTCTTGAGAAGGTTAGCAAGCTCCTGCGCCAAGAAGACCTGGTACGCTGGGAGCCAAGGAGGCTCAGCGGGGCAGAAGGGTGGAGGAAGCTGGTCCAGATGAAGGAAGTAATCCTCCCAGATGACCTGGAGAATCCAGGTGTCTGAGGTGACAGACTTCCATCGGGGAGCAAAGTGGACCAGGCTCCCTCCCACCGTAGCTGGGTTGCCGGAGGGCGAGCGGATATGCATCTGGTGTTAAAAACCCAGGGCCGGCTGGGTCGGTGCCGGGGTCTGGCTTTTGGGGCTCTTTGGCTTATGTGGACCTTGGTGGCCGCTCTTTTATTAATTTTTTTTATTTTACGCTTTTATATACCGCGCTCTTTAAAATCAGTGCAGTTTACAGATAACAGTCTTGTACATAGCAGGGAAGGCCTGCTGTGCACTTACCTTGAACAGGTAATACAACTTGAATTTCACACTGGGGTAACTATATACAATATAAGCATGATGTCGCTGCGGAGTTGCATCGGCATAGCTTCTCTGAGAGCTATTTACAGGAATCTAGTTTTATATACAAAGTCGACCTTTATTTACAGTTGGTTAGCTGGGGATATGACAGGTGTGGTTGAGTTGCTGGGCTGTGAGTAGTGTAGGAAGAAGAGGTGGTGCTTTAGTGCCTTTCTGAATTGAGCAAGATCCGTGATCGCTCGGACGGTGGTTGGGAGCGCATTCCAGCAGCTGGGAGCATAGAACATAAAGGCTCTGTTCTTTGTTGTTTGGGTGCATTTTGTTATTTCATTGGGGGTTGTTAGGGTGTTGGTGGCGAAGGTCCTTCTTTCTCTGTTTGATGGCGTGGGATGGAGAAGATCCGTCAGGGAGGTGGAGGATAAATTGTGCATGGCCTTAAAGGTCATCAGGGTTACTTTATAGGTGAGCCGGCAGTAGATTGGTAGCCAGTGCAAGTCTTTTACGATTGGTGTGATGTGGTCTCGTCTAGAGGCCACGGATAGGAAGCGTGCAGCGGTGTTCATTGCCAGCTGTAATGGGTTTAGTGTGTTCTTGGGAAGTCCGTGCAGAATCATGTTGGCGTAGTCAAAGTGGGGGGTCACTAATGCCTGAAAAACTGTTTGGAAATCATCCGGTTGCAGCAGGGGTTGGAGGTGTCGAACTGACTGTATCTTGTGGTAAATTTGCTTGACGGTGTTGCTGATGTGCGTTTTAAATTTGAGGCGCTGGTCTAGCGTCATGCCCAGGTATCGGATGGTGGGTCTGCTCAGGAGCTCAGCGTCTCTTGTCTTTAATGTTGCCGGTGGGGAGAAGGATTGGTTTCTTGTAATGAACAGTATTGTCTGTCTTGCTGAAGTTTATCTTATCTTGAGACTCTGTGGTTGCAGCCAGTCAGTGACGGCCTCAAAGCATTTAACTAGTGGTGAGAAGTCAGGAAGGTTGGTCGTAAATGGTGTGAAGAGCAGTACATCATCCGCATAGATCAGGCATGAGATGCTAAAGGAGCGGATTATTTCACATAAAAGGCTGCATGTATATATTAAACAAGAGGGCAGAGAGCGAGGAGCCTTGGGGCACGCCATGTTTTTGTTGAAAAGGCTCCGAAGTCCTGGTGCCTGTTCATACCTGCTGCCATCTGTCTGTTAGATATGATCTGCACCATCTCCAGGTTGAGCCGTGGATTCCCTTTTCTTGGAGCCGTATCAGGAGTTGCTCATGATTTACCGAGTCGAACGCAGCGGCAATGTCCAAGAAGATTAGGGCATATCCTCGTTTGATGTTGTCGATCCCTGTGATTAATGTGTTGATGAGCGTGGCCAGGAGCATTTCAACGCCATGTGATTCCCTAAAGCCATGTTGGCATGGGTTGAGGGGGGCAGTGGAGTCAATGTGGTTCTGTATTTGATGCTGGACCACCTTCTCAAGTATCTTTGCTAGCAGTGGGATGCTTGAGATTGGCCGGTATGATTCTACCTTCCAGGGATTCAGTTTCTTGTTCTTCAGAAGGGGCCGAATTGACGTCTGCTTGAGGTATGGTGGGAAGAGCCCTGTGGAGGACAAGTCCATGATCTTGGCTAGGATAGGGCTGATTTCCTTGCGTAGTGATCTTATCCAGAATGCTGGACAGGAATCGTTTGGGGCAGTGGTGGCATTTATGGCTGCAATGATGTCCTCGATGCCTCTGGGCGATGGTGTACTAAGAGGTAAGCAGCATCAGCTGGGCTGGGTTGTTGCTAGTGCTAGACATCGTAGCGTCACGGACGTTGTTGGTTTTGGCTAGCAGGTAGTCTGCGTATTCTTGAGGGTGCATCATGGTAGATTGGTGGGGAGAGGGTTCTTTCATTAGAGTCTTCACTATGTTGAAGAGCTCGTGGGGTATGTTCAGAGAGCGGCCCAGAGGTTCGGAGCAGTGTTCTTTCATTTTAGCTGAAATTGAGTCCCGGTGTATCTTCAGGTGGGAGGTGTAGGCTGTTTGGTCGGCTGGGGTCTGTGTACGTCGCCACTGCCTTTCTAGTTTCCTCAGGAGAAGTAGTGAGGTCCATAGATCACTACTTCTCCTGCTTTTCTAGTTCTTAGTCGCTTGTCCGGGGCGTGTGGCTTGTCTGGTATGCGTGCAAAGGCGCTCAGGCTGTTGTTCCATGAGGCCATCACCACCTCCAGGTTAGATGATGCCATCTCGATATTTGGAAGGACCTCATTATCGCTTCTTTGTCATAGGGTCTGAAATGTCCTGTGGATGCTGGTGAGTTCTCAGCTACTTTATCAGTCCGGTTACTATCATGTTGCATGGGTATCTGGAATTTGATTAGGTTGTGGTCTGACCATGGGCCTGGGGTGACGACTACATCGAAGCTGTAGTCCAGGTTCACGTCCAGATGTGGGATGAAGACAAGGTCTAGAGTATTTCCTTTCCGGTGGGTGGGGGTGTCCCCTATCTGTTCATAGCCTAGGTCGTTGAGTGCTTCAACGAATGCTTTGGAGTGGACATCTTGCAGAGCTGGTAGGTTAAAGTCTCCCAGTACCCAGTTTGGCCTGTGTGTGTTCTTAGGGTTTCAGGCTAAGTCAATTATGGTCGCGAGGTCTTCAGGGGGTGAAGCTGGAGATCTGTAGATAAGGTTAATGGTGCTGTAGTTGTTGGATATGGTGACTGTATCGAGGTATGAGGTGCTGTTGGAGCAAATTGTCTGGTATTGGAGCTCTGTTTTTACAAGGATGAATGCACCACCTCCTCTGCGGTCTGCTCTGTGGCAGGTGTGGATTGAGAAGTCGAGAGGGATGAGTTGGTTGATGAGAACTGAGTCAAAGTCATAAGAACATAAGACATGCCATACTGGGTCAGACCAAGGTCCATCAAGCCCAGTAGGGTAACACTGTGGGAAGCAGAACTACCACGTAGATGAGAAGAAACAAGTCCAACGTGTCCACATTATTGTTTTTATAACGTTGTTTTCAGATAGGTTTTTATTATTATTTATGTATTTATGATTTTTGTGTGCCAGATGTATTACTCCTGACTAAGGCAATGAAACACGGCCTGTGTTGGGTAGTCCCTGTGACACGCATAATAAAGATTGGTCTTTCCTTACTCCACGTTGGACTTGTTTCTTTCCATCAAGCCCAGTATCCTGTTTCCAACAGTGGCCAATCTAGGTCATACATACACCTAGCAGTTTCCCCAAAAGACACAGGTTCCACAATGCTTGTACTGGGTCAAGCATTGATATCCTGGGTCCCTTCTTAATAATGGGTTATGGACCTTTTCTCCAGGAGCTTGTCCAAACCTTTTTTAAACCCAGCTACACTAACAGCCTTTACTACATCCTCCGGTAACAAATTCCAGAGTTTGATTACATGTTGAGTGAAAAAATATTTTCTTTTATTAGTCTTAAATAGTTTACCCTGTAGCTTCATTGCATGTCCCCATGTCTTTCTATATTCTGATAACGTAAACAATCGATCTACGTTTACCCGTTCCACTCCGTTCATTAATTTATGGACTTCTATCATATCTCCCCTCAGCCGTCTCTTTTCCAGGTTAAAGAGCCCTAACTTTTTTAGCCTTTCTTCATAAGAGTATCCTTCCATCCCCATCACCATTTTGGTGGCTCTTCTCTGAACCTTTTCTAATAACGCTATATCCTTTTTAAGATACGGCGACCAGAATTGCACACAATATTCAAGGTGCGGTCTCACCATGGAACGGTATAGAGGCATTATAATATCTTTTGTTTTATTTTCCATTCCTTTCCTTATGATATCTAGCATTCTATTTTCTCTCTTGGCTGCCGCTGCACACTGGGCTGAAGGTTTTAACATGTTATCCACAATGACGCCTAAATTTTTTTCCTGGGTGGTGGTTCCTAATGTGGAACATTGTATCGTGTAACCATAGTTTGGGTTGTTCTTCCCTAGGTGCATAACTTTGCACTTGTCCAAAGTGAGCCATGACTCTGTAACCAGCAGGATGTCTAGCTTGAAGTATGATATGAGGTCAGTAATGGCTGGCCATTTTTTACGTACTGATCGTGCGTTTATGAGGGCACATTTCATGTTGCGTGAGTTTTGAGGTAGCAACCCTTTGGGTTTTGTGGTGTATTGAAGCGGTATGTAGATAAAGTGTGGGTGGGGGTTCTGGGCGGCTTCTGTTGGAGTGCGGCGTGTGTTGCTGTGATATCTCCTTCCTTGGCCCTGTACAATCAGAATTGGGTTGTGGTTGGGGGCAGAATTGAAGGAGCCGTTGAGGACATTGCTGAGGAGGTATAAATTGGTTAGGGTTAGGATGGCCATGTTGATCTGAGGTATGGTGCAACCTGTATGTGGCAGGTCTTCCTTGTTGAAGGGGTATCTACTGGTGGTGGCAAGTGTGCGGCCCGCCCAGCATTGTGTGTTGCACAGCGCAGCAGTGGCTGGCTTATTCTATGGCAACTAACTGATACAGTAGTAAGATACTTTGCACAACAGAGAAATACTTTGCATAACAGTCAGTCTTTTGTAAATCAACAATCTGGTCCCTTTTAACCAACAATGAAATACTTTGCATACAGTCAGTCCTTTGTAAATCAACAATCCGGTCCCTTCTACACTTTAATGGATACCAATACAGGAATATCTAGTCTACCTTGCACTGTAATGAAGCATCTGTGAGGCAAAGGTTAGTGCTTGTGTCTGGCTTAGCAGTGGGGGCTGGGGCTAATCCAGATTGACAGCTGTGGCTATGCTTTTAGTACTGGCTATTTTGTGCAGGGGTCCCTATAGGGTATATTGTCTACATACGTTTTGCTGGCTACGTTGGACGCTACTGCGGTTCTGGCGAGTTCACTTGTGTGTCCGTCATCGGCTCGCTGGTATTCAGACCTTTTGTTCCCTGCAGTTCTCGTTGGCTCTCGCTGAGGGTGTGTGTGTCCTTCCCGCAGGACCCCGCCTAAGGGCCACGCCAAAGGGCCACACCAAAGGGCCCTCTGGCGAGGCCCGATGGCACCCTTTTAAAACGGGTGTATTCGGCCCCGATTGGGCAGCTGAAGGCATCTGGATGCAGCGGTTCAATCCGGCCCCAGCAGCTCTATCCCGGCTGGGAGAGCTTCTGCTGGGCCGGCGGGAGCGAGGAGAAGCTCTTGCTCCGTCCACCTTGGGGCGGAGCCGGTGCCGGAGGGTAAGGCGGGTAACCCCGATAGGGGAGGCCTTTCCTCTGAAAGAAAGGCTTTTTGCCCTGTTGCTTCTTCCACGGGAGGGAAGACGTCTTCCGGGAGAGAAGGGTGCGAGTTGCGTTCTCAGTCTCAATCTCCGCTGCTTTGTTCTCCATTGGTTTGCCGAACAATTGTACGCCCAGGCACAGTACATTGAGCAGCTTTTCCTGGACCCGTTTGAAGTCTGAGGACTGGAGCCAGGGCTGCCACCTGGCCCCAATACCCGCAGCCTCTACCCAAGCAGAGGACTCAAAGCTGTCGCAAGCAGCATGAGAAAGGAACTTCGAACAGACCCCCGCTGATTTCAGGAGGGACTGGAAAAGGCGGCGTTAATTGCCATCAAGGCCAGCCTGGAAACTTCCGAGTTCCTTTGTGAGGTCACGAAGGAACATGCCTATATATAGCTGGTAAGACTGGATGTGGCAAGCCAGCATGGAGCCTTGATAGGTCTTACACCCTAAGGCAGAGGTACTCAAATCCAGTCCTGGAGGGCTGCAAACCAGTCAGGTTTTCGGGATATCCCTAATGAATATGCATGAGATATATTTGCATGCACTGCCTCCATTGTATTTGAATCTCTCTCATGCATATTCATTAGGGATATCCCGAAAACCTGACTGGTTCACGGCCCTCCAGGACTGGATTTGAGTACCTCTGCCCTAGGGTGTTGAGGGCATGAGACTCCCTACCCAGCGGGACCGAAGAGTGGGTTTTTGGACTCTTCTGCTTTTGCATAGCAGATTTTACCACCATTGAGGTATGGGGGAGCTGCTGAAGCAGGGGCACTGGGGATTGCGGGAAGAGGACCAGGAAACCGGAAGAGAAGAAAACATAAAAAAATTTTCCGAGGTACAGTGATGTGCGTCCTAAGGGCTCCATGGAAAAAGGGAGACTGATCAAGCTGGCACCCTTGGGTAGGAAGGGGACCACGCATGCGTGGTGGCATTCCCAAAGGCTTTCTTTGAAAGCTGGGGAAATGCTCTGCACGGGGTCCGACAGTGCCAACACCTATATGTGAGGACGGACTTCCTGCTTGTTCCTAGAGAAAATGCTTTTTTGGCAGCAACAGTCTCTCTGACCTCGCCTTTAAACCATGCTGGCAGTTTTTTTGCCCTTCCTTCCACTTTTCTTAAAGCGTGGAATACATCTGTTCTGGGCTTCCAAGACAGTATTTTTAAACAATGCCCATGCTTTATGCAAATCTTTAGCCTTTGCAGCTGCTGCTTTTAGTCTTTTCTTAACTTGATTCCTCATTTTATCAGTCTCCCTTTTGAAAATTAAATGGGAATACTGTGGATTTCCTTGCAGTCGTTCTCTCATTTATTAAATGAAATGCGATCATCCTATGATCACCTATTGCCAAGTGGCCCCAACACCCTTATCTCTTGCACCAGATCCTGTGTGTCACTAAGGACTAGGTCCAAAATAGCTTCCCCTCTTGTCTGTTCATGAACAAGCTGTTCCAAGAAGCAATGATTTATTTCATCTAGAAAAACTATCTCCCTAGCATGTCCTGCTGTGAAACGGACCCAGTTGATTCCTGGGTAATTGAAATCACCCATTACTGTGTTGTAACTTTTGTTAGCTTCCCTGATTTCTTTCAGCATTTCGTTATCCGTTTATTCTGACCAGGCGGTCGGTAGTACACCCCCACTGCCATTGCCTTCCCCTTTTAACATGGAATTTCTATCCATAGAGATTCTACAGCGTATTTTGTTTCCTGCTAAACTTTAATCCTAACATACAGCACAACCCCTCCAACAATTTGATCTGCTCTATCACTGCGATATAGTTTGTACCCAGGTATCAAAGCGTCCCATTGGTTGTCCTCCTTCCACCAGATCTCAGATACCAATCATATCTAACCTCTCATTTAGAGCTATATATTCTAACTTTTTTTTTTTTTTAAAGGGAGAGTTCTAGCATTTGTATACAGGCATGTTAGAGGTTGTATTTCAATCATATTAATCTGGTTATCAGTTGATAGGGGTAATTTGGAATCTTTCAGTTCTGTACTTAAGGGCTTCTGGGTAACTTATCTTTATTGGAACCTCTGTTTGGATGTCCTAACTTCCCTGTTTTGTTAGTATCCTTCAAAGATAGCACAGTTACTTACCTGTAACAGGTGATCTCTGGGAACAGCAGGAATAAGTCTTCACATATGGGTACGTCGGTACAGACGGAGCCTGCGCGGGAACGCTCCCCAGCTTCCCAAAAAGGAAATCTTATGGGAGCATCCCACAGCGCCTGCACGCTGCCTTCCCGCCTTTCCTAACCGCCTCTCCCAGTTCTAGTTTTAAAGCTGAGACAAAGAGAGAGAGAGGAAAGGAAAGATAGATAGAGAGATACAACTCCTAGGGGAGGTGGGTGGGTTGTGAAGACTTATTCCTGCTGTTCCCAGAGATCACCTGTTACAGGTAAGTAACTGTGCTATCTCCAGGAACAAGCAGGAATGAGTCTTCACAAATGGGGACTCCCTAGCTAGAGATGCCTGGGAGATACCCAAGGTGATGAGACCCTGAGAAGGGCTCTACCTCCTCCTATGGATCTCAGGCATACATCCAGGGAAGGAGGGCAGGAGTTGATTAAGAATGGAACAGGTGTTTGAGAACAGCCTGACCAAACAAGGCATCCCGGCGGGAGTCCTTATCAAAACAGTAATGGGCTGTGAAGGTATGAACCGAGGCCCAGGTGGCCGCTCGACAGATCTGGTCGATGGACACAGAATTTAGATGAGCCATAGAGGTGGCCATGGCCCTCACATTATGAGCTGTGACATGGCCCTCCAGAGAAAGGTTCTTACTCTGGTAGGCGAAAGAAATACACTGAGCAATCCAATTGGACAGTGTCCTCTTAGAGACTGGAAGTCCCAAATGAGAGGGATCAAAAGCAACAAAGAGTTGAGAAGACTTTCTATGTTGCTGTGTCCTTTGTAAGTAAAAGGCAAGAGCTCTCTTACAATCCAGGGTATGAAGATTCCTCTCTGCACTTTATGCATGAGGACCTGGAAAAAAGACAGGTAAATACACCTCTTGATTAAGATGAAAAGGTGAGACCACTTTAGGCATAAAGTGTGGGTTGGTCCTAAGGACTACCTTATCATGATGGAACCTTGTATAAGGTGGATTAGCCACTAAGGCCTGCAGTTCACTGATGCGGCGAGCTGAGGTGACTGCAATGAGGAAAATAACCTTCCAGGAAAGAAATTTCAAGGAGGTGGTGGCTAAGGGTTCAAAAGGTGGCTTCATAAGCTGATCAAGAACTAGATTCAAGTCCCATGCCACCGGAGGAGGCCTAATGGGAGGCTTAGTTAAAGTTAGGCCTCTCATGAATCTTGCAATAAGAGGATGAGAGGAGATAGGCTGTCCATTGATAGGCTTAAGGGATGCTGCAATAGCACTCAAATGGACCCTTACTGAATTTGTCTTAAGGCCTGCATTGGAGAGATGCAGGAGATATTCCAATAGAGAATTCAAAGGTAGTGCTAGAGGGTCAAGACCCTTCTCAGTACATCAAATGGAAAACCTTTTCCATTTAAAAGCATAGGAACGTCTAGTAGAAGGTTTTCTGGAAGTATGGAAGATATCCTTCACTTGTTGAGAAAGATTCCAAACTTGAAGGTCTAGGCCTTCAGCAACCAAGCTCTGAGGTGAAGGGGGACTTGGGGTTTGGGTGCCACAAAGTCCCCTCCTCCTGGGACAGAAGGTCTGGAGCAGCTCCAAAGTCTAGGGAGGGAGCTTGAGAGAGATGCAGAAGTAGAGGGTACCACATTTGGCGTGGCCAGTGTTGAGCTATGAGGATTATGGATCCTTGATCCCTCTGGAGCTTGAACAGAGTCTTGGAAATCAAGGGAATGGGTGGAAAGGCATACAGGAAGCCTTGACCCCAGTGAAGGAGGAAGGCATCCTTGGCCTGAACTCCCTGACACGGAATTCTGGAACAGAACCGGGGAAGTTTGGCATCCCACGGACTTGCAAAGAGGTCTATGTCCGGGATTCCCCACTCTTGAAAGATTCTGAATACCTGGTCCATGTGCAGGGACCATTCGTGTGGAAGCAGAACTCGACTGAGTCCGTCTGCCCAAGAGTTTTGGATTCCTGGAAGGTATACGGCCAGGAGATGGATTTGATGCTCTCTGGCGAAGGCCCACAATCTTAAAGCTTCGTTGCAAAGCAACAGAGAGCCAGTTCCTCCTTGCTTATGTAAAACATGGCTACCTGATTGTCCGTATGAATGAGGACTGTCTTGTAGCTGAGCAGGATATAGAAGACCTTGAGAGCTAGAAAAACTGCTTGGAGCTCCAAGTGGTTGATATGTAGAGAGGTCTCCTCTGGAGACCAAGAGCCCTGAGTGGAGAGGTCTTGTAGATGAGCTCCCCAACCTGTTTGGGAGGCATCTGTTGTGAGGGTTGCCTGGGGCAACAACTGTTGGAAGGGGGACCCCAGCAACAGATTTTGGGTGGACATCCACCACTGGAGAGACCAAAAGAGGCGTTTGGAGGTTGCTATTTGGTCTGAGAGAGCTCCCGATGCTTGAGTCCACTGGGTGGACAAAGTCCATTGAGCTGCTCTCATGTGAAGGCGAGCAAAGGGTACCACATGCACTGTGGATGCCATGTGGCCTAGCAGTTGTAGCATCTCCTGGGCAGTTAAATGGCTCTTTGACTGAACCTGGGAGGCTAACTGCACTAGGCATAGGCAACGGGCCTGAGGAAGATAGGCCCTTGCAGTGGTAGTATCCAGCCAGGCCCCTATGAACTCTAGGGACTGAGTAGGGGTGAGCTGGGACTTTGGGAGGTTTACCACAAGTCCCAGATACTGCAGAATGTGCCTTGTGCAGTCCAGGGAAGTCTGGGCCTCTGACTGAGATGGAGCTCGGATGAGCCAGTCATCCAGGTATGGGAATACAAATATTCCCAGAGTGCGAAGAAATGCAGCTACTACTGCTATGCATTTGGTGAACACTCTTGGAGCAGAGGCCAGTCCGAAAGGAAGCACCCTGTATTGGTAATGTTTTCCTTGGAAAAGAAAACGGAGGAAACTTCTGTGAGATGGATGGATGAGGACATGTGTGTACGCATCCTTGAGATCTAGAGAACAAAGCCAATCCTGACTCTGAAGGTATGGAAGGAGAGTGCCCAGAGAAAGCATCTTGAATTTCTCCTTGCATAGAAATTTGTTCAATTCTCTGAGCTCTAATATGGGTCTGTAGCCCCCTGTTTTCTTTGGGATCAGAAAGTAGGGGGAGTAGAACCCTGACCCTTGTTGAAGAAGGGGGACTTCTTCTATTGCCCCTTGGGCAAGAAGGGTAGCCACCTCCTGACCTAGAAGGTCGAGAAGAGATGTTGGAGAATTGAAGTGTCTCACCATGGTGTGAGGAGGAAGGTTTGAGAAATGAAGTTTGTAGCCCTCCCTTATGATGGAGAGGGTCCACTGCTCTGCTGTAATTTGCTCCCATCTGGGAGCAAAATGAGCTAACCTTCCTGGAATGGGGAGAGGCGCTGGCTGTTTCAGAGCCAGAAAGGCTAAGTTCTCTAGCATCAAGTCAAAAGCCCTGAGGAGGCTGGGTCTGCTGAGTTGCAGCAGCCCCTGTAGGCTTAGGCCTGGCCTGTTTAGGTTGCTGACGCTTAGCAGCAAAACGACCTGTACATGATTGTTGGCCAGAAGCAGGATGGAATCTGCCTTTCTTGAAAAAGACTTCTTGAAAGGCTTTTTCTTGGCAGGAATGGAGGTTGACTTTGAAAGTCTATCCAAAGCAGAATTTTCTGCATCCATTTGAGTGGCTTTTATTTGCCAATCTTTGCCAAACAGGTTTTCTCCTGTACAGGGAAGATTTCCCAAGCCATCCTAGACCCAAGATTCTAGATCAGAAGCCTGGAGCCAAGCAATTCTGCGAGCAGCTATGGCAATGGCCGAAGCTCTGCTGGCACCCTCAAAGGAGTCAAAGGCTGCACGGTTGGAAAACTTTGAAATATCTTGAGTATGCTTAAGCCAAATAAGAAATTCTTCCCTTTTATCCTCTGGAAGAAAAGGGAGGAAAGTGTGCAGCTTATCTGCAACTTCTTTCAGAAACATACCCATATAGAGACTATAGGAGTTGATTCTGGCAATGAGCATACTGGCTTGGAAGATTTTCCTACCAAAAGCATCCAAGGTCCTGCATTCTCTTCCTGGAGGAGCAGAGGAGTGTCTTTTTGCACTCTATCTTTTTCATAGCTGACTCCACCACAATAGAATGGTGAGGAAGCTGTGTTTTATGAAAACCAGGACAAGGAGGGACACGGTACATAGTGTCCAATCTACGAGAATGAGGAGAGATAGTGAGAGGAGTCTCCCATAAGTCAATCATGTGATCATAAAGAATCTCATGAATTGGCAAGGTGACTGCCTCCTTAGGAGCCTTAGAATAACCTAAAATATCCAATTTTTTAGCTCTAGGCTCTGATTCAGAGGTTACTGAAATAGAAAGTCCTTTAGCCACTTCTCTTATGAAGTCTTGAAAGGACAAGTCCTCTGGAGGAGACATTCTTCTTTTTGGAGAAGGCGGCTCTTCAGTCAGAGCTATAGATACTTCAGCAGACTCCTCCGATGCATCAGAGTCTTCGGAGGAATCAAAGTATCGACTGTCAGGGTGCTCTCCCAAAGCTCGGTACGCATATCGAGCGGTATCGACATCGGGCGTCATCGGGACCGGTTTGGTACCGATGGGCATCCCTGGACAGGGAACCGCTGCAGTCGGCATCCTGCTCGATGTCGATGCAGTCGGTACCGGTACCAACACGGGTGCCGGTACAGGAGCCGATACCGACAACGGAGTTTGTTGTGGTATCAGCGGCGTCGCAGCTTGAATGAAGGCCGTGATAGCCTGCTGCATGGATAGAACATTGTGATCCATCGACGCCATGAATGCCTGGAATTCGGTACCGGAAGGTTGCGCCGGTACCCCAGAACATTCTAACAGGTGATCGGTCGAGGCCGTGCCATCGATGCCAACCTGTAACCCCATAGGAGGAGCTTTGGAAGCCAGAGCTTCCCGCTGGGGTTGTTTTGCCGGTGCGGAATCCTCGAGGGCAAGCCCGGAGGCATCTCGATGCTTGGAAGGATATCTACCCTTCGAGGACCGGCTGGATTTATGTTTGGTTACCTGAGATCCATGGGAGGAAGTAGAGGCCCTGGAAGACGTCGATGCCACTGAAGCTGCATCAGAGGGAAAGAGCACATGGAGCTTAGCTGCTCGGCTCTGTAAACCTCGTTTAGACATCAAGGAGCAGGACGAACAATCCAAAATGGAGTGGTCAGGACCCAAACATTTAAGACACCATTCATGGGTGTCGGTGACAGAAATAGTACCGCTGCACTTAGTGCATTTTTTAAACCCGGAGGCTGGTTTTTCCATGAGGAAAATTTCTCCTGAGGACTATAAAATAATTTATATTTTCAAGATAAAGCAACAATGTTCTGCAGAAAGCCTGACTTCTCATCCAGTCAGATATTAGCAACAGACCTAGAAGAAGTGGGTCTGACAATAGAGTCAGCTCCTCAAATGACGTCAGAAAAACACGTAAGGACACCTCAGAGAGCTTTCTCGTTTGCTGCGCCTTCCATCTGGAACTCACTACCTAATGATCTGAGAGCAGCTCAGGACATCAATGACTTTAGAAAGCAACTGAAAACGGTTTTGTTTATGGAACACTACGGTCATGCAATCAACTAATTAATTTTTAAGAAAGCAAATCATATATATATACATTGTATAATAGCTCACTTTATAGTATAGCTCACAATGTAGATAGTGCACCTTATCCCAAGACATTATATCATATATCTACAAACTATGTATATTTTATCACTGAATGTTTCACTTTTACTTATTATATTTTCATTTGTTGAACCGCTTTGATTGTATGATAAGGCGGTATAAAAATCCAATTAAATAAATAAATAAAATAAATAAATAAGGCCCAAAGAGGAAAAACACACTAAGTGAGGGAAAAATATGTTTTTTGTTTTTTTTTAATAAGAAAAGAAAGAAAGACCAGCGGTACCGGTCCGACGTCGGGGAAGGCAGACGCGCGACCAAAGAAATAAAATAAAACAAAGAACTTCTTCAGCGGTGACAGGAACATGACCTGCTGGCTCTGCGGAAAAGAAGAACTGGGGAGAGGCGGTTAGGAAAGGTGGGAAGGCAGCGCGCAGGCGCTGTGGGATGCTCCCAAAAGCTTTCCTTTTTGGGAAGCTAGGGAGCGTACCCGCGCAGGCTCCGTCGGTACCGACGTACCCATATGTGAAGACTCATTCCTGCTTGTTCCTGGAGATATATTCTTCCGAACCATGTGTTCTTGGGAAACTGTCAGTTTTCCCCTATTATCTAGTTTAAAAGCTGTTCTCTCTCTTTTTTAAATGTTAATGCCAGCAGCCTGACTCCATCCCGGTTAAGGTGGAGCCCATCCCTTCGAAAGCGCCCTTCACTTCCTCAGAAAGTTGCCCAGTTCCTAACAAATCCAAAACCCTCTTCTTTGCACCATCGTCTCATCCACTCATGGAGACTCTGCAGCTCCGCCTGCCTTTTGGGCACTGCGCACGGCACGGGAAACATTTCAGAGAATGATACCATGGAAGTTCTTGATTTCAACTTCCTATCTAAAAGCCTAAATTTGGCCTCCAGAACCTTCCTCCCATATTTCCCTCTGTCATTGGTACCAACATGTACCAAGACAGCAGACTTCTCCCCAGCACTATCTAAAATCTTGTCTATGTGGCGCATGAAGTCCACTACCTTGCATCAGCCAGGCATGTTACCATGTGATTCTCACGCCCACCAGCCACCCAGCTATCTACATGCCTAATGACTGAATCATCCACTATAATGGCCATCCTAAACTTTCCCTCATGGGCACATGACTCTGCAGAAATCTCCTCAGTGCAAGAAGGTGTAACATCTCCTGGTGGACAGGTCCTAGCTACAGGATCACTTCCTGTCTCACCAAGGTGGTGCTCTCCTTTCACAAGACCTCTCTCCTCCATGGGGCTTCAATACTATGTCCCTGTAGGTCTCGCCTATGTACCTCTCTGACTTCCTTATGTCTTCCAAGTCTGCTACTGTAGCTTCCAGAGATCGCACTCGTTCCTTGAAAGCAAAGAGCTCTTTGCACCTAGTGCATACGTAAGGCCTATCACCAACTGGGAAAAAAAACTGTACATGTGACACTCAAAAAAGACTGGATAACCTCCATCTCGTTGCTGGATTGCTGACTGCATCTTATTTTTAAAGTTTTGTTTTGTTATTTAAGTTGTTTTAAGTTGCTAGGGATACTTGTATTAATCCAACAATACCAAATAAGTTTAAGGGACTTTGTTCACCTTAAGATTAATTATTTTCAGGGCCTTAACTCATCTATTCCTGATGAGGATAAGCAGCTGAACCTATAAGGGAATGTGAATACCACTCCCCCTTTAAAAAGTGCAAGACCCTATGAAGCTAGGATTATGCCTGGGGTGGGTGAGAGTCGGGATGGGAGAGAGGGAACTAACAATTAGTCAAGGCTGGCTTGTTACACAGGTCCCAGACCTGGGCTTCTAAGGGAATCTGTGACCAACTTCCTAGGTGATTCACACAGCTCTTGCTTTGATACAGGGAGTCTTTCAAAATGCCCCTTTGATTTGTCACTTGGCTTTAACACCTATTTAAAACAATTTCACAGGTCTCTTGCCCCCTATCTAGAAGGCCTCTTTGTAAAGGTCTCTAGACAGTTTATTGCTCAAAGAATACTGATCCTGTTTTTCCTTTTATGCTGTTATACTCTGATTTGATTTAAATTAAAGCTCTTTGCTGATACTAGGCCCTGGCTGAGTATTAAATTTAAACTAAAAGCTCTCTGCTGGGTTTTAATGTCGATTGGCACATCCCTGCTGCAGTGTCATCTAAGAGTAAGGGGATCCTGGATTCTCTACAGGGAGAACTATTCCAGCAACTGGTAACAGAATCCACATGTGAAGGGGCCATACTGGACTTGGTGCTTACCAATGGGGAAAGTGTTTCTGATGTCATAGTGGGAAATCGTCTCACATCCAGTGATCACCAGATGGTGGGGCTCAGTATTATGACTAGGGCTGATAAAATCCATTCAAAAGCGAGGGTCTTAGACTTTAGGAAAACCAACTTTGCCAAGATGGGACACAGTATCTCAAGGAGTCGTTAGCGGGATGGGAAGAGCTGGGGGATGTAGAAATGTAATGGGCAAAACTGAAAAGGGATATTTTAAAGGGAACAAACCTTTTTGTTAAAAAGGTAAATAAATGTAAAAGGAAAAAAAAAAAGAGGCCACTATGGCTCTGAGAAGAAGTACATAAGAATATAAAGTATGCCATATTGGGTCAGACCAAAGTTCCATCAAGTCCAGTATCCTGTTTCACACAGTGGCCAGTCCAGGTCAGACGTACCTGTCAGGTTCCCAAAAGTAGCTGAAAAGGTGAAGAAAAAGAGGGTGGCCTTCATAAAATACAAGAGATCACAGAGAGAGGAAGGCAAGCATCAATATTTGGAAAAAACTTAGAGAAGCTAGCAAAGTAGTCAGGAAAGCAAAGATACAAACAGAAGAAATAGCCAAAGCAATAAAATGGAGGAGGGGGGAGACATTTTTCAGGTATGTTAATAAGAGGAAGGGCAAAAATGGTATTATGAGACTCAAGGGTGAAGCAGAGGAATACGTAGAAGCTGATGAGGATAAAGCAGAATTGCTTAACAAAATATTTCTTCTGTGTTCACAGATGAAGGGCCAGGAGCAGGACCTCAAAACACCCAGAAAAAGGAACAAAAGCAATGAGGATCTTGAGCAATTTTCAAAATATTGTGTTCATGAGGAACTAGCTAAACTAAAAGTAGACAAAGCAATGGGACTGGATGGGATACATTCAAGAATATTGAAGGAACTTAGTGACGTTCTAGCAGCTCCACTGGCTGACCTTTTCAATGCTTCTTTAGAGTTGGGAGTGGTCCCAGAGGACTGGAGAAAGGCACATGGTCTCTCTACACAAAAGCAGAAGCAAGGATGAGGTTGACAACTACAGGCCAGTTAGTCTAACTTCTGTGGTAATTGAATTATTGAAAACGCTGCTAAAAGAGAGAATAATGAGGTTTCTGGAGTCCAATGGGTTGCAGGATCTGAGGAAGCATGGGTTTACCAGAGGCAGGTCTTGTCAGACAAATCTGATTTATTTTCTTTGACTGGGTAACCAGGGAGTTGGAATGAGGGAGAGCCACAGATGTGGTGTACTTAGATTTCAGTAAAGCCTTTGACACTGTTCGAGTCATCTTATAAACCAACCTGCACCCTAGGGATGGATCCTAAAGTGACTCACTGGGTTAGAAATTGGTTGAGTGGGCTGTGACACAGGGTACAGGTAAATGGAGCTCACTCTGAGGAGGTGGTTACCAGTTGTGCGCCACACGGATCTGTCCTTGGTCAGATTCTTTTTAACATCATTGTTAGTGATATTGCGGAAGGGCTGTTGGGTAGGGTTTGCCTCTTTGCAGATACCACCAAAATCTGCAATAGGGTAGACACCCAGGAAGGAGTAGATAACATGAGGAGGGAACTAGCTAAGCTTAAAGAATGGTCAAGAATTTGACAGCTGAGATTCAAATGGTAAAAAAATGCAGGGTCATGCATTTGGGCTGCAAAAATCCAAGGGAGCAGTACAGTGTAGGGGGCAAAATACTTCTGTCCATGGAAGAGGAGCAGGATCTGGATGTGAATGTTTCTGATGATCTTAAAGTGGCTAAAAAGGTAGAAAAGACAGCGAAAGCTAGAAGGATGCTTGGGTGGGTAGGGAGAGGAATGGCCAGCAGTAAAAAGGAGGTAATAGAGCCTTTGTATAAGTCTTTGGTGTGACCTCATTTAGAGCAGTGTGTGCAATTCTGAAGTCCACACCGTCAAAAGAATATAAACAGCATGCAGCTGGTGCAGAGGGTGGCTACTAAAATGATTAGTGGTCTTCAATATAAAGCATATGAGAACAGACCTAAAGATCTTAATATGTATACGTTAGAGAAAAGGCAGGATAGAGGAGATATGATAAAGATTTAAACATGATACCTCCATGGCATAAACGCATAAGAGCAGAGCCTCTTTCAATTGAATGCAACCTTTGCTACAAAGGGACGTAGGTTGAGGGTGAAAGGGGATAGACTTAGGAATTATATGCAGAAATATTTCTTTATGGAAAGGGTGATAAATGCATGGAATAGTCTCCCAGTGGAGGTAGTAGAGACAAGACAGTATTTAAATTCAAATAGGGTAAACAGAGGATTTCTAAAGGAAAAAAGGGGACTATTGTAGTTGATATGAAAGGGCAGACTAGATAGGCCATATGGTCTTTTTCTGTCGTTAAGTTTCTAGGTTTCTACTTTAACCTGCAAAAAAACTGTCTCCACATCCCTTTTTACTACAGTCTGATACATCCTGAGCTGTGGATATTCTAAAAAGGAATGCACCCGATTTCCTGTTTGAAACACAAGTCTTCCACATTCCTCTCCTTGCTATAATCTCATACATGCTCCTTTCTCTATAGGAATATAAGCTCTGTGACGTTAACATATCTCTTGAAGAATTTCACTGGTAGTAGTTTAACTTACACCCACAAAATTTCTTTAAAATGAGCTGTCGATATTTCCTCTTCCACATCCCTGGACGAAGATGCCACCCAAGGACCCCAAAGAGGGTCTCCTGGGCATCTCTTCCCACTGTGTACCACATCGAGACCCTATTGAACTTACGTGGGCTCTGCATAAACAATCAAGCATATTACATTTTAGATTACCCCCTACCTGTACTCTCTAGAGTATAATAGTGTCTTATTTGCAAATAAGCTATCAAGTGTGTATTGAGATTGCCCGATTTCTATGTAATTTGGTCAAAGGTGGGAAAACCACTCCTTGCATTCTACAGCCTATTCAAAGTTATTTACAACTTTTATTTACTCACTGAACAAAATGGGGGCCCTTCCTGTTCTGGGGCAAACTCCGGGTTGCCCACTAATGTATGAAAAGGGAAGCTTCCCTTTACCTTTCCCAACCTCTCCTACAGCATTCTCAAGCTTTCCTAAACAGCTACAGGAATCTGTCTCAAAGTCCCAGTTTCTGCCAATGATGAAATTAGACCTTACCTATGGAGGTTGAGAATTCCAGGCTTTTGGTGATGTCATTCCATGAAAGGGACAGCACAGTTACTTACCTGTAACAGGTGATCTCTGGGAACAGCAGGAATTAGTCCTCACATATGGGTACGTCGGAACCGACGGAGCCTGCGCGGGAAAGCTCCCCAGCTTCCTAGAATGGAAGCTTTTGGGACCTCCCACTGCACATGCGCGCTGCCTTCCCGCCTTCCTGAACAGCTCTCCTCAGTTTCGAGTTTATAGCTGAGACAATAGAGAGAGGACAGGAAGACAGATAGATAGAAGATACAACTCCTAGGGGAGGTGGGTGGGTTGTGAGGACTAATTCCTGCTGTTCCCAGAGATCACCTGTTACAGGTAAGTAACAGTGCTCTCTCCAGGACCAAGCAGCACAAAGTCCTCACAAAGGGGGACTCCCGAGCTGAGATGCCGGGGCGATCCCCTCCAAGGGTTCGCCATCTTCGTATGGATCTCAGGCATCCATCCTGGGAAGGTGGGCAGGAGTTGTCTAAGAATGGAACAGGTGTTTGAGGACAGCCTGGCCAAACAAGGCATCCCGGCGGGAGTCCTTGTCCAAACAGTAATGGGCTGTAAAGGTATGAACCGAGGCCCAGGTAGCGGCTCGACAGATCTGATCAATAGAAACAGAGTGCAGATGAGCCATAGAAGTTGCCATGGCTCTCACATTGTGAGCTGTGACATGGCCTTCCAGAGAAATGTTTTTACTCTGGTAAGCAAAGGAAATACACTGAGCAATCCAATTGGAAAGTGTACGCTTGGAGACTGGAAGTCCCAAATGTGAAGGATCAAAAGCCACGAAAAGTTGAGAAGACTTTCGATGTGGCTGAGTCCTATTAAGGTAAAAGGCTAGAGCTCTTTTACAATCCAGAGTATGAAGGTTCCTCTCTGCACTGGATGCATGAGGAGCCGGAAAAAAGACAGGTAGATATACCTCTTGATTAAGATGAAAAGGCGAGACCACTTTGGGCATAAAGTGGGGATTCGTCCTAAGGACCACCTTGTCATGATGAAATCTTGTATAAGGTGGATTAGCCACTAGAGCCTGCAGTTCGCTGATGCGGCGAGCGGAAGTGACTGCAATTAGGAATAGTACCTTCCAGGAAAGAAATTTCAAGGAGGTAGAAAATAACGGCTCAAAAGGTGGCTTCATAAGCTGACCAAGCACTAGATTCAAATCCCATGCGACCGGGGGGGGTCTGATGGGAGGTTTAGTGAGAGTCAGGCCTCTCATGAATCTTGCAACAAGAGGATGAGAGGAGATAGGTTGTCCATTTATAGGTTTCAGGGATGCTGAAATAGCACTTAAATGGACTCTTACAGAATTCGTCTTAAGGCCTGCATTGGAAAGATGCAGGAGATAGTCTAAGAGGGAATTCAAAGGAAGTGCCAGAGGGTCAAGGCCCTGCTGAGCACACCAAATGGAAAAACGTTTCCATTTGAAAGCATAAGACCGCCTCGTGGAAGGTTTCCTAGAGGCATGAAGGATATCTTTCACAGGTTGAGAAAGATTAAAGTCTTGAAGACTTAAGCCTTCAGTAACCAAGCTCGGAGATGTAGGGATTTGGGGTTTGGGTGCCACAAAGTCCCCTCCTCCTGAGACAGAAGGTCTGGTGCAGCTCCTAAGTCCAGGGAGGATCCCTGGGAGAGCTGTAGAAGCAGAGGGAACCACACTTGGCGTGGCCAGCGTGGAGCTATGAGGATCATAGAGCCGTGATCTCTCTGGAGTTTGAATAGAGTCTTGGGAATCAGCGGAATGGGTGGAAAGGCATATAGGAACGCCTGACCCCAATGGAGGAGAAAGGCGTCCGTGGCCTGAGCTTCCTGACACGGAGTCCTGGAACAGAACCGGGGAAGTTTGGCATTCCACGGACTTGCAAAGAGGTCTATGTCCGGGGTCCCCCATTCCTGAAAGATTCTGCTTATCTGGTCCACGTGTAGGGACCACTCGTGTGGCAGCAGAACTCGACTGAGCCTGTCTGCTCGAGAGTTTTGAACTCCTGGAAGATACACTGCTAGCAGATGAATTTGGTGCTCTCTGGCGAAGGCCCATAATCTGAGAGCTTCGTTGCAAAGCGACAGAGAGCCCGTCCCTCCTTGTTTGTTTATGTAAAACATGGCCACTTGATTGTCTGTCTGAACCAGGACAGTCAGGTTGGCAAGGAGGGTATAGAAGACCTTGAGGGCAAGGTAAATTGCTCGCAGTTCCAGGAGGTTGATATGAAGGGTGGCCTCCTGTGGAGACCAAGTGCCCTGAGTGGAGAGAGTTAGCAGATGGGCTCCCCACCCCAATTGGGAGGCATCTGTTGTGAGGGTTGCGTTGGGTAGCAAGGGCTGAAAGGGAGCCCCCAACAACAGATTCTTGGTGGATATCCACCAATGGAGGGACCAAGACAGACGGTTTGAGGTTTGTATTTGGTCTGAGAGTGCTCCCGACGCCTGAGTCCACTGGGTGGCCAGGGTCCATTGAGCTGCTCTCATATGAAGACGAGCATAGGGCACCACATGTACTGTGGAGGCCATATGGCCCAGGAGGCGTAGCATTTCCCTGGCTGTCAAGTGAGTACTGGACTGGGCTTGGGAGGCCAAGCTCAGCAGACGCTGACCCCGAACCAGTGGAAGGTAGGCTCTTGCAGTGGTGGTGTCCAACTGGGCCCCTATGAATTCTAGAGACTGAGTAGGGCTGAGTTGAGACTTGGGAAGGTTTACCACCAGTCCCAGATACTGCAGAAGGCTCCTTGTGCGGTCTAGGGAAATCTGGGCCTGCGACTGAGTTGGAGCTCGAATGAGCCAGTCGTCCAGATATGGGAATACGAAAATCCCCATGCTTCTGAGAAATGCGGCTACGACTGCCATGCATTTGGTAAAGACTCTTGGGGCAGAGGCGAGACCGAAGGGAAGTACTCTGTATTGGTAATGACTTCCCCTGAACAGAAAGCGAAGATATTTTCTGTGGGATGGATGGATGAGTAGATGTGTATACGCATCCTGCAGGTCTAGAGAACAAAGCCAGTCCTGACTCTGAAGGTATGGAAGGAGAATGCCCAAAGAGAGCATTTTGAATTTCTCCTTGTACAGAAATTTGTTCAATTCTCTCAGATCTAGGATTGGTCTGAATCCCCCTGTCTTCTTTGGAATGAGAAAATAGGGGGAGTAGAAACCTGACCCTTGTTGATGAAGAGGAACCTCTTCTATGGCCCCTTGGGCAAGCAGAGAAGAGATCTCCCGATCCAACAGGGCTAGGAGAGGAGATGGAGAATTGAAGGGTCTCACCATGTGATGAGGAGGAAGGTTGGAGAAATGAAGTTTGTAACCCTCTCGGATGATAGAGAGGGTCCATTGCTCTGTTGTGATTTGTTCCCATCTGGGAGCAAAGTGAGCTAACCTTCCAGGTATGGTGAGAGGTTCTGGCTGGTCCAGAACCAGGAATGGCAAGTTCTCTAGGGGCAAGTCAAAACCCCTGAGGGGGTGGAGCCTGTTGAGCTGCAGTAGCTGCTGCAGGCTTTGCTCTTTTTTCTTTCGTTTGCTGACGTTTAGCCGCAAAACGAGGTTGAGAAGATTGCTGGCCAGTATTGGAAGCATATCTGGCCTTCTTATAATAAGGCCTCTTGAAAGACTTCTTCTTAGTGGGAGTAGAAGTGGACTTAGAAAGTCTCTCTAAGGTGGCATTTTCAGCGTCCATTTGAGTGGCTTTAACTTGCCACTCTGCACCGAATAAGTTCTCACCTGTACAGGGCAGATTCCGTAAGCCATCTAGAACCCAGGGTTCCAGATCAGAAGCCTGGAGCCAAGCCAGACGTCTGGCTGCAATAGCAATGCCAGAAGCTCTGCTGGCTCCCTCGAAGGAATCAAAGGCAGCTCTGTTGGAGAACTTAGAAACATCTGAAAGTTGTTTCACTACAGAAAGGAAGTCCTCCTGTTTATCCTCAGGGATAAAGGGGGCAAAATGCCGCACTTTCTTGGCAAGTTCCCCTAGGAACATGCCCATATAGAGGCTGTAGGAATTAATCCTGGCTATAAGCATACTAGCCTGGAAGATTTTCCTACCAAAAGAGTCCAGTGTCTTACATTCCCTTCCTGGAGGTGTAGAAGAGTGCCTTTTAGTACTCTTGATCTTTTTCATTGCAGACTTTACCACAATGGAGTGGTGAGGCAATTGAGTTTTCTGAAAACCAGGAGAAGGAGGGACCCGATACATGGTGTCCAACCTACGGGAATAAGGAGACAGAGTTAAAGGGTTCTCCCAGAAATCCATCAATTGTTCCTGAAGGATTTCATGGATAGGCAGGGTAACTGCTTCTTTAGGAGACTTAGAGTATCCTAAAATATCCAACCTTTTTGACCTTGGTTCCCTTTCAGAGGAGGTAGTGATAGAAAGGCCTTTAGCCATTTCTAAAATAAAGTCCTGAAAGGACAAATCCTCTGGAGGAGACATTCTCCTTTTTGGAGAAGAAGGTTCCTCAGGAAGGTCAAGGGAGAGCTCTGCAGACTCATCAGAGGAGCCAAAATCCTCAGAGGAATCGGTGTATTCTCTAGTTTCCTCCAACGCACGATACGCATACCGATCGGTATCGACATCGGGCGTACCGGGTATGGAAGCGGTATGGAGCGAAAGCCCATACGGTACCGATTTGCGTTTAGAAGAGGAAGGCCTGGGTTCCGGCATGGCGGACGATACCGGAACCGGGCCCGGAACCGCTGGAAGCGGTACCGATGGCGTTGCAGCTTTAATGAAAGCCATGACGGCCTGCTGCATGGATTGGACAGTATTGCCCATAGACGCCACGGCTGCCTGGATGTCGGTACCGGTATGGGCCGGTACCCCAGAGCAGTCCAACAGGTGATCTGTCGAGGCCGTGCCATCGATGTCAACCTGTAGCCCCTGAATTGGCGTTTTGGAAGGCAGAGCTTCCCGCCGGGGCTGTTTGGCTGGGGCAGGGTCCTCAAAACTAAGAGCCTCTCGATGCTTTGAAGGAGATTTGCCCTTTGAGGACTTGCCCACAGAAGGTTTGGTTACCTGAGATCCATCCGGAGATGATGACCTGGATGACTGTGATGTTGGATTCTCTGAAGCAAACAGCACATGGAATTTGTTGGCCCGGTTCTGCAGCCCACGCTTAGACATTTGGGAGCAGGAAGGGCAGTCCGGAATGGAGTGGTCAGGCCCCAAACATTTAAGACACCATTCATGGGTGTCTGTGACTGATATTACAGCAGTACACTTGGTACACTTCTTAAATCCAGGGGCTGGCTTCTCCATGTGGAGAATTCAAGTAGGCCTGAAGGCCTAACTGAAGTGACCAAGTGCTGAAAAATAATAAAAGAAAAAGAAAATAATTTTTCAAGAAAGAAAAAGGAAGACCGGCGATACCGGTATCGGTATGGGAAGGCAGGTACGCGGTCTAAAGAAACAAAACAAAAAACTACAATTTCTTCAGCGGTGACAGGATACACGACCTGCTGGCTCCGCGGAAAAAGAGAAACTGAGGAGAGCTGTTCAGGAAGGCGGGAAGGCAGCGCGCATGTGCAGTGGGAGGTCCCAAAAGCTTCCATTCTAGGAAGCTGGGGAGCTTTCCTGCGCAGGCTCCGTCGGTTCCGACGTACCCATATGTGAGGACTTATTCCTGCTTGTTCCTGGAGATCAAACTCCTCCCTCCAAGCCAGTATCTAAATAGCAAAGCAGATGCAACAAGCACCAGTTTCCAGTACAAGCTATATACACCTATATACAGTTATGCCTATCTACCTCCGACAGAAGAATCAGAACTCTGCAAGAGCCCGAGATCCTCAAGAGGTCAATAGATCCCCCGATCACTGGAAACCAAAGACGGACCTCCGCAGACACACTGGATGCAAACCCACATACTGACAATCTTAACCAGGCTTGTGCAGATATCCAAAAGAAAACCCTTGGGTGGGCACTGGATTGGAGAGGCTATAGGAAAGAAAATTAGCAGGCAAGTCCTAATTTCACCTTCCATAGTATCTCTCCAGTCCAGTCCAAACTACCGGGATGTACCAGAGCAGTACTTAAACGCGGGTGGGACGCGCAAGACCGTCCTCCAAGACACGAGCTCCAAACTGAGCATCTGATCTTGCCTGCACGTCTAACCAATAATGTTTCACAAAGGTGTGAAACGATGACAAGGTCGCCGCCCTGCAAATGTCTGCAGGAGGCACCAGACTGCTCAGGAGGCGGCTTGTGCTCTAGTGGAGTACACCTGCAACCCCAGAGGCAATGCCTGTGATAAGGAAGCTTATCATAGTTCAGGAAGAAATAATACAAGAGGTGAATTGGCTCTGAATAAGCAACCTGTGCTGGCTGGTAAAAGCACTAAAACAGAGTGTTTATTTAAAAGACTACCAGACCCAGAATGCACTGGTTTACAGAAAGCCTCTAGGAGAGCTGAAGTAGGGAAACGTGTGCCTAATCAGAGAAGCAATGATGTAATCCCTAATCACACATCTCCTAGGGCAGGGCTTAATTCAGAACACCTGCAGGGTGCTAGGGTGGAGCGGCCATCTAGGCACTTTAAAGCTAGAAGAAATTCATCATACAGACAGCAAGGAGAGCAAAGACTGCAAGGAGAGCAAAGACAGCAAGGACAGCAACGGGAGCTGGAGAAGGAGAGACTGATCGTGAACAGAAGGAAGAACAGCAAGACGCCCAGAAGGTCTAAGAAAGGAGCCCAAGGCAGTACGTATGCTGGGAGAGATTCCTGGGGCAAGCATTCTTCATTGGACTGGAAGAAGCCAGAGGCTTGGAGATATACAGCCAGGAACCCTCGGACAGCACCTGTAAAGGAGATGGCTGCATCTACAGAAAGAAGGAGCTCTAATACCTATTTAGGGAGGTATGGAAAAAGAGACCTGAAGTCCAGAGATTCTGACTGGACAGCTGGGAACAGAAGCTTTGCTACCTACTGGCCAAAATACCCAGAGAGGAAGCCTAATGGCAACGTGATCTCAGGTATGAACTCTGATCTGTTCCCTAGCTTTGCACAAGGAAGACAGCAGGGAAACAGTTTCTATCCTGGTAGAGATCAGTTAGAAAAATCCTCTGAGCCAGTGTTTGAAAGTGATCCTATGATATTTCAAGAGCAAGGGGAAATATCAAATGAGGAAGTTGAATGTATGGATTGTTCTCCTTCCCAGGAAAGTTTCTTTGAGAGAAAGCTTTGGGGAAAGTTGGAGCCACGTGGAGAGTGGACCAGCAATGGTTTGCAGCTGGTTAAGCACCTGTGATTAGAGCAAGGCACAAGTGCACGTGGGACTTTGGAAAAAAAGCTTCTTCTCTTTGTGAAAGGAAGAAAGCTGGTTTTTTTGATAAAGAGAATTTTCCTTTTGGGTTTAGTTTTCATTCCAGCACTGCTAAGAAAGTTTATTAGCAGGGGCTAGAAGACCGACCTTATCTGTTCCATCAAGGTCTTTACTAAGTTATTGCATAAGTAATTCAGTTGCCTTAATTGTTTTGTTTCCTGAATAAAACTCCTGAAGAAATTATCCTGTTGATATTCCCTCGCACAGATATGCTTGGTAACAACACCCTATAAATAAAATCTGTTTTCTGCTTTACACTCGAGCAACTACAATTCTTTATTCTTGTTAAACGGCTAGTTTTTGTGTGAAGGAACTACAAGACCCACAATCCTTTGCAAGTCAAGTAAATTCATGTCCTTGCCAAGATTGTGGAACTTTCACACCAAGCACCCCCGGTTTACATGCCTTACATCGCAACAGATAAGTGGAAGCAATGGCTTCCTTGAGCCACCAAGCAATCGATGCCTTAGACGTAGCCTCCCCTTTACGAGACCCTCCATACAAGACAAACAAATGATCCAACTTGTGAAAGGGTTGAATGCGTTTCAAGTAACTATGAAGCACCCTGCGCATGCCTAGACAGGGGAGCTACTGGTCACTTTCCTCCGGAAAACCTGTCAACACCACTGTCTGCTTCAAGTGAAAGGCGGAAACTTGAGCAAAAACGGCAGCACAGGCCACAAAACCACCTTCTCCAAGAACAGTTAACAGGAAGGGTCCCGACAGGACAAAGCCTGCAATTCTGAAATCTGTCTGGCTGAGGACATGGCTGACCCTAAAAGCTCAAATGGAGCTTCCATCAACAGACAGGACCAAACTGAGTTCCCAACCGGGAACGGGAACATGTGCAAGAAGCCGAATGTGCCACACAGCCCTGAGAAACTGGCTGAAATCTGGTTGAGAAGCCAAGGCGACTCTGCACGTGACCCCGTTAATACAATAAGGCTTCCACCTGCATGCGAAGCAAGTTTAGGGCCAGACTCTTATCCACCCCACCTTGAAGAAAGGCCAAGATGTCCGGCACAGATGCCCCAAAGGCATTAGACCCCCTGTCAGCACAGCATACCTCAAACAACCTTCAGATGCACATGTAGGCCAAAGAGATGGACTGCTTCTGCGCCCGCAAGAGCCAAAATCACTGCAGGAGAATAGCCTCTGTTTCTCAACTGCATCCTTTCAATAGCCAGGCCATATGTGAGAACAGACCCATCTATGGCATGCGCACCAGACCCTGCGACAGTAGATCCATCCGATTCTGTAATCTATAAGGTGCTGTGAACAACAATTTGATCAAGTTTGCATACCAAGGCTGCCGTGGCCTGTCTGGTGCCACAAGAATCACTAGGCCGTGATGTGCATCTGCCTTCCGAATGACCTACCGATCAGAGGCCACGGAGTAAACACATACAGCAGACTCTCCGCTGGCCACAGCTGTGCCAGAGCATAGAGTCCTTCCGACATCGGTATGCGCCATGGAAGGTGGCCATCAGATCCAACACTAACTGCCCCCACTGCTGCATCAGACAATGGAACACAGGGTCCGCTAATGTCCACTTCCCTGGGTTGACTCATGTTCGATTGAGAAAATTGCTTCTGCATTTTCCTTGCCCGCGATGTGGGCCACTGATAGTTGCATAATTTGCGTCTCCACCCACTAAAGTAGTGGAGTGATCTCCCCAGCCAGGAGAGGACTCCCCGTGCTGCCCTGACGGTTGATATAAGCTATTGTAATCACATTGTCAGAGAATATGCCTGCCATCTTCCCCACTAGCAGAGTACGAAACTGCTACAATGCTAGGAAGATGGCTCTCATTGCCAGTCAATTGAAAGATTATGTCTGCTGCTCCTGAGACCAGAGTCCCTGAGTCAGCTGTCTCTGACAGTGAGCTTCCCAGCCCGTCAGACTGGCATCCATCATCACCACTATCCACTCCAGTGGCTCCAACGACACTCCCGCCAGCAAGTTTGGAGACCACAGCCACCACTCCAGACTGTGTTGAACCTCCGGCGGACAGACCAGTCTGCGCAAGAGAACGTGAAATTGCAGAGACAAGTGGGAGAGCAATGCCCTTTGTAGAGGATGCATATGTGCATGAGCCCACGGGACGAGGTCCAACGTTGTCACCATGGACCCTAAGACTTGTAGAAACGACCAAGCAGTCGGAGTCCTCTGCTTCAGGAACAGACGAAGTTGCCCCTGCAGCTTGCACGCACACTCCTCTGATAGAAAGATCATTCCCGACAGCATATCGAATTGGGTCCCCCCCTGGGGGCCATATCCCGATCCCCAGAAGACTCCCCCGAGGACAAGACCTATGATTCGGTCAGAACTGTGGTTCCCGCTAAAACAGCAGAAACCATTGCTGCAGCCGAGCGATCCGAATCTTCTGCCACCTGAGAAGTACGCTTTGAGGAACCCCCCCACTGAGTGCTGAAGATTTGCGCAGCTGGTCCCCGGGCTTCCTATTCGGCCTATTCACATAGCCTGTATAGGCTGACCATAGAAAGGTGACCCCTGTGCAGCCCACAGCTGCTGGGATGAAGACCCGGTAGTCTGGACTGGATTGGAGAGATGCAATGGAAACACCTTATTAATCTGCAACATACTGAAAAACCCATACAGATGATTTCAAGCCTCCAGCAGTCCTCCAGGGGCATACTTCTCCTGACCAGAATGCAGTTCACAAATCCATCTCATAATAGTAGCCACATTATAAAGCCGGATGTTAGGCAAACCCAAACCTCCCCCTCTCTTTTCCTAACATCAATTTAAGATAACCAATTCTAGCATTCTTCTTCTTGTATACAAACAGGCCTAGAATCGTTTTGTACATATTTTCTTTACCTGTTTTTAACCAAACTGGTGTCATTTGGATGGGATATATTAATTTGGGCAAAATGACCATCTTTACAATGGCTACCTGACCTATTACGGACAGAGGAAGATCCTGCCACTTTACACACAGAATTTTTTTTTATTATTTAAATTTGAAACAATTACATTTCACTTATAAAAGGCAAAACATCAAATCATATAACACAAGGAAAACAGACATCTCTCTCTCTATAAAAAAACCCCCCCACCACAAGATGTATAAGCCCACATCACGGAGAATAAAGCCAGACAAAAACTCAGTGGTAATAATTACAAGAAAACAGGCAAAGCCACAATAAGAGGATTACATAAATCAAATCTACACGACCTACTCTCTACCTCTGCTTATCTACCAGAAACGTTTCCAAGTGGGAGAGTTCTAAAAAGATATAAGACTGACCCTGCAACGTCAAAATACATTTGCAGGGAAATCGCAAATAAAAAGATGCATCCAGAGAAAGAGCACGCTGCCTTAACACTAAAAATTGCTTAAGGCATGCTTGAGTAGATCTAGTCCCATCTGGAAAGATATTTAATTTCTGCCCACTAAAAGGAACATCTTTATACTTAAAAAATAATTTTAATATCTTAAGCTTCATTGCTTCAGCAGTGAAAGTAACCACTAAGGTGTTCCTCTTTATAATAGTATCTGTGGAATCCTCTAAGAATTGAGTCAGGTTCTGACTGGCAGTGGGCTGAAGGGAGTCATATTTCCCCTCCTCCTCCGTTGCCACTCTAACCTGCTTAGGAATATAATGCATATGTGCCATATCCACAGAATGAGGTAACGTCAAAATTTCAGCAAAATATTTAGCTAACAAAATCTCTGATAACAAATGTGTCACCGGAAAATTAAAAAAGCAGAGATTACGAGCCCACTAGGTATTTTCTAAAGCTTCTAAACGAGCATGTATTGTGATAGGCTATGGCCTAGAATAGCCTGTAAAAGTATGTTATGTAGCAGAGGCCTGTATGGCCTGAGTCCCCAACCCCCACTGCAGAATATTATAGCTGAGCAGAGCAAAACGCCAGTAGAAGTTAGAAAACCTGCTTTAAACTGCTTTGATAAGAATGCAAGACTTTTCCATTGAGCTTGTTATGTTATTCACAGATGTATTTCAGTATTTTGATTTCACACAGTTTCTGTGCTGCGGAGTGACCTTGCAAGCAGAATGTAAGGCAGAGTGTATTATGTCTAGAAAACTGAGCCATGGCTAGAAAGGCCTGTGGGGGGGAGAACAGGTGGCCGGTCAGAGATCTCCATTGGATGGGGGTGAGGGGGGCCACCGGGACCAATGATGAGTTTGTCTGTGTAGAGCTGAGGAAGAAAGATATAAATGCTGTTTTGCTGAACTCCATGCTCAGACCATTTTGAATGTGACAAGTGCCTGAGACTGTGCACAAATAAACTGGTTTGAATCCTAGTAAATAGACTCCTGGTTTATTCGTTGCGGGCACTTCGCTACCACATATTCTTGGTTCCCTGACCAGGAAGGTGGGGTACTTGAATGGTGCGCAAGTGAATACTACCACGTATTACCGCCTCCAGGTTTGGTCTGGCTGGAACCGCGGCCGACCGACAGCAGAGAGGACCCCAGGCGCCGCCGGTCCCCTTGCATCGGAGGGTTCCGCCCTGCCTCGGCAGCCTGCTGGGTCCGGCCGGCCAACACCTCGAACCCTGAGAGGAGTCCAGGATTCAAACCAAGGTGGAACTGGTTGCGCAGCGCATTAGCTACCGGATCCGGTGAGTAATGATTTTTCTGGTTCTTAGTCAGTTAGCCTGGGAAAGTCTCGATACTAATATGGTATGGTAACAGGTAAAGGGAGTCTGATCAACTTCCAGGGCGGTCCTAGTAACCCTGCATGAGTATGCGTGGGGCGAAGCCACTAACCCTTTTGGTTTGGTACATTTTGGTTTAGTCAGTTAGCCCGGGAATTTGGTATATGCTAGCATGTTTGGTTGTGTGAAGTGTGCTTGAGAGGTCTTGCAATACAGACCGAGCGAGAGCGGACTCCTAAGTAGCGCAGTTCCTGGCCGGGTGACCGCGCCCAGGTCGCGAAAAGGAGGAAGCGTCTGGTGTTTGTCTCCCTCATTGTTCTGTGGGCTGTGCGAACCCCTTACCCGCAGCCATCCTATCCACCCTTTCTGTTTGCTGTCTTGTACGTCCTATGTCATAATGGGAGGGGCGGAGTCCGTACAAACTCCGTTGAACTGTATGATCACGAATTTTAAGAAGGGATTTAGTGGTGATTATGGGGTAAAAATGACACCGAACCCGCTTAGGAATAATGTATAGTAGGGTGTGGCCGGCGCTGGACGCCGTGTGGCCACCAGAAGGTACTTTTGATATTCAAATTGTGTCCCGTGTGCACAAGGTGGTGCGCAGTTATGATCCCGAACAGTTTTCCTACATAGATTCCTGGTTAGATATCTGTGAGAAACAACCCTCTTGGATGAGGTGTTGCCGTGAGGGGCAGTGTAGAATTATGTTAGCAGCTGCAACGGGAGTCCCTGCTAAGAAAGAAAAGCCCCCTATTTATGTAGCCCCAGAGCCTCCCGAGATCACGGGTTATCCACCCACATTCCTGTATACACCAGTCCCGTCAGCTCCATCAGTACCCTGAGTAGAGCCAGAGGTAGTGAGAGTACCTCTAGCCGAGGTACTTCCACCCGATCACCCACCTCCAACACCTGAAGACCAGATCCCTCCCCCAAGGAGAAGGCGGAGCCCTAGTCCTGAGCAGAGCTCTGAAATGGAACCATCATCCCCTGAAGAATCCGCTAGCGGAGGGTCAGATGCCAGTCCAGGGCCATCCACTCGTCCAAGCGCCAGCAGCACAATTACCACCGGATCCCCAAATCTGCGTTACGCCCTTAGAAGCAGAGCAGCGGGCCCGAGAGCAGTTCGCCAAATGCCACTGCGGCAAGTCCCAGGATTACCTATTGTAAATGAAGAGGGTCAGGTTGTGGTCGGACCGACCAGTCTAGTTTATGTGCCTTTCTCCACAACAGATTTATTGAACTGGAAAACGCATTATGCCTCTTATACTGAAAAGCCCCAAGATTTGACAGAGTTAATGTCCAGTATCATGCAAACCCACCAGCCCACCTGGTCTGACTGTCGCCAGCTCTTGGCTACCCTCTTTACTACTGAAGAGCGGGCACGGATAGTGCGAGCAACCACTAGATGGTTGGAAGAGAACCCTGAAGGCAGGAGAGACCTAAACCCCCAACAGGCAGCAGCCGTAGATTTCCCAAATGAAGATCCCAGGTGGGACCCAAATAGTGACGACGGAGAGAAGGCCCTCACCCGGTTTCGCCATGCCTTACTGCAGGGCCTAAAGAAGGGAGGGCAGAAAGCTATGAACGTTGGGAAAGTAGCGGACGTTCTTCAGCGCCCAGATGAAAGTCCAGCTGCTTTCTATGAACGATTAACTGAAGCCTATAGACTTTACACCCCCTATGACCCAGCAGCCCAGGAGAATTTACGCATGGTGAATGCCGCTTTTGTGAGTCAGTCCCAGGGAGACAAAATGGAAACTGCAGAAATTAGAAGGATTTGCGGGCATGAACTCAGCAGTTAATGGAAGTCGCACGAAAGGTATTTGTGAATCGTGATCAAGAATACAAAAGGGAAAGTGAAAGAAAGATGAAAAAGAAGGCAGATCTGCTCGCTGCAGCACTAGTGGAAGGACGCGGAGGAGGATATCCTAATAGAAGAACCAGAGGATGGGGAAGGGGCCGAGGGAGCGCTCGGCCCCCCTTAGGTGCAAATCAGTGCGCTTATTGTAAAGAAGGACATTGGAAGAATGAGTGCCCGAACATTAGCTCCACCCCCTGGAGGGGAGGCGGGAGCGCTAGAAGAGCGGGGGGGGGGGGGGGGATTCCCGCAACGAGGGGGGATGCAGTGCGCACAATTTCAGGAAGAGGCTGCCATAGAGGGAGTGGCAACCTCCGAGGACCATTTTATGGATGAGGACTAGGCCAGACCGGGCTCCAAGTTCGTCCTAGATCTGTCAAGTTACCCTGTAACTCCAGGAAAGAGAATCTTACTCCAATATGTAGATTTGCTTATAGCCACCAACAACGAAACTGATTGTGTGCAAGCTACCAGTGATCTCTTGCACCTCTTGAATGAAGCTGGATACAAGGTCTCGAGAGCCAAGGCACAACTGTGTCAGACAGAAGTGAAATACCTAGGGTTCTATCTGTCCAAAGGAACCCGGAAATTAGGACTTGAGCAAAAGGAAGCAGTATGCTGCATCCCAACCCCCACCACCAGAAAGCAGGTGCGGGCTTTCCTGGGAGCTGCAGGCTATTGCCGCATATGGATACCAAATTTTGCACTCATGGCAAAACCCCTGTACCGAGTCACAAAGGGAGTGGAACGATCCCCCTTGGAATGGGGCCCAGAATAAGATAAAGCATTTAAATCCCTAAAAGCAGCATTGATGTCATCCCCAGCTTTGGGACTACCAGATGTGCAGAAACCATTTCGCCTATATGTCCATGAGTCAAGTGGAAACGCATTGGGAGTCTTGACCCAGCCTCTTGGGTCTTGGCAGCGACCTGTAGCTTACCTGTCAAAACAATTGGATCCTGTTGCCAAAGGATGGCCACCTTGCCTGAGAGCTGTAGCAGCCACAGCCCTCTTGGTGAGCGAAGCGGACAAGCTCACCCTAGGACAAGAGCTCCAATTCACCGTACCACATTCTGTTTTAACCCTGATGGAACATAAAGGAAACCATTGGTTCACCAACGCTCGAATGTTGAAATATCAAAGTATGCTATGTGAAAATCCTTGACTGCAATTGGGTGTCAGCCAAACTCTGAACCCAGCTACCCTATTGCCAGCCGGTCCAGGCCCTCCTGACCATGATTGCTTGGAAGTAATGGACATTGTATACTCAAGTCGCCCAGATTTAACTGATATCCCTTTGGACCACCCAGACAAAACTTTCTTCGTGGATGGAAGTAGCCTCATAATTGAAGGACAGCGATGTGCTGGTTATGCAGTGGTGACCCTAGACATGGTAGCAGAATCGTCAGCCCTGACCCCAGGAACCTCAGCACAGAAGGCTGAATTGATAGCCCTCACACGCGCACTCAAAATCGGAACAGGAATCAGCCTGAATGTATATACAGACTCCAAATACGCTTTCACAACACTACATGCCCATGGCGCCCTGTACAAGGAGCGTGGATTAATCACCTCAGGAGGCAAGTCTGTCAAGTATGGCCCAGAAATATTGACTTTATTGGAAGCAGTATGGGCCCCCAAACGCGTTGCTGTAATGCATTGTCGAGGCCATCAAACTGGAGATGGAGAAGTGTCCCGAGGAAATAGATTTGCCGATGCCACAGCCCGAGAAGCAGCCATTGATGGACAAATCACTACCCCTAGTGTAACAATTCAAGCAGCCATATTTCCATTACCTCTTAGTGCATGGACACCCAGATATACCCAGACAGAGATGGACCATTACTGTCGACGTGAGGGGTGGCAACTATCAGAAACTGGATGGATAGTGTTGCCACCGCCTGAAGGGAGCTCACCCCCTGGTATGACCGTGATTCCTGAAGCCCTAGGCCCTGCCTTTGTCCAAGCCTTTCATCAAGCCACACACTATGGAAAAAACAAAATGGCAAACGCTCTGAAACCATACTTTTATATCTCATTGCTGGGACCTCTGACCACCTCAGTAGCCCGAAGATGTGTGACTTGTGCCAAGAACAATGCCCGACAAGGTCCTGTCCCACCCCCAAGAGTTCAATCAGTAGGAGTTACCCCCATGGGAAATATTCAAATAGACTTTGCAGAAATGCCACGAGCAAGTGGATATCGCTACTTGTTAGTCCTAGTCTGTACCTTTTCAGGATGGGTGGAAGCTTTTCCCACTAGAACTGAGAAGGCCAGGGAAGTCACTAAAGCCTTGCTCCATGATATCATCCCCCGGTTCGGAATACCTTTGACCATGGGGTCAGACAATGGGCCCTCTTTTGTATCACAAGTAACCCAGCAGCTAGCCCATGCCCTGCAAATACAATGGAAGTTACACACAGCTTACAGACCCCAGAGTTCAAGGAAAGTAAAGAGAATGAACCGAACCCTGAAGTCCCAGTTATCTAAGCTCTGTCAAGAAGTCCACCTAAAATGGCCCCAAGCTCTCCCCATGGCCCTTCTCCGAATACGTTCAGCCCCCACCACGCCATTAGGTGTATCCCCATTTGAGATTTTGTATGGGAGGCCCCCACCCATAATTCAGGGGATGAGGGGGAATATGAATCAAATTGGATCAGTAATCACTAGGCAAGAATTGTTGGCTCTAAGTTCTGTTTTACCTGGGTGCAAGACCGGTTGCCTATCAATCTAACAGAGCCGTTGCATCCTTTCAAGCCTGGAGCCTCGGTGTGGGTAAAAGAGTGGAAGAAGACACCGTTGGCGCCTCATTGGAAAGGGCCATATGTCGTTTTGCTATCAACCCCAACAGCAGTTAAAGTGGCAGAAATCGACTCCTGGATCCACCACAGTCGAGTAAAACCAGCAGCAGTTCCTGAGAGTCGCCCCTAGACCTCGATCGCTAATCCTGCATCACCGTTGCGACTCACGCTGCAAAGACAAGATCCGTCATTGTAAAGACTTTGCCAACCTGCTCCTGGACATCAAAGAAAGAGACGTCCTTCTGTTTTTGCATTATCCACATTTCAGACTCTATCATCCTTATCTACCTACCTCAACCAACCATTACCTACCTCTATCAACCATTTAGAGACTATGATCATGATGCTTACTAACTGTTTCATTCTTGTGGTAGCCGATGGAGCTCTTTTGAATGCTACACCCCAACTCTCAGATCCCACAAGACCAGTTTTCTTGGACTTTAGTACATGTGCTGCTACCTCTAATACATGTGCTGCTACCTCTCATACATGTACTGCTATTAATAGGAATGGTTCTTGGGGCTACCGCACTCCTGTGTATATGTTAGACCGTATTATACGTTTGCAAGCTGTTGTTGAAATTATAACCAATGAAACTAGTAGAGCACTAACCTTGTTAGCCAAACAAGCCACACAGATGCGTACAGCCATTTACCAGAACCGCTTAGCATTAGATTATCTGCTTGCAGCTGAAGGAGGAGTATGTGGCAAGCTTAATTTAACTAACTGTTGTTTGCAAATTGATAATGAAGGGCAAGCTGTAGAAGATATAGCCTATCACATGAGAAAGCAAACTTATGTCCCAGTCCAAACTTGGCATGGCTTGCAACTTGATGGCTGATTTGATTTGTGGTTTTCAGGTATGGGCGGCCTGAAGACACTTGTATTGATTGTATTACTAATTGTGGCTGTTTGCTTGTGCATCCCATGTTTCCTGCCCTTATGCTTGCGTATGCTGAACTCAACCATTGATAGTATTATTGACCGTAAGGCAGCTGCACAGATACTGGCAATGTGAGACTACTACCCTATACCACGGAGTGATCCCTCCACCCTAGTCTAAGGTACCATATGTGTGATTTGATTCTCACCCTCTCTCACTTGCGGGTGAGAATAATCAAAGGGGGAAATGTGATAGGCTATGGCCTAGAACAGCCTGTAAAAGTATGTTATGTAGCAGAGGCCTGTATGGCCTGAGTCCCCAACCCCCACTGCAGAATATTATAGCTGAGCAGAGCAAAACGCCAGTAGAAGTTAGAAAACCTGCTTTAAACTGCTTTGATAAGAATGCAAGACTTTTCCATTGAGCTTATGTTATTTACAGATGTATTTCAGTATTTTGATTTCACACAGTTTCTGTGCTGCGGAGTGACCTTGCAAGCAGAATGTAAGGCAGAGTGTATTATGTCTAGAAAACTGAGCCATGGCTAGAAAGGCCTGTGGGGGAGAGAACAGGTGGCCGGTCAGAGATCTCCATTGGATGGGGGTGAGGGGAGCCACCGGGACCAATGAGAAGTTTGTGTAGAGCTGAGGAAGAAAGATATAAATGCTGTTTTGCTGAACTCCATGCTCAGACCATTTTGAATGTGACAAGTACCCGAGACTGTGCACAAATAAACTGGTTTGAATCCTAGTAAATAGACTCCTGGTTTATTCGTTGCGGGCACTTCGCTACCACAGTATGAGTAGAGAGTGGAAGTACAAAAGGACTGCACTTGAGCTTCCATTTGGGGCAAAGAAATATGCACAACGGGGAGCCTAGTATCAATTTCTGATATCTTCTCCACTGCAGCTACAGTAAAATTACAGAGGAAAACAACCATTGAGGATAATTTAGTATCTATAGTGCATACTGCCCCCCACAGGTCTTTAAGAGTAATCTCGCCATCAGAAGATGGCGTGGGCAAAATTGCAGCTTCTGAAAAAACCACTGGTGTAGATAATTGAACCTGGGATCCCTCCAACCCAGTTCTATAGGGAGGAGTCCCCGTTATAATTGAAGATAACAGAGGTACAGGGTGTGGAGGCGGCAAAGGTGCCCCGGAGCTAAAGGTTGCTCCCTTGTGGGAAGGCATTCCAGACTGCAAGGGGACTAAATATCTGTCCAGTGGGCCAAAGATTTTACCTGAGGATGATGAACCAACTTAAATCTTCGGGCCCCCTCTGTTCTTCCACTTCCCCATTACTCACAGTTCTTACTCAGTGCGTGGAGCATTGTCTGAGCACCAAAGGTCAAGCCCCTTAGGAACACGACCCACGGTAGAGTTCTATCATAAATTTAAAGATCAAAATCATGACCTCCACTGACAGCAGCCACCCAGAGAGGTGCCAGTCAGGAAACACTTCAAGCAGCACTCAGCCCACAAGTAGGAGAGCCCACCGCATGCTCTCCCAGGAGGGATCGAGCTTCTGCCGCTCCGGGACGCCTCCAACCACATCCGCTGCCCAATCGGGGCATTCCTGCACCTTTAAAGGAGGGCGCCAGCAGGCGCGCCCGTGACTGAGGGCCCTTTGGCATGGCCCTTAGGCGTGAACCGCTAACCAGACGCCACGAACCAACCCAAGTGCCTTTTGTTCTAGTCTGCTCCAGGAACGAAGCCCTAGTGACGTAATCTACTAAAGGCGAAGTTGACCCATTTATCACTGCCGTTCCTGCCTCCAATCCAGCGGAAACTTCAAGTTCTTCACAGTAGCAGCGCCACTGAAGCGTAAGACACGTAAGAGATCTTCTAAATTGTTAATTACGTGACAAAGTAGTTTCGCTGTAACTGAGATTTAAGAGACAAAGTAGCTTTCTCTGTAACTGTGAGACAAAGTAGCTCCCATTACCTTGCTTCTTAACTGCTAGTCCGGCATAGGTTTCTGTTTACTTGTGTGCATAATCTATAGGCCTTTGCCTCTACCCACCACCTTGAATGTACAACCCCAATCACCTCAAACGGTCTCGGGGGTACACAACTGCCCAGTCACCTCAGGCTGATCCAGCACATAGCAGTTAATCATGACCATCTCCATACTAGCCCTCACTAGCATTTACCTACTCACCAGTGCCATCTATGACACTAACGCATTTTCACATGACCACAACCCTATCCCCATACTTCACAGCACGAGTAAGAAATACCATCACAGCCACCACCAACTACCAACAAACTCCTACCATAACAGACATCCACAATTGCTCTACGTAACACTAGAGCAGCCAAATAACACAAAACTTGTCAAACCACATGTGCACCAAGACCTCAGATGCGCCCTCATCAACGCACACTCGACCCGCAAGAAATGGCCAGTCATTACCGACCTTATAACTAACCTCAACCTTGATATATTAATGGTCACTGAATCATGGCTCTCGGACACCGACACTGTTCTCCTAAATCAACTCACCCCACCCAACTTCTCAATCTACACATGCAATAGGGCTAACGGAAGAGGTGGAGGAGTCTTCATCCTAGTAAAAATGGAACTCCAATACCGGACGAGCCTAGTCAGAAGCACACACCATCTAGACACAATTACTATCTCTAACAAAGACAACACTATCAATCTCATTTACAGAGCACCAAGCTCTCCTTCTGATGAGCTCTCCAACAATTGATTTGGCTTGTAATCCTGAAAACCCAAGCAAACCAAACTGGCTGATGGGTGACTTTAACCTTGCCTCACTTCAAGCAGCCTTTATTAACTCATTCCTCGAAGCAATGACTGACCTCAGTTACAAACAAATTGTAAACGATCCCACCCGAGGGAATGCCCTTGATCTGGTCTTCGCCCCACTCAAAGTCACAAGCAAGAAGCATCACTTTGACCTATCCATCACCCCCGTCCCCTGGTCAGACCATAGCCTAATAACCTTCCAGATCCCATCACAAGAGCAAGATCCACTCAGACGAGCAAGTGTATTGACATCAGCAAACCCTGTACGCTTCAAACCATTTGACAAGGAAGATTTTACTAAATATGCGCTCCCAAAACTTGCACAGCCATCATCCAACCTCAATGACCTGATCGCTAACTAGAATGACACCCTTAACTGGTGCTCTCAACAGCCTTCCTCTAACAAACAGCCAACGTCCAAGTCGCACCGGTAAAAGGAAGACAGCTCCTTGGTTCTCTTCTGAACTACAGTCTTCAATACTTCTCCTTAAAAAACTTGAGAGAAAATGGCGACGCTCCCATAACAGTGGACCAAACCACATACTTATCTCACCTGAGAACTCATCGTGAATTAATCTGGGACAAAAGGAAAGAATTCCACTCCAAGCTAAACAAGCCCCGCGACCTATTCAACTTAGTAAAGTCCTTAACCAAGGAACCATCTCCACCACAACATGAACCTATACAGCCACAGCTATATGCCAATTATATTCAATCCAAAGCTGTGAAAACAAATCACAGCCTCGAGCCCAAAACCTTCCCGGATACCTCAGCATCAGACTCCCCTCATCAAGCTCTCACCTCCATCTGCGAGAAGCATTGAAGACCTTATTCCACTAACACCACCACCGCACCAAACGACCCATGCCCAGCATACTGGATCAGAACAATGCGATCTGAAGTCAGCCCAATCATAGCCGAGATCACAAAACTTTCCTTCTCAACTAGAATATTCCCATCTGCTCTTACATCCATACGACCACTTCTAAAGAATAACCAGCTGGACCCGCAGGAGTCGTCGTCCTACCGGCCGATCTCAAGTATCCCACTACTAGCTAAAATACTTGAGAAGGTGGCGCAAAGACAGCGTAGTTACTCACCTGTAACAGGTGTTCTCCAGGAGCAGCAGGAATCAGTCCTCACTTATGGGTGACGTCGGCGCCGACGGAGCCCTCGCGGAGCAATTTTCCCCAGCTTTCAAAGAAAGCCTTTGGGAATTGCAGCGCGCATGCGCGGTCCTCTTCCCGCCCAAGGGTGCCATCTTAGCCAGTCAGATGACATAGCTAAAAAAGACAGCATAAAAAATTTGCAAAAAGAACATAAGCAGACGATGGCAACTCCAAGGGGAGGAGGGAGGGTAGTGAGGACTGATTCCTGCTGCTCCTGGAGAACACCTGTTACAGGTGAGTAACTACGCTTTCTCCAGGACCAAGCAGGAAGTCAGTCCTCACTTATGGGACTCCCAAGCTCAAGGCTACCGGAGACCCTAAGCACAAAAATGAGCTCCCTCTAGCTCAGCAGCACAGAAGGAAAGAATCTTCGCTGAATTATCACCCACCGGTAGCCCACATCCGGGATGGAGGGTAGGAGTTGCTCAGACCTCAAAGAGATTACGGAGGACTGCCTGTCCGAAAGCACTGTCCCTGCGGGACTCCCTCTCGAGACAGTAATGGACCGCAAAAGTCTGGCTCGAAGACCAAGTAGCGGCCCGGCAGATGTCTGCCAGTGGAACAGAGCGGAGGTAAGCCACTGACGTAGCCTTTGCCCGAACGCAATGAGCCGTGACTCGACTTTCTAAGGAGAGGCCGGCTGCCCCATAAGCCCAAGAGATACAGTCCGCAACCCAGATGGACAGAGTACGCTTGGAGACCGGGAGCCCCAATTTATTGGGGTCAAAAGACACAAAAAGCTGAGCAGCTTTACGGTGCTCCCGCGTACGGTCAAGGTAGAAGTTCAATGCCCTTCTACAGTCCAGGGTATGGAGGACCGTTTCAGCTCGGCTGGAGTGTGGTCTGGGAAAGAAGGTTGGAAGCACCACCTCCTGATTGATGTGAAAAGGGGAGACCACTTTTGGAAGAAATTTTGGGTGAGTCCGTAGGACTACCCTATTTTTGTAGAACCGAGTGTAAGGGGGATCAGACACGAGGGCCTGCAATTCACTTACGCGTCTAGCGGAAGTGAGGGCTATCAAGAACAAGGTTTTCCAAGACAGAAAACGGAGAGAACAGGTAGCCATAGGTTCAAAAGGCGGACAGGTGATCCGCTGCAAAACCACATTCAGGTCCCAGTCAGGCGCTGGCGGGCGCAGAGGTGGTTTAAGTAGAAGGAGACCTCGGAGAAACCTCGCTACGAGAGGGTCGCTGGAGAGAGGTCTACCGTCCACCGGCACATGATGTGCAGAAAGAGCACCGAGGTGAACTTTGACGGAGTTGGACTTAAGTCCCAGATTAGAGAGGTGTAGCAAGTACTGCAAGATCACCGACACCGGGCAGGAGAAGGGATCCTGAGACTGTTGGGTACACCAGACGGCAAAGCGACGCCATTTAAAGGCGTAGCATTTGCGGGTAGAAGGCCGTCGCGAAGCCAAGACGACCTCCTCCACCTCTGCCGGCAGGAGAAGGGGAGCAAGGACTACCCTCTCAGCAGCCAGGCCATGAGGTTGAGAGACCTGAGGTTGGGGTGTAGTAGAGACCCCTGATCCTGAGTGAGGAGATCCGGTTGTACCCCCAGAGGAAATGGATCCTCCACCGCTAATTGCAGTAGGAGCGGAAACCACGGCTGTCTGGGCCAGCGAGGGGCCACCAGGATCATGAAGGCTTTGTCTCGGAGAACCTTGAAAAGAGTCCGAGAGACTAGCGGAATGGGAGGGAAAGCGTACAGAAGGCTCCCCGACCATGAAATTAGAAAAGCATCCGCCGCAACCCGAAGGGGGTGTGGCTGACGAGAGCAGAAGCGAGGAAGCTGCCGGTTGTGAGGACTGGCAAAGAGATCCACCGTGGGGAGGCCCCACTTTAGGAAGAGCTTCTGAACTACCAAGGGATCCAGACGCCACTCGTGCGGCTGGAGGATCCTGCTGAGTTTGTCCGCCAGGCAATTCTCTTGGCCCGGGAGATAAACTGCCTTGAGGAGAATGCCGTGACTGACGGCCCAAGAGCAGAGCTTCTGTGCCTCCCGGCAGAGGAGGAAGGAGCCCGTGCCCCCCTGCTTGTTCACGTAGAACATGGCAACTTGATTGTCCGTCTGGACAAGGACGGACTGGTGGGAAGTCAGGTGGGAGAAAGCCTTGAGAGCCAGGCGGATCGCCCTGAGCTCCAGGAAGTTGATCTGCTGAGCAGACTCCCACGTGGTCCAGAGGCCCTGAGTACGTGCCCCTTGGCAATGTGCTCCCCAACCCAGGAGGGATGCATCCGTGGTCAGCACCCGGGTCGGCTGAGGTGACTGGAAAGGCATTCCGAATATCAGGTTCGGCTGCCGAAGCCACCACCGGAGAGACGAGATCAGCGGCTCGGAGACGCGCACTAGGTCTGCTAGGCCGCCTGTGGCTTGTCGCCACTGCTGGCGGAGACACCATTGAGCAGGCCGCATATTCAGGCGGGCATTGGGGGTCACATGGACGGTGGAAGCCATATGGCCGAGCAGTCTCAGGAAGCGCCTGGCGGAGACCAGGGGCTGGCTGCGAAAACGGTCGGCTAGGTCCATGAGCCGTTGAGCCCTGTCGAGCGGTAGGTACGCTCGTGCCTGAGGAGTGTGGAGCCTTGCGCCGATGAACTCGAGATCCTGTGAGGGGAGCAAAGTGGACTTTGCGAAATTTATAACAAAGCCCAAGTACTGCAGAAGAGTCACCGTGCGGCGTGTGGCGCTGGTGACCTCCGGAGCGGACGCCGCTCTGATGAGCCAGTCGTCGAGGTACGGAAAGACATATAGGCCATGAAGCCGGAGATGGGCCGCCACCACCGCGAGACATTTTGTGAAGACTCGCGGTGCGGAGGACAGGACAAAGGGCAGTACTCTGTACTGGTAATGATTTCCTGCCACCACAAACCTTAGGTATTGGCGGTGGCTTGGGTGGATGAGGATGTGCGTGTAGGCATCCTTTAGATCCAAGGAGCATAGCCAATCTCCCTGCTGGAGGTAGGGCAGAAGGATTCCAAGGGTAAGCATTTTGAACTTCTCCCGCACAAGGAACTTGTTGAGGTTGCGCAAGTCCAGGATGGGTCTGAGGCCCCCTGTTCTCTTTGGTATTAGAAAATACCTGGAATAAAAGCCTTGACCTCTCAGGTGGTGTGGCACCGGTTCCACCGCCTGTTCCTGCAGAAGACCTGCTAACTCCTGAAGGAGTAATTCCCTGTGCAGAGGGGGTCGTGGAGGTTCTCCCGGAAAATAGGAGGGAGGGACCTGGTGGAAGTGGAGAAGATAGCCTTCTCGCACGACTTGAAGTACCCAGGCATCTGCGGTGATGCTGGACCACCTGTGGGCGAAGTGAACCAGCCGGCCTCCGGTGCTGGGAGGAACCAGCGGGGGGGGAGAGGCTATGCTTAGTGAGTCAAAAACCCCCACCCTGCTGAGCAGGGGCTGGTGGTGCAGGCTTGGGGGCTTGCTGCCTACGGGACCCGTTACCCCGTCCCTTGGCCTGCTGGCCCTGTTGGGGAGCTGCAGGGGCCTGATAATGGGGGTATTGTTTGTAGGCAGCCGCCTTCCTCGGGTAAAAGGACTTTTTCCCCGAGCCCTTCTTTTTCTGGGAAGGGGCAGAGGTCTTCCTAGAAAGCCTGGTCCTGGTGAGAGTCTCAGTCTCAATTTGTGCAGCCTTTTCAGCCATGGGCTTGCCAAAGAGGTTTTCGCCTCGGCAGGGGACATCGACCAACTTGTCCTGCACCCAGGGCTCAAGGTCTGACGACTGAAGCCAAGCCTGTCGGCGGGCACCGATGCCGGCTGCGGCCACTCGAGCCGATGCTTCAAAGCCATCATAGGCTGCTCGGGACATGAACTTTGAGCATTCCCGAATGCCAGTGGACAAGGCCAGGAACCTCCGCAAGGGTTCCTCGGACAAACCAGCGGAGAATCCGGCTAGCTCTTTAGCCAGATCTCGGAGATACATGCCCATGTATAGCTGGTAAGTCTGGACACGACATGCGAGCATAGAGCCCTGGAAACACTTCTTACCAAGGCCATCCAGGTTACGGGCCTCCCTGCCAGGAGGCACCGAGGAGTGCATCTTCTGGCTCTTAAGACGATGCATGGCCGATTCCACTACCATGGAATGGTGTGGTAGCTGTGCCTTTTGAAAGCCAGGGCTCTTGCGGACTCGATAGATAGAATCGACCCGCTTGCTCAGGACCGGCGAGGAGGCCGGACTCTCCCACATGCGGAAGAGTAGTCGCTCCAGCATAGGAGGAACCGGTACAGTAAAGTGTTCCCTTGCGGGAGAGTCATACTGGAGGGCGTCGAGCTCTTCGGCTCGAGGCTCCTCCTCGGGGTCCGCAGGGAAGGCCAAAGCCTTGGCCATATCCCTGACGAAGTCCGAGAACCGGGCATCCTCCGGGGGGGGGACTGCTTCCGAGGCTCGGACTCCGGTGAGTCCGAGGGGACACACCGAGTCCGGAAAGAATCAGGCGACTCTTCCTCTTCAGACTCCCAGACCGACTCCGACGAGGACTCGGTGGGGTCGGCCCGGGCAGGGCGCGGCGCCTGCCGCCCCGACGCCGAGGGAGTCGGTGTCGGCGACCTCGGTCCCGAACGGGAGGCCGAGGGTGACCTCGACCGAGGATCGACTCGAGTTCGCATGGACTCGAGGATCGGCTCGGTCTCCGGGGTCGACTTGGACGTCGACGTCCCGGCGGTCGGGGCAGCGGCGCCAGCGAGGCCAGCGAGCAGTGCCCGCTGCTGGTCCATGAAGGCAGACAGTCTGCTCTCCAAGGCCGTCAACCTGAGTCAGAGCTCAGGTGACCCAGCAGCCCCCGACTCGGGCCCCGACGGCGTCGGGCCCGACGTCGGCTGTCGCGGAGGCGAGTCCAGAAGGACCACAGGACTTACCCGAGCAGGCATCTCCGACTCCAGGCGAGGTCGCTTCGTGAGGTGCTCCTTCTCCAAGGACCCGGGGCGGCTGTCGGGGCTATGCGACCTGGCCCTCGCGGAACCAGGAGCGTCCACCGCCGCCGCCCTCGCGGGTTTCACCTGCCGACGATGGTCCCCGGAGGGAGAACCCCTGTCGGAGGAACTCCGGCGACGGTCCGAGCTGGAGCCCTTGGACGCGGAGGCCTCCGACGAGGTCCGGGTACGGCTGGGGTCAGCGAAGATCCTATCACGCTGATGCCGCCGACTTCTCAACGCTTTGGAGGACATTTTGCCGCAGGGCCCACAGATCAGTTCCTCATGATCTGGGCCCAGGCAGCGGAGGCAAAAGTCGTGTGTGTCAGTTAGTGACATATTTCGGTCACACTGACCACACCGCTTAAAACCACTGGCAGCTATCGGGGGAAAAAGGGCCCCTGCGAGGTCAAAGGACCGGGCTGCCAGGGAAAAATCGAAAACGAAAGCTGACTAAGTCAGAAAAACCGAAAAAAAGGAAGAGGACTCGTGACCGGCGTCGCGAGTCCGGGCGGGAAAAAGACCGGCGCCGAACCGAAGGAAAAAGAATAAAATAATGAAGAAATATCGACTTTTTCGCGGGGACAAGACTGGGACGTCTGTAGGGCTCCGCGGAAAAAAGAAGACTGGCTAAGATGGCACCCTTGGGCGGGAAGAGGACCGCGCATGCGCGCTGCAATTCCCAAAGGCTTTCTTTGAAAGCTGGGGAAAATTGCTCCGCGAGGGCTCCGTCGGCGCCGACGTCACCCATAAGTGAGGACTGACTTCCTGCTTGGTCCTGGAGAAAGATCCAGCAACATATCGGGGAGTGGAGTGGCCTAGTGGTTGGGGCAAGGTACTTCAGGCCGGAAGGTCGGGGGTTCATATCCCACTAGAGGACAGCAACCTTGGGCCGGAAGGACTGGGGTTTCTAGTCCCACAGGTGCTCCTTGTGGTCTTGGGCAAGCCACTTAACCCTCCATAGCCCATGTTCCCTGTAAAATAGTTATCTCCAAGTTATAATGCCCTGTTCAATGTAATTTCAGTTTGTTCAATGTAAACCGCACTGATGCAGAATAGCGCGGTATATAAGAGAATGTAAATAAATAAATAAATCGACACCTCATCCCCCCTAGATCCCTGCCAGCATGGTTTCAGGGAAGCTCATGGAGTTGAGACACTACTTACCTCCCTATCCAACACCCTAATCAGTGGGACAAACAACATCAAAAGAGGCTTCGTGCTAATCTTCCTTGACATCGCAACAGCCTTTGATTCAGTCAACCATGACCAACTCCTAACACGACTCCACGAGAAGGGAATCCATGGCCCTGCATGGGATTGGTGTAAGTCCTACTTAGAAGACCGATGGCAACAAGTTAGAATTGGTTCCAACACATCTGAACCATTTCAGCAAAAACAAGGGGTACCCCAAGGCTCCTCCTTATCCGCGCTGCTCTTTAATATATACATGCAGCCGATATGTGAAATCATCCGCTCCTTCAGAATTTCATGCCTGATCTATGCAGACGACGTGTTGTTTACACCTATCAATGTTATGCTACCAGACTATACAGCATTAGTGGACTGCTTCAATGCAATCACTGACTGGCTTCACAATCAGAACCTTCCAATAAACTTAAAAAAGACCGAGGTCCTATTCATCACGAAGAACAAAAGCTTTTCACCCCCCTCGGCCCTAAGAGTAAGAGATGCGGAGCTTCTAAGCAAGCCCACCATACGCTACCTGGGTGTTACTCTGGATCAACAGCTAGACTTCACAGCTCACATAAGTAGCACTGTTAAGACCATATACTACAAGATCAAGACATTACGTCACCTGAGACCCATATTGGACCCAATGAACTTCCACACAATATTCCAGGCGCTAGTAACACCCCATTTTGACTACGCGAACATACTCCACGGCCTCCCCAAGGGCACCCTAAACCCGCTACAATTAGCGATGAATGCGGCTGCACGTGTCCTCAGCGGAGCATCCAGAAGAGACCACATAACCCCCACCCTAAGAGACCTACACTAGCTTTCAATAAACTCCAGGATCACATACAAAGCCCTCCTCATTACCTTTAAATCCATTAACAAAATATCCCCATCCTCAATTTCAGCCCTCATCACTCACACCCCCAACAATAGACTAAGGAGAACATCCACCTCCAATACACTTATCATCCCGAGGGAATCCACAAAATGTGCACAATTAACTAATAACAGAGCCTTTGCTTTCAACGCCCCCAGATGTTGGAACAACCTCCCTCCCAGCATCAGATCGATCAGTGACTTCAAGCAATTCAAGAAACCCCTCAAGCATCATCTGTTCCTTCACTTCTCACAACCCAACAGCACCTTCCTTCCTCCCACCCCACAACCCAATCCTTTAACGTCACACTCATCACAGACAAACTAGGCTGGTCCTAACCACAAACCAATCTGAACACAATATTATTCTACACATTCTACTCTGAACACAATATTTATCTAGTAAAGTCTTAGATATTAAGCCGTGTCAGAAATACTATTAACTCTATAGCTCTAGAATATGAATTTACAGAAATATGGGAATATATACCCGAAGGCATTACAAACAATCAGCTGTACTAGATCCAGCTTACAGATGTACATTATTGTAAACAGCCACCTACCCCATCTATCACTGCTTGAATGTACATAGTTCCCCCAGTTCAACCCCATGTTATCTTCCCTGTTATATGTAAACTCAGGGCAGCTCTGTTACCGCCCTAAAGTCAAATTGTTATCTGTAAACCACACAGACAATAAAGAGCGCGGTATAGAAAAGCTTCTAAATAAATAGAATAAATAGAGAAGATGAAACACCCACTTCCTCCTCAGCTAACAGTCCAGTTCAATTCCCCACACTCAGATTTCTAACCTTGTCTATATCAGTTACATTCTTCCTATAAACAATACGCAGATTAGTACTCAAGTGAATTCCTAAATATTGTGCTTAATGCCTCCCTCTCTTGCCAGAGGGAAGTCTCTTTAGAAAGAATGTTTCCCCGAGTTTCCCATTAAATAATCGCAGAGCAGTGGGTACGCCATACAAAATCCATACTCATATAGAAAAGGCACCAACTATGCCAAATTTCTCCACTACCCAAAATTATACTCCCATCTTGTCAAAAACTTTCTCAGCATCCAAACTAGCTAATATTGGATTGCCCTACCTATGCTTCCTTCATAAAAACAGTACTTTTAACAAATTAGCAGAGGCATACCTTCCAGGCACAAATCACACCTGGTTTATGAACCAACATAGGTATCACCCTCCCCAGGTGCTGAGCAAGTACAAATGTGGTCACCATTATTGGCACCCTTGCAGTTTAACACCTTATTGTCCAATATCTCCTAAAAAAAAAAAGTGGCCAGTGATATGGCTTTGGACTATATATGCACACATATTTGACACATAAAAGAATCAAATAAAACAAGACCAATTTAAAAAGGAAATATTAGGAAATTGTATAAAAACTGGGACGTTTCTAGGACATTATTGGCACCCTTATAAACAATTCAAATCAGTTTGAACAAATGAACCACATTCCAACTGCAGTAAAATTAGATGCACCTGTAATCAACTTTCAGTACTCACATGACTTGAATCAACCAATGAATAATAATAGCTCCAGTGTTTAAAAAAGGCCATATTCACTCCCTATTCCATTTTCACAATGGTGAAGACAAGAGAGTTGCCCAAGACTGTCAGACAAACCATTATCACCAAACATCTCCAAAGACCTTGGGATTCCTGTCTCTACAGCTCATAATGTTGAGGTTTTCTGCTCATCCAACTGTCAAGAACCTCCCAGGGCATGGTGGAATCCAAGAGGTCTTCGAAGGTTAGTGCAAACTACTGGAAAAACACCACATACAACACCCAAAGAGCTTAAAGTTGACCTGGAGCAATCTGGAGTGGTGGTTTCAACCCGCACCATATGGAACGCACTAAACAACGAAGGATTCATGGGTGAAGGCCAAGGAGGACTTCACTGCTCAAAAATGGACACAAAAAGGCACGCCTCATCTTTACCCAAACCCACTTTGAGAAACCACAATCCTTCTGGGAAAATGTTCTGTGGATAGATGAGACCAAACTTAGCTCTTTGGCAATGCAGACCAGTGATATATTTCTCGTACAGGCAAAGAAATGAAGCTTATAAGGATAAATACACCCTTCCTACAGTTAAATATGATGAAGTTCCATAATGTTGTGGAGCTGTTTTGCTGCCTCAGGAATTAGAGGCCTGTAACATATTAAAGGAATCATGAAGTCAGAGGACTACCAAGGTATTCTGGAGCAAAACGCACTAACTGGTGTCAGACAGCTAGGTCTGCCTCGAAAGTCATGGGTCCTCCAGTAGGACAATGATCCAAAACAAACATATACAAAAGTACAAAAGAATGGTTAAAAATGAACAAATGAACCTTTGGAAAGAGCTGAAATCTGCCATTGCTAAAAGGAATCCTGGAAACATTCATGAGCTGGAACAAATCGCAGTTGAAGAATGGGAGAAACTACCAGCAGACAGATGTACGAAACTTAGAGATGACTACAAGAAATATTTGGAGGTTATCACTGCCAAGGGTTGTGCAACCAAATATTAGTAAAGGGTGCCATTAATCCTGTCTAGTTCATTTTTTGTTTTTATTTTCTCAGAAATTACTACATCTGAGTTGCACAGACATCTTTTTTTTTGCTGTATACCTTTGAACATACTATTAAAATATTATGACAACATACAGTTGGAATATTTCCAATTATCTCTGAAGATCTTGTACACAACATACCTAAAATGGAAGAGTGCCAATGATGTTGACCACAACTGTATTGTGGCAATAATTTTCACATCTTGATTCAAGATATAAGATATGTATCCTGCAAATTGCAGGTGGTCTCCCCATGGCAAGGATGTACTATCCCCCCCCCCCTTCTGAAACCCTTCCCCTCTCACAAAACCCTGCGCATAACAGATTCCACTCAATACCATTCCCTTGCCACAGTGCATACCACAGTACATACCATACATTCCCATTCGCACCTCCACTTACCTCCAACTCTCCCCCCCATCTATCATATATAACCCCATACCTTCTCCTATTGTCTCCCCCATCTGCCCATTACTCCTTTTTCCCCACCAGCTTCCCCACCCCTCCTGATCTAAACATCATACATATCTGCAATCATCCAAATAAGTAGTAGTAGTAGCAAATTCATGCTAACCTCTTTCTAGTCTGCCATAGTACTGTTGCTTGGTGAGTGCTATGTCCATCCGACAAACTTCCTTGCCATCTCTTTATAAAGCTCAAATTTCTCCTCAAAGTGCCTCTGACACCTCATTCCCTTTCTGCCCAAACTTTGGCCGACTATTTCCATATGGTTCACAAGATTAGTCTAGAGTCATCCACAGGGTCACCCATCTCCTCCTCTTCTCTCTCAAATCCTCTTTTCCTTTTCTAATGTCACTGATGAGGAAACTGCATCTCTCTCCTCTTCCAAAAACTATCTGTTCCTCTGATACCACTCCTATCCATCTATTACACACCTGCTGTCAACCCTTCCATCTGTAATATTATCCTCAACTATTGCTCTCAGCTGCAACTGCTCCCGCTGCTTTCAAACATGCTGTGCTAACACTACTCCTCAAAAAACCCCTTATTGGACTCTTCCTGCTTTTCCAATTATCGGCCTATCTCCCCCTCCCCTTAGCATTCAAACTAATGTGCAATCCATACCACCGTCTTGATTTTATTTCCTATCAAGCCATTCTGGATCTGCTACAATCTGGGCTTTGTCTACTACATTCTACAGAAACAGCCATTGCCAATGTCTCCAGTGTCCTGGAGAATAAACCAAGGATTATAATGCCTCTGTATCATTCCATGGTGCGACACCACCGTGAATATTGTGCGCATTTCTGGTCCACATATCTTAAAAACAATATAGCAGAATTAGAAAAGGTACAGAAAAGAGCCACCAAAATGTTACAGGGGATAGAAGGATAACTCTATGAGGAAAGGCTTAAAAGGTTAGGGCTCTTCAACTTGGAAAAAAGACAGCTGAGGGAAGATATGATAGAGGGATCTAAATTAATGAATGGAGTGGAATGGGTAAAATTAGTCTTTATACTTTTTGATAGGACAACCAACCATAGATTGGTTGTTTACTCCATCAAAAAGTAGAAAGACTAGGGGACATGCAATGAAGCTATAATGTAGCCCATTTAAGACTAAGAGAAAAGCACAGTTACTTACCTGTAACAGGTGATCTCTGGGAACAGCAGGAATAAGTCTTCACATATGGGTATGTCAGTACCGACGGAGCCTGCGTGGGAACGCTCCCCAGCATCCAGGAAGAAAGCATTTGGGAGCATCCCACACGCATGTGCGCTGCCTTCCCGCCTATTCACTTCCCACTCATCAGTTGGGTTTGTAGCTTAGACCGAAGGAGGGAAGTAGACAAATTAGAAAGAGAGAGAGAGAGAGCAACTCCTAGGGGAGGTGGGTGGGTTGTGAAGACTTATTCCTGCTGTTCCCAGAGATCACCTGTTACAGGTAAATAACTGTGCTATCTCCAGGAACAAGCAGGAATGAGTCTTCGCATATGGGGACTCCCAAGCTAGAGATGCCTGGAGGAGGTCCCAGCATGTTGCAATCTAATAGATGGGCCATGCTACTTCCCAGAACCTCAGGCATCCAAGGGATGGAGGGTAGGAGTTGAATTAAAAGAAAAAAAGGGGGTGCTGTGGAACAGCTTGACTAAACAAGGTATCCAGGGGGAGTCCTTGTGTAGACCATAATTGTTAATAAGTGAAAAATGAGTATCAATTTTCTAACGTGGACCTTACTCAGAAGTATTGAGAAGTATTTGTTGAGGTTAATATGGGTCTGTTAAGAGCCATTACAGTATCCTCAAAAATTCCTTTACTGTGAAGTACAGGAAAATAATTTCTGCAATACAGGTAGAGATAAGAAGCCTTAATGGCTAAAACCAATCCCAGGAGAAAAAGATGGGGGAGTTTAAATGAGGTTGGACTTTGGAGAAAAAGAAAAAGCTTCTGTAAAACCCAAAGTTTAAAACTATTTTTACTTGGAGCAGAATAAGGCCCTAGGAAAGAAAAGAGAGAAAACTGACTGATTTGAATGGAAAGGTAGAGATATCTTTTGCTGAAAGAAGGATGGGTCTTTAGGACCCCCTTTTTTTTTCCCCAAAAATGAAAATTTTGTACTAGGTGGTGTAGCCCCCAATTTCTAAAGATCAGTAATGTCTTTCATAAGTGACGTCACTTAGGATAATGACTTTACATGTAGAGCTTCAGCTGTGATGTAACCAGAAAGGTTACGGTAAAAGAAGGTATTTCCTAATTTACCATAGAAATTGGTTGTCCATTTAAACCTTATGGTATGCTGTAACAGCATTAACATGGACAGTAACAAATCTTTCAGAGTCAGATATTAAAAAAGAGATTCATCTAACAAGAAGGGTTAAGACCTCCTACTTGAGAATATTGATGGAGAATCTCTTTCTGGTTAAAGTGAAAGAACCATAGAGAAGGTTTCATGGAAACCGGTAGGATGTTCTTTACTTATAACGGGAAGTCTAGGTTTCTTTAAAAAACCTAGCCCTGGAATAACCAGGTCATGAGACGTACTTGAAGGAGTGCAGAGGAGATCCTTAGTCTTAAGACAGCAAGTCTGGGTCCTTCTAACTTCAGTGTAGTAGCTGGAGAAAAAGACGCAATATAAGGGGATACCATGCTTGCCTCTTTATGAGGGCAATATGAGTATCATGCGTTCTTTGTTCATTAAAAGCTTCAATGAAGTATTTGGAATTAGAAGGAAAACACAAAATAAGGACCGACTGCAGTGAAAAAGGAATGCATTCCCTCTGTAGAAGTTCCATTGGAGATGTGGAACAACTTGGGGAATTGTGCAATTCCTTAAACTTTCACGTGGTCTAAGCACTGGTTCCCTTTCCCTAAAAAGAAAAATTTTAGGAAGATGGTAAGAATAGGAGAACCAGTCAGGTCATGACTGGGCAGAGTCTACCAGCTGAAGCCTTTCTAACCATCTGGGAGCTACATACTAGGGGTGGCTCTGACACTCTCTGTCAAAGGCCCATAGCAGAGCTTTATTGTATAGTTGCAGAGAGCATGTTATAGGTTGCTTAGGTGAGATCTGGCTGTTTGATTGCTAGAGTGCAACCTAATCTATTCTGCTGGAGCCAAAAGAATTGAGAATGGCCAAGAATAGTAAACAGGCCTGTTGCCCTGCAATGATAAATTGTCCAAGTGGGTTCTGGAACCTTTCTTGGAGTTATCTGTTATTAAGGCAGCAGAAAAGTTAGATCCTATAGATTGGAAAAGGATCGACAGACATAATTAGGAGTGGTAATGCTCAATTTTTGTCTGATAAGCTGTCTTAAAAGTAGTATTTGAGAAGGTCAGCTGGAAGATACGCAAGCAGCGTAGATTAGGCAGAAACCTTTGTGAGCTATATGCTTAAGTGAGCTCATATAACCCACATGGTGGTTTTTTTTTTTATGTTTCGTAAGTGTTTGAGCTGACTATACTCAAATGAACAGAATAAATCTGGTAGGGATTTCCAGAATGCTGTTCTGCATTTTGTAATAATGCAGAAAAGATGATCGCCAAGGGAAGAACCCCCTTGCAGTCAAATAGCGTAGTTACTCACCTGTAACAGGTGTTCTCCAGGAGCAGCAGGAATCAGTCCTCACATATGGGTGACGTCGGCGCCGACGGAGCCCTCGCGGAGCAATTTTCCCCAGCTTTCAAAGAAAGCCTTTGGGAATTGCAGCGCGCATGCGCGGTCGCCTTCCCGCCCAAGGGTGCCATCTTAGCCAGTCAGATGACATAGCTAAAAAAGACAGCATAAAAATTTGCAAAAAAACTAAAGCAGATGATTGCAACTCCAAGGGGAGGAGGGAGGGTTGTGAGGACTGATTCCTGCTGCTCCTGGAGAACACCTGTTACAGGTGAGTAACTAGGCTTTCTCCAGGACCAAGCAGGAAGTCAGTCCTCACATATGGGACTCCCAAGCTTAAGGCTACCGGAGACCCTAAGCACAAAAATGAGCTCCCTCTAGCTCAGCAGCACAGAAGGAAGGAATCTTCGCTGAATTATTACCCACCGGTAGCCCACATCCGGGATGGAGGGTAGGAGTTGCTCAGACCTCAAACAGATTACTGAGGACTGCCTGTCCGAAAGCACTGTCCCTGCGGGACTCCCTCTCGAGACAGTAATGGACCGCAAAAGTCTGGCTCGAAGACCAAGTAGCGGCCCGGCAGATGTCTGCCAGCGGAACAGAGCGGAGGTAAGCCACTGACGTAGCCTTTGCCCGAACGCAATGAGCCGTGACTCGACCTTCCAAGGAGAGTCCGGCTGCCCCATAAGCCCAAGTGATACAGTCCGCAACCCAGATGGACAGAGTACGCTTGGAGACCGGGAGCCCCAATTTATTGGGGTCAAAAGACACAAAAAGCTGAGCAGCTTTACGGTGCTCCCGCGTACGGTCAAGGTAGAAGTTCAATGCCCTTCTACAGTCCAGGGTATGGAGGACCGTTTCAGCTCGGCTGGAGTGTGGTCTGGGAAAGAAGGTCGGAAGTACCACCTCCTGATTGATGTGAAAAGGGGAGACCACTTTTGGAAGAAATTTTGGGTGAGTCCGTAGGACTACCCTATTTTTGTAGAACCGAGTGTAAGGGGGATCAGACACGAGGGCCTGCAATTCACTTACGCGTCTAGCGGAAGTGAGGGCTATCAAGAACAATGTTTTCCAAGAAAGAAAACGGAGAGAACAGGTAGCCATAGGTTCAAAAGGCGGACAGGTGATCCGCTGTAAAACCACATTCAGATCCCAGTCAGGCGCTGGCGGGCGCAGAGGTGGTTTAAGCAGAAGGAGACCTCGGAGAAAACCTCGCTACAAGAGGGTCGCTGGAAAGAGGTCTGCCGTCCACCGGCACATGATGTGCTGAAAGAGCACTGAGGTGAACTTTGACGGAGTTGGACTTAAGTCCCAGATTAGAGAGGTATAGCAAGTACTGCAGGATCACCGACACCGGGCAGGAGAAGGGATCCTGAGACTGTTGGGTACACCAAACGGAAAAGCGACGCCATTTAAGGGCGTAGCATTTGCGGGTAGAAGGTCGCCGAGAAGCTAGGACGACCTCTTCCACCTCTGCCGGCAGAAGAAGGGGAGCAAGGACTACCCTCTCAGCAGCCAGGCCATTAGATTGAGAGATCTGAGGTTGGGGTGTAGCAGAGACCCCTGATCCTGAGTGAGGAGATCCGGTTGTAACCCCAGAGGGAATGGATCCTCTACCGCTAATTGCAGCAGGAGTGGAAACCACGGCTGTCTGGGCCAGCGAGGGGCCACCAGGATCATGAAGGCTCTGTCTCGGAGAACCTTGAAAAGAGTCCGAGAGACTAGCGGGATGGGAGGGAAAGCGTACAGAAGGCTCTCCGACCATGAGAGTAGAAAAGCGTCTGCCGCAACTCGAAGGGGATGTGGCTGACGAGAGCAGAAGCGAGGAAGTTGCCGGTTGAGAGGGCTGGCAAAGAGATCCATCGTGGGGAGGCCCCACTTTAGAAAGAGCTTCTGAACTACCAAGGGATCCAGGCACCACTCGTGCGGCTGGAGAATCCTGCTGAGTTCGTCCGCCAGGCAATTTTCTTGGCCTGGGAGATAAACCGCCTTGAGAAGAACGCCGTGACTGACGGCCCAAGAGCAGAGCTTCTGTGCTTCCCGACAGAGAAGGAAGGAGCCCGTGCCCCCCTGCTTGTTCACGTAGAACATGGCAACTTGATTGTCCGTCTGGACAAGGACGGACTGGTGAGAGGTCAGGTGGGAGAAGGCCTTGAGAGCCAGGCGGATCGCTCTGAGCTCCAGGAAGTTGATCTGCTGAGCAGACTCCCACGTGGTCCAGAGGCCCTGAGTACGTGCTCCTTGGCAATGTGCTCCCCAGCCCAGGAGGGATGCATCTGTCGTCAGCACCCGGGCCGGCTGAGGTGACTGAAAAGGCATGCCGAGTACCAGGTTCGGCCGATGAAGCCACCACTGGAGAGACGAGATCAGCGGCTCGGAGACGCGCACTAGGTCTGCTAGGCCGCCTGTGGCTTGTTGCCACTGCTTGCGGAGACACCATTGAGCAGGCCGCATATTCAGGCGGGCATTGGGGGTCACATGGACGGTGGAAGCCATATGGCCGAGTAGTCTCAGGAAGCGCCTGGCGGAGACCAGGGGCTGGCTGCGAAAACGGTCGGCTAGGTCCATGAGCCGTTGAGCCCTGTCGAGCGGTAGGAACGCTCGTGCCTGAGGAGTGTGCAGCCTTGCGCCGATGAACTCGAGATCCTGTGAGGGGAGCAAAGTGGACTTTGCGAAGTTTATAACAAAGCCCAAGTACTGCAGAAGAGTCACCGTGCGGCGTGTGGAGTTGGTGACCTCCGGAGCGGACGCTGCTCTGATGAGCCAGTCGTCGAGGTACGGAAAGACATAGAGGCCGTGAAGCCGGAGATGGGCCGCCACCACCGCGAGACATTTTGTGAAGACTCGCGGTGCGGAGGACAGGCCAAAGGGCAGTACTCTGTACTGGTAATGATTTCCTGCCACCACAAACCTTAGGTATTGGCGGTGGCTTGGGTGGATGAGGATGTGCGTGTAGGCATCCTTTAGATCCAAGGAGCATAGCCAATCTCCCTGCTGGAGGTAGGGCAGAAGGATTCCAAGGGTAAGCATCTTGAACTTTTCCCGCACGAGGAATTTGTTGAGGTTGCGCAAGTCCAGGATGGGTCTGAGGCCTCCTGTCCTTTTTGGTACTAGAAAATACCTGGAATAAAAGCCTTGACCTCTCAGGTGGTGGGGCACCGGTTCCACCGCCTGTTCCTGTAGAAGACCTGCTAACTCCTGAAGGAGTAATTCCCTGTGCAGAGGGAGTCGTGGAGGTTCTCCCGGAAAATAGGAGGGAGGGACCTGGTGGAAGTGGAGAAGATAGCCTTCTCTCACGACTTGAAGCACCCAGGCATCTGAGGTGATGCTGGACCACCTGTGGGCGAAGTGAACCAGCCGGCCTCCGGTGCTGGGAGGAACCAGCGGAGGGGGAGAGGCTATGCTTAAGGAGTCAAAAGCCCCCACCCTGCTGAGCAGGGGCTGGTGGTGCAGGCTTGGGGGCTTGCTGCCTACGGGACCCGTTACCCCGTCCCTTGGCCTGCTGGCCCTGTTGGGGAGCTGCAGGGGCCTGATATTGGGGGTATTGTTTGTAGGCAGCCGCCTTTCTCGGGTAAAAGGACTTCTTTCCCGAGCCCTTCTTTTTCTGGGAAGGGGCGGAGGTCTTCCTAGAAAGCCTAGTCCTGGTGAGAGTCTCCGTCTCGATTTGTACAGCCTTTTCAGCCATGGGCTTGCCAAAGAGGTTTTCGCCTCGGCAGGGGACATCGACCAACTTGTCCTGCACCCAGGGCTCAAGGTCAGACGACTGAAGCCAAGCCTGTCAGCGGGCACCGATGCCGGCTGCGGCCACTCGAGCCGATGCTTCAAAGCCATCATAGGCTGCTCGGGATATGAATTTTGAGCATTCCCGAATGCCAGAGGACAAGGCCAGGAACCTCCGCAAGGGTTCCTCGGACAAACCAGCGGAGAATCTGGCTAGCTCTTTAGCCAGGTCTCGGAGATACATGCCCATGTATAGCTGGTAGGTCTGGACACGACACGCAAGCATAGAGCCCTGGAAAACACTTCTTACCAAGGCCATCCAGGTTACGGGCCTCCCTGCCAGGAGGCACCGAGGAGTGCATCTTCTGGCTCTTAAGACGATGCATGGCCGATTCCACTACCATGGAATGGTGTGGTAGCTGTGCTTTTTGGAAGCCAGGGCTCTTGCGGACTCGATAGATAGAATCGACCCGCTTGCTCAGGACCGGCGAGGAGGCCGGACTCTCCCACATGCGGAAGAGTAGTCGTTCCAGCATGGGAGGAACCGGTACAATAAAGTGTTCCCTGGCGGGAGAGTCATACTGGAGGGCGTCGAGCTCTTTGGCTCGAGGCTCCTCCTCGGGATCCGCAGGGAAGGCCAAAGCCTTGGCCATATCCCTGACGAAGTCCGAGAACCGGGCATCCTCCGGGGGGGACTGCTTCCGAGGTTCGGACTCAGGTGAGTCCGAGGGGACACACCGAGTCCGAAAGGAATCAGGTGACTCTTCCTCTTCAGACTCCCAGACCGACTCTGACGAGGAATCGGTGGGGTCGGCCCGGGCAGGGCGCGGCGCCTGCCGCCCCGACGCCGAGGGAGTCGGCGTCAGCGACCTCGGTCCCGAACGGGAGGCCGAGGGTGACCTCGACCGAGGATCGACTCGAGTTCGCATGGACTCGAGGATCGGCTCGGTCTCCGGGGTCGACTTAGACGTCGACGTCCCGGCGGTCGGGGCAGCGGCGCCAGCGAGGCCAGCGAGCAGTGCCCGCTGCTGGTCCATGAAGGCAGACAGTCTGCTCTCCAAGGCCGTCAACCTGAGTCCGAGCTCAGGTGACCCAGCAGCCCCCGACTCGGGCCCCGACGGCGTCGGGCCCGATGTCGGCGGTCTCGGAGGCGAGTCCAGGAGGACCACAGGACTTACCCGAGCAGGCAGCTCCGACTCCAGGCGAGGTCGCTTCGAGAGGTGCTCCTTCTCCATGGACCCGGGACGGCTATCGGGGCTATGCGACCTGGCCCTCGCGGAGCCAGGAGCGTCCACCGACGCCGCCCTCGCGGGTTTCACCTTCCGTTGATGGTCCCCGGAGGGAGAACCCCTGTCGGAGGAACTCCGGCGATGGTCCGAGCTGGAACCTCTGGACGCGGAGGCCTCCGACGAGGTCCGGGTACGGCTGGGGTCAGCGAAGATCCTATCCCGCTGATGCCGCCGACTTCTCAACGCTTTGGAGGACATTTTGCCGCAGGGCCCACAGATCATTTCTTCATGTTCCGGGCCCAGGCAGCGGAGGCAATTGTCGTGTGTGTCAGTTAGTGACATATTTCGGTCACACTGACCACACCGCTTGAAACCACTGGCAGCCATCGGGGGAAAAAGGGCCCCGGCGAGGTCAAAGGACCGGGCTGCCAGGGAAAAACCGAAAAGGAAACTGACTAAGTCAGAAAAAACGAAAAAGAAGAAGAGGACTCGTGACCGGTGTCGCGAGTCCGGGCGGGAAAAAGACCAGCGTCGAACCGAAGGAAAAAAGAGAAAATTATGAGTAAAAATCAACTTTTTCGCGGGGACACGACGGGTACGTCTGTAGGGCTCCGCGGAAAAAAGAAGACTGGCTAAGATGGCACCCTTGGGCGGGAAGGCGACCGCGCATGCGCGCTGCAATTCCCAAAGGCTTTCTTTGAAAGCTGGGGAAAATTGCTCCGCGAGGGCTCCGTCGGCGCCGACGTCACCCATATGTGAGGACTGACTTCCTGCTTGGTCCTGGAGAATATGAGATATCCTCGTACAGGAGACTGTCAAGGTGAAGGGTATAGCTCACCTTGTTGTTAGTTACTCCTTTTTTCCTTCAAAAAAGGAGAGGAGAAATCTGTTACCTTTAGGGCATGATTGTCCTCAATAGCTCTTGGAGCTAGAAGAGTGGATTTCTCTTGTGGCAAGAGATTCATGCCTAGAGTCTAGGATTGATTCAGTATATCACTGATATCTCAGCATGGATGAGATGAACTGTAGATGCTTCTGTTGATAAGAAGTAGATTTACAAGTGGTAAAACTCAAACAGGAATGAAAGATCTAGTAAATAAAATATCAGAAACCCTGCGACTGCTGGGTTTGCCGAGTCTGTTGAGGGTTTGATTTTCTTAGCCTGGTTTGATGTTGCCCTTTTTGGGAAACATCTGTATGATGGGTAGAAGATGGATAAACCTTCTTTCCCCTAGGGCAGCGGTTCTCAACCTGTGGGTCGCGACCCCCACGGGGGTCGCCACAGGATTTAGCGGGGGTCGCTTAGCCTCCACCAAGTTAAAAAAAAAAAAAAAAAATTAAGATGTGCACAAGTTGCTGCCGCTGCCGAGTCCGCTTCTCGGCAGCAGCAAACTCCGGCAAACTCACCGCCTTCTTCTGCAGCCGCGGCTCCCTGCCTCTTAGGGAACCGCGGCTGTACTTGTAAAATCGTTGCGGAGCCCTTCCTGTCTCGACGGGCTCCGTGCAGCATTGTCCTGCCTCCAAAGGAAGTGGTAAACAACTTCCTTTGGAGGCGGGACAATGCTGCATGGAGCCCATCGAGACAGGAAGGGCTCCGCAATGATTTTACAGGTACAGCCGCGGTTCCCTAAGAGGCAGGGAGCCGCGGCTGCATTAGAAGAGAGGAAGAGAGGGCAGGGAACCTGCAACACGGCTGACATCGACAGAGGGGGGCTGACATGGACAGATGGAAGGATGGGGCTGACAGGGAGGGAGGGAGGGGGGCTGACATGGAGGGAGGGAGGGGGGCTGACATGGATGTATGGATGGAAGGATGGGGGCTGACATGGAGGGAGGGAGGGGGGCTGACATGGATGGATGGAAGGATGGGGCTGACATGGAGGGAGGGATGGATGGAGGGAGGGGGGCAGACATGGAGGGATGCATGGAGGGAGGGAGGGGGCTGACATGGAGGGATGGAGGGAGGGAGGGAGGGGGGCTGACATGGAGGGATGGATGGAGGGAGGGGGGGCTGACATGGACGGAGGGAGGGGCTGACATGGAGGGAGGGAGGGAGGGGGGGCTGACATGGAGGGAGGGAGGGAGGGAGGGAGGGGGCTGACATGAATGGATGGAGGGAGGGGGGCTGACATGGACAGATGGATGGATGGGGCTGACATGGAGGGATGGAGGGAGGGGGCTGACATGGACAGATGGAAGGATGGGGGCTGACATGGACAGATGGAAGGATGGGGGCTGACATGGATGGATGGAGGGAGGGGGCTGACATGGAGGGAGGGAGGAATGGATGGAGGGAGGGGGGCTGACATGGACAGATGGAAGGATGGGGGCTGACATGGAGGGATGGAGGGAGGGAGGGAGGGAGCTGACATGGATGAATGGAGGGAGGGGGCTGACATGGAAGGATGGGGGCTGACATGGAGGGAGGGAGGGAGGGGGGCTGATATGGATGGATGGATGGAGGGAGGGAGGGGGGCTGACATGGACGGATGGGGGCTGACATGGAGGGATGGATGGAGGGAGGGGGGCTGACATGGACAGATGGAAGGATGGGGGCTGACATGGAGGGAGGGAGGGAGGGGGCTGATATGGATGGATGGAGGGAGGGGGGCTGTCATGGAGGAATGGAGGGAGTAGGCTGGCATGGACAAAGGGGAGAGACATGGGGACATACTGGACAGACGGGATAAATGCTGGACAGAGGCGAGAGACAGTGCGGGTTAGGATTATAATGGGCTGATGGGGGTGCTACGAATGGTAATGGGTTGATTAGGGAAGGCTAGGACTGGGAATGGACTTATCAAGGGGGGGTAGGACTGGTAATGGACTGATGGGGGTCTAGCATTGGAAATGAGCTGATCAGTGAGGTTAGGACTGGAAATGGGCTGATTAGGGGAGCCTAGCACTGGTAATGGGATTGAGGGGGGGACTAGCACTAGAAGTGAGCTGATTAGGGGGCTTTGACTGGGAATGGGCTGATTGTGGGGAGGGGAGGATAGAGCTGCTGGCCCTGGAAGAAAAACTGGGGGCTAAGGCTACAAGTGGGCTGATACAAGGGGATGGGAGAATGGAACTGAAAGGGAGTGGATCTGAGAGGGGCTGCCATGGTATTTGTACTAGAAGGGACTGATCAGTGGGGAAGGAGGGGGACTGGAAGGGAATGGACACCAGTGGCAGTCATGGGAATGCAAGTTGACATTGGAAGGTACTGGGAGTGAGGACTGGAAAGGGGCTGATACTGGGGAGGGTTACTGGGACTGGAAATAGGCTGATGGAAAGAAGTGAAGAAAACAAAAGAGATAAGAACTGGCAGATGGACCATAGACCACAGAAAGAGAGCTAAGAGAAGACAGGAAAGCAGAAGCCTCAGATCGGGACCAGCATGATCAGAGAATAAATTGGTCAGACAACAAAGGTAGAAAAAATAATTTTATTTCATATTAGTGATTTGACTACAAAATCATCATAATTTTGAAATCAAATATTGTTACTTGTTGTTTTGATTATTTAAATAAGTATTTTATAAATAAAAACATATTGCAAAGGCCTATAATATATTAATAATTCAACAAATGATTACAGCGACAATGCGTTAACGGTAAAGGAAGAGAGACGCATTTGATTTTATCATTGGGGGTCACCACAAGTTGACCAACGGTAAAAGGGGTCACGGTACAAAAAAGGTTGAGAACCACTGCCCTAGGGGGATAAAGCTTCTTAGGAGATTCTTTATTAGCTGGGATAGAGGAAAGTTTTGACAATCCTCTGAAAGTAACATTATCAGTGGTTAACTGATTAGCTTGAAATAAAGCATCCTTGTTAGAGATTCTCACCAGTACCTTTCTTGTACCCATTTGTCCAAGTCTGAAGCTTGGAGCCAGGCACTGTGTCGTGCTCCTATGGCTATAGCAGAAGTTCTGCTAATAGACTCAAAACAGTCCAGGGAAGCACAATTAAGGAACCTAGAAATATCTTGAACATGATTGACTAATAAGAAATAGTCTGCTCTTATATGCTCTTGAAGAAAAGAGTTCAAAAGCTTTAAGTTCTTTGTGACCTCTTCAAGAGAGAATCTCCTATAGAATATATATGAGATAATTCTTGCTGAAAGCATGGATGCCTGGAAGCATCGACGTCCAAAGGCATCTAAAGTCTTAGACTCACGACCTGGCGGATAAGAGGAGTGCTTCTTTGCACTCTTAATAAGCCTCATTGCTGACTCTACAACAATAGAATGATGAGGAAATTGAGTCTTTTGAAAACCCGGAGAAGGTGGCACCTTGTACATAGTGTCGAGTGTTTTAGAATGTGGGGTTACCGTTAAGGGAGTTTCCCACATTCTTAATAGATCCTGTAAGATCTGATGCAAAGGAAGCATGATCACTTCCTTTGAAATCCAGGGGAATTGCAGGGTTTCTGAATTCCCTGGTATAGATTCTTTACCAGGTATAGAAATGGCAAGTAACTTTGCCATGTCAAGCAGAAAAGCTTGAAAAGAAATCTCTCCTGAAGAGGACCCTCTGAAATGACGGGTAAAAGCTGGAACTGTTGAAAGTTCAGCCTTGGTACCGATGGATTCATCCCAGTCATCGGGACCGGAAGACTTGAAAGGATGAAGCATGGGATTTTCTTTAAAGAGATGTCTTCGGTACCGCTCGAGGCCGGTTCTGAAGCGAGTCGGTACTGAATCCTCCATGCTAGAGAGCGATTACAGGCTCGGCATCGAAGGAAGCGAGTCTGTTGAAGAAAACAGACGGTACAGACACCGGTGACGATGTCGATACCGGTACTGAAGCCAATACCGATACTCGGGAAACGGTCTGCAGCGACTCTAGCGGTACCGAAGTAGCTGAGAGTGCTAGACTACGTTCATCGGTGAGGAGTGTTTCATCCATCACCATAGCCGATGCCGGGGTATCAGTACCGCCCGAAGCGGCCAGAACCACCAAGCATGGAGATAAGAACCTCGGGAACAACCCAGAGCCCCATTAATGCTTTGGAGCCTGAAGACTCCCGCCGGGGCTTTATTGCCAAAATGTCCTCGAGGGCAAAGCCAGAGGCATCTTGATACTTAGAAGGAGATCTACCACTCGAGGACTGGCTAGTCTTAACAGACTTGTTTGGTTACCTGATCCAGGAAGGAAGAAGATATTCTAGCTGGTGACATCGAGACCGATGTGAACCGGGTATCGAGTTGTGCTCGATTCTGAAGACTTCTATCTAAAATCCTGCAGGAGAGACACTCCGAAGGGCAATGGTGAGGACCTAAACATTTTAAACACCAAGTATGAGTGTCTAAAAACATATTTGTACCGCCACACTTTGGGCATTTCTTAAGCATAGTGGCTGGCTTTTACATAATGGAAAGGATAGAGGCCTAGTGGCCAAAAAAACGTTAGGCACTAAACAGGAAAATATTTCCTAGAAAAGAAAAGATTTTAAAAGAAAAGAAAGAAAAACACTGGTGGTATCGGTGGGCGTCGAATGAAGGCAGGCGCGACCACAAAAAATAAGAATAAAAAAGAAGAATTTTCTGCGGTGACAGGGATACGTCCTGTCGGCTCTGCGGAAAACGAAGAACTGAAGAGAGGGAAGTGAATAGGCAGGAAGGCAGCACGCATGCGTGTGGGATGCTCCCAAAGGCTTTCTTCCTGGACGCTGGGGAGTATTCCCACGCAGGCTCCATCGGTACTGACGTACCCATATGTGAAGACTCATTACTGCTTGTTCCTGGAGATGCGTACTCACTCACCTGTAACAGGTGTTCTCTGGGGACAGCAGGAATCAGTCCTCATATATAGGGTGATGTCGGTGCTGACAGCCCATACAGAAGCATCTCCCCAGCTTTCAAAGAAAGCTTTTGGGAGATGCACCATGCATGCATGGCCCCCTTCCTGCCCAAGGGTGCCATTTTGCCTCAGTCTAATGACATAGCTAAGATGGCTAAAATTAAAATACAGTAAAGAAGCAACTCCAAAGGGAGGAGAGGGCGTTGTGAGGACTGATTCCTGCTGTCCCCGGAGAACACCTGTTATAGGTGAGTAACTATGCTTTCTCCAGGAACAAGCAGGAAGTCAGTCCTCACATATGGGGCTTCACAGCTACAGGCTACGGAGGACCTGTACAAAATGCCACGGATGACCAGAGAAGGCAAGCCATGAGCTGCAGCAGTTGAGGCCTAACTGAGAGACTCTTGCAAGACGCAAGTGTCCAGCAGGGAACCAGAACTCTGTCAGCCTGAACACAGAAGGGTTGCAGGGCAAGAACTGCCTACACCCCAAATAGATTATGGAGTACGGCCTGGCTGAAGACGCTGTCCCATCGGGACTCCCTCTCCAGGCAGTAGTGAGCTGCGAGGGTATGGACCAAAGACCAGGTGGCGGTCCAGCAGATTTCAGTCACAGGTCTGGAATACAGATTTGCATGGAGGAAGGCGCAGTCCACCACCCAGAGTTTGCTTGGTCACTGGAAATCCCAGTCAGCTGGGGTCATAAGAGATTTATTTAGACAGTTTTGTTTACCACCTTATCCTTCAATCAAAGTGGTCACAACACAATTGGGGGATACATTTAACACGAGGGGATATGAGACACATACACGCTAATACTTACAGGAAACATGGGCAATGGAGGGTTAAGTGGCTTGCCCAAGACCACAAGGAGCAGCTGTGGGACTAGAAACCCCAGTCCTTCCGGCCCAAGGTTGCTGTCCTCTAGTGGGATTTGAACCCCAACCTTCTGACCTGAAGTACCTTGCCCCAACCACAAGGCCACTTTGCAGTGGCCCAGAGTCCACTGCAGATAGGACAGGGCCCTCTTACAATCCAGAATATGGAGAATGGTCTCCGCCTTGGTGGTGTGAGGCCTTGGAAAGAAGGTGGGGAGCACCACCTCCTGACTGAAGTGGAAGAGGGACAGCACCTTTGGCAGAAACATGGGGTGCGTGCAGAGCACCACCCTGTTCTTGTAGAACCCCGTGTAGGGAGGCTCTGCCATCAGAGCCTGAAGCTCGCTGACCCTGCAAGCTGATGTGAGTGCCACAAGAAAGAACCTTTCAGGAGAGGTACGGCAAGTGGCAGGTAGCCAGGGGCTCAAATAGTGGCTTAGTGAGCTGTAAGAGCACCACATAGAGATCCCACTCCATCATTGGTGGGCGGATGAGGGGCTTGGACAACATGAGGCCCCCTAGGAAATGAGAAACAAGGGGCTGAGCCAAGAAGGGCTTCCCCTCAGCGGGGTGATGGAGTGCTGCAATGGTGCTCAGATGCACTCTGAGTTGGACTTCAGTCCCACTTGGGACAGATGGAGTAGGTACTGGAGGACCAGCTGCACCGGGCAGGAGAATAGGTTCGCCCACCTCTTGGTGCGCCACACCAAAAAACGACACCACTTAAAGGAGTACGCCCTTCTCATGGAGGCTGTATGGGAGGCCAGACCTCCTCCACTTCTCATGGTGGTTGTAGGGAGCTAGAGCTACCCTTTCAGCATTCAGGCCTTGAGTGACAGGGACCCCAGGCTGAGGTGCAGGAGAGCACCTTCCTCCTGTGACAGAAGTCCTGGTGCTTGGCCCAGGGGAACTGGAAACGCTACCGACAGGTGGAGAAGTAGTGGGAACCAAGGTTGCCTGGGTCACCTGGATGCTACCAGTATCAGTGACACTCAGTCACTTGGGACCTCGAAAAGGGTCTTGACAACCAGCGGTGTTGGCTGGAAGGCATAGAGAAGGCCTTCCATCCATGGAATGAGGAATGCATCCGCCGCCATCCGGGATGGGTGCGGCTGGCGGGAGGAAACATTGGGCAACTGCATGTTGTCCAGGCTGGCGAATAAGTCCACTAGGGGGGATGCCCCAGAGTCGGAAAAGCCAGGCGGCCACTCTGGGGTCCAGGTGCCACTCGTGCAGCTGGAGGACGCTGCTCAGCTTGTCCACCAGAGCATTTTACTGTCCTGGGAGGTAAACCGCCTGCAGAAGCATCCTGTTGCATGTCGCATATGAGCAGAGGGCTATCACCTCATGGCAGAGGGAGTATAACTCCGTGCCCCCATGCTTGTTCACATAGAATATTGCGACTTGGTTGTCCGCCTGGACCAGCACCGACTGGTGCTGCAACCGGTGGTGGAAGGCTCAGAGGGCCAGAAATATTACCCAGAGTTCCAGAAAGTTGATCTGAGACTGGCAGTCCGTCTGGGACCAACTGCCTGGAGTGCAGAGGTCCTCGCAATGAGCTCCTCATTCCAACAGCGAGGTCCCTCGGAGGGGGGGAGGGGTGCGCGTGCCTGGAAGGAGATCTCAGCATGAAGGTGGCGAGGAAGCTGTCACCAGTCGAGGGAATCCACCAGCTGGCAGGTCACCCTCACTCTGTCCCGAAGCCTGCCTGTGGCTTGTGCCCACTGGGAGCAGAGATACCACTGAGCCGCCCTCAAGTGCAGGCAAGCATATGGGGTCATGTGGACCATGGAGGCAGAGGAGAATGCGAGTGGGCACTGACCGGCAATGTTGCACCTCTGTGGCTAGCACCCTGAGGCATTCTGACCTTTCAGGAGGGAGGACGACCTTGGCTTGGAGAGTATCTAGCTGAGCCCTGATGAACTCCAGGCACTGAGCCAGAGGGAAGTGGGACTTGGGATAGTTGATGATGAACCCCAGGTGCTGCAGGATGTGGACGGTGTGCTCGGTGGCATGGTGCACCTCTGCAGCTGTGCTTCCCCTTATGAGCCAGTTGTCCAGGTAAGGAAAGACAAAAGCCCCTTGGAGACTAAGGTGGGCTGCGATCACCACTAGGCACTTGGTGAAGACCCTTGCCAATGAAGACAGCCCAAAGGGTAGCATCCTGTATTGACAGTGACTTCCTCCCACCATGGACTGGTGGTATTTTCGGTGGCTGGGATGGATTAGGATGTGTATATAGGTATTCTTCAGGTCTAAGAAGCATAGCCAATCTCCCTGCTGGAGGTCTGGCAGCAGTGTTTCAAGGGAGAGCATCTTAAAAACTTCTCCCTCGCCAGAAATCTGTTCAGGTCTCGCAAGTCCAGAATGGGCCTGAGGCTGCTTGCTCACTTGGGAATAAGGAAATACTTGGAGTAGAAACCTTTGCTCCAGAGATGTTTGGGCACTGGGCTCTACTGCCTTGTCCTTGAGGAGGCCTGCGAGCTCGGTGAGGAGCAGAGTCTGGGGAAGGAGAGGCCTTACAGGTTCTCCTGGGAAGAATGAGGGTGGCATCTTTTGCAAGTGGAGGAGATAACCCTCCTTGATGACTAGCAGTACCCAGGAATATGTGGTGAAGGAGGACCACACCTGTGGGCAAAAAGGGCCAGTCGCCTCCATGTGGGTGAAGAGGGCCTCTTGGGGGAGAGGCCATGCCCAAGGAGTCAAAAGCTCCCTTCAGGCAGGGTCGATGCCTGGGTCTTAGGCGTTTTCTGCTTGCGAGGGCCATGCCCTTGCCCCTTGTGCTGTTGACCTTGGTGTGGGGCATAGCCAAAACTCTTTTTCCTCAGAAAGAAGGGCTTTTTCCCTGGGGCTCTCTTATGGGGATACATTGAGGTCTTTTTTTTGTTTTGTTTTTTTTAAGAGAGTCTGGTCCTGATCAAGAATTCAGTCTCTCTGCAGCTTTGTCTGCCATGGGTTTTCCAAAGAGATTTTCTCCGGTTCAAGGGAGACTGATAAGTTTGTCCTGAACCCATTGCTCGAGGTCAGATGACTGCAGCCATGCCTGGCATTGGGCCCCGATGCCTGCGGCAGTTACTCTGGCTAAGGACTCAAAGCCATCGTATGCTGCTTGAGGCAGGAACTTTGAGCACTCCTTGACTGCAGAGGCCAATGACTTGAACCGCTGGAAAGGTTCCCATTGAGGCCTTCAGAGAAATAGATGAACTCCCTCGCCAGTTTCTTGAGGTACAACTGGTAAGACTGGACTCTTCATGCCAGCATCGAGTCCTGAAAGGCTTTTCGGCCAAGGGCATCCAGGGGGCACAGAGAAATTAGTCTTTTGGCTATTGAGTTGACACATAGCCGACTCAACCACCATAAAGTTGTGAGGGAGTTGGGGGTTTTCTGGAACCCTGGGCTTCAGCGGACTCAATACACAGGGTTGAGCCGTCTGCTCACTATGGGCACCGACACTGGTGTCTCCCAAATACGGAGGCAGCGGTGCTCGAGGACCGGAGGGATGGGCACTGTGTGTGCCTCCTTCGGGGAGGCCTCCTACTGGAGGATCTCAAGTTCCTCCATGTGGGGGTGGTCCTCTGCTTTGGTCTTGAGGGCAAGTGCCTTTGCCATGTCCCACACAAAATCTAGGAATGCAACATCCTCGGGTGAGGAATGGCGCCGGGACACTGGTGGAACGGGTCTGAGAGCACATCTCCATGCCACAGGGTGTCCGGAGACTCCTCATCAGTCTCCCAGTCTGACTCGAAGTCAGAGGAAGAGTCCGCGGCCCTGCTGTTCCCGCAGTCGAGGCCCAACCCTGGAGGCCCGCGACCCCCAGATGACCTGCAGTCAGAGCTGCGTGCACTGGTTGGAGAGGACTGGTGTCCCAAGGAACGGGACTGAGACCTCATCCAGTGCCAATGGCGCACTCAAGGCCTGTGGTGATCAAGGATTGGCTCGATGTCCAGAGAAACCCTTGATGTCGAGGGTCCCATCATCAGGGTGGAGGAACCGGACATCAGCACCTGCTGCAAGACCAGGAAGGTAGAGATACTGCGCTCCAGGGGCTACCATCCTGGTCTCCATGGCAGTTGGCTCCACAGTCTTCGATGCGGGCATGATAGCTTTGGGTTTGGTGTTGGTTCCGTCTAGGGGGGAGTCCTCAACCAGGATGGCATCGGGAGTCAGAGGTTGGTTGCTGGATGAAGAAAACTCCTTCCTGGGCAGCTTGTAAGGCCGCTCCCGCTCAGACCCCTCATGCCAGGGACTGCGGGGCCAAATATGAAATTTTCCTGCTTTTCCAGACCTCTACTCCAAGGTGGCCTTCAAGATTTTTGAGTTTTTCTTGCATTGCACCTCCAGGGATTTCCTATCGGAGGACCCGCGGCTGGAAAACTCAGAGGTAGCCCAGGTATCACAGGACACAGAGGTACCAGGTGGGCCCTGGAGCATGGTTTCGCCGGGGACTCCAGCGCAGAGTCTGATTTATCAAAGAACCTTTCCTGCTGCAGCTAATGGCTCGATGGCCTTGGTAGTCATGGCCTTGTAAAGTTTGCAGTGCAAGTTGACATGGTCCGGCCTGAGGCAGCAGAGGCAGCAGTCATGTGAATCAGTGAAAGCAATTCTCTTACTGCACCGATCACATTTTTTTGAAGCCGCTGGAGGCTATAGGGAAAGAGGGCCCTGCAACGCGGGCAAGGGTCCAAGGCCTATGGTCCAAAAAGGGCTCGAAGCACCGAGAAAAACAAGGAAATAAACCAGAGGAGCAATGCCGAGGCAAACTGGCTCGGGGGTAGGAGAGGAACCGGTATGTATACCAGATAAAAAGATTTTAAAAAAGACACTTTTTCAGGGAAACTGAGGTGGGTTCTGCATAAAAAAGAAGAGCGAGGCAAGATGGCACCCATGGGCGGGAAGGGGACCGTGCATGCGTGGTACATTTCCCAAAAGTTTTCTTTGAAAGCTGGGAATATGGTTCCGCACGGGTTCAGTCAGCACTGACATCACCCCATATGTGAGGACTTGCTTGCTCCCAGAAAAACATTTTTCACTCAACGTGTAATCAAACTCTGGAATTGGTTAATGGAGGATGTAGTAAAAGCTGTTAGTGTAGCTGGATTTAAAAAAGGTTTGGACAAGTTCCTAGAGGAAAGGTCCATAAACCATTATTAAAGAGGTCCCAGGTAATTCTGTTTACCCCAAGACAAGCATTGTAGAACCTATGTACCTTTTTGGGAGCCTGCCAGGTCCTTGTGAACTGGATTGGTCACTGTTGGCAACAGGATAGTGGGCTTGCTGGACCTTAGTCTGACCCAATATGGCATTTCTTATGTTCTTACGATCCTCATCCTTCTTGACCTATCTACTGCTTTTGACACTATTGATCACCACCTTCTCGTCAATGCACTGTTCTTTCTCCCTTGGATTAATGGACTCTGTGCTGTCCTGGCTTTCTTCTTCTCTCCCACTGCACTTTTACCATGTGTTCTGGCAGTTCATCCACCACTGCTATCCCGCTTTCAGTTGGTGTATCTAAGGGTTTTGTCTTGAGATCCATCTCTTCTCTCTCTTAACATGCATTCCCTTGGTGCACTGATCTCTTCCCATGGTTTTTAGTACCATCTTTACTCTGACTCTCAGATTTATTTCTATACTGAAAATCTTTCCTGGAATCCAGGCCCAAATCTCAGTCCGATATTGCTGCCTGTATGCCCCATTGCCATCTGAAATTGAATATGGCTAAGATGAAGTTTCTTATTTTTCCCCCTAAACAGACTCCCCCCTTCTCTATTTACGCAGCTAGCATGGTCATCCTCCCTATTTGCTTGGCTCACAACCTTGGGGTCATCTCTCTCTCTCTGTCCATGTCCAACAGATGGGTAAAACCAGTCATTTCTTTCTCTATATTAGCAGAAACATTTGCCCCTCTCTCTCTGTCTCAACATATCAAGACTTATCTACTCTTTTGTCCCCTCCTGGACTACTGCAACCTGCTCTTAACTGATCTCCCATGGAATTACCATTCTCCCCCTCCAAACTGTTTAAGACTCAGCTGCAGCGCTAATCTTCCGCCAGTGTCACCATGCTCACTCAATCCCTTTTCTCAAATCACTTCACTGGCTCTCTATCTGTTTCTGCATACAGTTCCAACTTCCCCTACTGACCTATAAGGGCATGCACTCTGCAGCTCATTATCTCTCCCTACAACCCTTCTCAGAAACTCTGCTTATCAGGCACTTTACTCTTATCTGTGCCCTTCTCTTCTACTGCCAACTCCAGACTCCATTTGTTCTACCTTGCTGCATCATATGCCTGGAATAGACTACCTCAGTCAGTGCACCAGGCTCCATCTCTGGTCCTTTTGAAATCTAGGCTAAAAAAACCCTACCTCTTCAAGGCTGCTTTTGGATCCTGACCCCCTTATTTTACTGCTTAGCACCCATGTGTGTTTTAATCATTTCCCTCTAACTATCTTAGTCCCCTGCTCTGTTTATCTGTCTTGAATAGATTGTAAGTTCTGCTGAGCAGGGGCTCTCTTATATATTTGTGTAGAGATATACAAATGATTATTATCAGTGGTAGCAGTAGCAGCATAATCAGTGTTGAAGCAGATGTTCAAAGTTAAGCTTTGCTTTGAGTTCAATTCTTACTGTGTAGTGCTGTGCACTTTCAGTAAACATGCAATATTTACCCAAAACCACCCAAACTATCCCTCACCCCTCAAATCCTTCATAGCTCTTACTTTACTCGTCCCTGTTTAACCTGTGACTCATGGTAGGAGGAACTTTCTCTTTTTGAGGGCTTGTTGTATGTCAGAGTATAAGAATAAGATTTGAAAAGCAAGCTAAGCACCTTTAGTTTCTATGAAAAATGATAAGCATGGATGTGAAGCAGGAGACAGGAAAAGTTCTCAAAATACATTATTTATTTATATATTTAGACAGTTTTGTATACCACCTTATCCTTTAATCAACGTTACATTACGCCACTGCAGAGAGATATTCATAGTCCATTGCATGCAAATCTCTCATATGCATATTCATTGTGGTTATCCTGAAAACCTGACTAGTTAGGTATGTCCCAAGGACTGGGGTTGAGAACCCGTCATAGTCGATGGTAACAGTTTTATAGGCTATGCAATGCTGTACCTTTAAGAAAGGATTTACACGTGCATCTAAACGTCTGCTGAAATTGAGTAGAAAAAAAAATGTGACTTCTGACTTGGACCTACCCTTTTCTGCTGCAGTGCTTCCAAACAAAGTTTACATTGCTTGTAAACGTCTTGGCCCACTTTCTGGTAGGTCTTCAGAAACTCAATAAAATCCTTGGATACTCTGTCCGTTTCAATGCTGACCTGTCTGTTTATGGAAGGACTTGGTGCTTTAGCTTCCTGGCTCTCTGCCAATAAAATGGGGGGGGGGGGGGGAGAAGAAGAGGATGTTACATTAGTTCTATTGCTAAAAGAACTTTTTAATGATTATATTCCCTCCAGGTCAGTGTAGTGAAGGGAGTATAACTTAAATGCTAGCCACAAATATTTCATAATTAAGCCAATAAAAACAATCACTTGTTTGTTTTTGCTTAAGTGGATTTACAATGGCAGTCACGTTACTTTATTCAATATAGCTGACCTGAAAGTCAAGTTAACATGTTCCCATGACTTGTTACAGCGCTATTATGCAACACTGTAATAAGGGTTAATTTCCTGGCAGTGTGCACTACAGGAACTAGTTGATCCTTTTCTATCAGAGCACTACCCTTCCCCTAATCCTATCAGTGGCACTTCCCAAACAGTTCAAAGGGTAGCCCACAAGGAGGCTGATATCAGTCAGCAGAGAGTCTCTTAACGTTTGCCATATATGCAATGAAACAATGCTGTAAAAATATTAGCAAAATTGCTTATCTGTAATAGGGGTTCTCTGTAGAGAGCAGGAGAATGCAGCCACACTTGATCGCAATGTACTCCAAATAGTTCCTAGCATGTGATGCTCTTCTTTAGCTCAGGGAATCTTTTCTGACTCCTTGAGCATGCACAGGAGTTCCCACACTCAATGACAATCCTACTCCACTCTCAGTCCTTTCTGAGTATATGAATGTCTTGTGCAGAAAAGGACAGGTGGGATGGAAAAGTGTGGCTTCATTCCCTTGCTGTCTATAGAGAACCACTGTTACAAACAAACAACTTTGCATTCTCAGTTAACAAGCTGGGGTAATGCAGGCACCCTTGATGATTTAAGAGCATAGGGTTGTCGAGGATATTACACAAATTCAGGTTCAAGCGACCCGACAAACACAGTGGGAGGTGGAAGATGATCATAGCACAAATAAATTATGAAATACAGATTGTCTGCCTGCACCATCTCTGGAGAAAGACAAATCGAGGCAATAATGAAGCACTTACCAAGCAACGGCCTTGGAGATGTCTTCTAGAGAGACAAAATGCTGGTGTGCCACCACTAACTTTTGTTCTGAGCTGATACAGGTTAATTCTTCCTAGGAAAGGGTGACCCATGGAAGTATAACAAAAAATGATGCAGTCAGAGACCCAGTTGACAGTTTTCTCTTGGCTGCTGGGAGGTCAGGGTTGTTTGAATAGAACATGATGAAAAGCTGTGAAGTTTGATGCATGTCCTGTATGGCCCGGAAATAATACAGAGTACACTTCTGCAGTTGAGGGAGTGCAGACTAGCTTCCTACAGGAAGTTGGACAGCTTCAGAAAGGACGGAACCATCATCAAAAAAAGCCTTAAAAAACGTATAACTAAATAGCCTTTGATCTTGAAATTTAACCATAAATTTATGATGCCAACTTCACTATGATGTTTCACTTCTCTCACTATCTAGTCACACCCTCAAATAGGAAGGTTCTAAGTTTTTCCTTCCTTTGCTATACAAACTATTTTTCTTTTTATCTTATTTTATTGTTTTTATATTTGTAAACTGCCTTGATAGCTGCTGAAAGACACTATATTAACATTTTAACAAACTATAATGGACTGATTCATGTGGAAGGAAGAAACCATCTTAGGAAGAAACTTAGTAATTCTCAGGATTCATCCTATTAGGAAGGAATTGAGGATATGGGAAGTAGCGAACGAGAGCCTGAAGCTGACTGATGCAATGAGCTGAGGGCATGGCAACTAGGAATATTTTTTTCCAGGAGATGTATTTGAAGGACACCTGCCCCAGAGGTTTAAAAGGGTGGTCCATCAACCTTGACAGAACCTTAAAGGTCCCAAGCCAGTGTAGGTAGATGCACTGTTTGATTTCATAAGGCCCCCCCCCCCCCATTAATATGGAAATCCAGGTGTGCATTGAGATAGCAGCATACCACAAAAAATGTGATGGCCAACTTATCACCACAAGATGCAGCCTCCTCATGGAGACCATCTGGAGACTATTGTTGGAAAGGTAGGGAGATAAGTGAGGACAACCTCTAGGAGGCAGAAGAATGGCTGGAGCAATCGATCAAGGCACCAGTGGGAGGAATCAGCTCCACTTGATACTGAAGGACTTTTTGTTGACTCGTTTCTGGACACTATTATGACTTTATATACTTTCTGAGAGACTGGAATGGACGTGATCAATTCACTGTCAACATCCAAAGGATGAGAGCCAGGGGCTGCAGACTAGTATGAAGCTGTTATGTAAGAAGAGATGGATAAGTACTCATCAGTATGGGCTGTTCCTGCAGAGGAGTGGGAACCAGATCGGTCTAGGCTATCTGAAAGCTGGACTGTCTTGGCTCTGTTGCGGCTCTGTCTTGTAGAATAGCTTGAAGGGCTCTGAATATGAATTGAAAGAGAAAATGCATAATGCATTATGATGGAAGTGACTAGGAGCTCATCTGAGAGAGCAGAATCAAGGACATTTTGCATTCTCTGGGAGGCGAAGAGATCCAGGTCTAGTGAGCCCATTTGTTGAAGATGCAGAGCAGTGTCCACTTCAGCAGGTCCAACTGGCGGTTCATAATGATTGCATACTGGTCGCTTATTCCTGGTCAATAAGATGCTTGAAGAGTGCATTTCATTGTCTGGGCTAACATCCCTATATGGAGAGCCTCTTAACAGAGGTGCAGGGACACAGACACCTGGTTGTCCGTGCAGAGGATAGATCTCCTTTGAGCGAGGGTGAAAATTATTGCTCAGTTGTAGCTGGTTGATGTGATGCGATGACATGACGACATTTCTTGTTGTTCCATATACCTCAAGGAAGAAGATGAGTGAAATAGGCTCCTCAGCCTTGGGGAAACATCAATGGTGACTGTGAACTGTAGTTGAGGCTGACAAAATGAACAATCTGCCAATAGATTTTAAGTTGGAATCCACGAACGAATGAGGTCTCTCTTGATGTGGTCTGCCAAAAGAATCCTCTTGGAGGAAGACTGATACTTTTGGTTCCAAAGCATTTGAGGTGCCACTGGAGAGATCTCATAACAGACTTGACCCTCTGAAGCCTGACTCCTACCGCCCAATCTCAAGCATACCTCTGTTAGCCAAAATAATCGAGAAGGTTGTCCAAAGACAGATCCAGCAACACATTGACGTAGCAGCCCCTCTCGACCCTTGTCAACACGGGTTCAGAGAATCTCATGGAGTAGAAACTCTGCTCACCACTTTAACCAATACTTTGAATAGAGGAATAGACAATGTCGAAAATGGCTTTGCTCTTATTTTCCTGGATATCGCTGCCGCCTTCGACCCCGTCAATCACAATCAACTTCTCACCCGTCTCCACGAGAAAGGTATTCATGGCCTCGCCTGGGAATGGTGTAGGTCTTACCTAACTGATCGTTGGCAACATGTACAGGTTGGGTCCATCACATCTGCACCTTTCCACCAACAAGGCATTCCACAAGGCTCCTCGCTATCTGCGCTGCTATTCAATATCTACATGCAGCCAATATGTGACATCATCCGCTCCTATAATATCTCTACCCTAATTTATGCAGATGACGTCCTGCTGTTTACGCCATTCAAAGTCAAACACCCAGACTTCACCAACCTTATCAGCTGCTTCAACGCAATCACTGACTGGCTACTAACTCAAAATCTCTGCATAAACTTCAAGAAAACCGAAGTTCTGTTCATCTCAAGGAACAAAACATTCTCCCCTCCATCATCCCTAAAGGTAAGAGATGCAGAGCTTCCAAGTAAACTCACCATACGCTACCTGGGGATCACGCTGGATCAGCACTTCGACTTTAAGGAGCACATACGAAACACAACCAGGACCATATACAATAAAATCAGAACACTTAGGCACCTTAGACCCATGCTACCTCCTAACGATTTCCGAACCATCTTCCAGGCCCTCATTCTACCACACTTTGATTACGCAAATGTAATCCTGTATGGTCTCCCCAAGAACACTCTCAACCCATTGCAACTCGCGATGAACGCTGCGGCTCACGTCCTCTGCGGTCTCACCAGAACTGATCATATCACCCCGATACTTAAGGATCTCCACTGGCTAACGATATACTGCAGGTTAACATACAAAATTCTTCTCATTATATTCAAGATCATTAATAATCTGGCCTCCACGACACTCAAGGACCTCATCACTCCTATCCCGAACAACAGAACGAGGAGGGCAATAACGGACAACTCTCTGATGCTCCCTAAAGACTCCCTTAAGTGCACACAACCAACTAGGAGAAGAGCCTTTGCATTCTACGCCCCTAAATGCTGGAACGATCTCCCACCGGAAATAAGATCGATCAAAGACCTCATTCAGTTCCGGAAGGCAATCAAACACCACATTTTCCTGCTACACTTCGCACAAGCATCCACCCCGCCCCCGATCAATCTCCCACCGGCCCTCACAAACTCCCCACACAATACATAAACAAAGGGGTCTAGAGTATAGCTGCCCCATCTATAGTTTTATGACAATACTGGCCAATTCATAATCTTATGCTCTATGTCAATATGTTTACACTTGCTCTATGTCAATATGTATATAGTTACCCTGTATTGTTCCAAGTTTTATCTCCTGTTATAATGTAAGCACAAAACAGTTTCGACTGCATTGAGCAACCTTTGTTAAATGTAAACCGCACTGATAATAAATAGCACGGTATATAAAAGATGTTAAATAAATAAATTAATTAAATAAATGTGCCTCCTGGCATGAGGTACCACATGGACAGTGGTAGCCATGTGGCAGAGGGGTCTAAAAACGGTCTGTGCTGTGGTCTACAAGTTTCAGCCAAGGGTGCTGGGGGTTGTGCTGAGGGAGTCTTCCCTTCCTGATAAGGGGTCAGGATTGCAGGGTGCTCCATAGCTGCAAGTGGGATGGAGTGGTAAGGAGAGCCTCTCTTGTGGGTTCTGTTGCATTTTTAAGGATGGCAGTGTTCATAGGTCGATCCACACTGGAATCCCCCTTTACCTCACTGATCTGGTCCATCTTCACTCCTCTCACCGTCCTCTCCGCTCCTTTCACGTAAATCGCATGTCTCTCCCTTCCCCATCCCAGGCTCCCAGGCCCATCTGGAATCTACCCGTTCCTTTGCCTTCTATTTCCTCGGCCCTCATCTCTGGAACTTGCTCCCCACAGCCCTGCGCCTAGAACCGTCCCTCAAAACCTTCAAGGCCAACTAAAAATCTACCTTTTCTTCTCCGCCTTTGCCCTTCCCCCTCCTACCGCCCTCCTCTCCCCCCCCCCCCCCCCCGCTGAAGCGCACTTACCAGCCTACTCCTTTCACTTGTTCTCTCACCCTTTATCCCCCACTCTAGTCTTTACCTCTATTCTTTCCTTTCCTTTTGAATTGGCGTTCTTTTCTTTTTTCCAGCAGCCTTTGATATGTTTGTAAACCGCTCAGACGCTTTTGTGATGGGCAGTATATTAAGTTCTCAATAAATAATATCAAGCAGAAAACACTACATGAGCAGGATCAAAAAGGTCGGCTGAGAAGACCCCAGGGTAATCAAGACTTTTAGGGAAGGTTCTAGGAGAAGGACTGGCATGGGGAAGCCAGTCTTGGATAATCCTTGCATGGAGGGAAAGGCCTATGAGAGAGTCATAGCTGTGCTGTAATTTTTTTGCAGAGCGATTTGACACTAGACATGCATGTTTTCTTCTGGCACCTTTTTGATGTGCAGTGCCTCCTCAGCCAGAGGCTCAGATGTGCACAGGAGGGTGTGTATATATGTGTCAGAATGGAGATATGGTATAGCTTTTCATGGCCGCTAGCTCTCAAACTGCTCTCTGCCACTGACATGGTTAAGTCAGGCAGACTTTTTTTGCTGGCCTCTCTCTCCTGCTGGTGTGCGGTCATAGGCTAGGTGGGGGAGCAGAGTTGAAGGCTAGACTTGTTCCTGCAATATACAACTTTGTGACATAACCAGATTATAAGGAGTCAAAGGAAGGCTCATCACCGTGAAATATAAAGAGATTTGCCTTTAAATATTCTGCTCACGGTGTTTACATAGAAACATGATGGCAGATAGAGACCATACGGCCTGTCCAGTCTGCCCTTCCATACCAATGATTAAGCTTTACTGTCTTTTTTCTGCACTGACTCCATCCTATTTGAAGGTGCGGTCTCCAGAATTGCACACACTACTCCAAATGAGGTCTCACCAAAGACATACACTATCACCTTCTTTGCTGCCACCTTTTACACCTGTTTAGTCACTTTAAGATCATCCGAAACTATCGTCCTCAGATCTCGCTCTTCTTTTGTGGACAGAAGTACTTCAGCCCTATACTGTGCCACTCTCTTGGATTTTTGTAGCCCAAATCCATGACCCTGAACTTTTTAAGCATTAAATCTCAGTTGCCAAATTTTTGATCATTTTTCAAGCTCTGCCAGATACCTCCTTACATTATCTACACTTTCCGGTTACTGACAGAATTTTTTTTTTGGGGGGGGGGGGGGGGGAGTATAAGGAGGGGAAAAAATGAAACCACATGCTGAAGGTCCAGCACAGGAAAATAGACTGAGTATGGAGGAGGAATATCAGTTTGCGCAAGAAGCGCACACACACGTTAAGGGAGCTGGAGAAGAGTCCCCTAAAAGACAGGAGAGCACCGCATACTAGGAAATGTTCAGAGAATATCACCATCAAGTATGCCTGTATTACCCCTGCTTGTCAATGGAGAAAGCGTAGTTACTCACCTGTAACAGGTGTTCTCCAGGGACAGCAGGAATCAGTCCTCATATATGGTTGACATTGGTGCCGACGGAACCCTGCGCGGAGCAATTGCCCAGCTTTCAAAGAAAGCCTTTGGGATTGCATCTCGCATGTGCAGTCACCTTCCTGCCCAAGGGTGCCATCTTGCTCAGTCAGATGACATAGCTAAAGAGACGGCAAAAAGAACAAAATCAATAGTAGGACTGCAACTCCAGGGGAGGAGGGAGGGTCGTGAGGACTGATTCCTGCTGTCCCTGGAGAACATTTGTTACAGGTGAGTAACTACACTTTCTCCAGGAACAAGCAGGAAGTCAGTCCACACATATGGGACTCCCTAGCTATAGGCTACCGAGAACCCATAGAAGAAAAATGGCTCCCTCTAGAAGAGCCGCAGCAGCTGTGATAGGAATCCAGCAGAGACGCAACACCACTGGTAGCCTGACACCAGAGGGCCAGAGAGTAGGAATTGCCTAAACTTTAAATAAGTTCCGGAGTACCGCCTGGCCGAAAGCACTGTCTCGGCGGGACTCCCCATCCAAGCAGTGATGGGCTGCAAAAGTCTGGCTTGAAGACCAGGTGGCAGCCCGGCAGATGTCTGCCAGTGGAACAGAGCGGAAGTGAGCCCTGAGGCGGCCTTAGCCCTGACACGATGGGCCATGACTCGATCCTGTAATGGAAGGTCGGCCGCCCTGTATGCCCAGGCGATGCAGTCTGCCACCCAGGTGGACAACATACGCCTGGAGACAGGAAGCTCCAGCTTACTGGGGTCAAAAGAGACGAAGAGCTGAGGAGCCCTTCGATGCCCCCACATACGCTCCAAGTAGAAGGCTAATGCCCTCTTACAGTCAAGGGTATGCAGAACCGCTTCTGCCTGGCTGGCATGAGGTCTGTGAAAGAATGTCAGAAAAACCACCTCCTGGTTGAGGTGGAATGGAGAGACTACCTTCGGGAAGAACTTAGGGTGGGTGCGTAGGACCACCCTGTTCCTATAAAACCATGTGTACAGCCTTTCTGAAACCAAAGCTTGTAGCTCACTCACTCGCCTTGCAGAAGTGAGTGCCACCAGGAAGAGTACCTTCCAGGAGAGGAAGCGCAGATGGCAAGCAGATATCGGCTCAAAAGGTGGACGAGTAAGCTGTTGCAAGACCACATTCAGATCCCACTCGGTCGCTGGAGGACAAACCGGGGGTTTTAGTAGAAGTAGACCTCTGAGGAATCTTCACACCAAAGGGTGAAGTGACAGAGGTTGTCCTTCCACTGGCAAGTGGTGTGCTGACAAAGCACTCAGATGGACCCTTATAGAGTTAGGCTTGAGGCCTAAGTCAGAGAGGTGAAGCAGGTACTGCAACACCACAGGTACAAGGCAAGAGAAAGGGTTTTCATTGTGCTGGTTACACCACACCTCAAATCTACGCCACTTGAAGAAATAGGTTTTCCTAGTGGACTGCCTCCTGAGGCCAGTAACACTTCTATGTTCCTAGGTAGGAGGAGAGGAGCCAGCATTACCCTTTCAGCAGCCATGCCATCAGGTTCAGGGACCTGAGGTTGGGATGTAAGATAGAGCCCTGTTCCTGGGACAGAAGGTCGGGCCTTTTCCTCAGAGGGAGTGAGGTCTCCACTGCCAGCTGGAGAAGTGGGAACCAAGGTTGTCTTGGCCATCTGGGGGCTACCAGAATGACCGAGGCCTTGTCCCGAAGGATTTTGAACAGTGTTCGGGCCACCAGAGGCGTGGGAGGAAACACATATAGGAGGCCCACCGACCAGGAGATCAGAAATGAATCTTCAGCCATCCTTCAGGGATGTGGCTGGGGCAACTGATGATTCTGCGGACTGGCAAAGAGGTCTATAGACAGATATCCCCAGCAGTGGAAGATCTGCTGGGCTACTTCAGGATTCAGTTGCCATTCGTGAGGCTGAAGAATTCTGCTTAGTTTGTCCGCCGGTAATTCTCTTGGCCTGGCAGGTAAACCGCCTTGAGAGACATACCCTGTCTGATGGCAAAGGAGCATAGGTCCAGTGTCTCCTGGTACAGGACATGGGACCCTGTCCCTCCCTGCTTGTTCACGTAGAACATAGCCACCTGATTGTCTGTCTGCACGAGCACAGACTGATGCGAGAGAACATGGCAGAAGGCTTGAAGAGCTAGGCGTATTGCTCAGAGCTCTAAAAGGTTGATCTGTTGTGTCCCCTCTTGAGGAGACCACAACCTCTGAGTGCATGAGTCCTGACAATGGGCTCCCCAGCCCAGCAGGGATGCATCTGTTGTCAGGACTCTTGAGCACGTTGGACGGGCACTCCTCCAAGCAGGTTGGGTAGGTGAAGCCACCAGACCAACAACTTCAGCAGTCGTTTGGACACCTTTTATCCTGTCTCGGAGTCGCCCTGTGACCTGCGTCCACTGATCCCAGAGGCACCACTGAGCTGTCCTCATGTGGAGCCGGGCGTTTGGGGTTACATGCACTATGGAGGCCATGTGTCCTAAAAGATGCAGGAAATGCCATGCTGATATTTGAGACTTGTGGCTGACTTGGCGCACTAGCTCCAGAAGCCTCTGTACCCTGTACAGTGGCAGGTAAGCCTTTGCCTGAAGGGTGTCTAGTCTCGCCCCTATGAACTCCAAGTTCTGTGTGGGGAGCAAGGTGGACTTTGCCTGATTTATGACAAAGCCTAGATGCTGCAGCATGTTGATAGTTCAAGTTGTGGCCTGTTGGGCCTCCTGAGGCGACGGGGCCCTGATGAGCCAGTTGTCCAGATGCAGGAAGACGAAGATTCCCTGGTTTCTGAGAAAAGCCGCCATCACTGCCAGACATTTGGTAAACACTCTGGGGGCGGAGGCTAGGCCAAATGGAAGACCTGCCAACTCCTGGAAAGTAGGAGGAGGGTACCTGGCTGAAGTGGAGCAAATAGCCCTTTTGGACTATTTGCAGGACCCAGGTGTCTGTGGTGACTGCTGGCCACCTGTAGGCGTACAGGGCCAGCCTTCCTCCTGTGCCAAGTCTCACCCCTGGCTGGAGAGAGACCATGCTGTGGCTGGCTGGGAGGAAGCTGGTGCCTGGGGGTCTTCTGCTTACGCGGGCCATGCCCCTGTCCCTTGGCCTGCTGCCCCTGATGGGGAGCAGGGGAGGCCTGGTGAGTGGGGTAGTTGCAGTAAGCAGTACCCTTCCTTGGGAAAAAGGGCTTTTTACCCGAGCCCTTCTTTTTAGAAGGGGCAGAAGTCTTTTTTGGAGAGTCTTGTCGGGTCAAGTACTTGGACTCTGTTTTCGCAGCCTTCTCAGTCATGGGTTTGCCAAACAGGTTCTCACCTTGGCAGGGGACATCAACCAACTTGTCCTGCACCCATAACTTTAGGTCCGACATTAGCCATGCCTGGTGTCGGGCACCAATGCCGGCTACGGCTACCAGGGCTGAAGCTGTCATAGGCTGCTCGAGACAAACTTTGAGCACTCTCGAATCCCTGTGGACAAGGCCTTGAATCTCTGCAAGGGTTCCTCAGAGAGGCCAGCTGAAAACCTGGCAATTTCCTTTGCCAGGTCCTTAAAGTACATGCCCATGTACAGCTGGTATGTTTGGACACGGCAAGACAGCATCGAGCCCAGAAGCACCTTCTGCCGAGGGCGTCCAGGTTCTGGGCCTCCCTCCCAGGAGGCACCAAGGAGTGCGTCTTCTGGCTCTTGAGCCTTTGCATAGCCGATTCCACAACCATGGAGATGTGTGGCAGCTGCGCCTTCTGGAACACAGGGCTCTTGTGGACTCGATAGATATAATCGACCTGCCTGCTGAGAACCGACATTGAGGCCGGTGATTCCCACATACGGAACAGCCGTTCCAAAAAATTGGAGGAACACTAAGGGCTTCCTTTGGTGGAAAATCATACTGGAGGGCATCAAGCTCTTTGGCTTGAGGCTCCTTCTCGGTGTCCGCCGGGAAGGCCAAGGCCTTGGCCATGTCCCGGACGAACTCTGAGAACCAGTTATCCTCCGGGGGAGACCTTCTCCGAGGTTCGGACCCTGGTGAGTCCGATCAGACGCACTGGGTCCGGTGAGTGCCTGGGGAGTCTTTGTCCTCTGTTTCCCGGGCCGAGTCCTCTGATGAGGAATCGATGGGCTCCGGACGTGAGGGCTTCAGCCTCGACTGCCCCAACGACATCGGTCTCGAAAGGGAGGTCGAGGGAAACCTCGGCCGAGGACCGACTCCAGCTCAAAGAGTTTCGAGGATTGGCTTGGCCTCCGGGGTCGACTTGGACATCGAAGTCCCGGTGGTCGGGGCAGACGGACCAATGAGACCAGCCATCAGTGCCCACTGCTGCTCCAAGAAGGCAAACATGCTGTGCTCCAAGGCCACCATTCTTTTTTTTTTTTTTTTTTTTATTGATTTCAAAACATTACATTTATGTAATACAATAAAGAAAATTCAGAAAAAGTTAACCACATCAGATGAATAAACATCAACAACAAAACCAGAACATTAATATAGCCCACATCAAGGAACTCGATTGAAACTATTAAAATCAGGTCATAATCAGGAAAATAAGACACTAGGCCCACAAAAAGAGACAACAATCTATTCTTGGGTGCTCTGTACTTCACTAAGTGCTTTCCGCTTCTCAGACAAGAAACTTTCCAATTGGGTGACTTCAGTAAAAATATATGAAACCTCCTTCCAAATAATCACACACTTGCATGGAAAACGAAGAAAAAAGGAGGATTCACCCAAAGACAGAACCTGAGCCTTTAAGGCCAAGAACTGCCTGCGTCTAAGCTGGGTGCTGCGTGCAACGTCAGGAAAAACGTTTATAAGATGGCCACAAAACTTAATAGTCTTGTGTTTAAAAAAGGCACGCAACACACATTGCTTAACATCTTTGGACAAAAATGTCACCAGCAAGGTAGAACGAGAATTAATTACGTCTTGGGGGTCTTCGAGAAAGGCAGTGAGATTAGTGATAGAGGGTTCAATTACATCATACTCCCCCTCTACTGGGTTAACTCTAAGATTAGGGGATATATAATATAGCTGAGAAACAGAAATAGGTTCCTTGATTAGCAAGACTTCCTGAAGGTACTTATCCAATAAGATCTTAGGAGCGAGGAGTTTGGTAATAGGAAAATTCAAGAAACGCAAATTGCAAGAACGTGCTAAATTCTCCATCGCTTCAATTTTATTATGTAGGGTCAGTGAGTCCTTTATGCTAACTGCCTGAGCAGCATGCACAGAGCCCATCTGTCCCTCCAATTTTAGAATAGCTGTATTAAGTAGAACAGATCTACTATCTAACTGCTGTAAAGAGACAACAGTCTCTTGGGAAAATTTAGTCAAGGAATCAAAAGTACCTGAGATCTTGCTATCAATAGACTTAAGAACCCCCCAAACATGTTTCAAAGTAATCCAAGGCCACCATTCTAAGACCAAGCTCAGAAGGATCCGCAGCCTCTGGCTCGGGTCCCGACGCTGTCGGGCCCGATGCCGGTTCTCACGGAGGACAGTCCACGATGACAACAGCTGTTACCTTTCTCGGCATCTCCGGCTCCGTGCGAGGTACCTTGGCAGGCTGCTCCAACTTCAAGGACCCGGGGCAATGGACAGGACTTCGCAACCTGGCCCGCAAGGACCCAGGAATATCAGAGGCATCCAACGACACCACCCTCGCGAGCGTCTTCTTCCTCCGGTGTTCCCAGGAGGGAGACCCCCCGCTCAGAAGACCCACGATGATGCTCCGAGACAGACAGCTTCCGAGACGTCGAGGCTTCTGACAAAATCCGGACTTGGGTGGATGCGGACTCTGAGAAAATCCTCTCACTTTGCTGCTGTCTACTTCTCAATGCCTTGGAAGACATCTTGCCGCACGGGCCACAGGCCATTGGGTCATGGTCGGCCACGAGGCAGCGGACACAGCAGTCATGTGTGTCGATGAGAGACATTAACTTTTTGCACCTACTGGCAGCCATCGGAGCAAAAAGGGCCCCTGCAAGGTCAAACGACCAGGCTGACAGTGAAAAAGAAAAAAAGCGTGAATGCTAGTCACTAAGGACAAAAAACGAAAAATAGGGACCGGATCCGATACCGGTGTTCCGAACCAAGGCAGGGAGGGGAACCGGCATCAAACTGGGTCAAAGAAAAGAATCTTCTGATGAGTTGATGCACTTTTTCCACGAGGGAATTCGGACCATGTCCGTTGGGCTCCGTGGAAAAAGGGAGACTGAGCAAGATGGCACCCTTGGGCGGGAAAGGGACCGCGCATGCATGATGCAATACCAAAGGCTTTCTTTGAAAGCTGGGAAATTGCTTTGCACAGGGCTCTGTCGGCGCCGACGTCACCCATATGTGAGGACCGACTTCCTGCTTGTTCCTGGAGAATTCCTTATACAGAGTCGAGATTAACATTTGCTTTTAATCTTTGCATTCCAAATAAAAAATGCTACTTTTTATTTTGAATACTGTATCACTTTTGTTTCACATTAGTAGAATTATAAACTGCAGTTTTATTTTGTTTTTTTTTAAGTCTTGCTTTGATACACCCACCTCTCAGTTTTCCTGCCAACACTGTTCAAAAATCAAGGATTAAACAAGATGATGCAGATAAACAGGGGGGGAGAGGTTGTCAAAAAGCAAAGAACATACAATGGTTTATAAGTTATTTGTAATCATCTACAAATTAGGCAAATCCACTGCAAAATCATGCAAAAAAACCTGTACAAACAAAATATCCAGATGCATGCAGAGGCTCAAGATCACAGTAACAGAACTAGTATGGCAGCTTCTATGCATCAGCGTCTAGTAAAAGACAATGTCAAGGCTGGTAAAATAAGAATCTGATTTTTTTTAAACCGATGACATTTGTTTAAACCCATGGTGCTGAAACAATTGTTGTAAACTTAACAAAATTACTGTCAAAGCAGCAGGATGGATCAATTTAATCCCAGATGGTGCCATCTGCAAGTCTTTATCTCTGGCATCATGGAATCTGGGAAGGAATGGCAATTAAATGGACACACTCAAATATATATAAAAAAAATAGCAAAGCAAGGAATAGTTTACCAATGAGAAAACAAAATTTGCTTTCAAAGAGTTTGACATGTTCAGTTTACAAGTCCTGATGGCATCCATTTAAGTGAAGATGAAATCTGTCTTACTTTGCTACAGTTTAATTCAAAATTAATACAGGCTCACAGACCCCATACAACCTAATAAGAAGTCAAGATCTATATTCTAACCAAAAGAAATTCAATTCCACAAATTATTCACAATAGTTAAGATCCTCACTTTTGTGCGGGAGAGGAAGGGAAAAAAAGATTTATATCAGCAATTCAGTTCTTTGATGAAAATAATTACTGTTTAATGTATTCCTTGGGTTCAAAGGATAATGCACAGACTATGACTAAGTCAGTCTTCACTCCTAGTCAGGAGCTGGCACAAGTCAGATTTTCAGGTTATCCTACTGAATATGTTTGAAAGATCTGCATACAATGGAGGATCTCTAAAGGAAAAGAGGGGACTATTGTAGCAGTTGATATGGAAGGGCAGACTAGACAGGCCATGTGGTCTTTTTCTGCCATCATGTTTCTATGTAATTTGAATGCAAATTTCTGTCATGTATATTCATTAGGGATATCCTGAAAACCTGACCTTCTGTCAGCCCTCAAGGACTGGGGAATGAATACATGGACTAAGTGGTTCATAAGGAAGGCTGTTTAATTAGTACACTCAAGAAGCTGAAGGTTCAGCTCCTCCTCAGAATTTATTTGGTAAAACATCATGGAGTGGAAACCAAGGGTTCTCCAAAATCCAAATCAACATTTTGTGTGGCTGAAAGCAATGTATACCTGTTTGTCAACAACTTTTGCCTGATCCGATCCCTATCTCTGGAATGGGAAAAAATTTTTAAGTATATGAAATATACATGTAAAGTAAGAAAACTATTCTCACATCATTTCCTTCACTTTTTCTGTTACAACTTTAGAAAAGAGTTATATACCTGCCCAAACTGTAAATAACATGATCCGACAGTAAATAAGTCAAGCCAATGTAAATAGGTTATACCTTTGTTAAGTACCCTGCATGCCAACTTTTGATTCTAGTTCACTGTATCTAGTTTGAGTTGCAACGTAAACCGCTTTGATTAAATAAGGCAGTATAGAAGTCTGGTTAAAAAATAAATATACCTTGAATAATTCCAGATAATAGATGGGCAGAGGGGAAATGAGTTGGTCAGAGTTTTATAGGGCAATCTTTCAAGTTAGTCCTAGAGTACTCTCTAACTAGTGGTTTTCAGGATATCCATAAGGAATATACATGAGATACAGTTACATTCAAAAAAGAGGTTGTGCATGTAGATCTCTCATATCTATTCATTATGGATATCCTGAAAGCCAAACCAGCCTATGAGGTACTCTAGGACTGGCTTGAGAAACACTTATAGGAGGCTGGCAATAGTAGAGAACAAGGGAAAGTAAACATGTAGAACGATATGGAGAAATTTCACATACCTGATAAAGCATAGTTACTCACCTGTAACAGGTGATCTCCGGGAACAGCAGGAATTTAGTCCTCACATATGGGTATCGTCGGTACCGACGGAGCTTGCACGGGAACGCTCCCCAGCGTCCAATTAGAAAGCTTTTGGGAGCATCCCACAGCGCCTGTGTGCTGCCACTGGAGATGTGGAACAACTCAGGGAATTAAGCAATTCTTTATGCTTTCACGTGATCTAAGCCCTGGTTCATTTTCCCTAAAAGGAAATTTTAAGGAAGATGGTAAAGGTAGGAAAAAAACAGTCATGTGGGAGCATAACTGGGCAAGCCTTTGAACCATCTGGAAGCTACCCATCAGGAATGGCTCTGACGCTCTCTGGCAAAGGCCCATAGTTGCAGAGCTTTTTGTAGAATTGCAGAGAGCATGTTGTAGGTTGCCCAGGTGAGATCTGGTTGTTTAACTACCAGTGTGCAACCTAATCTATTCTGTGGGAGCCAAAGAATTGAAGATGGCTAAGAATAGCAGACAGGCTGGTTGCCTGCAACAATAAATTGTCCAAGTAGGTTATTGGAACCTCTCTTGGAATTGTGTTATTAAGGCAGCAAAAAAGGATAGGTCCTATAGATTGGACAAGGACCGACAGACAGAATTAGAAGTGACTAACTCTCAATTATGGTCTGATAAGCTGTCTTAAAAGAACTATTTGAAAGATTGCAGAGGGGAGAAACTCTGTATGGAAATTACTTACTGGAGTAGGTATTGAGGACAATCCTATGGCTTAAAAGGTAAGCCCTCCAGTGAAATATCACTCTTAGATTGAAAATGTCAACTAAGAGGGATAGAAGTAATACAGAGTTGGGAAGATTTACAATTTGGTAGTCCCTGAAAAGGGTAAAGCTCCCCTGCAGTCAAAGTATAAGATATCCTCATACAGGACAACTGCCAAGGTGAAGGGCATAGCATACCTTGTAAGTAGTTGTAACTCCTGTTTAAATTAAAAGGAGAAAACTGTTACTTGTGGGGTATGATATCCTCAATAGCTCTAAGAGCTGAAAAGGATGGATTGCCCTTGGCAAGAGATTCATGCCTAAAGTAGAGGATTGAGGCAGTGTATTACTGACCTCTTAATAAGGATGAGAAGAACTACAAATGCTTCTATAGTTAAGAAGTAGTGGTTCTGAAACTCAACAGGAAAAAAGATTTAATGAAATAAAAAAATCAGAAACCCTGCGACTGCTGAGTTTGCTGAGTCTGTTGAGACTTTGGTTTTCTTAGCCTGGTATGATGTTGCCCTTCTTTGGAAACATCTGCATGATGGGTAGAAGATGAATAAAACTTTTTCCCCCTAGGGGAATAAAGTTTGTTAGGAGATTTTTTAGTAGCTGGGGTAGAGGAAAGTTTTGACAATCCTCTGAAAGTAACACTATCAGTGTTTAACTGCTTAGCCTGAAATAAAGCATCCTTGTTAAAGAGATTTTCACCAGTACAAGGAGTATTTCCCAGCTTTTCTTGTACCATTTGTCCAAGTCTGAAGCTTGGAGCCAGGCTATGCGTCGTACTACTATGGCTATATCATATCAGGTATTCTAATGATTGTAATTAGTTCCCCTGTTTACCACCATTTTATCTCCCTGTTATCTGTAAACGAAGGCCAGTCATCTGACCTATGTGTTTTATTGTTACACTGTGAACCGCACTGATGATAAATAGCGTGGTATATAAGAAATATTAAATAAATAAATAAAACAGTCCAGGGAAGCATGATTAAGGAATTTAGAGACATTTTGAGCATGACTGACTAATATGGAAAAGTCTGCTCTTTTATGTTCTTGAAGAAAAGGGTTCAAAGACTAAGTTCTTTGTGACCTCTTCAAGAGATAATCCCTTATAGAAAATATATGAGATAATTCTTGCTGAAAGCATGGATGCCTGGAAGCATCAACGTCCAAAGGCATCTAAAGTTCTAGACTCACGACCTGGCGGATAAGAAGAGTGCTTCTTTGTACTCTTAATACGCCTCATTGCTGATTTTACAACAATAGAATGGTGAGGGAGTTGAGTCTTTTGAAAACCTGGAGAAGGTGGCACTTTGTACATGGAGTCAAGTGTCTTAGAATGTGGTGATACCATTAAAGGAGTTTCCCACATTCTGAAAAGTAGATCTTGTAAGATCTGATGCAAAGGAAGCATGATGACCACCTCTGGAATCCAGGGGGATTTCAGGATCTCTGAATCCCCTGGGAAGGATTCTTTACCAGGTATAGAAATGGCAAGTAATTTTGCCATATCAAGCAGAAAAGCTTGAAAAGAAATCTCCCCTGAGGGGGACCCTCTAAAATGAGGGGTAAAGGCTAGACTTGTTGAAGATTCAGCCTTGGTACCGATGGATTCATCCCAGTCATCGGAATCGGAAGACCTGAAAGGGTGGAGCATCGGATTTTCCTTAAAGTAATGTCTTTGGTACTGCCCGAGGTTGGTACCGAATCATCCATGCTAGAGATCGATTCCAGGCTCGGCATCGAAAGAAGCGAGTCTGTCGAAGTAAGCATGGACGGTACCGACACCGATGCCCATGTCGATACTGGTACCGGTGCCGAAGCCGATACCGATACTGGAAGATCGGCCTGCAGCAACTCTAGCGGTACCGAAGTAACCGAGAGCGCTAGACTGCGATCATCGGTGAGGAGTGTTTCATCCATCACCATAGCCGATGCCGGGGTGTCGGTACCGCTCGAAGCGGCCACAACCACCGAGCATGGCGCAGGTATGTTCATCGAGGTAAGAACCCCGGGAACAACCTGAAGCCCCGTTAATGCTTTGGAGCCCGAAGACTCCCGCTGGGGCTTTATTGTCAATATGTCCTCGAAGGCAAGTCCAGAGCCATCTCGATACTGGGAAGGAGATCTACCACTCGAGGACTGGCTAGTCTTTACAGACTTTTGTTTGGTTACCTAATCCTGTGGAGATACTCTAGCTGGTGACATCGAGTGCGATGTGAACCGGGTATCAAGTTGTGCTCGATTCTGAAGACTTCTTCTGTTTGAGCTCCAACAGGAAAGACACTCCAGTGGGCAATGGTCAGGACCCAAACATTTTAGACACCAAGTATGGGTGTCTGAAAACATATCTGTACCGCCACACTTTGAGCATTCCTTAAGGGTAGTGGCTGGCTTTTCCATGATGGAAAAATAGAGGCCTAGTGGCCTAGAAAGTGTCAGATACTAAAAACAGGAAAATTTCTGAAGAAAAAGAAATTCTTTAGAAAAAAGAAAGAAAAAACACCAGAGATACCGGTGGCGTCGAGGGAAGGCAGACGCGACCACAAAAAACTAAGAATAAAAAGAAGAATTTTCTGCGGTGACAGGAAAACACCCTGCCGGCTCCGCGGAAAACGGAAAACTGATTAGAGGGAAGTGAATGGGCGGGAAGGCAGCGCGCATGCGCGTGGGATGCTCCCAAAAGCTTTCTTTTTGGACACTGGGGAGCGTTCCTGCGCAGCCTCCGCTGGTACCGACGTACCCATATGTGAAGACTTATTCCTGTTGTTCCCGGAGATCACCTGCTACAGGTGAGTAACTATGCTATCTCCAGGAACAAGCAGGAATGTAGTCATGACATATGGGGACTCCCTAGCTTTAGATGCCAGGGAGAGACCCCAGAAGTTGGGCGTCCCTGAGAAGGGCTCCACTTCCCCCCATGGATCTCTGGCATCCTACCAGGGATGGTGGGTAGGAGTTGATTAGGTATGGAACAGGTGTTGGAGAACAGCCTGACCAAACAAGGCATCCCGGCGGGAGTCCTTGTCCAAGCAGTAATGGGCTGTGAAGGTATGAACCGAGGCCCAGGTGGCTGCTCGACAGATGTCGTCGATAGACACAGAGTGCAGATGAGCCATTGAAGCTGCCATGGCTCTCACATTGTGAGCTGTGACATGGCCCTCCAGAAGAAGATTCTTACTCTGATAGGCAAAGGATATACACTGAGCAATCCAGTTAGATAGTGTTCTCTTGGAGACTGGAAGTCCCAAATGAGAAGGATTAAAAGCAACAAAGAGTTGAGAGGACTTTCTATGTTGCTGTGTTCTTTGTAAGTAAAAGGCTAAAGCACTTTTACAGTCCAAAGTATGAAGGTTCCTTTCTGCATTTGATGCATGAGGTCTTGGAAAGAACACAGGCAGGTAGACCGCTTGGTTTAGATGAAAAGGCGAGACCACCTTTGGCATAAAGCGTGCATGAGTCCTAAGGACAACCTTGTCATGATGGAACCTTGTATAAGGTGGATCAGCTACTAATGCCTGCAACTAACTGATGCAACGTGCTGATGTGATTGCAATGAGAAAGATAACCTTCCAAGAAAGGAATTTCAATGAGGTAGTAGCTAAGGGTTCGAAAGGTGGCTTCATGAGCTGACCAAGAACCAGGTTTAAGTCCCATGCCACCAGTGGTGGCCTAATGGGAGGCTTAGTTAGAAGGCCTCTCATAAATCTTGCTATAAGAGGATGGGAGGAAATAGGTTGTCCATTTAGAGGCTTGAAAGAAGCTGCAATAGCACTCAAATGGACTCTTACTGAGTTAGCTTTAAGTCCTGCATTTGATAAATGAAGGAGATACTCCAGTAATGATTCCAGAGGTATCGCAAGGGGGTTAAGACCCTTCTGCGAACACCATATGGTAAACCTTTTCCACTTGATAGCATTAGAGCGTCTTTTGGAAGGCTTCCTGGAAGCATAAAGGATATCCTTTACTTGCTGAGGAAGGTTAAGATCATGAAGATCTAGGCCTTCAGCAACCAAGCCCTGAGATGCAGAGACTGGGGATTGGGATGCCATAACATTCCATCCTCCTGAGACAGGAGATCTGGAGCAGATCCTAACTACAGGGAGGGAGCTTGAGAGAGATGTAGAATCAGAGGGTACCACACTTGCCGTGGCCAATGTGGAGCTATGAGAATCATACGGCCTCTGTCTCTCTGAAGCTTGAACAGGGTTTTGGGAATTAGGGGAATGGGTGGAAAGGCATACAGGAAGCCTTGACCCCAGTAAAGGAGGAAAGCATCCCTGGCCTGAGCCCCCTGAGCCGGGGTTCTGGAACAGAACTGGGGAAGTTTGGCATTCCACGAACTTGCAAAGAGGTCTATGTCCAGGGTTCCCCAAATCTGAAATATCTTGGCCACCTGGTCTGCATGCAGAGACCACTCGTGTGGAAGCAGAACTCGACTGAGTCTGTCTGCCCAAGAGTTTTGTATGCCTGGAAAATACACCGCCAGGAGATGAAGCTGATGCTCTCTGGCGAGGGCCCATATTGGAAGCTTCATTGCAAAGCGACAGAGAGCCTGTTCCCCCCTGCTTGTTCACGTAGAACATGGCTACTTGATTGTCCGTATAGATGAGGACTATCTTGTAGCTGAGCAGGGTGTGGAACACTCGAAGAGCAATGAATATTGCTCTGAGTTCCAAGAGATTGATATGTAGATAGTCTCCTGTGGAGATCAGGTGCCTTGGGTGTAGAGGTCTTGCAGATAAGCTCCCCAACCCATCGGAGAAGAATCTGTTGTGCGAGTTCCCTGGGGTGAGGGTTGTTGAAAAGGGGACCCCAGCAACAGGTTTTGAGTGGACTTCCACCACTGGAGGGACAAAATAAGGTGACTTGTGTTTGCTATTCTGTCTGACAGGCATCCTGATGCCTGGGTCCATTGAGTGGATAAAGTCCACTGGGCTGCCCTCACATATAGAGGCGAGCATAGGGAACCACATGCATAGTAGATGCCATGTGGTCTAGTAGTTGTAGCATTTCTCGGGCAGTGAGATGAGGTTTTAGCACTGCTTGAGAAGCTAACTGCACCATGCGAAGGCAACGGGCCTGGAGGAGATAGGCCCTTGCCTTTCTGGTATCCAGCAACGCTCCTATGAACTCTAAAGACTGAGTGGGAGTTAGACTGGATTTTGGGATGTTTATTACCAGACCCAAATACTGAAGGATGCACATTGTGCAGGAAAGAGAAGTCCTGGCCTCTGACTCTGTTGGGGCTCGAATGAGCCAATCGTCTAAGCAGGGGAAGACGAATATCCCTAGAGTGCGAAGAAATGCTGCTACCACAGCCATGCATTTCGTGAACACCCTTGGTACTGAGGCCAGGGCAAAAGGAAGCACCCTGTATTGGTAGTGCTTTCCTTGAAAAAGGAACCGAAGGAACCTTTTGTGAGTTGGATGGATGTACGCATCCTTGAGATCTAGAGAACAAAGCCAATCCTGACTCTGAAAGTATGGCAGCGGAGTTCCAAGAGAAATCTTGAATTTCTCTTTGACATGGAATTTGTTAAATTCTCTGAGATCCAGAATAGGTCTGTATCCCCCTGTTTTCTTTGGGGTAAGGAAATAGGGGGAGTAAAACCTTGTACCCTGCTGATGGAAGGGTACTTCTTCTATTGCCCCTTGGGCAAGAAGGATAGTGACCTCCTGACCTAACAGGTTGATGAGAGAGGTTGGAGAATTGAACTGTCTTATCATTGTGGGAGGGGGCATGCTTGAAAAATGAAGCTTGTACCCCCTCTTTTATGATGGAGAGTGTGCAATGCTCTGCTGTTATCTGCCCCCATCTGGGGGCAAAGCGACACAACCTTCCTGGAATGGTGGAAGGCTAAGTTCTCTAGCTGAAAATCAAAGGCCTTGTGGAGGCTGCAACTGCTGGGACGGCTGAGGCTTAGCAGTCTTTGCTTTCCTTTGTTTGGGTGGTTGCTGACCTTTCCTGACAAGCTGACCTGCAGAACGTCCCTGCTGAGAATAAGCAGGATAGTATCTTTTCTTTTTAGAAAAGAATGGTTTCTTGAAAGATTTCTTTCTAGCAGGATCAGCTGTGGACTTGGATAATCTATCCAAGGTGGAGTTGTCAGCATCCAACTCATTGGCTTTTTCCTGCCAATCTTTACCAAACAGGTTCTCACCAGTACAAGGGATATTTCCCAGTTTGTCTTGTACCCAGAGCTCCAGATCAGATGCCTGGAGCCAAGCAATTCTACATGCACCTATGGCAATGGCAGAGGTTCTGCTTATGCACTCAAAAGTCAAAAGCTGCACGGTTGACAAATTTAGAAACATCTTGGGCATGTTTGACCAATGTGAGAAAATCCTGCCTTCTATCCTCAGGAAGAAGAGGACTCAAAGCCTCTAAATCACCTGCGACTTCCTTTAGGAACATTCCCATGTATAGACTATAGGAACTGATCCTGGCAGAAAGCATGGAAGCTTGGAAGACACGACGTCCAAAAGCATCCAAAGTTTTGCACTCACGTCCTGGAGGATTAGAGGCATGTCTCTTTGCACTCTTGATCCTTCTCATAGCTGATTCCACTACAATAGTGTGGTGAGGAAGCTGAGGTTTTTGGAAACCAGGACAAGGAGGGACTTGATACAGAGTATCCAGTCTACGAGAATGAGGCGAGGTGGTAAGAGGTGTCTCCCACATTCTTAACATGAGATCATGCAAAATCTCATGGATGGGCAGGGTAGCTGCCTCCTTAGGAGCTTTGGGATATTGTAAAATTTCCAACTCCTTTGCCCTAGGCTCTGTTTCAGGGGCCACAGTAATGGACAGATCCCGAGCCATCTCCCTGATAAAATCATGGAAGGAAATATTCTCTGGAGGAGACATCCTGCGCTCAGGGGAGGAGGGCGGCTCCTCTGGGAGAAGCATTCATGCATCGACAGAACTATCAGAATCCTCAGAATCTTCTGAGGACTCGAAGTACCGCCTGTCCGGATGCTCTTGAAGAGCCCGATACCTGTACCGACCGAAGTCGGTACCGGGAGTAATCAGTGCCGGAGTATCGGTACCGGAAGGTATCGGATGACTGGGTGCCGGCAATGCGGACACCGATGTCGATGCTATCGGTACCGGTACCGATACCGGTGCCAGAGTCGGTGCTGGTTGAAATGTCTGACGCGGTTCCGAGGGCGTCGATGCCGCAAGGAGAGCCGCCAGACTGCGTTCAATAGCCAGGACTCTGGTCTATTGACGCTGCCGATGCCTGGATGTCGGTACCGGAGAAGAACGCCGGTACCCCAGAGCATGGCACCAGTAGTTCTGCCGAGGTTGAGGTCTCGAGAACGACCTGAAGCCCCGATAATGCTTTGGAAGCCGAAGCCTCCCGCCGGGGCAATTTTGCCAGTGCAGAATCCTCAAGGGCAACGCCAGAGGCATCTCAATGCTTAGAAGGAGATCTACCCTTTGAGGACCGGCTAGACTTGTGTTTAGTTACCTGAGATCCATGGGAGGAAGACATAGCCCTGGAAGACATCGATGCCACCGAAGCTGCATCAGAGGGAAACAGGGTACTGAGCTTGGCAGCTCGGTTCTGTCGACTTCTCTTGGACATCATGGCACAAGCCATACATTCCGAGATGGAATGGTCAGGACCTAAACATTTCAGACACCACTCATGGGTGTCAGTGACTGAGATGGTACCGCCACACTTGGTGCACTTTTTAAAACCCGAAGAGGGTTTTTCGATTGTGGAAAATATCTTGGGCCTAAGGCCCAAAATGGCGCATGCACCTGGAAAAAAAATGGGTAAAAAGTACTAAGAAAATGTTTTGTTTTGTTTTTTTAAAGAAAGAGAAAGAAAAACCGGCGGAACTGGTAAAGTGTCGAGGAAGGCAGACGCAACCGCAAAAAAGAAGGAAAATTTTCTGCAGTGACAGGAACATGACCTGCTGGCTCTGCGGAAAACGAAGAACTGGAGAGGGGCAGTTGGGAAAGGCGGGAAGGCAGCATGCAGGCGCTGTGGGATGCTCCCAAAAGCTTTCTAATTGGATGCTGGGGAGCGTTCCCGCGCAGGCTCCGTCGGTACCAACGATACCCATATGTGATGACTACATTCCTGCTTGTTCCTGGAGATTTTTCTTTCCTTGAATTCTGCTAGGCTTGCCTCCACCTACTGGCAAGGGAGCATAATCCACATGCCTGGACCAGACTTGAGCAACTTTCAGTGATGTCATCACTCAGTATAACCTCTCGTACAGCACTGTGAGAAGCCAGTATGACACTTCTCAAGTTGTAAGACTGAAAAACTCAAACTTTACAATGTTAATAAGCAACCATAAATTAGAACAAACTTTTGGAACAAGTATTTGTCTCTCGTACCAAGATTAACTCTGTCAGACACTGACAAGGTAATCGGGTGGCAGCAGGGTTCTTAAACCTGCAAGAGAAATCTTCTAGGGAAATTCCTGGACTGGTCTAGCACGATTCAAGGAAAGAAATGATCTAATACGTAAAATTTCTCCTTCCTTATCCTGCTAAACCAGTCTAGATGAGTGGGACATACCCAAACAGTCAGGACCCAGGGTTACAGAGAACAGCCCTAACAAAGGGGTCCCTCTGTTACAGCTGCCAACTGCAACTTGCAGTGCTTCACACAAAAGGTGCTCAGAGATGACCAGATAGCTTCCTTATAAAATGTCCTTCAGAGATAGATAGGGACTCTACCCAGGAGGCAGCCTGTGGCCTATTGAAGTAAGCTCTGTCTCCCTACGGCACATGCCTACCAGCCAGAATGTATGCTGAAGTGATAGCCTTCCTTAATCCAGCATTGAGTATCAAAAACAACGCTCCACTACTCAACTTGTCAGCAAAATCTAATGCCAGTCATAATGCTATTCCTCACATTGGCATTTTTAATGAACAAGATTTATAACTTATGTCATAAGCAACCGGTCTCAGACTTAATGGGGCTCTTAAAGTCTATACCAAACTTCTGCCCCCCAGTTGCATCAACGACCGTTTGTGTTGCTTTATGTTTTTTTAATTTTACAGCTTCAAAATAAACTTCAAAATCATTTTAAATCCACTCCAAACTCACTCATGTCCATGTGAATAACTTAACTTGTGGCAATCATGAAAAATCATTGCTTGTCACGATAGTGTGTTCAGAAGTGTTCCCAAAATCTCTTCAAATACACTTCAAATTCACTAATGTCCTTCTGCTTTGGTCCATGCTTTCTTGGATTTCAGATACAGCCTAGTTACTTACCTGTAACAGGGGTTCTCCAGGGACAACAAGAATCAGTCCTCACATATGGGTGATGTCTGTGCCGATGGAGCGCACATGGAAGCATCTCCCCAGCCTTCAAAGAAAGCCTTTGGGAGATGCACCATGCATGCATGGTCCCCTTCCTGCCCAAGGGTGCCATCTTGCCTCAGTCTAATGACATAGCTAAGACAGCAAAAATTACAATAGGGTACAGAAACAACTCAAAGGGGAGGAGGGAGAGTTGTGAGGACTGATTCCTGCTGTCCCTGGAGAACATCTGTTACAGGTGAGTAACTACACTTTCACCAGGAACAAGCAGGAAGTCAGTTCTAACATATAGGGCTCCCAGCTACAGGCTACCGAGAACCTGTATAAAACGACATGGTGACCTTCAAAGGGTGAGTCATGAGCTGCAATAGTTGAGTCCCAACTGAGAGACTCTCGCAAGACCCAAGTGTCTGGCAGGGAACCAGCACTCCAGTAGCCTAAACACAGAAGGGTCGGAGGGCAGGAGTTGCCTACACCCCTAAACAGATTATGGAACACAGCCTGGCTGAAGGCCCGTCCCGTTGAGACGCCCTCTCCAGGCAGTAGTGAGTTGCAAAGATATGGACCGAAGACCAGGTGGTGGCCTGGAAGATATCAGTCACAGGTACGGAGCACAGATTTGGACATGGCTCTGACCCGCTGCGCCATGACCCGCTGGTCCAGTGAGATCCCAGACTGCTCATAGGCGAGGGCAATGCAATCCGCCACCCAAGTGGACAGAGTTCCCTTAGTCACTGGGAGTCCCAGTTAACTGGGGTCAAAGGATACGAAAAGCTGAGGTGCTTTGTGATGGCCCCGAGTCCAACACAGAGCTGGCTTGAGGGCGGGAAAGGAATGGTGCAGTAAGATGATGACCCTCACATACCCCTATGACTGTTGTCTCAGCTGACTTGGGCTGGACCATGTCGACTTGGACTGCAAGCTCTGCAGGGCCATGATCCCAAAGGCCACCAAGAACTGTCAACTACAGCAGGAAAGGTTCTTCCACAAGTCTGACTCTGCCCTGGAGTCTCTGGCGACACGACGCTCCAGGGCCCCCTCTGGTTTCATGGCGCCCCGTGAGGCTCAGGCTGTCTTGGAGTCCCGCAGCCGTAGTTCCTCCGAGACATCTCCAGAGGCAGAACATAAGTCGTCTAAACCCTCGAAGACCACCGCTGAGGATGGGTCTGGGAAGGCAGAAAAATCCCACTCCAGGCCCTACAGTCCCTGGTGTGAGTCTGAAGAGTCGGAGCGGGAGCCTTTATGGCCTCTGTGTTGAGATGCAAAGTGGTACTGTGTGCAGGTCTGGTGACTCAAGCTCTCTTGTTCTAGGTTCAGCAATTGCTAGACAGTCTGGAGACTGTGAGACTGGTACCCTCTACGACTTGATTGGGACCTCCACAGAGTCTTTGGTATTGGTGGCCTGTGGCTCTGTAATTTATCTGCTGATGCTGCCTCTAAGCTGCATCTTGGCAAACGTCCATTTAGGGGCAGGATACATTTTAGGGAGGACCTGGAGAAGTTGTTGAAAAATCTTGGAAAGGCTCATCTTCAAAGGATTTCTGAGGCTAGGTCTAGGAGTGGCCAATGTAACATCAATTTTTAAAAAGGGTTCCAGGGGTGATCCAGGAAACTAAAGACCAGTGAGCATAACATCAGTACCGGAGAACATGGTAGAAACCATTATAAAAATTCCATTATGAACACGCAGATAGTCATGGTTTAATGGGAGAAAGCCAACATGGATTTAGCAAAGGAAGATCTTGTCTTACTAATCTATTATATTTTTTGAAGGTGCGAACAGGCAGATAAAGGTGAGCTAGTTGATAATGTATCTGGCTTTTCAGAAAACCTTTGACAAGGTCCCTCATGAGAGACACTTGGCCAAATTAAAAAGTCATAGGATAGCAGGCAGTGTATTATTGTGGATCAATAACTAGTTAAAACAGAGAAAACAGATAGTAGGGCTAAATGGTTAATTTCCTCAGTGGAAAAAAGGTGAATAGTGGAGTCCCAATTCCTGCTGAGGGACGACGTCACCATATTGTATCCCAGTATTTAAGATATAAAACAGGACAGAGAGCAGGAAGAAGAAAGAGGAAAAAAGAAACAAAGAAGGAAGGGGGTCAGCAACATCTTCAGAAGACAGCAGAAAAAAAAGAACTTGACATTATCTAAGAAAGCAGACAGAAGAAATCATCCACAGAAAAACAGCAGAACAGAACTTCCAAGCAACCATCCCCAGAAACTCTAGAAAGAAATAACACACACTGATCAACATTCACAGTGAATTAATCCTGATCATTCAGAATTTCATCAGTCTAGTGACATATTGCCCTTGAATAAGATCTAAAAAAAAAAAATACATATATTGTCAAGTGCTCTAATTATTGCATGAATCTGTAATTCTCTTTTTAAATAGAACTGCTCGGGAACCTACGAAAAAGCGTACTCACCTGTAACAGGTGTTCTCCAAGGACAGCAGGAATTAATCCTCACATATGGGTGATGTCGGCACCAAAGGAACACTCACGGAAGAATCCCTCCAGCTTTCAAAGAAAGCCTTTGGGAGATGCTACCACGCATACGTGGTCCCCTTCCCACCTAAGGGTGCCATCTTGCTCAGTCAGATGATATAGCTAAAAGATGGCAAAAATAAAAAATGGTAAAGAAGCAACTCCAAGGGGAGGAGGGAGGGTTGTGAGGACTGATTCCTGCTGTCCCCAGAACACACCCGTTACAGGTGAGTAACTACGCTTTCCCACTGCCTCTCTCCAGTTGAGTTTTAAAGCTGAGACAAAGAGAGGAGGGAAAGGAAAGAAAAGAGATACAAAACTCCTAGGGGAGGTGGTGGGTGGGTTGTGAAGACTAAATTCCTGCTGTTCCCGGAGATCACCTGTTACAGGTGAGTAACTATGCTATCTCCAGGAACAAGCAGGAATGTAGTCTTCACATATGGGGACTCCCTAGCTCCTGATGCCAGGGGACACCTCAGAAGTTGTGTGCCCTTGTGAAAAGGCTCCACTTCCCACCATGGATCTCTGGCATCCTATCCGGAATGGTGGGTAGGAGTTGATTAAGTATGGAACAAGTGTTGTAGAACAGCCTGACCAAACAAAGCATCCCAGCGGGAGTCCTTGTCCAAGCAGTAATGAGCTGTGAAGGTATGAACCAAGGCCCAGGTAGCTGCTCAACAGATGTCGTCAATAGACACAGAGTATAGATGAGCCATTGAGGCTGCCATGGCCCTCACATTGTGAGCTGTGACATAGCCTTCCAGAGAAAGGTTCTTACTCTGATAGGTAAAGGAAATACATTGTGCAATCCAATTGGACAATGTTTTCTTGGAGACTGGAAGTCCCAAATGAGAAGGATCAAACGCAACAAAGAGTCGAGAGGACTTTTTATGTTGCTGTGTTCTTTGTAAGTAAAAGGCAAGTGCTCTTTTACAGTCCAAAGTATGAAGATTCCTTTCTGCGTTTGAAGCATGAGGCCTTGGGAAAAAAAACCAGGCAGATAAACTGCTTGGTTTAAATGAAAAGGTGAGACCACCTTTGGCATAAAGTGTGGATGAGTCCTAAGGACTACCTTATCATGATGGAACCTCGTATACGGAGGATCAGCAACCAATGCTTGCAATTCACTGATGCGATGTGCTGATGTGATTACAATAAGAAGGATAACTTTCCAGGAAAGGAATTTCAAGGAGGTAGTAGCTAAAGGTTCAAAAGGCAGCTTCATGAGCTGGCCAAGAACCAGATTCAGGTCCCATGCCACTGGGGGTGGCCTAATGGGAGGCTTAGTTAGCAGAAGGCCCCTCATAAATCTCGCTATGAGAGGATGAGAGGAAATAGGCTGCCCATTTAAAGGCTTTAAAGAAACTGAAATAGCACTTAAATGGACTCTTACTGAGTTAGTCTTAAGTCCTGCATTGGATAAATGAAGGAGATACTCCAGTAATGATTCCAGAGGTATCGCAAGGGGGTCAAGACCCTTCTGCGAACACCATATGGAAAACCTTTTCCACTTGAAAGCATAAGAGCGTCTTGTGGAAGGTTTCCTGGAAGCAGAAAGGACATCCCTTACTTGTTGAGAAAGGTTAAGATCATGTAGGTCTAGGCTCTCAGCAACCAGGCCCCGAGATACAGAGCGTGGGGATTTGGGTGCCAGAATATCCCGTCCTCCTGAGATAGGAGATCTGGAGCAGATCTGAGATCCAGAGATGGAGCTTGAGAGAGATGTAGGAGCAGAGGGTACCACACTTGCCTTGGCCAATGTGGAGCTATGAGAATCATATGGCCTCTGTCTCTCTGAAGCTTGAATAGGGTTTTGGGAATTAGGGGAATGGCTGGAAAGGCATATAGGAAGTCCTGACCCCAATGGAGGAGGAAAGCATCCCTGGCCTGAGAACCCTGAGCCGGAATTCTGGAACAGAACTGGGGAAGTTTGGCATTCAGTGGACTTGCAAAGAGGTCTATGTCCGGGGTTCCCCAAATTTGAAAAATCTTTGCTACCTGGTCTGCATGGAGAGACCATTTGTGTGGGAGCAGAACTCGACTGAGTCTGTCCACCCAAGAGCTTTGAATGCCTGGCAGATACACCGCAAGGAGATGAATTTGATGCTCTCTGGCGAGGGCCCAACGTCGCAAAGCTTCGTTGCAAAGCGACAGAGCCTGTTCCTCCTTGTTCAGATAGAACATAGCTACTTGATTGTCCATCTGTCTGAATTAGGACTGTCTTGTAGCTTAGCTGGGTATGGAACACTCGAAGAGCAAAGAAGATTGCTCTGAGTTCTAGGAGATTGATATGTAAATGGGTCTCATGTGGAGTCCAGGTGCCTTGGGCAGAGAAACCTTGCAGGTGAGCTCCCCAACCCAGCTGTGAGGCATCTGTTGTTAGAATGACCTGGGGTAGGGGCTGCTGGAAAGGGCACCCTACCAACAGGTTTTGGGTTGATTGCCACCACTGGAGAGACAAAATAAGGTGACTTGTGTTTGCTATTTTGTCTGATAGTGGACTCAGGCATCAGGCTGCCTGAGTGGATAGAGTCCATTGGGCTGCTCTCATATGGAGGCGAGCATAGGGGACCATATGCACGGTAGATGCCATGTGGCCTAGTAATTGTAACATTTCCTGAGCAGTGAGATGAGTTTTCAACACTGCCTGGGAGGCTAACTGCACAATGCGAAGACAGTGGGGCTGTGGAAGATAGACCCTTGCTTTTCTGGTATCCAGCAAAGCTCCTATAAACTTTAGAGACTGAGTGGGAGTTAGGCTGGATTTTGGGATGTTTATGACCAGGCCCAAATACTGAAGGATACGCATTGTGCAAGATAGAGAAATCCTGGCCTCTGACTGATGGGATTCGAATGAGCCAGTCGTCTAAGTAGGGGAAGGCGAATATTCCTAGAGTGTGAAGAAATGCTGCTACCACAGCCATGCATTTTGTAAACACCCTTGTTGCTGAGGCCAGGCCAAAAGAAAGCACCCTGTATTGATAGTGCTTTCCCTGAAAAAGGAACCGAAGGAATCTTCTGCGAGTTGGATGGATGAGAACGAGTGTATGCATCCTTGAGATCTAGAGCAGTGTTTTTCAACCTTTTTTGTGCAAAGGCACACTTTTTTCATGAAAAAAATCACGAGGCACACCACCATTAGAAAATGTAAAAAAAATGTACCTCTGTGCCTATATTGACTATATATAAAGTAATTCTCTTGAATAGGAATCAAACACTCACACCAACCCCCCTCCCCTGCTGGTTCACTCACCCACCCCCCTGTCACTTACTCACCCCTCCTGCTGGGTCACTCACTCACTTACCCCCCCCCCTTGCTGGTTCACTCACACCATCGCCCCCCCCCTTGCTGGTTCACTCACACTCCCCCCCCCTTGCTGGTTCACTCACACTCCCCCCCCCCTTGCTGGTTCACTCACACTCCCCCCCCTTTGCTGGTTCACTCACACACACCCCCTCTGCCCAAGCCGCTGCTTCTGCTTTGTACAGAGCAGCGGCTGCACTACACTTACATTGAAAAGTAAAGAGAAACTGTGTCAGGAGCCCTCCGGTCATCGCAGAGCCCGAGGAAGTGATGTCATGGGGGCGGGCTCCTCACAGGCTGTCTTTCCTTTTCAAATTAACTTTATTGCAGCTAAAGTTAATTTGAAAAGGAAAGACAGCCTGTGAGGAGCCCGCCATGACATCACTTCCTCGGGCTCTGCATGATCGGAGGGCTCCTGACACAGTTTCTCTTTACTTTTCAATGTAAGTGTAGTGCAGCCGCTGCTCTGTACAAAGCAGAACCAGCGGCTGCACTGCTATAGGGAATCGCGATCGCGTTCGCGCCGCGGACTTCGGCACAAAAGCCGGTTTTTTGCTCTGGCCGCTCCCGATCTTGCGGCCAGAGCAAAAAAACGGCTTTTCAATGGCCGGTTTTACAACTGTACCGGCAGCCGGCCTGGCCATGGAAAAACCGGCCAGGCCGGCTGAAAACCGGCCGGTTGGCAACCCTAATTTGTGAGCCGAGGCCACATGTTACGGATGAAATTGGAATTTTTCCCACGGCACACCAGACAATATCTCGCGGCACAGTGGTTGAAAAACGCTGATCTAGAGAACAAAGCCAATCCTGACTCTGAAGGTATGGCAGCAGAGTTCCCAGGGAAATCATCTTGAATTTCTCTTTGAACAGGAATTTGTTCAATTCTCTGAGGTCTAAAATAGGTCTGTGTCCCCCTCTTTTCTTTGGGACAAGGAAATATGGGGAGTAAAAGCCTGTACCCTGTTGAGGAATGGGTACTTCTTCCATTGCCCCTTGGGCAAGAAGCATAGCGATCTCTTGATTTAACAGGCTGTTAAGAGAGGTCTGAGACTTGAACTGTCTTACCATTGTGGGAGGGGGCATGCAAAGAAAGTGAAGCTTGTACCCCTCTTTTATAATGGAGAGAGTCCAATCTTCTGCTGTTATTTGCCCCCATCTGGGGGCAAAATGACACAACCTTCCTGGAATGGTGAAAGGCTCTGGTCCGTTGAGGGACGGGAAGGCTAGGTTCTGTAGATGGAAGTCAAAGGCCTTGTGGAGGCTGAGACAGCTGAGACAGTTGAGGCTTAGCAGTCTTTGCTTTCCTTTGTTTAGGTGGTTGCTGACCCTTTCGGGCAGACTGACCTGCAGAATGTCCCTGATGGGTATAAGAGAGGGGTATAAAACCTCTTCTTTTTGGAGAAGAATGGTTTCTTGAAAGATTTCTTCCTTGAAGGATCAGCTGTAGCTTTGGATAATCTATTCAAAGTGGAGTTATCAGCATCCAGTTCATTGGCTTTCTTTTGCCACTTTTTGCCAAAGAGATTTTCACCTGTACAAGGGATATTGCCCAGTTTGTCTTGTACCCAGAGCTCCAAGTCAGATGCCTGGAGCCAGGCAATCCTATGTGCACCTATGGCAATCGCAGAGGTTCTGCTTATGAACTCAAAACAGTCAAAAGCTGCACGATTGACAAACTTAGAAACATCCTGGGCATGTTTAAACAGTGTGAGAAAATCCTGCCTCTTATCAGGAAGGAGGGGGCTCAAAATCTCCAAATCTCCTTGACTTCCTTAAGGAACATTCCCATATATAAAATATAGGAACTGATCCTGGCAGAAAGCATGGAAGCCTGGAAAGTACGACGTCCAAAGTCATCCAAAGTTCTACACTCACATCCTGGAGGATTAGAGGCATGCCTCTTTGCACTCCTGATCCCTCTCATAGCTGATTCCACTACAATGGAGTGGCGAGGAAGCTGAGTCTTCTGGAAGCCAGGACAAGGAGGCACTTGATACATTGTATCCAGTCTACGAGAGTGAGGAGAGGTGGTAAGAGGTGTTTCCCACATTCTTAACATGAGATCATGTAAGATCTCATGAACAGGCAAAGTAGCTGCCTCTTTAGGAGCCTTGGGATATTGTAGAATCAACTCCTTTGCTCAGGAGCCACTGTAATGGAAAGACCTCGAGCCACCTCCCTGATAAAATCCTGAAATGATATATCCTCTGGAGGAGACATCCTACATTTAGGAGAGGAAGGCTCCTCCAGGAAAAGTACTCCGGTACCAACAGAGCTGTCAGAATCCTCAGACTCCTCCGAGGATTCAAAGTACCTCCTATCCGGATGCTCTTGTAGAGCACGATACCCGTACCGACCGAAGTCGGTGTCGGGGGGAATCGGTACCGGTCTATCGGTACCGGAAGGCATAGCATGACTCTGTGCCTGCAATGCCGACACCGATGTCGATGCTGTTGGTACTGGTAACGATACCAATACCGGTACCGGTTGAGGTGTCTGACGCAGTTCCGAGGGTACCGATGCCGCAAGGAGAGCCGCCAGACTGCGTTCAATAGCCAGGAATCTCTGGTCTATCGACGCTGCCGATGCCTGGGTATCGGTACTGGAGAAAGCAGCCGGTACCCCAGAGCATGGCACCAGTAGTTCTGCCAAGGTCGAGGTCTCGAGAACATCCTGGAGCCCTGATAATGCTTTGAAAGCCGAAGCCTCCCGCCAGGGCAATTTTGCCGGTGCAAGTCCCTCAAGGGCAACGCCAGAGGCATCTCGATGCTTGGAAGGAGATCTACCCTTTCAGGACTGGCCAGACTTATGTTTAGTTACCTGAGATCCATGGGAAGATGACGAAGCCCGGGAAGACGTCGATGCCACAGAGGCGGCATCAGAGGTGCTAAGCTTAGCAGCTCGGTTTTGCCGACCCCTCTTCAACATTATTCCACAGGCCATACACTCCGAAATGGAGTGGTCAGGACCTAAACATTTAAGGCACCACTCGTGGGTGTCGGTGACGGAGATGGTACCGCCACACTTGGTACACTTTTTGAAACCCGAAGCGGGGTTTTCCATAGTAAAGGATATTTTGGGCCTAATGCCCAAAATGACGCATGCACCTGAAGGTTTGGAAAAAGAAAAAAAAATTAGATTTTTTTTTTTTTTTTTTAAAGAACCAACCGGCGGTACTGGTATGGCGTCGAGGGAAGGCAAACGCGACCACAAAAAAGAAGGAATAGGAAAATTTTCTGCGGTGACAGGAACGACAACCTGCTGGCTGCGTGGAAAATGAAGAATTGGAGACAGGCAGTTGGGAAAGGCGGGAAGGCAGCACGCAGGTGCTGTGGGATGCTCCCAAAAGCTTTCTAATTGGACGCTGGGGAGCGTTCCCGTGCAGGCTCCTTCGGTACCGACGATATCCATATGTGAAGACTACATTCCTGCTTGTTCCTGGAGATACGTAGATTGTTTACGTTATCAGAATATAGAAAGACTAGAGGGCATGCAATGAAGCTACAGGGTAAACTAAGACAAATACGAAAAAATATATTTTTTCACTCAACATGTAATCAAACTCTGAAATTTGTTACCGGAGGATGTAGTAAAGGCTGTTAGTGTAGCTGGGTTTAAAAAAGGTTTGGACAAGTTCCTGGAGGAAAGGTCCATAAACCATTATTGAAAAGGGACCCAGGATATCAATGCTTGACCCAATACAAGCACTGTGGAACCTGTGTCTTTTGGGGAAACTGTTTGGGGAAACTGCTAGGTACATATGACCTAGATTGGCCACTGTTGGAAACAGGATACTGGGCTTGATGGACATTGGTCTGACCCAGTATGCCATATCTTATGTTCTAACTACTGAAAGATCTATTGGAGGGCAGTTAGCCACTGCAAGCAGATAGTGCTTGCAAGAATATAGGCAGATCCTTACTCTCTGTGCACATTCTCCTTGAGACCTAGAAAGGGCAAACTGTCACATCACCTTGGTTAATTTGCAGACTTTGATCCTTCCACCTTGTTGCTCCTTATGCATTAAACAAATTACCTGAGCTGTACGTCAGGCTTCATCTCTGGCCCTTTTCAAATCCAGGCTGAAAACTCACCTTGTCAAGGCTGCTTTTGGATCCTGATCTGCTTAGTCTATGCGTTTCCTCACCATTCCCTAGATATATCCATGTCCTCAGCTGTTGTGTTGTCTGTCTTGACTAGATTGTAAGCTCTGATGAACAGGGACCGTTTTTTGTACATGTGTCTGTACAACACTGCATACGCCTTGTAGTGCTATACAAATGATCAGTTGTAGTAATCTTTTTTCTATATTGTCAGATGTGGATGTATAAAGAAATCAATTCATTGACTTCTCCCAAACAGTAAGATGAAGTTCCCCTATGGACCAGATGTGATTCCTAGGACTCTGACAGTGATTCCCCGCATTTGCAAATTGAAGCAGAAGACTTATTCTGGACTTGGACATATCTAAGCTACCATTCTTCTGTAGCGATTCTTTACAGAATCAAAGTGGGGGGGGGGACTGGGGAAAGGGACATAGGGATACTGGGGTCTCATGGAGAAAGTCTGGAAAGTGAAAGCAGCTTAAAAAGGGCTGCCAGTATAACAAGGGATGTGCATGAATAATTGTGAGACTGTCAAGGTTGTATTTTGTAAGGGAAAACTAGATAGTAAGCTTATATTTGTAGCAAAGCTCTCAGCTTCGTCCAGGTCACTTATGTTTGTGAACTTGCCATGTAAAGTATATTATTGAGGGAGGGAGTGGCGGCCTAGAGGCTGGGACACGGTACTTCAGGCCAGAGGGCCAGGGATTCAATTCCCTCCAGGGGACAGCAATCTCAGGCCAGAGGGACTGGAGTTTCTAGTCCTATAGGGCAAGCCACTTAACCCTCTGTTGCCTCAGGTACACATAGATTGTGAGCCAATGGGGACAAGGGAATCCAATACCTGTTTGTAATGAATACATAACGTAAACCGCTTTGATTGAAGGATAAGGCTGTATAGAAAACTGGTTAAATAAATCAATAAATATCCTGTAAAGGACAACAAAACAAAGCTTATTCTCACAGGAAGTATGTCATGACTAAGACATGACAACTGTTCCCTCTAAGCTGTGCGCGTGCGCACACACCTCGCCGAGCAAGCGCACATACTTTACAACAGAGCGCACAAAAATTACAGCTCTGATTCTGATAGAAAACACAGACGTCTTTACTAATTACTAGAAATTTCCCGCTTCATTTAGTAATCGTCTATTTTCATTTAATTTGATAAAAATCAATGTGGTGTACATACTGTATTCTGACGTAGTCAAATTTTAAAGTATATAACTCCGAGGGTCGTTATGTGGCGCACAAAAATTTAACCTTCCTTCAAAAGCTGCACAGCTGATATTTTATGCGCACACAGCCTACAGAAAATTAGAGGGAATATTGGACATGACCAATGTGTTTATGCATACTTTGGCTTAGAAACAGAGAAATATGACAACAGAAAAAGGCCACATGGCCTAAGTCTATCCTTCCATATCAACAACTACAACAGTCCCCTTTTTTCCTTTAGAGATCCTCTGTGTTTGTCCCATGCGTTTTTGAATTCAGATACTGTCCTCATCTCTACCACCTCCACTGGGAGACTATTCCACGGATCCATCACTCTTTCCATAAAGAAACATTTCCGCTTATCACTCCTGAATCTATCCCCCTTCGCTCTCATCCCATGTCCCCTCATAGCAGAACTTGCTTTCAATTGAAAGAGGCTCTCCCCCTGTACATTTATGCCACGGAGGTATTTAAACATCTTAATCATATCACCTCTATCCCGCCTTTCCTCTAAGGTGTAGATATTAAGATCCTCAAGTCTGTCCTCATATGCTTTATAATGAAGACCACTAACCATTTTAGTAGCCATCCTCTGTACTGACTCCATCCTGTTCATATCCTTTTGAAGGTGCGGTCTCCAGAATTGCACACTATGCTATAAATGAGGTCGCACCAAAGGCTTATACAGAGAGACTATCACCTCCTTTTTTCTGCTAGCCATTCCTGGCTTGCAATGTGTAGATATCGTTAAAGACTAAGGCAAAAAGCATGACACAGACCAATAAGACATTATACAATGTGGCAGTTTTTTGTAAATAAAAGTAGATTCTGCAATGAAGCAGATTTGCGGGTCTGTAATTGCCTTCCTAATGCTTTAGTTATTGAATAACTGTGTGGTGTGTTCTTATTTTCTTCTCACTTGCTTCTGGGACCAGAGATAGGAAAACAAGGGCCGAGGAAGGATTCCAGTGGTGGTTATTGCCCCAGCTAGACAGTTAGGAACAGAGGACAGAAAGAGAGGACATAGGATGAAGGTGAAAGGGTATAGACTGAGGAGTAATATGCAGAATTTTTTATTTATTTATTTATTTTAACAAAGAAAGAGTAGTTATTCACCTGTAACAGGTGCTCTCCAGGAGCAGCAGGAAATCAGTCCTCACATATGGGTGACGTCGGCGCCGACGGAGCCCCCGTGCGGAGCATTTCCCCAGCTTTCAAGGAAAGCCTTTGGGAATGCAGCGCACATGCATGGTCCTTTCCCGCCCAAATGTGCCATCTTGCTCAGTCTGATGAAATAGCTAAAAGACAGCAAAAAAAAAAAAAAATGAAGTATATGACTGCAACTCCAGGGGAGGAGAGAGGGTCGTGAGGACAGATTCCTACTGCTCCTAGAACACCTGTTACAGGTGAGTAACTACTCTTTCTCCAGGACCAAGCGGGAAGTCAGTCCTCACATATGGACCTCCCCAGCTCTAGGCTACTGGGAACCCTAAGCTGAAAAATGGCTCCCTCTCAAGAGCCTCAGCATTGGTGAGAAGAATATCCTCTGAGAACGCCCCCGTACGGTAGCCCAACACAAGGGCTGGAGGGTAGGTTTAGATGCCTAAACCTCAAAGAGATTATGGAGTACCGCCTGTCCGAAAGCACTGTCCCTTTGGGACTCTCTCTCGAGGCAGTAGTGTACTGCAAAGGTCTGGCATGAAGACCAAGTAGCGGCCCGGCAGATGTCTGCCAACTGAACAGAGCAGAGATGAGCTAGTGACGCGGCTTTCATCCTGACACGGTGGGCTGTGACTCGACCCTGCAAGGGGAGGTCAGCTACCTGGTACGCCCAGGCAATATAATCTGCTACCCAAGTGGACAACATACGCTTGGAGACAGGTAACCCCAGTTTATTAGGGTCAAAGGAGACGATGAGTTGAGTGGCCCTTCGATGCCTCCTCGTACATTCTATGTAAAAAAACAACGCCCTCTTACGGTCCAGGGTATGCAAGACTGTTTCAGCCTGGCTGGTATGCGGCCTGGGAAAGAAAGTCGGAAGAACCACCTCCTGGTTGAGGTGGAAAGAGGAGACCACTTTTGGAAGGAACTTCGGCTGGGTCCGTAGGACCACCCTGTTCCTATAGAACCGTGTGTACGGTCTATCAGAAACCAGAGTTTGTAGTTCACTCACACGTCTGGCCAAGGTAAGAGCTACCAGGAAGAGCGCTTTCCAAGAAAGGAAGCATAAATGGCAAGTAGCCATCGGCTCAAACAGTGGGCGAGTAAGTTTCTGCAAGACCACGTTCAAATCCCACTCAGTTGCCGGTGGATGAACCGGAGGCTTGAGAAGAAGCAGACCTCTGAGGAAGCGGGACACCAAGGGATGAACCGACAGACTGCCCCTCCAACGGTGAGTGGTGCGCTGATAGAGCACTGAGGTGGACCCGAACAGAGTTAGACTTAAGGCCTAGGTCTGACAGGTGAAGTAGATACTGCAGTACTACTGGCACAAGGCAAGAGAAAGGATCTTCATTGCGCTGAACACATATCGTGAACCTACGCCACTTGAGGGCATAGGACTTTCTGGTGGACTGCCTCCTAGAGGCCAAAACCACCTCTTCAACCTCCTTAGGTAGAAGCAAGGGAGCTAGCACTATCCTTTCAGCAGCCAGGCCATCAGATTGAGGGACCTGAGATTGGGGTGCAGAAGGGAACCCTGATCTTGAGACAGGAGATCGTGTTGCAACCCTAGAGGGAAAGGTGTTTCCACCGCCAACTGTAGCAGAAGTGGAAACCACGGTTGCCTCAGACATCTGGGGCTATCAGAATCACCGAGGCCTTGTCCCGGAGAATCTTGAACAGAGTTCGGGCCACCAAGGGCGTGGGAGGAAATGCATACAGGAGGCCCATAGACCAAGAGATCAGAAAAGCATCTGCTGCCATCTCAGGGGATGCGGCTGTCTGGAGCAAAACCTGGGCAGCTGACGGTTCAGTGGACTTGCAGAGAGATCGATGGATGGAAGTCCCCATCGTAGGAAGATCTGCTGGACCACCAATGGATTCAACTGCCATCTGTGGGGTTGGAGAATCCTGCTTAGCTTGTCTGCTAAGAAGTTCTCCTGACCAGGTAGATAAACTGCTTTGAGAAACATGCCTTATTTGACTGCAAAGGAGCAAAGGGCCTGCGCCTTCTGACATAGGAGCCTGGACCCCATGCCCACTTGCTTGTTCACATAGAACATTGCTACCCGATTGTCCGTCTGAACTAAGACAGACTGGTGAGAGAGGGCATGAGAAAAGGTCTGTAGAGCCAAGCGGATTGCTCGCAGCTCCAAAAGATTGATCTGCTGTGCGGCCTCCCGAGGAGACCAGAGGCCTTGAGTGCACGTGTCCTGGCAATGTGCACCCCAGCCCTTTAAGGAAGCATCGGTCGTCAGCACCCTTGTGTGTGCTGGAGCCTGAAAAGGAACCCCCCTGAGAAGGTTTGGGAGATGTAGCCACCACTGCAAGGAGTCCAAAAGTGGTTTGGACACCTTTACTCTGTCTCGGAGGTCACCTGTGGCCTGCGCCCACTGAGCTGTGAGGCACCACAGCTGTGAGGCACCACTGAGCACCATGTGCAGATGGGCATTCGGAGTCACATGTATCGTGGATGACATGTTGCCCAGAAGCTGCAGGAAGTGCCTGGCGGAGACCTGAGAATTGCTTTGGAACTGGTTCGCCAAGTCCATCAGTCTATGGGCCCTGTCCTCGGGCAAGTAAGCTCTTGTCTGCAGGGTGTCTAATCTTGCCCCTATAAACTCTAGGTTCTGTGAGGGGAGCAAAGTGGACTTTGCGTAGTTTATGACAAAGCCCAGATGCTGAAGAGAGACAGTGCGAAGAATGGCTTGTCTGGCCTCCTGGAGAGACTGGCCCCTGATGAGCCAGTCGTTCAGGTATGGGAAGACAAAAATTTACTGATTCCTGAGATAGGCCGCCACCACAGCCAGGCATTTGGTGAAAACCCTGAGGGCAGAGGTTAGGCCAAAGGGAAGTACCCTTACTGAAAATGGTTTCCTCCCACCACAAATCTGAGATATTGTCTGTGGTCTGGATGAATGAGGATGTGAGTATAAGCATCCTTTAGATCTAAGGAGCAGAGCAAGTCTCCCTGCTGGAGGTAGGGCAGCAGTATCCCAAGGGTAAGCATCTTGAACTTCTCCCTGTCCAGAAACTTGCTTAGGTTTCACAAGTCTAGGATAGTCCGGAGGCCTCCTGTCATTTTTGGTACCAGAAAGTACCTGGAGTAGAAGCCTTGCCCTTCCAGGTGGGTGAGGCACTGGTTCCACCACCTGTTCCTTTAGAAGACTTGCCAACTCCTGAAGGAGAGGGTTCCTGTGTAGAGGGAGTCTTGGAGGCTCTCCTGGAAAGTAGGAGGGGAGTAGCTGGTGGAAGTGGAGCATGTAGCCCTTTTGGACTATGCTGAGTACCCAGGTATCCCCTGTGATGGCTGGCCACCTGTAGGTGCACAGGGTCAGCCGACCTCCAGTGCTGAGTGGAGCCAGCTGTGGAAGAGAGGCTATGCTGTGGAAGCCAAAACCCCGCTCCCTGCTGTGCAGGAGCCAGAGCTGGCAGCTTGGGGGTCTTCTGCCTATGGGGTCCATGCCCCTGCCCCTTGGCCTGCTGGCCCTGTTGGGGAGCTGGAGAGGCCTGATATTGAGGGTAGGATTTGTAGGCAGCGCCCTTCCTTGGGAAAAAGGGCTTCTTTCCCGAGCCCTTCTTTTTTTGAGAAGGGGTAGAAGTCTGGCGAGTCTCAGTCTCGATTTCTGCAGCCTTTTCAGTCATGGGCTTACCGAAAAGGTTTTCACCTCGGCAGGGGACATCGACCAACTTGTCCTGTACCCATGACTCCAGGTCTGATGACTGCAACCAGGCCTGACGGCGTGCACCGATGCCAGCCGCAGCTACCCGGGCCGAAGCCTCAAAGCCATCATAGGCTGCTCGAGAGATAAACTTCGAGCACTCTCGGATCCCTGTTGACCAAGCCTTGAACCTCTGCAAAGGATCCTCAGAGAGGCCAGCTGAGAACCCGGCAATCTTCTTTGCCAGGTCTCTTAGGTACATGCCCATGAACAGCTAGTAGGTCTGGGTGCACAACAAGCAAGAGCGAGAGATGAACACAGTTGCTTAAAAAGGTGCTTTATTGGAGTCCCCAACGCGTTTCGGCTGATGCCTTCTTTGGGGGGAGAGGTACTTTTATAAACAAAAATAAGAAAACGGCGCATATTAAAAACATAAAAAAAAGACATGAATAAATAGATAAAAATACAATATAAAAGAGTAAAACTAGGCACGTAACTTAATACCATTGCATGTGGCTCTTGGAGAACATTTATATATAAGAACCATAATAAAATAGTTAAAAACAAGAAATGCAATTAAAAAACAATTAAAAAGCATTGAAAAACAATTAAGAGACACCACAAATATAGACGCAGGGCAGAAAAGGACTAATTAAAATCCAAAATACTGACAAATGTAGACATATTTGTACTCACTAACTATGCACCAGGTGTACAAAGTACCGTTGGATTGAATTTAAGGTGTGAAGACCCTTTTGTATGGTCATCAATGGCGTGAGTCTCTTACCACTACAAAATGGAAAATTATAAGTTAATTTTTAAAATATGGGACTGAGTAAAACCGGTGTTATGTGAAGGAATCAGCATGAATAAAAAAAGGAAAACCTTCCCGTTGTGACACTACTGCACGAAAATGTGATTATGAAATCCATTAAAAGATGAAACCAATAAAATTTAAAATGCATGTTGACTATTTTTTGTACGAGTACATACAAAAACCATTAATAATAGATACCTGGAGAAGGTGCGTGACCTAAAACCGTTCGCTTATAAGAGACGTGGAAAAGGGTGATAAGAATCTGCAAAACATCATTGTTAAATGAGTAAAAAATTGAAACATCAAAATTAGACATGTAGTCTATGTCATCAATTTCTAAAAATATCAGTATTAAGAGCTAAGTAGTCATGGGTAATATTTCAACCACTTAAAAATACCTACTGCGGAAAGCAAAGCTTTGAGAGCACATTCAACTGAAAGGACCGGTGCTGTGCTAGGAATGATGATATGAACATAAGAACATAAGATATGCCATACTGGGTCAGACCAAAGTCCATCAAGCCCAGTATTCTGTTTCCAACAGTGGCCAATCTGGGTCATATGTACCTAGCAGTTTCCCCAAGAGACAAGTTCCACAATGCTTGTACTGGGTCAAGCATTGATATCTTCGGTCACTTCTTAATAATGGTTTATGGACCTTTCCTCCAGGAACTTGTCCAAACCTTTTTTAAACGCATCTACACCAACAGCCTTTACTACATCCTCCGGTAACAAATTCCAGAGTTTGATTACACGTTGAGTGAAAAAATATTTTCTTTTATTTGTCTTAAATAGTTTACCCTGTAGCTTCATTGCATGTCCCCTAGTCTTTCTATATTCTGATAACGTAAACAATCGATCTACGTTTACCCGTTCCACTCCGTTCATTAATTTATAGACTTCTATCATATCTCCCCTCAGCCGTCTCTTTTCCAGGTTAAAGAACCCTAACCTTTTTAGCCTTTCCTCATAGGAGTAGCCTTCCATCCCCTTTACCATTTTGGTGGCTCTTCTCTGAACCTTTTCTAAAATCGCTATATCCTTTTTAAAATACGGCGACCAGAATTGCACACAATATTCAAGGTGCGGTCTCACCATGGAACGATAGAGGCATTATAATATCTTTTGTTTTATTTTCCATTCCTTTCCTTATCATACCTAGCATTCTATTTGCTAATGTGGAACCTTGCATCGTGTAACCATAGTTTGGGTTGTTCTTCCCTAGGTGCATAACCTTGCACTTGTCCACATTAAATTTCATCTGCCATTTTGATGCCCAGTCTTCCAATTTATCAAGATCCTCTTGCAATTTTTCACAATCCTCTTGGGTTTTAACAACTTTAAATAGTTTTGTCTCATTTGCAAATTTGATAACCTCATTCGTTATTCCACTTTCCAGGTCATTTATGAATATGTCAAAAAGCAGCGGACCCAGCACAGATCCCTGGGGTACACCACTATTCACCTTTCTCCATTGGGAAAATTGGCCATTTAGCCCTACCCTCTGCTTTCTATCTTTTAACCAGTTCCTGATCCACAATAGTACACTGCCTCCTATCCCATGACTCTTTAGTTTTGCCAAACGTCTCTGATGAGGGACCTTGTCAAAGTCTTTCTGAAAGTCCAGATACACAATATCAACCGACTCACCTTTGTCCACCTGTTTATTCACTCCTTCAAAAAAACATAACAGATTAGTGAGACAAGATCTTCCTTGTCTAAAGCCATGTTGGCTGTCTCCCATTAGGTCGTGACTATCTACATGCTGAGTAATTTTATTCTTTATGATGGTTTCTACCATTTTTCCCGGTACTGACGTCAGGCTCACCGGTCTGTAGTTTCCCGGATCACCCCTTGAACCCTTTTTAAAAATTGGTGTTACATTGGCGATCCTCCAATCTTCAGGTATTAGAGATGATTTTAATGATAGTTCACAGATTACTAATAGCAGGTCTGCAATCTCATATTTCAGTTCTTTCAACACCCTTGGATGTATACCATCCGGCCCAGGTGATTTGCTACTCTTCAGTTTATCTAATAGTTGTAAGACATCTTCCCGATGTATCGATATTTCCTTCAATTCTTCTGCACCTTTAAATACCACTTCAGTCATGGGTAACATCCCTACATCTTCCTCAGTAAAGACTGTAGCAAAGAATTCATTCAGTCTCTCCACTATCGCCTTGTCGCCTTAGTGCTCCTTTAACCCCTTTATGATCTAATGGACCAACTGACTCTCTCACAGGTTTTTTTGCTACGAATGTACTTGAAAAGGTCTTTATTTCGTGTTTTTGCTTCCGCAGCAAGCTTCTTCTCAAATTCTCTCTTTGCCTGCCTTATCAATGCCTTGCATTTGACTTGCCAGTGCTTGTGCTGTTTCCAGGTTTCGTCATTTGGCTCTTTTTTCCATTTCCTGAAAGATGCTTTTTTGGCAACAGCCTCTCTGACCTCACCTTTAAACCATGCTGGCAGTTTTTTGGACTTCCTTCCACTTTTCTTAAAGCGTGGAATACAGCTGGTCTGGGTTCCAAGATAGTATTTTTCAACAACATCCAAGCTTGATGTACGTCTTTAACCTTTGCAACTGCTCCTTTTAGTTTTTTCTTAACTGTTTTCCTCATTTTATCATAGTCTCCCTTTCGAAAGTTAAAGGGTAGTACTGTGGATTTCCTTACTATCCCTCCTCCACTAATTAAATCAAAGGCGATCATGCTATGATCACTATTGCCAAGTGGCCCCAACACCCTTATCTCTTGCACTAGATCTGGTGTTCCACTAAGGTCTAGGTCTAATATGGCTTCCCCTCTGGTCGGTTCATGAACCAGCTGCTCCAAGAAGCAGTCATTTATTTCATCTAGGAACTTTATCTCCCTAGCATGTCCTGCTGTGACACTGACCCAGTCGATGCCGGGGTAATTGAAATCACCCATTATTATTACTGCACTGTAACTTTTGCTAGCTTCCTTGATTTCTTTGAGCATTTCATCATCCATTTGTTCATTCTGGCCAGGCGGACAATAGTACACCCCCACTGCCATCGCCTTCCCCCTTTTACATGGAATTTCAATCCATAGAGATTCTACAGCAAATTTTGTTTCTTGCAAAACTTTAATCCTTTCTGACTCAATGCCCTCTCTAACATAGAGCGCAACCCTTCCACCAATTTGATCAGCTCTATCATTACGATATAGTTTGTACCCAGGTATCACAGTGTCCCACTGGTTGTCCTCCTTCCACCATGTCTCTGATATTCCAATCATATCTAACCTCTCATTTAGTGCTATATATTCTAACTCTCCCATCTTACTTTTTAGACTTCTAGCATTTGCATACAAGCATTTTAGAGACTGTATTTTATTCATATTAATTTGGCTATTGGTAGACATGGGTAATTTGGGATCTTTAAGCTCTGTCTACTCCATACTCGAGGGCATTTGGGCTACTTTACTCTTTTTTGGAACCTCTCTGCTTTTTGTAGTATCCTTCAAGGATACATTCTTCCGAACCATGCGCTCTTGGGCGACTGACGGCTTTCCCCTATTATCTAGTTTAAAAGCTGCTCTATCTCCTTTTTAAAGGTTAATGCCAGCAGCCTGGTTCCATCCCAGTTAAGGTGAAGCCCATCCCTTCAGAAGAGCCCCTCCTTTCCCCAGAATGTTCCCCAGTTCCTAACAAATCCAAACCCCTCATCTCTGCACCATTGTCTCATCCACGCATTGAGACTCCGGAGCTCTGCCTGCCTTTTGGGTCCTGCGCGTGGAACGGGAAGCATTTCGGAGAATGCTACCCTGGAAGTTCTGGATTTCAACTTCCTACCTAAAAGCCTAAATTTAGCTTCCGAACCTCCCTACCACATTTTCCTATGTCATTGGTACCGACATGTACCAAGACAGCAGACTCCTCCCCAGCACTAAGACCTTATCTAGGTGGCGCGTGAGGTCCGCTACCTTCGCACCAGGCAGGCATGTTACCAGACGATCCTCACGTCCACCAGCCACCCAGCTATCTACATGCCTAATGATCGAATCACCAACTATAACTGCTGTCCTAACCCTTCCCTCATGGGCACTTGGCCCTGGAGAAACCTCCTCGGTGCAAGAGGGGTTTACATCACCTGGAGGACAGGTCCTAGTTACAGGATCACTTCCTGCCACACCAGGGTGATGCTCTCCTGTCACATGACCTCTCTCCTCCATGGCAACAGGGATGCTGCCAGACTGGAGGTGGGACTTCAGGACTATATCCCTGTAGGTCTCGTCTATGTACCTCTCTGTCTGTCTTATGCTTTCCAAGTCTGCTACTTTGGCCTCTAGAGAACGGACTTGTTCCCTGAGAGCAAAGAGCTCCTTGCACCTAGTGCACACGTAAGACCTCTCACCAGCTGGGAGAAAATCATACATGTGACACTCAATGCAAAAGACTGGAAAGCCCACATCCCGCTGCTGGACTGCTGTCTGCATCTTAGTTTTAAGTTTGTGTTTAGATCTTTAAGTTCTTTACGTACTAAAGGGTGCTATGGATATTTATACCACTAAAACTGTACCTAATAAGTTTAATATACCTTGTTCACCTGAAGCTTAATTAATCTCAGGTCCTTAGTGTATGACTGATTTGGGTAATGAGCTTCACCTGAGAGCACCTCCTGTCTTTTAAGTTGTGCAAGTACCTATAAAGCTGTGATTATCCCAGGGGAGGGTGGGTGTGGGGAGGGAGGGAGGGATATAACACTTATTAAAAGAGGGCTGCTACACAGTACCCTGTCCTGTGCTGCTGAGGTAAGCTATATTCTGATTTGATTTAAATTATAGCTCTTTGCTGTTGCTAGGCTCTAACCTATTATGAAATTTAAACTACAAGCTCTCTGCTGGATTCTAAATTTAACCAGAAAGCTCTCTTCTGTGTTTTAATTTGAAACTAAAAGTACTTTGCTGATGCTAGGCCCTGAGTGACTATGAAATTTAAACTACAGCTCTCTACTGGGTATGAAAGGTAACCAGAAAGTTCTCTTCTGTGTTTTAAATTGAATCTTAAACTGTTGCTACTAGGCCCTGACTGATTTAACAAAAAATAGTGGGTTCACAGATTAATTAGCTTTAAAAGAAAAAAATTTCTTTCAGAAAAATTCCCAGAAGTATATACTCACAATTTCAGATTTCTCTCCAGAAGTAACAGCCCCCCTTTCTAGTCCTTCAAGAACGCCGATTTTCGCGCCAAAAGGGACGTGGCTAACAGCCAATCAGTGAAGAAACTGATGTTGCTCGAGAAATGTGTGTTTGCAAAGGACGGTAAAATAATAGTGAAACCCGTAAACCAAACCGTAAAAATGAAAATATACTTATAGAACATAGCTTTAACAATTAATCATAAAATCTAAAATCGAAATTGATCATGAAATTGATACGTGATTACAGTATTCCATTATGTATCCAGATCGGTATTACACTAGCAATAGGGAGTTAATAGTACTATATTTTAGTTTTGCTTTTATTTCAACTGACGGTCTGAAAGGCATTTTCACGTTTGTTCATATTTGGGTACCTTTTTATAAAACAATCTGGTTAAACATAATGAACCATGTCTGGTATAGTCTATGGTATTTATTTATTTTAAAATTCACCGTTTCGTTTTTAGATTCCATGACTATTTGATATGTTAAGACCATATGACCGCATATGCAAAAGTATTAGAACTATGTTTGACCTTCAGGTAGAGCCCATGATATTCACTTCAGAATTGATCAATTTCGATTTTAGATTTTATGATTAATTGTTAAAGCTATGTTCTATAGGTATATTTTCATTTTTACGGTTTGGTTTACGGGTTTCACTATTATTTTACCGTCCTTTGCAAACACACATTTGTCAAGCAACATCAAAGTTTCTTCACTGATTGGCTTTAGCCACGTCCCTGTTGGCGCGAAAATCGGCGTTCTCATAACATCATTCCTAGCACAGCACCGGTCCTTTCAGTTGAATGTGCTCTCAAAGCTTTGCTTTCCGCAGTAGGTATTTAACTGGTTGAAATATTACCCATGACTACTTAGCTCTTAATACTGATATTTTTAGAAATTGATGACAGACTACATGTCTAATTTTGATGTTGTTTCAATTTTTTACTCATTTAACAATGATGTTTTGCAGATTCTTATCACCCTTTTCCACGTCTCTTATAAGCGAACGGTTTTAGGTCACGTACCTTCTCCAGGTATCTATTATTAATGGTTTTTGTATGTACTCGTACAAAAAATAGTCAACATGCATTTTAAATTTTATTGGTTTCATCTTTTAATGGATTTCATCACATTTTCGTCCAGTAGTGTCACAACGGGAAGGTTTTCCTTTTTTTTATTTGTGACGATTCCTTCACATAACACCGGTTTTACTCAGTCCCATATTTTAAAAATTAACTTATAATTTTCCATTTTGTAGTGGTAAGAGACTCACGCCATTGATGACCATACAAAAGGGTCTTCACACCTTAAATTCAATCCAACGGTACTTTGTACACCTGGTGCATAGTTAGTGAGTACAAATATGTCTATATTTGTCAGTGTTTTGGATTTTAATTAGTCCTTTTCTGCCCTGCGTCTATATTTGTGGTGTCTCTTAATTGTTTTTCAATGGTTTTTAATTGTTTTTTAATTGCATTTCTTGTTTTTAACTATTTTATTATGGTTCTTATATATACCCACGGCCCTCCGCCTAGAAGAATCCTACCCTAAATTCCGTTCTCTCCTCAAAACCCATTTTTTCTCCTCCGCCTTTCATGACCCTCTATGACATCCCTAATCCTTACTCTCCTTTCCATCTTTATACCCTCCCTCCATCTCTCCTTTCCTCTGATTTGTTGTAATTTCTTTTCTTTTTCCTACTAATGTTTTATTCCTATTGTAAACCGCCCCGATGTAATGGGGGGCGGTATATCAAATGTTCTGTAAACAATAAACAATAATAAATGTTCTCCAAGAGCCACATGCAATGGTATTAAGTTACGTCTTATATATAAATGTTCTCCAAGAGCCACATGCAATGGTATTAAGTTACATGCCTAGTTTTACTCTTATATTGTATTTTTATTTAGTCATTAATGTCTTTATGTTTTTAATATGCGCTGTTTTCTTATTTTTGTTTATAAAAGTACCCCTCCCCCCGAAGAAGGCGTCAGCTGAAACGCGTTGGGGACTCCAATAAAGCACCTTTTTAAGCAACTGTGTTCATCTCTCGCTCTTGCTTGTTGAGCACCCAAGATTAGTCTGCAGGAGTTCTGCCCTCCTTGTGCCTTACCAGCTAGTATGTCTGTACACGGCAAGATAGCATAGAGCCCTGGAAGCACTTTCTACCGAGGGCATCCAGGTTCCGGGTCTCCCGGCCAGGGGGGCACCAAGGAGTGCATCTTCTGACTCTTCAGGCGGTGCATGGCCGATGCCACAACCATGGAGTTGTGCGGCATCTGCGCCTTTTGGAACCCAGGGCTCTTACGGACCCGATAAATGGAATTGACCCATTTGCTAAGAACCGGCGCCGAGGCCGGTGCCTCCCACATACGGAAGAGCAGCCATTCCAGCATCGGAGGAACCGGTACAGTAAAGGCTTCCTTCGGAGGAAAGTCATACTGGAGGGCATCAAGCTCCTTGGCTCGAGGCTCCTCCCTTCACGTCTGCAGGGAAGGCCAAGGCTTTGGCCATGTCCCTCACGAAGTCCGAGAATCAGGTATCCTCCAAGGAGGACCTTCTCCGAGGCTCAGGGTCCGGAAGGTGTCCGGGGACGCACCGGGTCCGGAAGGTGTCCGGGGATGCACCGGGTCCGGAAGGTGTCCGGGGACGACTCATCCTCTCTGTCTCCCACGCCGACTCCTCTGAGGAGGAATCGAGCGGCTCTGGCCATGTGGGCCTTGGTGCCACCCGGCCCGACACCAAGGGTATCGGCGTCGATGACCTCGGCCCCGCACGGGAGGTCGAGGGGGACCTTGACCAAAGATCGACTCGAGACTTCATTGACTCGAGGATCGGCTCGGTCTCCGGGGTCGACTTGGATGTCGAGGTCCCGGTGGTCGGGGCAGATGCACCGGTCAGACCGGCGATCAGCACCTGCTGCTGTTCCTTGAAAGCAGCCAAGCTGCTCTCCAAGGCCATCAACCTGAATCCAAGCTCAGGAGACTCAGTAGCCCCCGACTCGGGCTCCGACGGTGTCGAGCCCAACGTCGGCTCCCCCGGAGGAGATTCCACGAGGACAACAGCACTTACGTGGCTCAGGGACTCCGGCTCCACATGAGGTAACTTGGACGGCCTCTCCGACTCCGAGAGCCCGGGGCAGCGGTCAGGGCTACGCGACCTGGCCCTTAAGGATCCAGGAGCCTCCACCGACGACGCCCTCGTGAGCTTCTTCTTCCTTCTGTGCTCCCGGGTGGGAGATTCCCTCTCAGAGGAACCCCGACGGCGCTCGGGGTCAGACTCCCGAGATGTCGAGGCCTCTGACGAAGTCCGGGCCCGGCTGGATGCGGACTGAGAAAATTCTCACGTTGATGCTGATGGCTCTGAATTGCCCTCAATGACATTTTGCTGCATTGGCCATAGGCCAGTGGGTCATAGTCAGGCCCGAGGCAACGGAGGCAGCAGTCATGTGTGTCCGTGAGAGACATATGTTTCTTGCACCGATCACACTTTTTGAACCCACTGACAGCCATCTGGGGAAAAAGAGCCCCTGCAAAGTCAAAAGACCGGGCTGCCAGTGAAAACACAAAAAGAGCGTGAACGCTAGTCACGAAGGATAAAAAACGAAAATCAAAAGGCTGGACTCGATACCGGTGTAGCGAGCCCAGGCGGGAAGGGGAAGCGGTGTCGAACCGGATCAGAAAAAGCCAAAATAGCCGAAAAAAAAAATCTACTTTTCCCGGGTGACACGAAATCACAGCCGTTGGGCTCTGCGGAAAAAGAGAGACTGAACAAGATGGCACCCTTGGGTGGGAAGGGGATCGCGCATGCGCGCTGCATTCCCAAAGGCTTTCCTTGAAAGCTGGGGAAATGCTCCACACGGGGGCTCAGTCGGCGTCGTCACCCATATGTGAGGACTAACTTCCTGCTTGGTCCTGGAGAATGTGGTATATCTCCCAGAAGAGACAGTAAAGACAAGGGCAGTATCTGAATTCAAGAAACATGATGGCAGAAAAAGACAATATGGCCTATGTAAGCTCCTTCCATCTACTGCATAATTTTTTCTCCCATAACATGGGGCTTGAATTGTTTTGTGATGGTCTACTGCAGTGCTTTGTAGAATAAGAAACTTTAGATACTGGGTCAAAATATGCTATTACAAAATCTAATCAAATATTAACAAAACAAAATACCCCCAAAAAAACCAACCAATCACAACAAAAAAAAGTCTATGAGGCATGGAAAACATAAGAAAACAAAAGTTTCTTTCCCTGGTGGTACCCCAAAATATTGATGAACCTCGCACAATGCTCCATCTACCAGAGCAACTTTAGAAAAGTTAGTTGGGTAAACAGCACCCAGAACAAAATCTGGAAATTTGAGAGAAAGATTATTAAACATTAACATTTTCTCTAGAGGTAGAGTATAGTTTACTCACCTGTAACAGGTGATCTCCGGGAACAGCAAGAATTTAGTCTTCACATATGGGTATCATCAGTACCGACGGAGCCTGTGCGGGAACGCTCCCCAGCGTCCAATAGGAAAGCTTTTGGGAGCATCCCACAGGGCCTGCGTGCTGCCTTCCCGCCTTTCCCAACTGTCCCTCTCCAGTTGAGTTTAAAGCTGAGACAAAAGAGAGAGGGAAAGAGATACAACTCCTAGGGGAAGTGGGTGGGTTGTGAAGACTAAATTCCTGCTGTTCCCGGAGATCACCTGTTACAGGTAAGTAACTATGCTATCTCCAGGAACAAGCAGGAATGTAGTTATTCACATATGGGGACTGCCTAGCTGCGGATGCCAGGGAGAAGGCCCCAGATGTTGTGTGCCCTTGTGAAAGGGCTCCACTTCCCCCCATGGATCTCTGTCATCCTACCAGGGATGGTGGGTAGATTAAGTATGGAACAAGTGTTGAAGAACAGCCTGACCAAACAAGGCATCCCGGCGGGAGTCCTTGTCTAAGCAGTAATGGGCTGTGAAGGTATGTCATCGAGAGACACAGAGTGAAGATAAGATGAGCCATAGAGGCTGCCATGGCTCTCACATTGTGAACTGTGACATGACCTTCAAGAGGAAGGTTTTTACTCTCATAGGCAAAAGATATACACTGTGCAAGCCAGCTGGATAGTGTTCTTTTGGAGGCTAGAAGTTCCAAATGACTAGGATCAAAAGCAACAAAGAGTTGAGAGGACTTTCTATGTTGCTGTGTCCTTTGCAAGTAAAAGGCCAAAGCTCTTTTACAGTCCAAAGTATGAAGATTCCTTTCTGCATTTGAGGCATGCGGTCTTGGAAAGAACACAGGTAGGTAGACCGCTTGGTTTAGATGAAAAGAGGAGACCACCTTTGGCATAAAGTGTGGATGAGTTCTAAGGACTACCCTATCATGATGGAACCTTGTATAAGGAAGATCAGCCACCAACGCTTGCAATTCACTGATGCGACGTGCTGATGTGATTGCAATAAGAAAGATGACCTTCCAGGAAAGGAATTTCAAAGAGGTGGTGGCTAATGGTTCAAAGGGTGGTTTCATGAGCTGCCCAAGAACCAGATTTAAGTCCCATGTCACCAGTGGTGGCTTAATTGGAGTCTTAGTTAAAAGAAGGCCTGAGAGGAAATAGGTTGTCCATTTAGAGGCTTGAAAGAAGCTGCAATAGCACTCAAATGAACTCTCACTGAATTGGTCTTAAGCCCTGCATTTGATAAATGAAGGAGATACTCCAGTAATGATTCCAGGGGTATCGCAAGAGGGTTAAGACCCTTCTGCGAGCACCATATGGTAAACCTTTTCCACTTAAATGCATAAGAGCGTCTTGTGGAAGGCTTCCTGGAAGCATAAAGGATATCCTTTACCTGCTGGGAAAGGTTAAGACCATGAAGTTCTAGGCTTTCAGCAACCAGGCCCTGAGATTCAGAGACTGGGGATTGGGATGCCACAGCATCCCGCCCTCTTGAAAAAGAAGATCCTAACTCCAGAGGCGGAGCTTGAGAGAGATGTAGGAGCAGAGGGTACCACATTTGCCGTGGCCAACGTGGAGCTATGAGGATCATATGACCTCTGTCTCTCTGAAGCTTGAACAGGGTTTTGGGAATTAGGGGAACAGGTGGAAAGGCATACAGGAAGTCCTGACCCCAATGGAGGAGGAAAGCATCCCTGGCCTGACAACCCTGAGCCAGAATTCTGGAACAGAACCGGGGAAGTTTGGCATTCAGCGGACTTGCAAAGACGTCTATGTCTGGGGTTCCCCAAATTTGAAAAGGTTTGGCCACCTGGTCTGAATGGAGACACCATTTGTGTGGAAGCAGAACTCGACTGCCCAAGAGTTTTGAATGCCTGGAAGATACACCGCAAGGAGATGAATCTGATGCTCTCTGGCGAGGGCCCATAGTTGCAAAGCTTCGTTGCAGAGCGACAGAGAGCCTGTTCCACCCTGCTTGTTCACATAGAACATGGCTACTTGATTGTCCGTTTGAACTAGGACTGTCTTGTAGCTGAGCTGGGTGTGGAATACTCAAAGAGCAAGGAAGATTGCTCCGAGTTCCAGGAGACTGATGTGGAGATAGGCCTCCTGTGGAGTCCAGGTACCCTGGGTAGAGAGGCCTTGCAGGTGGGCTCCCCAACCCACCTGTGAAGCATCTGTTAGAGTGGCTTGGGGGTTGCTGAAAAGGAGACCCCGCCCAAAGGTTTTGGGGTGACTGCCACCAATGGAGGATCAAAATAAGGCTATCTGAGTTTGCTATTTTGTCTGACAGGCAACCTGACACCTGAGTCCACTGAGTGGATAAAGTCCACTGGGCTGCCCTCATATGGAGGCAAGCATAAGGAACCACATGCACGGTGAATGCCATGTGACCTAGCAACTGTAACATTTCCCGAGCAGTGAGGTGAGGGTTTAGCACTGCTTGGGAAACTAACTGCACAATGCGAAGGCAGCGGGGCTGTGGAAGGAAGGCCCTTATCTGTCTGGTATCCAGCAGAGCTCCTATAAGCTCTAGGGATTGAGTGGGAGCAAGGTTGGATTTTGGGAAGTTTATGACAAGTCCTAAATACTGAAGGATATGCATTGTGCGAGAGAGAGCAACCCTGGCCTCTGGCTCTGAAGGGGCTTGAATGAGCCAGTCTAAATAAGGGAAGACAAATATTCCCAGGGTGCGGAATGCATTTTTTGAACACCCTTGGTGCAGATGCCAGGCCAAAAGGAAGAACCCTGTATTGGTAGTGCTTCCCTTGAAAAAGAAAGCAAAGGAACTTTCGGTGAGTTGGATGGATGAGAACATGAGTATACGCAACCTTGAGATCTAGAGAACAAAGCCAATCCTAACTCTGAAGGTATGGCAGCAGAGTTCCTAAAGAAATCATTTTGAACTTTTGAACAGGAATTTGTTCAATTCTCTGAGGTCTAAAATGGGTCTGTGCCCTCCTGTTTTCTTTGGAATAAGGAAATAGGGGGAGTAAAACCCTGTACCCCATTGGGGAATGGGTACCTCTTCTACTACCCCTTGAGCAAGGAGCACAGTGTCCTCTTGACCTAACCGGTCGTTGAGAGAGGTCTGAGAATTGAAATGCCTTACCATTGTAGGAGGGGGCATGCTGAGGAAATGAAGCTTGTACCCCTCTCTTACAATAGACAAAGTCCAATTTTCTGCTGTTATCTGACCCTATCTGGGGGCAAAATGACATAACCTTCCTGGGATGGTGGAGGGTTCTGGGCCGTTCAGGGTCAGGAAGGCAAAGTTCTGTAGATATGAGTCAAAGCCCCTGTGGAGGATGAGTCTGCTGAGCCGGTTAAGGCTTAGCTGCTTTTCTCTCTTTGCCTAGGTTGTTGCTGCTGTCCCTTTTGGGCAGACTGGCCTAAAAGATGTCCCTGCTGGGTATAGGAGGGATTAAACCTTTTCTTCTTGCTGAAGAATGGTTTCTTAGAGGAACTTTTCCTTGCAGGATCAGCTGTAGATTTAGACAATCTATCCAAAGTGATATTGTCAGCATGACCAGTCTGCGAATTGTATATACTGTTATTGTATATAGTTACCCTGTTAACCAAGTTGAATTTCCTGTTCATATGTAAACAAAGTACTATTGGAAATGTGTGTTTTCGTTGTTTCTTGTAAACCGCGCTGATGCTGAATAGCGCGGTATAAAAAAAGACTATAAATAAATAAATAAAATAAATCTCTCTCTAGCTTTTTCCTGCCAATTCTTGCCAAAGATTCGCTCCTGTGCAAGGTATACTCCCTAGTTTGTCCTGTACCCAAATTTCCAAGTCAGATGCCTGGTTCTGCTTATGCATTCAAAGCAGTCAAAGGCTGCACGATTCACAAACTTGGAAACATCCTGAGCATGTTTAACAAGAGCAAGATAATCTTGTCTTTTATCATCAGGAAGGAGAGGGCTCATAAGCTGTAAATTTCCTGTGACCTTTTTAAGGAACATTCCCATATAGAAGATATAGGAACTGATCCTAGCAGAAAGCATGGAAGCCTGGAAGGATCGACATCCAAAGGCATCAAGAGTCCTACACTCACGTCCTGGAGGATTAGATGCATGCCTTTTTGCACTCTTTATCCGTCTCATGGCCGATTCAACCACCATGGAATGGTGTGGTAATTGAGTCTTCTGAAACCCAGGACAAGGAGGAACTCCATACATGGTGTCAAGTCTTCGAGAGTGAGGAGATGTGGTTTGAGATGTTTCCCACATCCTTAACATAAGATCATGCAAGATCTCATGAATAGATAAGGTAGCTGCCTCCTTGGGAGCTTTAGGGTATTGTAGGATTTCTAATTCTTTTGCCCTAGGCTCTTTTTCAGGAGCCACTGTGATGGAAAGACCTCAGGCCACATCTCAGATAAAATCCTGAAAGGACATATCCTCTGGTGGAGACATCCTACCCTGAGAAGAGGAATCTTGAGGAAGAAGTACTCTGGTATCGGCAGAGCTTTCAGAGTCTTCAGACTCAGACGAGGATTCGAAGTATCTCCGATTCGGGTGATTGTGCAAGGCACGGTACCGGTACCGATCGAAGTCGGCATCGGAGTGGTCTGGTACCGACTTGTCGATGCCGGATAGAGACACATGACTCAGTCCCGGTAGAATACCTGCCGATGTCGATGCAGTCGGTGCTGGTACCGGTTGAATTGTCTGAAGCGGTTTCAGGGGCATCGAGGCCGTGAGAAGAGCCACTAGACTGCATTCAATAGCCAAGAATCTCTGGTCTATCAACGCTGCTGATGCTTGGGTATCAGTGCCGGATGAAGCGGCTGGAACCCCAGAGCATGGCACCAGTAATTCTGCCGAGGTTGAAGCCTCGAAAACATCCCAGAGCCCCAATAGTGCTTTGGAAGCCGAAGCCTCCCGCCTGGGCAATTCTGTCAGTGAAAGCCCCTCAAGGGCAATCCCAGAGGCATCTCGATGTTTAGAAGGAGATGTACCCTTTGAGGACCGGCTAGATTTATGTTTAGTTACCTGAGATCCATGGGAGGAAGACGAAGCCCTGGAAGACGTCGATGCCACGGAGGCTGCATCGGAGGGAAAAAGGGTGCTAAGTTTAGCAGCTTGTTTTTGCCAGACCCTTTTCGACATCATCCCACAGGCAACACACTCTGAAATAGAGTGGTCAGGACCTAAAACATTTGAGGCATCACTCATGGGTGTCGGTGACCGAGATGGTACAGCCACACTTAGAACACTTTTTGAAAGCCGAAGTGTTTTTTTTTTCCATTCTGAAGGAAAATGTTGGGCCTGGTGCCCAAAATGGCACATGGCACCTGAGGAGAAAATTACTGGAAAAGACTCCAGAAAGAAAGGGGGGGTTTTTTGAAAAAAAAAAAAAAGAACCACCGGCAGTACCGGTGTAGCATTGAGGGAAGGCAGACGCGACCACATAAAAAGGGGGGAATTTTTTTTGCGGTGACAGGATGTGCGACCTGTCGGCTCCACAGAAAACGAAGAACTGGAGAGGGACAGTTGGGAAAGGCAGGAAGGCAGCACGCAGGCGCTGTGGGATGCTCGCAAAAGCTTTCCTATTGGATGCTGGGGAGCGTTCCCGTGCAGGCTCCGTCGGTACCGACGATACCCATATGTGAAGACTACATTCCTGCTTGTTCCTGGAGATTTAGGGATCCATGTTCTTTCTAACATAAATTTCAAAAAGAAGAAAACTAACAAAAAATATCAAAGGCCTCAGTCAATCAGGGGATGGAGACAAGCATATATGAGTGCAACCTCATCTATGCTACAGCACATCAAAGTCTGAAGTAGCTATAAGGGTCAGCTAAGCTTTCCATGTCTAACCAGATGCAAATTACTCTAAATCATAACCTAACCTGCATCACAAAAAAACTATGCTGTTAACGACAGTCACTCCAACTCTTCCCTGATTCACTACTATTGCTTTTATATAAATCATTCATTTGATGAAAAAAAATGCTTGCTCTTGAACTAATGGTGAAAGTAGAGCCTTCTATGCTGCCCCCATTAAAAATATTCAGCACCAGCTGAATGCAAATAAGTGTGTCACAGATGAGACACACTACCAGGAAATAATTAATAGTGTGGGTGCTTTAAATGTGTACTTTACCTATATTTTCAGAGGGAAATTACTCAAGTTGTTTCTCTTAGAAAGTTAGCAAGTGCAAAGTACATGCACTAAAACTGCACATGAACATTTACACCTATTTGCACAGGCAGTGGAGGGACAGAAGACAGTGTGCATACATTTTCAAACAGAACTTACGTGTGTTGTTTCACTCCCTTGACCTAAACACACAGACCTGTTTCTTTTACCTGTGGCTGAAAGAACACCATGCAACCTGCATACATACTCTCCATTATGTTTCAAGAGGATGATTTCCAGTCAGGCCATTTTACCCCTCTGAAATTTGTGCTCTGTTATGGTTATGTATGGACTCCTCAAGATATACCTCTACAATGGCATGAAACTAGAAGAGGAGTGCAAGGCAAAAAAGCCCCCAGCTCAGTCAAGTTATGATCTTTGATCACAAGCCTGCCATGCTGCCATAAAAGGGAGCAGTAATGCATAGAGGTTCGTGTTCACTGAACAGGTCTGCAGCTCTATTAGCTTTTCTTTTACGCACATTATAGTTGGACTTTTGTTCTTTCCAGGATTAAAAAATATTCTCCCTTCAGAGGTCCCTGATCATATCTATCCCCTGCCTTTGAATATAAACCCCTTCCTCCCAAAAGGATATAATGGGATCCCATACTGCTTACCGCATTTATTCTTATAGTTAATATAGTAACACAATAAATGATGGCAGGAAAAGATCAGATTGGCCTATCCATCTGTCCAGCTGCAATATTCCAACTTGGGTAGACAGAACACAATATCACACCCACCCACCCCAACACTATCCCCCCCCCACACTATTATCAAGTCCCAATAATGCACAGACTCTGCCAAGATATAGCCTCCACCACCTCCACTGGCAAACCATTTTAGACCTTGTCATCTTCCTCTATGATTCTTATAAGAACACCACTAAAAACATCCACATTGCTCCCATGCTTTATTTTCAGCAGTTTACAGATTTACCAAAACAGGTGTCCAAAACATCTGATCTACCCATGTTCACTGCAGTTTGGGTTTTAATCATGGCCACGCTATACAAGTTATCCTACTGCTTTCTTGTATTACTGCTGTTAAGAGTCCCCACTATCACTCCATGCAGATTACCCCAGGTTGCAACCACCGCTCCAAGCAAATTATCCCAGTACTTTCTTGGAATCCAACGCAAACTTATCATGCTATTTGGGTCTCTCATCACCAGTTTGCAAACAAACTCTTTAAAAAATACTGGCAAAATAATTCAAGATTTAAGCTCCTTTCTAGTATTTCCCTGGCTCCCCAAAGAATAGTGGACTTTTTTTTTATAAAAAAGTTTTTAGCATTAGCAATATTGTAACAACCTTCTCTCTTTCACATAGAAATTTATAAAAGTAATGCATAAGAGATCTGCCTTACCATATTTGATTTGAAAGAGGAAGTCTTCTTTCAATGAAGCGTAACACCTCTTTCACATCTTATTTTTAACCAGAAAAGTAATTTCTATTTTCACTCCACTTCAATAGGCAAAGAGAAAAAAAAATTAACAAAAAGTGTTTGATGTGTTACTGAAAAGACTAACGCACAAAGGCCTCCGCATGCCACAAAAAGCTGCATTTGCTCACTCAGTTCCTAAGATAAAGCACTAGTGCTGCTCAAAGCACCATTCTAACCTTTAGTTTATTCAGGCCCTACAAAGGTGAAATTAGACTTACCTGCTAATTGTTGTTCCTTACGGAACTCCAGTCTAGTCCCGAAACCTCTAGGGGTTTTGCTCCTCCTCCAGCAGCTTGGAGACTGAGAAACGTCACTCTTGTGATGTCACTGGTACATAAGCTCCGGATCCGCCTTCTTCCCCCAGTAACCTATTGACAAAGCAGACTCACCGGAGCAACAATTAAGTAGTACGTACTACCAACAAAGAACTGAACCAACTTACTAAACTGTGTCTAATATAACCAACAACTACACACATTGTCCCAGAACTGTTCCATAAGTGCTTAGGCCCGTTCTCCCCCTATATGGAAACATGGAATCTTCTGGAACTTGCAGAATGTCTACCTTGAGGAAAAAACGTATGTCGTCCCCTCTTGAACCTGTTGCTTACCTGTAACTCCCCTCCGCTTCAGGCCCAAGTCCACTGCAACCCCCAGGGCGGGATACGGGACTAGACTGGAGTTCCGTAAGGAACAACAATTAGCAGATAAGTCTAATTTCACCTTCCTTAGCGTCCCTCCAGTCTAGTCCCGAAACCTCTAGGGATGTAACAGAGCAGTGAAAAAAAGATCAATGGGTGGGATTCTGTAGACCTGCCTGAAGCACCGCCGATCCAAAACAGGTATCCCTTTCCGCCTGAACATCCAAACGGTAATGTTTGACAAAAGAATGCAGAGATGACCAGGTTGCTGCCTTACAAATTTCCACAGCCGGCACTAAACTGCACTCCGCCCATGACGCCACCTGCCCTCTAGTAGAATGAGCTCTCAACCCTTTTGGCACCTGCTTGCCCTTCAAAAGATATGCAGACGCAACCGCTTCTTTCACCCAATGGGCAATCGAAGCCTTAGATGCTGCTTCCCCTTTCCTCGCACCCGCAAAGAGAACAAAGAGCCTATCCGACCTCCGGAAAGGGGGCTGTCCTACGCAAATAGTGCTTTAAGGCTCTGCGAACATCCAAGCACTGTAAGCGCCTCGAGGAAGAGCCCTCAGCATTAGATCCCAAAACGGGCAAGGAAATGACTTGATTCATGTGAAAAACCGAGACCACCTTCAGCAAAAACGACAGTACCAGACTCAGAACTACCTTAGAGACTTACCGAAAAACAGAAAGGGTTTCCTCTACAGGACAGCGCTTGCAACTCGGAAATTCTTCGTGCCGATGCTATAGCCACCAAGAACACAACCTTAAGGGTAAGGTCCTTAAGCGACGCCCTCGCCAGCGGCTCAAAGGGCTCGCGCACCAACGCTTCCAACACTAGAGGCAGATCCCACATCGGCACCACCGGCCTCTGAGGAGAGCGCAACAGTCAACGCTCTTAAAAATCACTTAATATCCGGATGTACTCCCAAGGTCACCCCTGAACCTTTCCCCTATAACAGGACAGGGCCGCTAACTGCACTCTTAGGGACGAGGCTGCTAAACCTTTTTGAAACCCATTCTGCAGGAAAGACAGAACCTTTGGGATCGAAACTCTCAACGCCGCCACCTGTCGCTCTGCACACAAAGCCTCAAATACCCGCCATACTCGAATATAAGCTAAGGAAGTTGACCGACGACGAGCCTTCAGCAAGGTGGAAATAACTGCCATCGAATATCCCCTTGCTGTCAACCTTGCCCTCTCAAAAGCCAAGCCGTAAGCGAGAATCGATCCACTCGAGGCATGACCAGCGACCCCTGAGAGAGAAGGTCTTCCCGCCTGAGAAGGCACCACGGCTTCCCGATCAAAAGCCTCATCAGGTCGGCATACCATGGTCGTCTTGGCCAGTCCGGCGCAATCAATATTACCTGTACTCGGTGTCGCTCTATGCGCTGCACCACTCGACCTATTAACACCCAGGGCGGAAACACATACAGAAGCTGTTCTTCCTGCCAGGCTTGAATGAGAGCATCCAGGCCCTTCAATATCCTCTCCCTTCTTCTGCTGAAGCAGCGATCGACTTGCGCTGACTGAAAGGACGCCATCAAATCCATTACCGGCACCAGCTTTGCGAACACTTCCGGGTGAAGAGCCCACTCAACTGAGTCTACTCTTACCCGACTTAAGAAATCGGCCTCCACATTGTCCACTCCCGTTACATGTGCTGCTGACAGCGCCAGAAGATTCTCCTTGGCCCACATGAACAATTCCTCAGCCTCTGCTTCGCGTGCAACACTGCTGGTGCCCCCTTGACGATTGATATACGCTACCGCGGTCACATTGTCAGAAAACACCCGAATGGCTTTCCCCCGGAGATAAGGTTGAAGAACCTGCAGCGCCCCTGCCACCGCTCTCAACTCCAACCTGTTGATGGACCAGACCTTCTCCAGCTCTGTCCATTGCCCCTGAGCGAATCTGCCTTGGCAATGGGCACCCCAGCCCGAGACTGGCATCCGTCGTCAGAGCAACCCACGATGGGGCCTCCAAGGGCATTCCTTTTTCCAGACACCCTGGGCGCAACCACCACCGTAGAGCCATGTGCGTCTCCGGCCGGCAGGGCAGACGTTGTCCCAATGGATCCTTTTGGTGTGACCACCTCCGTAACAATGCTCTCTGCAACGGTCTCATGTAAGCTCACACCCATGGAACCAACTCGAGTGTCGCCGCCATGGTCCCTAGTAGCTGTAGGTAGCTGCACGCCATGGGACACTGTTTCTTGAGAAACTCTCGGACCATCTTCTGAAGTCCTAGTGCTCGCTGCTGCGGAAGAAAAATTCTCCAAGCTCATATCGAAGCGCGCTCCCAGGTAGTCCAGGTGCTGAGATGGAGACAACTTGCTCTTGGACATGTTGATCACTCAACCGAGACTTTGCAGAAAGGCTACTACCTTGGCCGTGGCTGCTTCGCTTTCTGTTCTCGATTTCGCTCAGATCAACCAATCGTCTAGATAAGGGTGCACTAAGACTCCCTCCTTTCGCAGAGCCGCTGCCACTACCACCATCACACCTTGGTGAATGTTCGCAGCGCAGTCGCTAGCCCAAAGGGTAGGGCTTGGAACTGAAAATGTCCCATCGGAACCGCAAATCTGAGGAACTTCTGATGCTCCCGCCACATCAGAATATGCAGATATGCCTCCGACAAGTCTAGGGACGTAAGAAATTCTCCTTTCTGTACCGCCACGATGACCGATCACAAGGTTTCCATTCGAAAATGGGACACTTTGAGACAGTGATTTACCCTTTTTAGGTCTAAAATGGGCCAAAACGTTCCTTCTTTCTTTGGCACTATGAAATAAATGGAGTATTGACCACTGCCGCACTGGTCGGGAGGAACAGGCACTATTGCCTTGAGGGCTAACAGCCTTTGTACCATGCCATGTACAGCTTTGTGCTTGAGACTTGCTCCGCACGGTGACTGTATGAAAGAATCTGTTACTGGCCTTTGGAACTCCAACGCATAACCCTCTCGAATCACCTCCAACACCCACTGATCTGAAGTGATCTGGACCCAGGCAGGGTAAAACTCCCGTAACCGACCCCCTACGGGAACCAGTCCCATCTGGGCCCCCTCGGCTTCATTGTGACTTCTTAAGACTTGAGGTAGAGGAGGAGGAAGCCGCAAATCCTCTACCTGCTCCTCGAAACCCCTGAAACCCCTGGTTTATATAGGGAAAACGCCCTCGCTGAACTTGACCAAACCTGGGGGAGTGAAAGCACCGAAAATCCCTTTGCTGACCCTTAGGCCAGGGAGCCGAATGCCCCCGCTTTTGCTTGTCCTCGGACAATCTGCCACCCTTAGACTCCCCCAAATCCTTAACCAACTTATCCAACTCTTCTCCAAACAATAGCTTCCCCCTAAAGGGGAGCTTACTTAATCTCGCTTTGGAAGAGCCGTCCGCCGCCAAATTGCGTAGCCAAAGATACCACCTCGCCGCAATAGCCGATGCCATACTCTTAGAAAGACCCCGGATAAGGTCATAATGAATATCCACTAGATAGGCCGCTCCTGACTCCAATCTGGAGGCTTCCGCCGTAGTTTCCTCCACCTGTTCTGTCTGAATAGGCTGTACCCATCGCAGACAGGCCCTAGCTACCCAAGCTCCACAAATAGGCGCTTGCAAAGAGAGCGCATAGACATCAAAAACCTGTTTCAACAGTGTTTCTAGTCTACGGGCTTGGGCATCCTTAAGGGCTGCACTACCCTCCACTGGAATGGTAGTCTTCTTAGTAACTGCCGAAACAGCTGCATCCACTCTGGGAGACTTAAACAATTCACGATCCTGGTCTATTAGCAGGTACAGCCGCGTCATAACTCGAGACCCCTTTAGATCTGGCTCCTCTGAACGGAGACCTTCCGATACCACCGACTGCTCGGACCGATCCCTGTCGGCCCTGGACTTTTTTGCCGCTATTCCTGCCACTCCCATATCCAGAGGAGTCCCCGGCAGCTTCAGCCCCTTGATCACCTCTGTGACACCAGGAAAGGCCTTCCCGCATGACTGCCAAACACATGCTGGATCAGCGTAACGAAATCTGGCGAAAATATTGAAATATCGCCACCAAACCCCATGGTAACATGGACTGCAGACGGGGGGGGGGGGGAGGGGGTCGAGAGCTGATGATGTACCTGGAATGGGCTCTGGGGTTGGGAGGATTGGGGAACCTGGCTGGTGAAGGGCTATGGAGGTTCCCCCCTGAGCGTCCTCTACCCCCTCTGAGACCGGCTCCAGGGCCGCAGCCTCCTGACTGCAGCCCTTACAGACCCCCGCCTCAAACCGTGCTCCTTTTTGCCCCACAGAGCAAACAGTGCGGCCTAGGTATTCCGCCCCAGGGAAAGTGTCTTAACACCCCCCCAGAGATGTGTTGATACTGCCCCACAGGCCACAGCTGCACCCGAGCACTGCTCCAAAGACGTTCACTGTGCCTTTTTTTTTTTTTCAATTAAACCACCTCCAGGGCCTCCGAGCACCTTCCCCACCAAGCTACAAGGCACTCCAACTGAAAACGAGGCTCCCCCAATGCCTCTCACGGCTGAGTAAACTGAAAAAAGGAAGCCGGCGTTTCCCGCGCTTCCACCACGTGGCTCGGTCTGCCCTGTCGAAGCCGCGTCTCAGCGCACCGCCGTTCCTGTGCTCTAAATCCTCCCTATGAAGACAAGGGCCCCCCCCCCCTTACCTGCGGCCAGCGAAGCGGAGAACAAGCTTTCCTTCCCGGGCTCTACCGCAGCGCGGGAGCTGCCGCGCCGAGGCCCTCACTGCCAAAACTGACAGCATGAGGCAAGTGAAACACTGCACTGCCTCTCTGTCTGCCTTGTCGACGGCCCCAAAAGCGCTGGCAGGCACTACTTCTGCATGCTAATGGTCTCTCCTGCACTCCTTCATCTCCCCTTCCATAGGGTTCAGAACAGAGTCTTCTCCCCTTCAGCAGCCTCCTGCCCCGCCAGCAGATTCCACCCGGTGGGGAGGGGGAGGGAGGGCTTCAGCACCAATGGCACAGTGAAATTGATGATACAAAATAATAAAGTCTTACTCGACTTTCCTATTTCTCTGTTTTTTTTTTTTAAACCAAATCAAACCCAATCAAAACAAATCAAATCCAATTGTGGCTAAACTATCCTAACTCTTAATTGCTCCTCTAGTGAGCCCCGCACTGCTAGGCTCACCAATCTTCCAGTTGCTTGGAGACTGAGGTAACTGGTGGAAGAAGGCGGATCCGGAGCTTATGCACCAGTGACATCACAAGAGTGACGTTTCTCAGTTTCCAAGCTGCTGGGGGAGGAGCAAAACCCCTAGAGGTTTCGGGACTAGACTGGAGGGACGCTAAGGAATAAGCTATTAACATTTCTGAACTGTTATAGCCTTTCAGGAAATGTGATACAAGGGGGAATTCTTCCAGATCATCAAGCACGTGAAAACTGAAAAAAAAAACCAAACACACACTGCAAATTACCAACCTGCACACCAGGTGGAACCACGGGGTCCACAAAATGCAGTGGCCGGCATCCTACCAGACAGTCAGTATATGGCTCTCAGAATAATCTGAGTTTCCTCGAGACACAGGAAGAAATTCAGTTGCAAGGTTAACATACGCTCTGTTTGAATGAAAATACTGTTTGAAAATAATGCAGATTGTATAACATCTTTCTATTAAAAATTAAGGTATACATTAAAGTATAAGTGTAATGTATTCAGGATGAACAAGAATTAAAAAGTTATATGCTGTTCATGTTGAAGTTTATTGATTGAAAAGAGGGGGCAAACAGGGGACATTCCATTCTACTAAAAATAGTGAGAGTGTACTTCATTCTCAAAACTTAAACCACCCAAAATTCAGACCATGAAAAAAAGGTCTAATTTTACTCATTTGTACTTAAGTAGAAGTGTTCAACAAATGTCCTCTCTCTCCTGTGTCATTTTATCCATGTTAGTTCAGACTATAATTGAAAATTATTTCATTTGTGCAACTGCGTGTAGCTATGCAACAACTGAACAGCATGCTGGCAAACTGGAAAACAGAAACCTACACCTCAGACCACTTTGGATGATTGTGATCCAGAAAGACCAAAAATTCAGAGTCTCAAAAGTTTGCAAAACACCACACAACAAAGTTTCAAATGAGCATTTCAACACAGCAAGGTACAAAAAAAAAAAAAAGATACTGAAATCCACAGCTGCTGTGCATAGTGTATTTGGCAACTGCCCCCTGCAACTATCAAAGCTCATATTTTCTGTGAGCTTGTTTAAATTAGTATAACAGGCTAATGAGGGCACATATGAACGTTAATCAGAGTATCCATTCATCAGTTTATTATATTTGGCCAATTCTATCTGAGGACTTGCAGCGACTTACATGGATGTAATAACTTTTCCGCAGAAGGCATACAATGCTATTTGCTGCTGTGCAATTCAGTGTAGACACCTGGCCAGGACTTTAAAGCCAACAGCTCAGAAAACCTAAACACTAGTGCAGGGTTCGAGAATGATATTAAGCAATCAAAACTATAAAACCATACCTCTAATTTTAGAGAAGCAAAGTTAGATCTGCTACCTACAGAAAGAGTCAGCAACAGCCATGCTGCATTACCTTCAGTAGGGGACAACCGCTCCCAGGGTGAAGTAAAAATTTCCTTCAAGTCCCTAAGAATGTTATCAGCATTTCGTTCCCTCCCAATCTGTCCTTGTTTAAGAACCCTCTCTTGAACCACTGAAATAAACGCAGAGGTGAGCAACACAGCAAATGGCAAGTGATAAGAGGGAACATAGAAAATATTTTAGATGAAGGACAAGAAGTTCAAGAGATTGGTAGGGGGAGGGGAGAGGAAGGCAAGTCAAGCCAGTTTATGAAAGCCGGCCAGCGATCCATGCAGAGAGGAAAGGCTAAATCTGAAAGAGCACAATACTCATCAGATGAAGCCTGTTCACCATATACAGTGTTCACTGGCAGCTGAATTTTCTTTAAACAGGGGCACCTGCACACTATGGCTTTTAAATCAGGGATTTTAATGGAGTCCCCAAATGAGTTTTGTATTCACATTAATGAACAACTATAAAGGGATTTTGGACTGTTAAGGAAGCTGGATGACCAACAAAGCCTTTCTACTCCCTTGGAGAGAAATCAGTAAATATAATAAATTAAAAAGAAAAAAACACACAAACACCACGACGACAATTCCTCTCCCATTTATTTATCTGGAAGCAATGTTGTGTATATGTCAAAGTTAAAGTTAAATATCTTTATGCTAAAGCATATAAGTGCCATGCATTTATATTTAATAAATATGTATTTTTGTACTGCACAATTGCTACATGGTTTATTATTCCATGGTGGAGTAACTAGAGTAATTGCTATACTTAGTGCTTGCTGGAAAATAAAAATACCAGGAGAATAAAAGATTCACTTGTGTACATGGCTGAAGGTCGTTAAGAGATTGTAGGAATGATAAATCTTGTAAGATATTGGATGTATCATGGAACATGAAAGACATCAACTTCTTTAATTGCAACACTCCCCCTTCCAAAACCACCACCCCCATACTTAAAAAGAGAGATGCACGTAAAAGATGTGCTGATAGTTCTGTAGTCTGGCTGTCAGAATCTATTGTTTTGCTTTGACTGCTGCTGCCCTAAGCAACTACCTAGTCTTGTTGGATGGTTGGGCTAGCCCTGCCTGCCAATGAGAGGGAGGTTTAAGGGAATGGACTGAACAGGAGGAAGTAGTGACAATTTCCTCCTTCTGCTGCCCAGGTTATACTCGCCATTTCAAGAAACTCCACCACTGTATCCATGGAGTCACATCTGCTCAAACTATACCTGTGTGAGCTGGACATGAGGAGAATACAGATGCTTTCTCCTCTTGCAGGCAAGAGGGAAGATAAACAACAGATGGGGAAAATGTGAGGGCTAGGAGAACCCAAAAGGGGGGGTTTGCAAGGCACAGGAAGGACAAAGTGCGTGAGAATAGATTACTGGACCATGAAATATTTGATCAAATCCTGTCATTTTTGATGGATATTTTACAAGTGAAAATATAAAATCAGAGGTGTCTGCCTCAGTTCTCACTTTGCCAGCCACCATTATATATGAAGAGAACAATGTTATTACAGGCCACCTTGCCTGTGCAGCAGATACGTGCGTAAAATTATAGCTTTTATAAAGAGAAATATAAGCATGCAAATACATAAAATGAACTTCCTGGAAAGCAGTCCCACATTTATACTTGCTCCAAAACTCCTGGCAACCCAGCACCCCCTGGGTTTTCTTGGCAAGGTATGACCAAAAAGCGTAGTTACTCACCTTAACAGGTGTTCTCCAGGAGCAGCAGGAATCAGTCCTCACATATGGGTGACATCGGCGCCGACGGAGCCCTCGTGCGGAGCATTTCCCCAGCTTTCAAAAAAGCCTTTAGGAATGCAGCGAGCATGCACGGTCCCCTTCCCGCCCAAGGGTGCCATCTTGCTCAGTCTGTTAACATAGCTAAAAGACAGCAAAAAATCAAAATGAAGGCTATTACTGCAACTCCAGGGGAGAAGGGAAGGTCGTGAGGACTGATTCCTGCTGCTCCTGGAGAACACCTGTTACAGGTGAGTAGCTACGCTTTCTCCAGGACCAAGCAGGAAGTCAGTCCTCGCTTATGGGACTACCCAGCTCTAGGCTACCGTGAACCCAAAGCTGAAAAAATGGCTCCCTCTCGAGAGCCACAGCATCTGTGACAAGAATTTTCTATGAGAACGCACCTCGCACGGTAGCCCAACACGAAGGGCCGGAGGGTAGGAGTTGCCTAAACCTCAAAGAGAACCACCTGGCCGAAAACACTGTCCCGTCGGGACTCTCTCTCCGGGCAGTAATGGACTGCAAAAGTCTGGTTTGAAGACCAAGTTGCGGCCCGGCAGATGTCTGCCAATGGAACAGAGCAGAGATGAGCTACCGATGTGGCTTTCGCCCTGACATGGTGGGCCGTGACCCGACCCTGCAAGGGGAGGTCGGCTGCCCTGTACACCCAGCCGATGCAATCTGCTACCCAAGTGGACGACGTGCGCTTGGAGACAGGTAACCCCATCCAATTAGGGTCAAAAGAGACAAAGAGCTGAGCAGCCTTTCGATGCTCCCGCATACCGTCTATGTAAAAGGACAACGCCCTCTTACAGTCCAGGGTATGCAAGATTGTTTCAGCCCGGCTGACATGCGGCCTGGGAAAGAAGGCTGGAAGAACCACCTCCTGACTGAGGTGGAAAGAGGAGACCACTTTTGGGAGGAACTTGGGATGGGTCCGTAGGACCACCCTGTTCCTATACAACCACGTGTACGGTCTATCAGAAATCAGAGCTTGTAGCTCACTGACACGTCTGGCCGATGCAAGGGCCACCAGGAAGAGAGCTTTCCAAGAGAGGAAGCGCAAATGGCAAGTAGCCATCGGCTCAAACAGTGGGCAAGTAAGTTGCTGCAAGACCACGTTCAAATCCCACTCAGACGCTGGTGGATGAACCGGAGGCTTGAGTAGAAGCAGACCTCTGAGAAATCTGGACAACAAGGGGTGAACCGACAGACTGTCCTTCCACCGGTGAGTGGTGCGCTGACAAAGCACCAAGGTGGACCCGAACAGAATTAGACTTAAGGCCTAGGTCTGAAAGATGAAATAGATACTGCAGTACTACTGGCACAAGGCAAGAGAAAGGATCTTCATTGCGCTGACCACACCACACCGTAAACCTATGCCACTTGAGGGCATAGAACTTTCTGGTGGACTGCCTCCTAGAGGCCAATACCACCTCCTCAACCTCCTTAGGTAGAGGTAAGGGAGCCAGCACTACCCTTTCAGCAGCCAGGCCATCAGATTGAGGGACCTGAGGTTGGGGTGCAGAAGGGAACCCTGCTCTTGAGACAGGAGATTGTGTTGCAGCCCTAGAGGGAACGGAGCTTCCACCGCCAACTGCAGAAGCAGTGGAAACCAAGGCTGCCTCGGCCATCTGGGAGCTACCAAAATCACTGAGGCCTTGCCCGAAGGATCTTGAACAGAGTTCAGGCCACCAGGGGTGTGGGAGGAAATGCATTCAGGAGGCCCATAGACCAAGAGATCAGAAAAGCATCCGCTGCCATCCTCAGGGGATGCGACTGTCTGGAGCAAAACCTGGGTAATTAACAGGTTTAGCGGACTTGCAAAGAGATTGATGGACGGAGGTCCCCAGCGGAGGAAGATCTGCTGGACCACCAATGGATTCAACTGCCATTCGTGAGGCTGGAGAATCCTGCTTAGCTTTTCTGCTAGAAAGTTTTCCTGACCAGGTAGGTAGACTGCTTTAAGAAACATGCCCTGCCTGACTGCAAAGGAGCAAAGGGCCAGTGCCTCCTGACATAGGAGTCTGGACCCTGTGCCCCCTTGTTTGTTCACGTACAACATTGCCACCTGATTGTCCGTCTGAACCAGGACAGCCTGTTGAGAGAGGGCATGACAAAGTTTGCAGAGCTAAGAAGATTGCTCGCAGCTCTAAAAGGCTGATTTGCTGTGTGGCCTCCTGAGGGGACCACAGGCCTTGAGTGCATGAGCCCTGGCAATGTGCACCCCAGACCCTTAAGGAAGCATCCGTCGTCAGCACCCTTGTGTGTGCTGGAGCCTGAAAAGGTACACCCCTGAGGAGGTTTGGTGGATGTAGCCACCACTGCAGGGAGTTCAGAAGTAGTCTGGACACCTTTACTCCGTCTCGGAAGTCGCCAGTGGCTTGTGTCCACTGATCCCTGAGGCACCATTGAGCAGGTCTGCATGTTCAGACGGGCATTGGGGGTCGCATGTATAGTGGATGCCATGTGGCCCAGGAGACACAGGAAATGTCTGGCGGAAACATGAGTATTGCATTGGACCTGGTTGACCAAATCCATGTCTGTGAGTATAAGCATCCTTTAGGTCTAAGGAGCATAGCCAGACTCCCTGCTGGAGGTAGGGCAGCAGTATCCCAAGGGTAAGCAACTTGAACTTTTCCCTCTCCAGAAACTTGTTCAGATTTCGCAAGTCTAGGATAGGTCTTAGGCCTCCTGCTCTCTTTGGTACCAGGAAGTACCTGGAGTAGAAGCCTTGCCCTACCGGTTCCACCGTCTGTTCCTTTAGAAGACTTGCCAACTCCTGAAGGAGAGGGTTCCTGTGTAGAGGGAGTCTTGGAGGCTCCCCTGGATAGTAGGAGGGGGGTAGCTGGTGGAAATGGAGCATATAGCCCTTTTGGACTATGCTCAGCACACAGGTATCCCCCCTGTGATGGCTGGTCACCTGTACGTGTACAGGGCTAGCCGACCTCCTGTGCTGAGTGGGGCTACCGGTGGAGGAGATGCTATGCCCTGGGAGTCAAAAAACCCCTCCCTGCTGTGCAGGAGCCGGAGCTGGTGGCTTGGGGGTTTTCTGCCTATGAGGCCCCTGTCCCTGCCCTTTGGCCTGCTGGGGAGCTGGAGAGGCCTGATATTGAGGGTAGGTTTTGTAGGCAGTACCCTTCCTCGGAAAAAAGGCCTTCTTCCCCGAGCCCTTCTTTTTGTGAGAAGGGGCACAAGTCTTTCTGGACAACCTTGTCCTGGTGAGAGTCTCGGTCTCGATTTCTGCAGCCTTCTTAGTCATGGGCTTGCTGAACAGGTTGTCACCTCGGCACGGGACATCGACCAACTTATCCTGTACCCATGACTCCAGGTCCGACGACTGTAGCCAGGCCTGATGACCTGCACCGATGCCGGCTGCGGCTACCCGGGCGGAAGCTTCGAAGCCGTCATAGGCTGCTCGAGAAATAAACTTTGAGCACTCTCGGATCTCTGTAGACAAGGCTTTGAATCTCTGCAAGGGTTCCTCGGAGAAGCCAGCCAAGAACCCGGCAATCTCCTTTGCCAGGTCTCTTAAGTACATGCCCATGTACAGCTGGTAAGTCTGGACACAGCAAGACAGCATCGAGCCCTGGAAGCACTTTCTACCAAGGGCATCAAGGTTCTGGGCCTCCCAGCTGGGAGGCACCAAGGAGTGCATCTTTTGGCTTTTCAGCCTGTGCATGGACGATTCCACAACCATGGAGTTGTGCGGCAGCTGCGCCTTTTGGAACCCAGGGCTCTTACGGACTCGATAGATAGAATCGACCCGCTTGCTAAGAACCGGTGCGGAGGCCGGTGCTTCCCACATTCAGAAAAGCAGCCCTTCCAGCATCGGAGGAACCGGTACAGTAAAGGCTTCCTTCGGAGGAAAATCATACTGGAGGGCATCGAGCTTTTCGGCTCGAGGCTCCTCCTCTGCGTCTGCCGGGAATGCCAAAGCCTTGGCCATGTCTCTGGCGAAATCCGAGAAACGGGTATCCTCAGGGGGGGGGGGACCTTCTCCGAGGCTTGGACTCCGGTAAGTCTGATGGGACGCACCGGGTCCGGAAGGTGTCGGGAGACTCCCATGCTGACTCCTCCGAGGAGTCGTCGAGCGGCTTCGACCGTGTGGGCCTCGATGCCACACGCCCTGACGCCGAGGGCACCGGCGTTGACAACCTCGACCCCGCACGGGAGGTCGAGGGAGACCTTGACCGAGGATAGACTTGAGACTTGATTGACTCGAGGATCGGCTCGGCCTCCAGGGTCGCCTTAGACGTCGAGGACCCGGTGGTCGGGGCAGATGCACCTGTCAAACCGGCGATCAGTACCCGCTGCTGCTGCTCCATGAAGGCAGCCAGGCTGCTCTCCAGGGCCGTCAACCTGAGACCGAGCTCAGGAGACTCCGCAGCCTCCGACTCGGGCCCCAATGACATCGGGTCTCCGGGAGGAGAGTCAACGAGGACAACCGAAGTTAACTGACTCGGCGACTCATGCTCCAGGTGAGGCAGTTTGGTCGGTTGCTCCAACTCCGCGAGCGCGGGATGGCAGTCAGGGCTTCGTGACCTGGCCCTCGAGGATGGATCCAGGTGCCTCCACTGACACCGCCCTCACGAGCTTCTTCTTCCTTTTGTGCTCCCGGGTGGGAGACCCCCTCTCAGAGGACCCATGACGGCACTCGGGGTCAGACTCCCGAGATGTCGAGGCCTCTGACGAAGTCTGGGCCTGGCTGGACACGGACTCTGAAAAAAGTCTTTCACATTGATGCTGACGGCTCCGAAGTGCCTTCGACAACATCTTGCCGCACGGGCCACAGACCAGCGGGTCATGGTCGGGCCCAAGGAATTGGAGGCAGCAGTCGTGTGTGTTGGTGAGAGACATAGGTTTCTTGCACCAATCACATTTTTTTGAACCCGCTGGCAGCCATCAGGGGAAAAAGGGCCCTGCAAAAGGTCAAAAGGCAGGTCTGCCAGTGAAAATAAAAGAAAAAGCGCGAACGCTAGTCACAAAGGACAAAAAACGAAAACAATTCCGGACGCAATACCGGTGTACCGAGCCGAGATGGGGGGGGGGGGAGGGAGAACCGGTGGCTAACCGGATAACGAAACGCGAATATTCGCAGAAAAAAAACCCCTACTTTTCCCGGGTGACACGAACTACGTCCGTTGGGCTCTGTGGAAAAAGAAAGACTGAGCAAGATGGCACCCTTGGGCAGGAAGGGGACTGCGCATGCGCACTGCATTCTCAAAGGCTTTCTTTGAAAGCTGGGGAAATGCTCCGCTCGAGGGCTCCATTGGCGCCGGTGCTGACATTACCCATATGTGAGGACTGACCTTCCTGCTTGGTCCTGGAGAAGTAGATTACCCTTCATTGCCTCAAAAGAAAAGGCCTGGCAAAGTGACTTGCCCAAGGTCACAAGGCGTGCCAGTGGAAATCAAACTTTGATCTCTTGGGTACTAGGCTGTTACTCTAACCACTAGACTACTCCTCTACTCCTATTTCATAAAATACATGGCACAAATCACACCACCATCCCAGCTTCTCCCTCATGAATGCCTATGCTCACTCTGAGTAAAGGTTTGTGTTAAGAGGCTGTTAGTCCATACTTTCACCTGTACATACCACTGGCAATTTTAGAAAGGCCTATATCCGTTTTGGGTTCAGAAATGTCTTAAAAATGACACCTAGAGGTGGACGCCTCGGAAACATCTTGGGACCCCGATAATGCTTTGGAGGCAAGGACCTTCCGCTAGGGCTGTCTGGCCGGTGTATTCTCCTCTAAGGCAACGCTTAAAGCATTTCGATGCTTAGAAGGAGATCTACCCTTTGAGGATCGACCAGTCTTCGAAGAACACCTGGGTTTCATTACCCGAGATCCATGGAAGGAAGATGAAGCCCTGGATGTCGTCGATGCCATGGACATTGCATCCGAGGCAAAGAGGGTGCCAAGTTTCACAGCTCTATTCTGCAGGCCTCTCAGTCATCTTTCTGCAAAGGAGACATTCCGATGGTGACTGATCTGGTCCCAAACATTTAAGACACCAGTCATGGGTGTCGGTAGCAGAAATGGTACTGCTACATTTTAACACTTTTTGAAACCACTAGTTGGTTTCTCCATTTTGAGGAACAAAGGGACCTAAGGCCCAAAATGGCACCTAAGCACCTACAGGGCAAAGACCCACTAAGAAAACTCTTTAAAAAAAAAAAAAAAAAAGAAAATTGGAAGACAGACACCGATGATACCGGTACTAGCGTCGAAGGGAAGGCAGACGCAACAACAAAAGAAGAATATTTTCTGCGGTGACAGGAATTGCTCCGTCAGCTCCGCGGAAAACAAAAAACTTGGGAGGGAGAGTTGGAAAGGCGGGAAGGCAGCAGCGCAGGTGCAGTGGGATGCTCCCAAGATTTTCCTTTAGGACACTGGGTTGCGTTCCCACGCGGGCTCAGTCAGTGCCGACGTCACCCATATGTGAAGATTACATTCCTGCTTGTTCCTGGAGACTGTATGTAACTTTTAGGAACCAGGCAGGTACTTGTGACCTGTATTGGCCACTATTACAAACAGAATGCTGGGTTTGATGGACCCTCGGTCTGACCCAACCAACAAAGTAGCACTATGCCACGAAAACCAGGAGATCAAGTCCAAAAACGTAGGGTCTTTGGCACGCAATCTCATTCAAGTATCGAATAAAAAGTTTTTAAGCTTTTCCTTCCTTGTGCTACGTTTTTGGACTTGATCCCTTGGTCTGACCCAGCATGGCATATCTTATAATTAAAGAAACTGGATAGAAATAACAAATAGGGAAAAATAAACAGAAATAGGACAGTGAGAGGGGAAGGGGGATCCTCCTCAGTGTCTCCATCAGGTCCTCCTGTCCATTCTATGGCTCAGCAGTGCTCGAATCCGTGGGTAACTGTGCTGAACACAGGACATCTGACAGCTCAAAGAGACAATGGGTGTATCAAGCTCCAAGCAAACATTGGGCCAAGGTCTCAAAAAACACAAGACTGCAATCTGGGGCCTATATGCACCAGTCCACACCATCACTGAAAGTTTCTCTGGTCTGCCTCCACATGCTGGCTGTGGAGCACAACTCATCAGATTGAAATGGTTTAGCAAGATAAGGAAAAATATATTTCTGTTTTTAAGAATACTGCAAATACCGCCTAGTCAATGAGAGGGACATTTTAAAAAGCCATTTACGTGGATAAAGAGCTATGTGGCTGTGTACAGAATGTCTGGAAATTGTACATAAAATTGGGTTCTTTCATCCACATTGAGCAGAGGCATTTCTGGTAGATGTGGGTTAGAGCAAGCAATGCTACAATGCATGCCATTTTGAGTCTTCAAAACTATGTATGATTGGAAGGGGAAGAGTATGCAAAGAAAACAAAACTAATCTCTGTGGATACTTTTTCCAGCAGCAATCATCAAAAGGAATGCACACGCAAACTTCCCCTTTAAAAAGTGATGCAAACTCTGCAGCTTAAAGTACCCACAAAGTTTGCAAATACTCATACTATTATGAAAATTGCTTCCAGAAAGCTCCTTAGGGATTATATTAAACTCAATGTCTGTTTATTAAAATTGTATATACCACCTTTCTGTATAAAGACAAGGGAGTTTATATTAAAGTTAGAATTAAAATTCAGAAAACAACTCCATAACTTCTGATAGGACAGCAAAAAACAGGGAGACTTCTGAAATAGTAAGAGAAGGTAGGAAAGAAGGAAAGCTTCAACAGACCCCCCTTCTCGGTCAACCTAGGCTCCGATGGAATAAATGGGTTTTGTGATTTAAAGGAAAGATATGAGGGTTCTAGGCAGAGATGGAGGGGGCAGATAATTCTAAAGTATGGGAACAGAGAAAAACAACGCTGAGAGACAGGTCGATTCAAATTCTGGCTCTGGAAGGAGAGGAATGTGTAGTCTCTTACTGTGAAAAGACTACAATGCCCCAGGAGGGGTATGAAAAATAAGAAAAGGGGGCAGGTAGGATGGTAGCCCATTATAAAAAGCTTTATGTCCAAGTGTCAGAAATTTACATTGAACATGAAAGGCAACTGGTGGTCAATGGTAATACTTTAAGAGTACACTTATGTGATTTGATTTTTAGCACAAGATAGGATATGGATAACAGTATTCTGTACAGATTGCAGTCATTGTAGCTCGCAAAAAAAAAAAAGAAAGGAGGCCGTCATAAAAATCTGTTTCTAAAAGCACTACAAGACGCCCAACTGAAAACATGACAATTATATCACATGTTAATGAAAGGGAGAGAGGAAAATGAAAGACATGCTCACCTTTCTTAGGCACTGTCCTGGAAGAAGCACTGAAGAATTTTTTCACGGTGGTCACTTTCCGCGTCTTCTCATTTGTCTTCTTCTCCTCAAATTTTGAGAAGGTGAGAGATGACTGTGCCCCTTGGGCCCCCTGACTGCTGGCATACGCCTCCTCTTCTTCCCGCTGCAGACTAGGATAAGAATAGCCAGGAAAACGTCAGACACTTTCCTTTCCAGCATGAATTACAAATCCTAACACATTATGGTGGTCACCCTCCAGAAATCTTTATGGGCCCTTGGAACATCAAGGCAGTGTCACAAAGTACTTAAGATGAACTCACGCCCATTCTAGAAGGAAAAAAACAATCGTCAAAAAAATCCCAACTCCATAAACACTAATCCACTGTAGAGGAAAGCCACAAAATCATTTTTCATAATATAAAAGGGACCATCAGAAAGGAGCCACAACAGTGCTTTTATCATTGCACACTATTTGCTCCTAATATCAATCATCAGTCCACAAATTTATTTTTTCCTTCTTAACAGTCCATCACCCATTAATTACTTTTTAATAGTGCATCACATTACTACTTTTTTTGTTTACCGTTGTGTCAAAAAAGCCTTCAAGGGCACTTTTGCTCCACACTTTTCACAGTTTTAACACAATCGTTCCATTTACAAACTGCAGCAGTATTGACAGTTAAAGCTGCTGTTTTCTGCTCTCTTAGATATTCACCAACCTCTGATACAATTTAAACAAAACCTGTGGCCAAGTCGGGCTGTGAAGTGGCAAATTGATACAGCTGGCAGAGAAGTAGAGCTACTGGTAATTTTGACACTCACATAAGTAATGTTTTTTAAAAATGATATATGTTTACCATTCTCCAAGTAGTTGTGTTTGAGCATCTTTATTTAATTTAAAGCTGCGAACATTGTGGGGCAAGAGTGCCCTTGAACACTTATGGAGTAAATACATTCAACAGCAATGAAAGTTCAAATGAGATAATTGTGATCAGTGAACAGATATTAAAGTATTGACAAACTCGTGGAAATTTTCTAAACCAAAAAAAAAGAATGAAGTAGCAATTAACGTGATTTGCCATTAAAGAGTAATGTGTGATGGGCTTTTAAGAAGGAAAAAAAGAAATTTGGGGACTGATGATTGATATTAGGTGCAAATATATACTTATTTTATTTAACAGGTTTTTTAATACTCATTTATCATTTCAATACCTCCATGGCATAAATGCATAGGAGGAGAGCCTCTTTCAATTGAAAGCAAGCTCTGCTATGAGGGGACAGAGGATGAGGGTGAAAGGGGATAGACTCAGGAGTAATAAGCAGAAATCTTTTTAAGGAAAGAGTGGTAGATCCGTGGAATAGTCTCCCAGTGGAGGTGGTAGAGATGAGGACAGTGTCTGAATTCAAAAAGGCATTGGACAAACACAGAGGATCTCTATATATAAATAAAAAAAGGGGGACTGTTGTAGTCGTTGATATGGAAGGGTAGACTAGATAGAAACATGACGGCAGAAAAAGACCACATGGCCTATGTTTGAATCAAAGCAGTTTACATTGCAACTTAAACTTGGTAATATACATTAAACAGGGGCATTGATAACTTGTTGAAAAAGAGCAAACCACTCATGAATGCAGCAAAATATGACCTTGAGAATATACCACTGGAATTTAAAAAGACTGCCTGAAAAATCGATTTGCTGCTTTAGATACAAATGACAGAGCTCTGGAAGAGTTATGGAATGACATCAAGAAGGCGACTTATAAACAAACTGAGCACCCTAGGGATGGACCCTAAAGTTACTGCTTGGGTTAGAAATTGGTTGGGTGGGAGCCGACAAAGAGTACAAGTAAATGGAGCTCACTCTGAGGAGAAGGATGTTACCAGTGGTATGCCCCAGGGATCTGTCCTTGGTCCAATTCTTTTTAACATCTTTGTTAGTGATATAGCGGAAGGGCTGTCGGGTAAGGTTTGCCTCTTTGTGGATGATACCAAAATCTGCAATAGAGTAGGAAGGTGTAGATAACATGAGGGGGGATCTAGCTAAGCTTGAAGAATGGTCTAGAATTTGGCAGCTGGGATTTAAAGTTAAAAAATGTAAGGTCATGCATTTGGGCTGCAGCAATCCAAGGGAGCAATACAGTATAGGAGGTGAAGTACTTTTGTCCACTAAAGAAGAGCGGGACCTAGGCATGGTTGTGTCTGATGATCTTAAAGTAGCTAAACAGGTAGAAAAGGCAACAGCAAAAGCTAGAAGGATGCTTGGGTGCATACGGAGAGGAATGGCTAGCAGAAAAAAGGAGGTGATAATGCCTCTGTATAAGTCTTTGGTGCGACCTCATTTGAAGTATAGTGTGCAATTCTGGAGACCGCACCTTCAAAAGGATGTGAACAGGATGGAGTCGGTGCAGAGGGTGGCTACTAAAATGATTAGTGGGCTTCATTATAAAGCATATGAGGACAGACTTAAGGATCTTAATATGTACACCTTAGAAGAAAGGCGGGATAGAGGTGATATGATTGAGATGTTTAAATAAGAAGAAAGGCGGGATAGAGGTGATATGATTGAGATGTTTAAATACCTCCGTGGCATAAATGTTCAGGGAGAGAGCCTCTTTCAATTGAAAGCAAGTTCTGCTATGAGGGGACTTGGGATGAGGGTGAAGGGAGACAGATTCAAGAGTGATATGCGGAAATATTTCTTTACGGAAATAGTAGTGGATCCATGGTATAGTCTCCCAGTGGAGGTGGTAGAGATGAGGACAGTAACTGAATTCAAAAAAGCATGGGACCAACACAGAGGATCTCTAAAGGTAAAAAATGGACTGTTGTAGTTGTTGATATGAAAGGACAGACTAGATAGGCCATGTGGTCTTTTTCTGTCATCATGTTTCTATGTTGTGTTGGAAGAAAGCGAGAAGTCTCTACAAAAGGTGAAAAAGCAAAAACGGCCAAAATGGATGACGGAAGAAACTCTGAAAATTGCCCAGAAACACAGAGAAGCTAAAGCCAGAGGAGAAAGAAAGACAATCGCAGAACTCAGAGATTTCCAACGTGCAGCAAGACAGGACAAGGAAAAGTACTACAATGACACTTGCAAGGAAACAGAAGCAGAAACTATTAGAGGAAGAACAAGATCGGCTTTCCTAAAGCTACGAGAGTTAAAGTTCCAGCCTCGAATTGGAATATTACAAGATGCTCAAGGTTGTATGTTGAATGATGCTGAGAAGATCAAGAAAAGGTGGAAGGAATATACAGAGTTTTTATATGATCAAGATCAAGTGGACCAACAGCCGTTTCAAACTGTACCTTATGATCGGGAACCATTGGTGATGAAAGAAGAAGTTGAAGCAGCATTGAAAGCCTTATCAAAGAACAATTAACCACCCTTCACTTGCATTAAATAACCAAAGACCCACCTAAAAGTGATTCTATAGTGGCTGATATACAATTTTCTAAACTAATTTTGTATTATGCTAATTTTTTTGTCGGAAGTTATTGCCGTGAGCGATTAATCACTCATGAAGCGTGACTTCCCTTTTAATTACTCTTATGGTAATGAAACCACCGTATAAAATACATGAAGCAATTGCATTTTTAAACATCACTTAATGCTAATTCATAACACACCATCTTCACAACCGTTATTTAAACAGCTGTTAAAAGCTTGTTTTGCAGATTTTCCACGAACACAGTACTGCGTTTAGACCCGTACTTTCATTCCGGCTCTGTTTCAACGCTTAATTTCTGCCCAATATACTCATCTGAATTAGTGAGTTGAATAGATTCTTCCAGACTCATCTGAATTAGTGAGTTAAATAATTCCTTCCAGCAATCCGAACGGAAGATATGTTAGCTATTGGATTTCTCCAAAGACACAGCCTGACTTGTGTGAGCGGTAAAAACAAAGGAAAAGACTTTTAAAGCCTGCTGGGATGGGTGGAGTTTCCCAGCAGGCTGTGTCTTTGGAGAAATCCAATAGCTAACATATCTTCCGTTCGGATTGCTGGAAGGAATTATTTAACTCACTAATTCAGATGAGTCTGGAAGAATCTATTCAACTCACTAATTCAGATGAGTATATTGGGCAGAAATTAAGCGTTGAAACAGAGCCGGAATGAAAGTACGGGTCTAAACGCAGTACTGTGTTCGTGGAAAATCTGCAAAACAAGCTTTTAACAGCTGTTTAAATAACGGTTGTGAAGATGGTGTGTTATGAAGTAGCATTAAGTGATGTTTAAAAATGCAATTGCTTCATGTATTTTATACGGTGGTTTCATTACCATAAGAGTAATTAAAAGGGAAGTCACGCTTCATGAGTGATTAATCGCTCACGGCAATAACTTCCGACAAAAAAATTAGCACCTTGTACATAGCTCACCCCAATCTAGCACACGATACAACACACACTCAACTAAATTGCACCCTCACTGCATGATTAACACACTCACTTTACCCGATTGTTTGCTGTGATACCACCTTGATTAATAAGATAAGGCGGTTTAAAAATACTGTTAAATAAATAAATAAATAAATAATACAAAATTAGTTTAGAAAATTGTATATCAGCCACTATAGAATCACTTTTAGGTGGGTCTTTGGTTATCAAAGAACAAAGCACCAGGCATTGATAGCATTCCCATAGAAGTATTGCAGCAATCTGATGCAGCTGTTACTTACAAGGCTCTGCCAAGAAATATGAAAGACAACATCATGGCCGCAAGCAGGGTTCAGGAAAGGGCGAGGAACGAGACACATCATTGCGGATGTGAGATGGATCCTTGAAAAGACTAAAGAATACCAAAAGGATATCTATTTGTGCTTTATCGACTATAGCAAGGCTTTTGACTGTGTAAACCATGAGAAACTCTGGGCCACATTAAGAAGCATGGGTATACCAGAACACCTGATCGTTCTCTTGCGCAATCTGTACATTGATCAAGAAGCAACAGTTCGAACGGAACAAAGAGAAACAGAATGGTTTAAAATAAGCAAAGGTGTAAGACAAGGCTGTATACTTTCCCCCTACCTGTTTAATTTATATGCAGAACAAATCATCAGAGAAGCAGGATTGTATGAAGACAACCGAGGTGTGAAGACTGATGGAAGACTCAACCACCTTCGCTATGCTGATACTACATTACTGGCTGAAAGTGAAGATAATCTGAAACATCTGCTTCTCACAATCAAAGAACATAGTCTTAAAATGGGCCTGCACCTTAATGTAAAGAAGACAAAGATCATGACAACTGGCATAATCAACAAGTTCATCGTTGAAGGAGAAGAAATTGAAATTGTGAACAACTTTAACCTACTTGGATCAACTATCAATAAAGAAGCAACAAGCAGTCAAGAAATCAGACGACGCATTGCTCTTGGCAGAATGGCTATGAAAGACCTAGACAAGATTCTCAAGAGCAGAGATGTCTCTCTCCATACAAAGATTCGACTTGTGCAAGCCATGGTATTTTCAATATCATATGGATGTGAAAGCTGGACAGTGAAAAAGACAGATAGGAAGAAAATTGATGCCTTTGAATTATGGTGCTGGCGGCGAATACTGTGTATACCATGGACTGCCCGAAGAACAAACCAGTTGGTACTAGAGGAGATCAAACCTAAGCTTTCTTTAGAAGCTCAGATGACAAGACTTCGACTGTCATACTTTGGACACATCATGCGAAGAGAGAGATCATTAGAGAAAGACATTATGCTTGGCAAGATAGAAGGTCAACGCAAAAGAGGAAGGCCAGCAATGAGATGGATCGATACAACAGCAGCTACGGGTACCAGTCTGTCAACAATAAGCCGCCTGACTGAAGACCGAACACAATTTAGGATAGCTATCCAGAGGGTCGCCATAAGTAGACTCCAACTCGACGGCACTTAACAACAACATTGATAACTTGGATTTTTTGAGACAATGGAGGGTTATTTATCGTGCCCAAGGCTACAAGGAGTGCTAGTGGGAATCAAACCCTGATCTCGGTTCTCAATCCAGTGCTGTAACCATTAGGCTACTCCACATGTTGTGCCATGACAAAAGGTACCACTGCGGCTCCTTTCTGATGGTCCCCTATATATATTTTGATGGTATTAAAGTTCCTCCACAGTGGGTTAGTGCTGAAGGTGTTTTCTTTGACAATTACAACATTCTGTACAATTACAACATTGATTTAATTAGTGGAGGAGGGATAGTAAGGAAATCCACAGTACTACCCTTTAACTTTCGAAAGGGAGACTATGATAAAATGAGGAAAACAGTTAAGAAAAAACTAAAAGGAGCAGTTGCAAAGGTTAAAGACGTACATCAAGCTTGGGTGTTGTTGAAAAATACTATCTTGGAAGCCCAGACCAGCTGTATTCCACGCTTTAAGAAAAGTGGAAGGAAGTCCAAAAAACTGCCAGCATGGTTTAAAGGTGAGGTCAGAGAGGCTGTTGTTGCCAAAAAAGCATCTTTCAGGAAATGGAAAAAAGAGCCAAACGATGAAACCTGGAAACAGCACAAGCACTGGCAAGTCAAATGCAAGGCATTGATAAGGCAGGCAAAGAGAGAATTTGAGAAGAAGCTTGCTGCGGAAGCAAAAACGCGAAATAAAGACCTTTTCAAGTACATTCGTAGCAAAAAACCTGTGAGAGAGTCAGTTGGACCATTAGATGATAAAGGGGTTAAAGGAGCACTAAGAGGCAACAAGGCGATAGCGGAGAGACTGAATGAATTCTTTGCTTCGGTCTTTACTGAGGAAGATGTAGGGATGTTACCCATGACTGAAGTGGTATTTAAAGGTGTGGAAGAATTGAAGGAAATATCGATACATCGGGAAGATGTCTTACAACTATTAGATAAACTGAAGAGTAGCAAATCACCTGGGCCGGATGGGTGTTGAACCAACCAAGGGTGTTGAAAGAACTGAAATTTGAGATTGCAGACCTGCTATCAGTAATCTGTGAACTATCATTAAAATCATCTCTAATACCTGAGGATTGGAGGATCACCAATGTAACACCAATTTTTAAAAAGGGTTCGAGGGGTGATCCGGGAAACTACAGACCAGTGAGCCTGACATCAGTACCGGGAAAAATGGTAGAAACCATCATAAAGAATAAAATTACTCAGCATGTAGATAGTCACGACCTAATGGGAGACAGCCAACATGGCTTTAGACAAGGAAAATCTTGTCTTACTAATCTGTTATGTTTTTTTGAAGGAGTGAATAAACAGGTGGACAAAGGTGAGTCGGTTGATATTGTGTATCTGGACTTTCAGAAAGCCTTTGACAAAGTCCCTCATGAGAGACTTTTGGCAAAACTAAAGAGTCATGGGATAGGAGGCAGTGTACTACTGTGGATCAGGAACTGGTTAAAAGATAGAAAGCAGAGGGTAGGGCTAAATGGCCAATTTTCCCAATGGAGAAAGGTGAATAGTGGTGTACCCCAGGGATCTGTGCTGGGTCCGCTGCTTTTTGACATATTCATAAATGACCTGGAAAGTGGAACAACAAGTGAGGTTATCAAATTTGCAGATGACACAAAACTATTTAAAGTTGTTAAAACCCAGGAGGATTGTGGAAAATTGCAAGAGGATCTTGGTAAATTGGAAGACTGGGCATCAAAATGGCAGATGAAATTTAATGTGGAGAAGTGCAAGGTTATGCACCTAGGGAAGAACAACCCAAACTATGGTTACACGATGCAAGGTTCCACATTAGGAACCACCACCCAGGAAAAAGATTTAGGCGTCATTGTGGATACCTTGTTAAAACCCTCGGCCCAGTGTGCAGCGGCGGCCAAGAGAGCAAATAGAATGCTAGGTATGATAAGGAAAGGAATGGAAAATAAAACAAAAGATATTATAATGCCTCTATATCGTTCCATGGTGAGACCGCACCTTGAATATTGTGTGCAATTCTGGTCGCCATATCTTAAAAAGGATATAGCGATTTTAGAAAAGGTTCAGAGAAGAGCCACCAAAATGGTAAAGGGGATGGAAGGCTACTCCTATGAAGAAAGGCTAAAAAGGTTGGGGCTCTTTAGCCTGGAGAAGAGACGGCTGAGGGGAGATATGATAGAAGTCTATAAATTAATGAACGGAGTGGAACGGGTAAACGTAGATCGATTGTTTACCTTATCAGAATATGGAAAGACTAGGGGACATGCAATGAAGCTACAGGGTAAACTATTTAAGACTAATAAAAGAAAATATTTTTTCACTCAACGTGTAATCAAACTCTGGAATTTGTTACCGGAGGATGTAGTAAAGGCTGTTAGTGTAGCTGGGTTTAAAAAAGGTTTGGACAAGTTCCTGGAGGAAAGGTCCATAAACCATTATTAAGAAGGGACCCAGGATATCAATGCTTGAACCAGTACAAGCATTGTGGAACCTGTGTCCCTTGGGGAAACTGCTAGGTACGTATGACCTAGATTGGCCACTGTTGGAAACAGAATGCTGGGCTTGATGGACCTTGGTCTGACCCAGTATTGCATATCTTATGTTCTGTATGCTATGGATTCCAATTTTTAAAGTATAAATACTTGAAATCCATGGTGGTTAAAAAAACAAACCCCCTTTAGTTTATATTTGTCTATCAGAGACTTAAGCATTTTTCTTTTGTAAGTTGCTCCAACTAAAAATTCGCTCATTCTTTCCTCTTGCAACCAAAACTGGCAATTGTTCGCTAGTGAAATTATATTACATCTCACTTAACCAGCAAGATTGTGCTCTTTGTTCCTGCTCATAGAAGGTCCTGTAAATTATGCACAGTTATTAAAAAAATGTAAAAAGGTTTATTTCAATCAATTTATACTGATGTACTATAATTTTAATAGTGATACTAACTGCAAATGAAATGGCTAGTTCCACTGTAGCTGGATTACACGATAACAAAAACATCAGGTGCAAAGAAAAGAAATATATATATATCTAGATAGATAGATGCTAATTGCATAAAACACAGAAAAATTCCGTTACCCAAGCCCTTGACAGGAGTGGTCTTAGTGATCTTGGTGCAGGGGAGTCGCCAGCCAAGATGACTAGCCTTGATGACATTGGGGGGGTGCTATGGAAGATTGAAGCCTCCGAGTACAAATATTGCTCATGTATTTGACTTTTCCTTGCAAGTTGTGGTCATGTTAGAGCATGAAGGTGGTCTTGGTATTCAGTATCAGCAAGTTGGTTTAGTAGAAGCTCAAATGTCATCTATCCAGACAGCAGTGGGAAGATTTTTGAAGGATAGTTTGTCCTTCCATTACAAGATGGAGATGGCTTCATAGCAGACAACAGTCTAAACTTTCCCAAAAGTTAGACTGTTGTCTGCTATGAAGCTATGGTAGATATATTTTATATTTTACTTAAATTTTTAAAATTTGTAATTAGCACACGTACATTGTAATGATTATTGTGCTGTATGACCATATGTTACTATGTTTGTATTTTTCCCCTCTACTCACTAGATGTTTTGTTTGTTTTGTTCTTTCACCGCCTTGATTATATGATAAGGCGATATATAAATACAGTTAAATAAATAAATAAATATTTAAGAGATTTATTAAAGATTGTTAATCCAGAGGAGATAGAGCTGTCCCAGCTATTCTATCTGCCATCAAAAAAGAAGCTGGAGTCTGAGGAGGAGGGTGGTATGGACTCTGTGTCAGTGGACAGTTTGGACCTGTCGGCTTTTTTGGAGTCCTCAATGGACAATATACCACATGAGCTATTCTTAAAGTGATGTTAGGGTTAGATTCTGATAAATCTAAATTATTTAGTGTGCCTTAAAAAATGTATGCAAAATTAATTTAAAGCATGAATTCATAGGTTAAGTTGTTTAGCATACACTTAAAAGTTCTAACACTCATTACATTTTTATAAAACAAACATGCAAAATGAACTATAAAAAGTGTCCTAAAGTCAAAGTAAAAACTCCTACACAAACTAAAAATGAACCCCATTAGGGGTGGCTTGAAAAAAAAAAGTCAGTCTGAAATGTCAAACTTCATCCGCAATCAGGTTATTTGCCCTTGCATGGGTTTATTGGGCCAGAAGGCTAGAACTCAAGGAAATTAGAAACAAATCACACGTTTCTGGTGAGTAGGACATGCATTCAAGAATGTGCATGTCTTTGGGATTTTTTCTTTACAGAAATTCCTTTCATATTTTCCTGCTTATGTCTTTAGACTGATTGTCTTTTATTCCCTAGTGTTTTAGGTAACTAGGGCAATAAAGCCTGGAATTTGGACAAGGTTTGTATCCGCTACCACAGATCTCAATTTTGTGGTTCATCTCTATTGTACATCAAAACATTCCATATAATCTTGAAACATGAAAGTTCATGAGCTTTTCAGTTATGGCTGCTGCTCTGCTACCTTCAAATCTCAACAGTATTGATGTGCAACACAGACATTTGCTTTTAATACTACAGGAAGACATGTTTACTGTTACCGTTCTGCGAACTCCCAGTCTTCCTGAATCTGCTTCTGCCTGGCTTTCTGGTACTCCTCTCTCCAGCACTTGGAGCAGAAGCCCTGCCAGGCCGGGTTACCATAGTAACCACATCCTTTCTTACACAGCAGATCTGACTGATCAACATGAATTCCTCTGCGTTCCGACTTCAAGCTCATCTTAATTTCTGGTGAAGGGAGATAAAAAGAAAGCCGACCAGCTGAATAGCACCTGCAACACCACAAACCTGTAAATAATTTTCTAGGAAAAAATAATTTATAGACATATATCCCCGGATAATACATTTTTAATTTGTTTTACTGTTGTGTGAATATTGTAATTTTTATTATAGTTTATGAATGGTTGTTCTGTAAGGCAGTACATGAGTGCTCTATCAATAAATAAAATACTTAAAAGTTAAAAACAGCAGGCAACAAAATAGCCATACTATTAGCCAAAAGCAATCCTACTCTGTCCACCAGCTTCTAAATTCCAACCTCAAATGATGAAATTACTCAACAGCACCACTGGACTACTTTCAACAATCTCTCAAATGAGGAGCTCAACAAAATCAACCACCTCAACACTACAAGCCTCCTCACTCAACCAATATCCAGTCTGCTGGCTGAAAGTCACAAAGGACCAATTCCTACCTTTAATATCTGACATTGTACACGCCTCCCTCACACAAGGATTCCTTCCTCCCTCCCTCAAACAAGCATCAATCAGGCTGCTCCTGAAGAAACCAAACCTGGATCCACACTCTCCATCCTCCTACAGATCCATAACCGGCATACCGTTCGTCTCCAAAATCACTGAAAAAGTCATACAAAAACACAACTCCAAGATCATATAGATCAATATGCACCACTAAACGCATAGCAACGTGGCTTCCGATCCAATCACAGCACAGAAACTCATGACCTCCCTCTTAAACTCACTTATCACAGGCACTGAATCACTCACCCAAGGCTTCCTCCTACTCTTTCTGGACATCTCTGCCACCTTCGACACCTGTATCCCAACAGCTACTTATTAACAAGCTTCACCACACTGGAGTCCACGGCACCCCCTCAAATGGTTCCATTCCTATCTTATCAACTGAAATCAGCATATAAGGATTCAAACACAACCTCAATTCCTTTCTCCCTTAACTAGGGTGTATCGCAGGGATCATCCCTCTCCTCCCTACTATTAAACGTATACATTCAACCTCTTTGTGATATCCTCCAACAATTCCCAATCCAGTTTCTGATATACAGGGACGATATAATGATTTTCACACCATTCTCTACCTCCACTCCAGGTTACTCCATACTCTCAAGTTGCCACACCGAAACCAACTAGCTCCACCATCATAATCTAGCCATTAATCTCATCAAAATAGAGAAGCTACACATAACAAAGGACCTCTACTTCACCCCCCCCCCCACACCTCTGTCAAGCTTGGCAACACTGAGATCTGAGTTAGCTACCACATAAAATACCTAGAGTCATACTCAACCAACAACTGACCTTCAAGGAACAAATTCACAGCATCACCAAAGCGGTATACTACAAGCTGAAAACCATCCAAAACCTACACCCCCTCCTATCCACAAGACACTTTCCATACAGTCTGCCGTCCACCATCACTCCTCTATTTGATTACTTTAACTCCATTTATCAAGGACTACCCAAATATGCAATCTATCCATTGCAGCTCGCCCAAAACACTGTTGCTAGAATCATCTTCCAAGCTTCATGAAAAACCCACATCATTCCAATCCTCAAACACCTCTATTGGCAACCCATCAACTCAAGAAAACAGTACAAGTATAAAACTCTGGATGGGAAAATCAGCAGAGCAACTACATGCCTTAATTCGTAACTCAAACTCTAATAGGCCAAGGAGAATGGGCACACAGAACCTCCTCAGTATCCCACCACATACTCACAACTGCAAGCAGACTACAAGAGCAAGAGCATTTTCACTATATGCCCCCACCACTGTTCCCTCTAAGCTGTGCGCGTGTACACACCTCGTCGAGCGAGCGCACATACTTTACAACAGAGCGCACAAAAATTACGATTCAGATTCTGATGGAAAACACAGATGTCTTAAAATTTAAAAGTTGTGTATTTACAGTTTTCACAAGTTCTACAATATTTTCTAGTGCAATCAATGTGGTGTACATACTGTATTCTGACATGTAGTCAAATTTTAAAGTATATAACTCCGAGTGTCGTTATGTGGCGCACAAAAATTTAACCTTTCTTCAAAAGCTGCACAGCTGATATTTTATGCGCACACAGCCTACAGAAAATTAGAGGGAACATTGGCCCCCACCCTCTGGAATGCATTACCCCCAAAAATTCGAACCATCAAGTCTTCCACGGATTTTCGCAAACTCAAGATGCACCTATTCCAGAAGCATTTTGGCAATGAGTAAACAATGTAGAAAAGCAGAAACATCCTCCTCCTGTCCCACCCTCATGAAACCCCTATGACCCACGCCCCCTCCTCACACCAACCCCTCATCCCTTTTGTATATAGTTATGTTTTCAGTTTCACAAAATGTTCATTGGAACAGTTCTAATGCTGTTCATAACTTGTTCATTGTAAAAACTTAGTTCTTTGTAAAAACTTAGTTCTTTGTAAACCACTTTGACTTGTAGAAAAGCAGCATATCAAATTTATTAAATAAAATATTAGTTAAATACAAAACAGATTATTAATGGCAGAGGTAAAGAAAAACGTAAACAATTTCAAACTAAGCACTTTATGTTATCCCAATGCACTAAACAGTTGTTTAGTACCTTATCCCTCATCTGCTATGCCTATGAACACTAGGCAAAGAACACTGTTCTTTTCTTGCTGCTTACTTGAAAATCAAACAATTCATTTAAATTTAATTTTCACCGAGCGTGAGGTTTGTGTGAATTTAATTTTTACTTAGATAGAAGATCTCACCATGTTTCTTGTTTCAGAAATTTACTATGCAGTTAAAAACAGGGCCATTGCAAACTAAAATGGATCCTATGTGACTCTCAAGGCTGTCTCCCCATTCCCTTCTGGAAGCATAGTGATGACATTGATGTCACTTCCATACTTGCATCTTGTGTGGCCACACTGCATGCACAGCCCTTAATATGGCCCTAGGTTATAATGGTAATAACTGCAAATAAAAACATTCCAAAACTGAGTTTATACCAACTAGGGAACTTAAGAGATAAAGCAAAGCAAGACAAAACACCACATTTACAATCTTTTTTCAGCTTTAACCAGGTCAGTTTTCCAAAATGTTTAAACAATAATTTTGGGTCACAAAATACCATGTTTCTCTTTGCTATTCCTTTCTGATTGTGTGAATATAACCAAACACCATTTGCCTTTGTCCTTTAAGTCCTTTTCAAACTTCTGTCTCCTTGATGCTTGCAAGTAAAGTGTGCTATGGGAACCTCATGCTATCTCCCACCTCAATTTGAAGTGAAACAATTTCAACTCATGTATAAATTAAAATGCTGTGTCTTCTACCATTGTAATGTTCTAGAGGTGGTTTAGCTAATCACATCATTAACTTGGCTGAATTATTCAAAGCTCCCTGCAGGGGATCAATAGCTCATCTTTCTTTTTAAAGCAGGTTACTCTATTTAAAATCACTACAAGAACATAAGAACATAAGATATGCCATACTGGGTCAGACCAAGGTCCATCAAGCCCAGTATTCTGTTTCCAACAGTTGCCAAGCTAGGTCATACGTACCTAGCAGTTTCCCCAAGAGACACAGGTTCCACAATGCTTGTATTGGGTCAAGCATTGATATCCTGGGTCCCTTCTTAATAATGGTTTATGGACCTTTCCTTCAGGAACTTGTCCAAACCTTTTTTAAACACAGCTACACTAACAGCCTTTACTACATTCTCCGGTAACAAATTCCAGAGTTTGATTACACATTCAGTGAAAAAATATTTTCTTTTATTAGTCTTAAATAGTTTACCCTGTAGCTTCATTGCATGTCCCCTAGTCTTTCTATATTCTGATAAGGTAAACAATCCATCTACGTTTACCCGCTCCACTCCGTTCATTAATTTATAGAGACTTCTATCATATCTCCCCTCAGCCGTCTCTTTTCCAGGTTAAAGAGCCCTAACCTTTTTAGCCTTTCTTCCATCCCCTTTACCATTTTGGTGACTCTTCTCTGAACCTTTTCTAATAACGCTATATCCTTTTGAAGATACAGCGTAACTCCCCCAGCACCTCTGGAAGTGAGGCCCCCGGGTCTGCGACACATACAAATAAATAGTCTGCAAACAGGAAGATTGTTTGTGTTTGCACCTCCAGCCCGTTGGACCAATGGTACCGCAGCTGAAAGAAGAGCTGCGATGCTGCGTTCGATAGCGAGGAACCTCTGGTCTATTGACGCTACCGATGCCTGGGTGTCGGTACCAGTAAAAACGGCCGAAACCCCTGAGCATGGCACAGGTAGTTCTTAAGAGGTTGGGGCCTCAAGAACATTCTGAAGCCCCATCGATGCTTTGGAAGCTGAAGCCTCCCGCCGGGGCTGCTTTGCTGGTGTGGTTCCCTCAAGGGCAATGCCAATGGCCTCTCGATGCTTAGCAGGAGAGCTACCCTTTGAGGACCGGCTTTTATGTTTAGTTACCCGAGATCCATGGGAGGAAGAAGAGGCCCTTGACGATGTTGATGCAATGGAACTGGCATCCGAAGAAAAGAGGGTACCGAGCTTTGCAGCCTGGTTCTGTCTTCCTCTTTTAGTCATCCCCATACAGGAGAGACATTCAGTTGGAGAATGTTGAGGCCCTAAACATTTAAGACACCAATCATGGGTGTCAGTGACGGAAATGGTACCGCCACACTTAGTACTTTTTTTTTTTTTTAAAACCACTAGTTGGTTTTTCCATGTTTTAGGAATATGGGGCCTAGTGCCCAAAATGGCACCTAGCACCAAAAGAGAAAAGTTTCTGAACAGAAACAGTTTAAAGCATAGGGGTTTGGGGTTTTTTTGGAAAAGAACCGACGGTACCGGTAAGCGTCATGCGGTAGGCAAACGCGACCACAAGAAAACAAATTTAAAGACGGAATTTTCTGCGGTGACAGGGAATAGATCCTGTCGGCTCCGTAAAAAATGAAGAACTGAAGAGGGACAGTTGGAAAGGCGGGAAGGCAGCGCGCATGTGCTAAGGGATGCTCCCAAAAGCGTTCCTATTGGACGCTGGGGAGCGTTCCCGCACAGGCTCAGTCGGTACCAACGATACCCATATGTGAAGACTACATTCCTGCTTGTTCCTGGAGATACCACAATAACCTGGTGGTCTAGCAGCCCATGTACCCCCACCCCAAATTAAAAGAAAAGAAAATGTAATTTAATTTGGGGTGGGGGTTTCAGGGGCTGCTAGACCACAAGGTTATTTTATTTTGGGGTGAGGGTACAGGGGCTACTAGACCACCATGAAGTCACTTTCTGTCAGGGCACCAGCCCGCCCTTGACAGTATTTTGATGACATCAGGGGCTTTTCCCAATGCCGCGTTCATCCAAACACCATCAAAATATTGTTTGGGGGGGGGGGGGGGAAGAGAAATCGGGGCCGCTAGGCAACCAGGGATTTGATTTCCCTATTTTGATGGCATCGGGGGCTTTGCCTGATCATTTGAGGAGAAGATTATCTAGGCATCGGGGAAAGCAGAAAGCACACAGCCATCAAAATATTGTTGGGGGCATGGCCACCTCAGACCCTGCAGTAAAAATACTGGCACTATGGTTGGTTGCGAAATCCTCTACGCCCGTCTCTGCATCGGGTATAGCCATGATTTGCATACTAGACACATGTGCAGCTCATTTTCCTACAATTTAAATACATTCAAATACTTGTGGTGTTAACTGGGCACTAGTTTTTCCGTCGGTGTTTCCATTTGTTTTCTGGATTTAAAAGTGCTTAAAAGTGGCATTACCAGTGCTTAAAGGCCAACCTAGCTTTCTGCATCGACCTGTTAATGTAGCTGTTAATTTGCATGCCACTAGTTTACTGCATCAAAAGTAGCAATTCTTTTTGATAGAGCATGCATTTAGAAAGCTATGTACTGAAGCATTCTGAGAGCGAGGCTTGTTTTTTTTCTGAATGTGGTTGCTCTGTGACAATTGCTTGGAAAATAAATGCTTTATTACCTCTAAAGGAATTAGTTTCTCTAATAGCCTGTTTCTGTTGTGGTTACAAGTCTGGTTGCATTAGTTTACAGTACTCTTCCTGTTGGTGCTGACACAATTACACTGGAATTACTGATTGCTACAGAGAGCACAGTTACTTACCTGTAACAGGTGATCTCTGGGAACAGCAGGAATAAGTCTTCACATATGGGGTACGTCGGTACCGACGGAGTCTGCGCGGGAACGCTTCCCAGCATCCAATCAAAACGCTTTTAGAAGCATCCCACCACGCCTGCGTGCTGCCTTCCCGCCTTCCCAACTGCCTCTCCTCAGTTAAGTTTTAAAGCTGAGACAAAGAAAGAGAGAGGAAAGATAGAGATAGAGATATACAACTCCTAGGGGAGGTGGGTGGGTTGTGAAGACTTATTCCTGCTGTTCCCAGAGATCACCTGATACAGGTAAGTAACTGTGCTATCTCCAGGAACAAGCAGGAATGAGTCTTCACATATGGGGACTCCCACGCTGAGATGCCCAGAGGGAGTCCTAGCATGTTGCAAATGTAGAAGAGCCATGCTACTCCGCAGAACCTCAGGCATCCTGGGGATGGAGGGTAGGAGTTGAATACAGAAAACGTGCTGTGGAACAGCTGAACTAGAACAGGACCTCTACAGAGAGAAACCCTGTAGAGAGGAGATCTAGTAGTAAAAATTGAAATATGGGCCTCCCTTGTTGGCATTGCAAAAAGTCTACTGAGGTTGATATGGATCTGTTAGAAGAGCCATTGGAAAACCTCAAGGAGTACCTCACTGAGAAGTAGAGGTAAGAAAAGTAGAAAAAACAAGTGGAGGTCAGAACCCCTCAGGGTGAAAAAATAGCCCCAGGAAAAAACTGGGGTAGTGAAAGAGGCAGGGCTTCAGCGGAAAACGCAGAAGGTACCATTAAGAAAGCTTAAGCTGTGTTGATCCAAGAAAAGTCCAATCCTAGGACCAAAAGAAAATGAGTCTGACCCATCTGGACTGGCAGTAGAAACAGTCCATGTAGGAGAGAAAAGATATGGGAACCCCTGTATCTGATAAGAAGTTAAGGACAGATTTATGAAGCGCTAAGCTTTAGATAAACTTAAGTTCCGCAATGTCTTTCCTAAATGGGTTAAGGAAAGAAAAAAAGGTACATGGAGAGCTTCAGAGGTACCTAAACCTGAAAGGTTATGGTAAGGAAAAAGTTTGTTAATCACCACAGGAAGTGGTTATATGTGTAGAACCCTAAGTATGCTGGTACAGCATTGATAGGGGTAGTGCCCATCTGTCAGGATCATATAGGAATGTATGAATATCTGAACGTAAAGATGAAATTAGGTCTTACCTGCTAATTGTCTTTCCTTGAGCTTTCTCCGGGCCAGTCCAGGGAAAGGTAGGGTTGTCAATCCCCTTTAGCAGCTGAGGACTGAAGACTTCAAGTTTTCTTGAGAGGTGAAGCCACTCCCCCTGAGGGTAATCCGTCAGTCTCCTTCTGACAAAGCAACTAATTAGAAAAGAACTGAAAACACCAGATTAACCCATTAAAACTGATAATGTTCTATAGTCCCTTGAAACGAGGAAGCAAACAATAGTGCTTGTTGGACTTTTTTCTTTTTTTTTTTTTTTTTAACTGTAGCATCGACTGCCACCGAGAACGACTCCTAGAAGCCCCGATCATCCCCTCTCGCACGAACACCATTATATGGCTATATTCTTATGCTTACGTAAAGGTACCCGATAAACGAAAGGGGTGGAACCCTGGACTGGCCCGGAGAAAGCTCAAGGAAAGACAATTAGCAGGTAAGACCTAATTTCATCTTCCTTATCGCTTCTCCGGGCCAGTCCAGGGAAAGGTAGGGCAGTACCAAAGCAGTACCTAAACACGGGAGGGACCCGCCAGTCCTGCGATAAGAGCCGACGCCCCCACTTTCGCATCCTCTCTGGCCTGAACATCCAAACGGTAATGCTTCGTAAAGGTATGCAAAGAAGACCACGTCGCTGCTCTGCAGATATCGACCGGCGGAACAAAGGCAAACTCCGCCCAGGAAGCCACTTGAGCTCGAGTGGAATGAGCTTTTAGCCCAACCGGCGGAGATCGCCCTCTGGCAGTGTAAGCTGCCACAATAGCGCAGCGAACCCAACGAGCGATGGTGGACTTCGACGCTGCTTGACCTTTATTGGGTCCTGCATACTGCACAAAGAGCCGGTCCGTTTTCCCGAAAGGGCTTTGAAACCCTAAGGTACGCCTTTAAGACACGGCCAAGATCCAATCTTTTGAGAGCACGGTCAATCGGAGAATCGGACAAATCCGAAAAAATGGGTAAAGCTACAGATTGATTAACATGAAAAACGGACAGTACTTTAGGCAAAAAAGAAGGCACCGTCCGCAGCAAAACCCGTTCCGGTAGAAATTGAAGATAAGGTTCCTGGCAAGACAAGGCCTGTAAATCTGAAATTCGGCGTGCTGAACATAAAGCCACCAGAAAGGCAGTTTTCCAGGAACACTCCCGGAGAGCCCACGAGGACAGGGATGCTAATGGCGACCAGGAAGACGCCTCCAAAACTACATTCAAATCCCAGGGAGGCACGATTTGGCGCACTGGAGGACGGATAATTTTTGCTGCTCGAAAAAACTGTTGCACATCCGGATGCGCCGAAAGACGGCGATTTTGCACAGACCCCCTAAAACACGTGAGCGCGGCCACATGAACCTTAAGGGTACTAAGTGCCAAACCTTTATCCAACCCACTCTAGAGAAACAAAAGCAATTGAGGCAAGGTAGACGACAGAGGAATAACGTTGCGCCGTCCACACCAATCCTCGAAAAGTCGTCATACCTGCACATATGCCAGAGAAGTCCCTGGCCTTTTAGACTGAAGTAAGGTGGCCACAACGGAACTCGCGTACCCTTTGCGTTTTAAGCGAGCCCTCTCAAGAGCCAAGCCGTAAGTAAGAAGCGATCCACCTGTGGCATGAGTACCGGTCCCTGATGCAACAGGTTGATGTGGACCGGAAGACGCCAAGGTGGAGCTATCAGGAGCCGAACTAGATCGGCATACAAAGGACGACGAGGCCAATCCAGCGCAATTAGAATCACTACCCCCCGGTGTCGCGCTACACGTTGTATAACTCGACTCAACATCAGCCAAGGAGGGAATACGTACAAGAGGGTGTCCAGCGGCCACGGCTGAACCAGAGCATCGAGACCTTCGGACATGTGCTCCCTGCGCCTGCTGAAAAAACGGCTGGTCTTGGCATTGCTGCATGTAGCCATAAGATCCATCACCGGCTGCCCCCAACGCAAGGTCAGCTCGTGATAAATTGCCGCGTTCAACTCCCACTCTCCGGGATCGAGCACATTGCGGCTGAGATAATCGGCCTGCACATTCTCTTTGCCAGCCACATGCGCCGCTGACAATGCTAGGAGATGGGTTTCTGCCCAAACCATCAATTCCTGACATTCGGTGAGGAGTGAAAGACTCTTGGTCCCCCCTTGACGATTGATATATGCGACTGTTACTGCATTGTCAGAGAATATCCTGACCGCCGTCCCTTTGAGCAAGTTCTCGAAGTGCTGCAGGGTGAGACGAGCTGCGCGAAGCTCGAGCCTGTTGATAGACCACGAGCTCTCCTCCGGGGACCAAGATCCTTGAGTGATTTGCGACTGACAATGAGCTCCCCAGCCTGTGAGACTGGCATCTGTGGTGACCAGCATCCATGAGGGCTCCTGTAAAGGAATTCCCGCCGTCAGATGCTCCGGAACTAACCACCACTCTAGACTGTGACGCACAAGGTCCGGACAGAGCAGGCGCTGCGAGAGAGGGTGAAGCTGCGGCGACCATCGGGAAAGCAACGCTTGTTGCAAGGGCCGCATGTGAGCTTTGGCCCACGGTACGAGATCCAGGGCCGCCGCCATGGATCCCAAGAGCTGCAAGTACGTCCACGCCAACGGAGCTGACAGCCGCAAAAACGCTTGCACCTGCTGCAAAAGCCTTTTCACTCGGATCTCGGATAAAAAGACCGCCCCTCGATCCGTGTCGAAGAAGGCCCCGAGATAAGTCAGTTGTCTTAACGGCTGTAAGTGACTCTTGCCTTGATTTATCACCCAACCGAGCTGCTCGAGAAGTTGTACCACTCGAGCTGTTGCCGTCACTGAGGCCAAATGAGAATCGGCCCTGATCAACCAATCGTCGAGATATGGATGAACCCGGATACCTTCCTTTCGCAGCGCCGCTGCAACCACCACCATGAGCTTTGTGAAGGTCCGCGGAGCCGTGGCTAGACCGAACGGCAATGCCCGAAACTGGAAATGCCCCATCGGGAGGGCAAAACGTAAAAATCGTTGATGAGATTGCCTGATGGGAATGTGAAGATAGGCCTCCGTGAGATCTATGGACGAGAGAAACTCTCCCGGCCGCACCGCCCGAATCACAGTACGTAACGTTTCCATGCGAAAGTGAGGCACCCGCAAAGTACGGTTTACGCTTTTGAGATCTAGCACGGGACGAAAAGAACCTTCCTTTTTGGGAACCACAAAATAGATCGAGTATCAACCGCAACCGTATTGGTCTAGAGGCACGGGAACTATCGCCCGCAGCTGCAAAAGACGAAAGAGCGTGTCCGAAATGGCTTGCATCTTCAGACCGGGTGCACAGGGAGACATTACAAAGGCGGGCGACAAAGGGCAGGCGAAGTCCAGCGCATACCCCTTCTGAATTCTCTCTAAAACCCATTTGTCTGAAGTGATTGCGGTCCAGGCTGCAAGAAAATCCTGTAGCCGCCCTCCTACAGGAACCAACCCCTGGACCAGCATACCTTCATTGTGGCTTCTTAACTGAGGGCTGAGACGCACTGAAGTAGGACCTGCCGAAACCTCTGGCTCCTCGAAAGGACTGTCCACGAAAGCCTGCACGGCCTCTGGAATAGGGTGCAAAGCGCGCCCCTCGAAATCTACGGGAGTCCCGACCGGAGCCTCGGAGACCACAAGCCCCTCTGACAAACGCCCTCCTTTAGAGTCTCCGAGATCCTTAACAATCTTTTCTAACGCCTCTCCAAAGAGCAATTTCCCTTTATAGGGCAATTTACTGAGCCGCATCTTTGAGGAAACATCTGCTGACCAGTTACGCAACCACAGAAAACGCCTGGCTGCGACGAGGGAGGCCATGGTCTTGGCTGCAATCCGCAGCAAATCATAAAAGGCATCCGCCATATAAGCCGCGGCCGATTCCAACTTCGCATTTTCTGCTGCAACTACCGAAGCAGTCTCCCCCGAAACGTCCCCCTGCAACCACCGAATGGACGCTCGAGAAACATATGCTCCACAAACCGCAGCCTGCAGTGCCAAAGCGCTAGAATCAAACGCCTGCTTGAGAAGAATTTCCAATTTTCGATCCTGGAGGTCCTTAAGCGCCGCCACTCCCTCCACAGGGATGGTAGTCTTTTTGGTCACTGCAGAGACAATCGCATCCACCTTTGGCATGCGTAATAATTCCTTCTCCTCCTGCGGCACCGGGTAAAGGCGAGCCAAGGCGCGGCTCCCGCAGAGCATAGCCTCCGGACACTCCCAGTCAGATTCAATCATTTGTTTGATAACCCGATGCATCGGGAAACAGCGTTGTTCTGCCTTAAACCCCTGTAACAACGGATCCTCCAAAGGCTCCTGAGATGCAGAAGGAAGAAGCAGGTGCAGCGCAGCCAAGGATTGAGAAATGAGAGCCGCAAGTTCTTCCTTACGAAAGACCCTAAAAATATTAGGATCCTCCCCGGGAGCAATCTCTCCTTCCTCTAAGTCCTCTGTATCCAGATCTAAGCCTGCTTCTGCAAGAACCTCTGTTTCCCCCTGATCCATGGGTACCGAAGGCTGAGAAGCAAAAGGATCCAAAGGATCTCTTATGATCTCCTTTGGCTGAGAAGAACCCTCACCAGGATCCTCTGTAACTGGAAAATGAAGCGGAACTGCCATAGAGCTTTGAAGCGCTGCTACCGGACCAGGCTGTGAAGACTTTAGCAAAAAGGCTTTGTGCATCGCTAGAATAAATTCTGGCGAAAAAAACGTCGCCATCCCTTCCTGAGCCTCAGATAGGGACCGCGAAGGCTTTTCCTGCTGAGCGCCTTCCTTAGGGGATTTAGCCTTCCGTTTATGAGGTTGGAGCTGCTCAGCGGGTGAACTGACTGGCGCACCTAAAATGGCCGTCTTTCCCGCCTTTTCGGCGGGCAAAGACGGCGCCTCCACTTGAGATGCAGGCTTTTCTGCCATTAAATTTCTGCCCCTTAAAGAGACTTTAATAGGGAAAAATCGCTCTGCTGGCCGTGGTACGGCTCCGAGCAGTGAAACCGGCGCTCCTTCAGATCGCGCGCTGAACCGGCCCGCGAAACTAACTACAGAATAAAAACAGACTCACCGGACTAAACAGAACAAAATACTGGAGTACCGAAGTTCGTCTCGCTGCTAGCGGGAAGTACCCAAGTCCAGCTGTGTTCACGGCAGAGGAAACAACTGGGGCTCCCAGGATCAATCTGCCAATAGAGACTGAGGCGGTCAAAAAGGTAGGCTCTACCTCACACCGCTGTAGTATTACTTGCTCGACGTCTCTAACGTCCCTAAAGAACTAGGGAATTGCAATATACTATGAGGACTATAGAAAAAATCAGCTCTGCCAGAGCCAACTATTATTCCCAAAAATAAAGAAATTAAAATAAGCACTAGTCATGCACATGAGGGAGAAAGATAGATTCGATCCTCTTCAGCTGCTGAGGACTGAAAGACTGACGGATTACCCTCAGGGGGAGTGGCTTCACCTCTCAAGAAAACTTGAAGTTTTCAGTCCTCAGCTGCTAAAGGGGATTGACAACCCTACCTTTCCCTGGACTGGCCCGGAGAAGCGATAAGGAACAGACAGATAGATAAGTATGTGGATACATATCTACCTAAAGATATATCTCTATAGATACATATACATTCCTAAATTCATACACATCTAGGGTATATATGCAGAGACCTGTATGGGCAGAAGATATATATATATATATAACGACAGATGTCTCCAGGTATGTGGATGGAGAGATGTCTACAGAAGTTGATCCCCCTAGGAGTATGGTGGGAGAAAGATTCATCTACCAGCAAGGAGGGTGATACCCACTTGAAGAGATGTATCGAGAATCTTCCTTCCCTGGTTATAATTGAGAGAGTCAGGGGATAGTGTCCCTGACAAGAAAGAGTCTAAATCCCTTTCAGAATTTGAGCTCTTGAATAACCAGGATGGCCTATGTGAAAAAAGCAGAGGATAACTTGAGTCTGCAGGCAGCAAGTCCAGATTTCTCCAGAACTGCAGTATGGAGAATGGATAGAGGACGTCATTGGAATAAGATACCATAGTGACCTGTCTATGAGGGCAGATGGGTATCAGGTGTCCTTTAGCTGCGACTGAAACAAAATTATCTCTGGCGAGAAAACCCAGGAGATATGGGCGAAGCCAGGGAATTGGCCATTCTTTAGGTAGTCACGTGAAGAAAGGCCTGAGTGTCAGGTCTCAAAAGAGATTTTAGATGAGATGGTAGGGGTAGGGAACACCTACCAGACATGAAAAACATGACTGGGGGAACCTCTCCTAACCCTCTGGGGTTATCTGCTAGACAACATACTGATGCTCTCTAGCAAGGGCCCATAGTGCAAAGCTACTCTGTAGAGTTGCAGAGAGCATGCTGCAGGTTAGTTAGAAGAAAAAACTGGCTGTTAAAAGCCAGTGGTAAGAACTATTCTGCCAAGGACAAGGGGGCAAAGAATAGAAGTTAACCAAGCAATCTGTGATAATAGGGTTTCCCTACAAGGTTGATAACCTGTTTGGGGTTTAGCATTGAGGCTAGAAGGATAGCTAGTGGAGGAGAAGCCCCGATTGTGTGGTGAACAGAACCAGTGGCTTAACCACTAGGAATTAGTGTATCTGCAGCAACTACCAGGGCAGCGGGCAAAAATTTATTTTCCCATCTTTTTTAGATTGGGAAAAAGAACAACAGACATAGTAGGACTACCTATTGTCTGATGAGCTGCCCTAAGGTAATAAAGGGGGCGACAACTCTGGAAGGGAGAATCCCCCTGTGGAACAGGTAGAGGACCATAGGGGTTTACCAGTGTAAAAGAGCCACTCTTACAAACCAAATGTTGTAGCAAGAGGGAGGTAAGACAGAGGTGAAGGAGACTGACTATGAAGGAAGTCTCTGAAAGGTAAGATGATACATGCCAGTACAGGGAAACAACTGTGCTATGGATAGTTGTCAGTTCTCTTTTCCCCAAAAGGAAGAGAAACCTGTCAAGTAAGGGCATGATCATCATAAAGACTCAGAGTAAAGGAAAAAATGTCTCATGAAGAGACATCTAGAAAGTTAGGATAAATGTAGTGCAGATACTTCAGCAAAAAGAAGTAGACTGCCCCTCTAACCACCAACTAAAAGGGGAAAAAATGACTTATTTAAAACCCTGCGACTGCTGGGTTTGCTGACCCTGTTGAGGTTGTGGTTTCTTCAGACTAGGGCGATGTTTCCCCTGTTTGGGAACATCTGAACGATGGGCAGAAGAAGAATAAAACTTCTTCCCCCTAGGGGAAGAAAGTTTGGTAGGACATTTCCCACCAACTGGGAAAGGAGAAGGCGTAGAACAGCCTCTGGAAACAGGAATGTCAGTGATTAATTGAGCAACCTGGCGTAAAGACTTCTTGTTAAAGAGATTTTCTCCAGTGCAAGGAGTATTTCCCAGTCTTTCTTGAGCCCATTTGTCCAAGTCTGAAGCCTGGAGCCAGGCTTTACGTCGTGCCCCTATAGCTATAGCAGAAGTTCTGCTAACAGACTCAAAGGAGTCCAGGGAAGCACGAGTAAGGAACCTAGATATATTTTGAGCATGACTAACCAGAGAGGAATAGTCTGCACTTATAGTCTCTTGAAGAAAAGGAGTCAAAGATAGTAATTTCTTTGTGACCTCATCAAGAGATAATCCCATATAGAAAATATGAGAGAATTCTTGCTGAAAGCATGGATGCCTGGAAGGTTTGGCGTCCAAAGGCATCTAAAGTCTTAGACTCACGACCTGGCGGATAAGAAGAGTGCTTTTTAGTACTCTTCACCCGCCTCATTGCTGATTCTACAACAATGGAATGATGAGGAAGTTGAGTCTTCTGAAAACCTGGAGAGGGGGGCACCTGATATAGAAGATCAGTTGCCCTAGAAGGTGGGGGTACCGTTAAAGGAGCTTCCCACATTCGTAGAAGGAGATCCTGCAAGGAATGATGCAAAGGAAGCATGATGGTATCTTTTGCTGTCCCAGAAATATACAGGGACTCTGCATTGCCTTGTGTATGATCCTGTCCAGGTATAGAAATGGCAAGTGATCTCACCATATCCATGAGAAAAGCTTGAAAAGAAAAATCTGAGGGAAATTCTTTTGGACAGGCTAGATCTGCTGAAGAACTAGCATTGGCACCGAAGGATCTATCCAACCTTATAGGAATATAAGATCCTGAATGGTGGAGTTCCCTAGAGAATGGTCGCCGGTACCGCAGGGGATCGGGATCAGCAACAGTCGGTAGCATATCGCCCATGCTAGGGATCGATTCCAAACTCGGTATCGAGGGAGGCGAGCCTGATGAGAGAAGCATGGAAGGCACCGACAGCAATGGTAATGTGGATACCGGTACCGACTCCGGCACCATATCCGGTACCAGTGGATGAAGGCCAGCCGGTGACAACTCCATCGGTATGGAAGAAACCGAGAGTGCCGGACATGGATCATCGGAACCGTGCCTTCGGTACCGTTTGGTGTCTGTACCAAGGCGAGTCGGTACCCAGTCCTCCAGACTGGAGATCGATTCCAGACTCGGCATCGAAGGAAGAGAGTCTATCGAAGCACATCTGGAGGGTACCGACGTCGGTACTAGTATCGGTACCGGAATCGATAGCGATACTGGAAGGTCGGTCTGCAGCATATCCAACGGTCCTGTAGGTACCAAGGACGCCAGACAACGATCCTTGGTGAGAAATGTTTCATCCAACACCATTGCCGATGCCGGGGTATCGGTACTGCTCGAAGCGGATGCCACCACCGAGCATGGCTCAGGTATGTTCTGTGAGGGGTGAACCTCAGGAACAACCTGAAACCCCACACAGGCTTTGGAGGCCGAAGACTCCCACCGGGGTTTTAAAACCAGTATGTTCAAGAGCAAGGCCAGAGGCATCTCTATGCTGTGCATGAGATCTACCACTCGAGGACTGGCTAGTCTTAACAGACTGTTTTTGGGTTACCTGATCCCGTGTAGAAGAAGTAGTGGTCAGTGCCCTGAAGTTGGATGGGGACCGCGCATCGAGGGAAACCCAATGCTGAAGACTTCTTCCCACAATACTATTGCAGGAGGGACACTCCGGAGGAAAATGGTCAGGACCCAAACTGGTCAGACACCAATTATGAGTGTCTAAAGTTAATTTTGTACCACCAAAGTTTGAACATTTCTTGGGAGTAGTGACTGGCGGTTCCATGAAGAAAAGTGAGTAGGCCTAGCAGGTCTAAAGAAAACCGTGAGGCACTAACAAGGAAAAGTATTCCTTAAAAGGAAAAAAGTTTACAAGAAAAAAGAAGAGAAAACACCGGCGGCGTCGGGGAAGGCAGCCGCGACCACAAGAAAACTAAAAAATAAAAGAAGAATTTTCTGCGGTGACAGGAGGACGTCCTGCCGGCTCCGCGGAAAGCACAGTTACTTACCTGTAACAGGTGATCTCTGGGAACAGCAGGAATTAGTCCTCACATATGGGTACGTCAGTACCGACGGAGCCTGCGCGGGAAAGCTCCCCAGCCTTTCAGATGAAAGGCTTTTGGGGCCTCCCACTGCACATGCGCGCTGCCTTCCCGCCTTCCTGACCAGCTCTCTTCAGTTCGAGTTTAAAGCTGAGACAAAAGAGAGAGGAAAGGAAGATAGATAGAGATACAACTCCTAGGGGAGGTGGGTGGGTTGTGAGGACTAATTCCTGCTGTTCCCAGAGATCACCTGTTACAGGTAAGTAACTGTGCTATCTCCAGGAACAAGCAGGAATAAGTCCTCACATATGGGGACTCCCTAGCTAAGATGCCTGGGAGATCCCCCTCCAAGGGTAAACCATCTTCGTATGGATCTCAGGCATCCATCCAGGGAAGGTGGGCAGGAGTTGTTTAAGTATGGAACAGGTGTTTGAGGACAGCCTGACCAAACAAGGCATCCCGGCGGGAGTCCTTGTCCAAGCAGTAATGGGCTGTGAAGGTATGAACCGAGGCCCAAGTGGCTGCTCGACAGATCTGATCTATGGACACAGAGTGAAGATGAGCCATAGAAGTAGCCATGGCTCTCACATTGTGAGCTGTGACATGGCCTTCCAGAGAAATGTTCTTACTCTGGTAAGCAAAAGAAATACACTGAGCAATCCAATTGGAAAGTGTACGTTTGGTGACTGGAAGTCCCAAATGAGAAGGATCAAAAGCCACGAAAAGTTGGGAAGACTTTCGATGTGGCTGAGTCCTGTTGAGGTAAAAGGCGAGAGCTCTTTTACAGTCAAGAGTATGAAGGTTCCTCTCTGCACTGGATGCATGAGGAGCCGGGAAAAAAACAGGTAGATATACCTCTTGATTAAGATGAAAAGGCGAGACCACTTTAGGCATAAAGTGGGGATTCGTCCTAAGGACCACCTTATCATGATGAAATCTGGTATAAGGTGGATTAGCCACCAAAGCCTGCAGTTCACTGATGCGGCGAGCCGAAGTGACTGCAATAAGGAAAAGAACCTTCCAGGAAAAAAATTTCAGGGAGGTAGATACCAACGGTTCAAAAGGTGGCTTCATAAGTTGACCCAGAACTAGATTCAAGTCCCATGCTACCGGAGGAGGTCGGATGGGAGGCTTAGTGAGGGTCAGGCCTCTCATGAACCTTGCAATAAGAGGATGAGAGGAGACAGGTCGTCCATTTATAGGTTTTAAGGATGCTGCAATAGCACTTAAATGGACTCGTACTGAATTCGTCTTGAGGCCTGCATTGGAAAGATGCAGGAGATAGTCCAGTAGAGAATTCGAAGGAAGTGCTAGAGGGTCAAGACCCTGTTGCACACACCAAATGGAAAAACGTTTCCATTCGAAAGCACAGGAACGCCTCGTAGAGGGTTTCCTAGAGGCATGAAGGATATCTTTCACTGGTTGGGAAAGATTAAACTCATGAAGGCTTAAGCCTTCAGTAACCAAGCTCGGAGATGTAGGGACTTGGGGTTTGGATGCCACAAAGTCCCCTGCTCCTGAGACAGAAGGTCTGGTGCAGCTCCCAGGTCCAGGGAGGAGCCTTGGGAGAGCTGTAGGAGAGGGAACCACACTTGGCGTGGCCAGCGTGGAGCAATGAGGATCATGGATCCGTGATCCCTCTGAAGTTTGAACAGAGTCTTGGGAATCAAAGGAATGGGTGGAAAAGCGTACAGGAATTCCTGACCCCAATGTAGGAGAAAGGCATCGTTGGCCTGAGCTCCCTGACACGGAGTCCTGGAACAGAACCGGGGAAGTTTGGCATTCCACGGACTTGCAAAGAGGTCTATGTCCGGGGTCCCCCATTCCTGAAAGATTCTGCGTATCTGGTCCATATGTAGGGACCATTCGTGTGGGAGCAGAACTCGACTGAGTCTGTCTGCCCGAGAGTTTTGAACTCCTGGAAGATATACTGCCAGAAGATGAATTTGGTGCTCTCTGGCGAAGGCCCATAATCTGAGAGCTTCGTTGCAAAGCGACAGAGAGCCCGTCCCTCCTTGTTTGTTGACATAGAACATGGCTACCTGATTGTCTGTTTGGACTAGGACAGTCAGGTTGACAAGGAGGGTGTGGAAGACTGTGAGGGCAAGGAAGATTGCTCGCAGTTCCAGAAGGTTGATGTGAAGGGTGGTCTCCTGAGGAGACCAGGTGCCCTGAGTGGAGAGGTGCTGGAGATGAGCTCCCCACCCTGCTTGGGAGGCATCTGTTGTGAGGGTTGCTTGGGGCAACGAAGGTTGGAAGGGGATCCCCAACAGATTTTTGGAGGATGTCCACCACTGGAGAGACCAAAACAGTCGTTTTGAGGTGAGTATTTGGTCTGAGAGCAGTCCTGATGCTTGAGACCACTGGGTGGCCAAGGTCCATTGAGCTGCTCTCATATGAAGACGAGCGTAGGGCACCACGTGTACCGTGGAGGCCATGTGGCCCAGAAGCTGCAGCATTTCTCTGGCTGACAAGTGACTTCTGGACTGAGCCTGGGAGGCCAAGCTTATTAGTCTTTGGCCTCGGACCAGAGGGAGGTAGGCCCTTGCAGTAGTGGAGTCCAATTGGGCCCCTATGAATTCCAGAGACTGAGTAGGGATGAGTTGGGATTTGGGAATGTTTACCACAAGTCCCAGATATTGAAGAATATGCCTTGTGCGGTCCAGAGACATCTGGGCTTCTGACTGAGATGGAGCTCGGATGAGCCAGTCGTCCAGATATGGGAAGACAAAGATTCCCATGCCTCTGAGAAATGCAGCTACGACTGCCATGCATTTTGTGAAGACTCTTGGAGCAGAGGCCAGACCGAAGGGTAGTACTCTGTACTGGAAATGTTTTCCCTGGAACAGAAATCTTAGATATTTTCTGTGGGATGGATGGATGAGCATATGAGTATACGCATCCTTGAGATCTAGAGAACAAAGCCAATCCTGACTCTGAAGGTATGGAAGGAGAAGGCCCAGAGAGAGCATTTTGAATTTCTCCTTGAATAGAAACCTGTTCAATTCTCTCAGATCTAGGATAGGTCTGAAGCCCCCTGTCTTCTTTGTTATGAGAAAGTAAGGGGAGTAGAAACCTAACCCCTGTTGTGGAGGAGGAACCTCCTCTATTGCCCCTTGGGCAAGAAGAGAAGAGATTTCCTGACCCAACAGGATCAGAAGAGATGGGGGAGAACTGAATTGCCTCACCATGGTATGGGGAGGAAGGCTGGAGAAATGAAGTTTGTAGCCCTCCCGGATAATAGAGAGGGTCCATTGCTCTGATGTGATTTGTTCCCATCTGGGAGCAAAAGGAGCTAGCCTTCCAGGAATGGTGAGGGGCTCTGGTTGTTCTAGAGCCAGAAACGGCAAGTTCTCTAGAGGCAAGTCAAAACCCCTGAGGGGGTTGAGCCTGCTGGGGTGTAGCAGACACTGCAGGCTTTGACTTTACCTGCTTAGATTGTTGACGCTTAGCCGCAAAGCGAGGCTGAGCAGATTGCTGGCCAGTATTTGTGGGAAATCTGGCCTTTTTATAGTAAGGCCTTTTAAAAGACTTCTTTTTGGCAGGGGTAGAAGTAGACTTGGAAAGTCTATCTAGAGTGGCATTTTCTGCATCCATTTGAGCAGCTTTAATCTGCCAGTCTTCCCCAAATAAGTTCTCACCGGTACAGGGCAGATTCCTGAGGCCATCTACAACCCAGGGTTCTAGGTCAGAAGCCTGGAGCCAAGCGAGACGTCGGGCTGCAATAGCAATTCCCGAAGCTCTGCCTTCAACTTCAAAGGAATCAAAGGCTGCCCTGTTGGAGAACTTGGAGACCTCTGAAAGTTGTGTCACCATAGAAAAGAAGTCCGCCCTTTGATCATCAGGGATAAAGGGGGCAAAATTCTGTATTTTTAGGGCAAGTTGTCCAAGAAACATGCCCATATAAAGGCTATAAGAATTGATCCTGGCTATAAGCATACTAGCCTGGAACATCTTTCTTCCAAAAGAGTCTAGGGTCTTACATTCTCCCTCGCCCTGGAGGGGTAGAAGAATGCCTTTTAGGACTCTTTATTTTCTTCATGGCAGACTTCACCACAATAGAGTGGTGAGGCAGCTGAGTTTTCTGGAACCCAGGCGAAGGAGGGACCCGATACATGGTGTCCAACCTACGGGAATGGAGAGACAGTGTTAAAGGAGTCTCCCACAAATCCATCAAGTGTTCTTGAAGGATTTCATGGACAGGCAGAGTGACTGCCTCTTTAGGAGCTTTTGAGTATCCTAAAATGTCCAATTTTTTTGATCTGGGTTCTTTTTCAGAAGATGTAGCAATAGAAAGTGCTTTAGCTACATCAACAATGAAATCCTGAAAGGATAAATCCTCTGGAGGAGACATCCTCCTCTTTGGAGAAGAGGGCTCCTCAGGAAGAGTAAGCTCAGCAGAGTCATCAGAGGAATTGAATTCATCAGAATAATCTGAGTCTTCCCTCTGTACTGCCAATGTACGATACGCATACCGATCGGTATCGACATCGGGCGTATCGGGCATGGGATCGGTACCAGGCGAAAGCCGGAATCCGGCATGCGGAACCGATCGACGTTTGGAAGTCGATGGTCTCGGTTCCGGTGTGAATACCGGAACCAGGGTCGGTACCGATGAAATCGGTACCGAGGGCGTCGCAGCCTTAATGAATGCCAGAACGGCCTGCTGCATGGTCTGGACAGTACTGCCCATAGACGCCACTACTGCCTGGATGTCGGTACCGGTATGGGCCGGTACCCCAGAGCAGTCCAACAGGTGATCGGTCGAGGCCGTGCCATCGATGTCAACCTGTGACCCCATGATTGCTTTGGAGGCCGGAACCTCCCGCCGGGGTTTTTTGGCCTGGGCAGAATCCTCGAACTCAAAATTGAGAGCCTCTCGATCTTTAGAAAGAGATTTGCTTTTAGAGGATTTGCCCACAGAAGTTTTGGTTACCTGAGATCCATCCGGAGAGGAAGACCTGGATGACTGTGATGCTTCTGAAGGAAACAGCACATGGAGCTTGTTGGCCCGGTTCTGCAAACCACGTTTAGACATCTGGGTGCAGGATGGGCAGTCCGGTATGGAGTGTTCAGGTCCCAAACATTTGAGACACCATTCATGGGTGTCTGTGACAGAAATGACAGCACTGCATTTGGTACATTTTTTAAAACCAGGGACTGGCTTCTCCATGAGGAGAATTTGTGTAGGCCTTAAGGCCTAACAACAGGTACCAAGCTGTGCTGAAGAAAATAAAAAAGTCTTTTTTTTTTTTTTTATAAAGAAAGAAAGAGAGACCGGCGGTACCGGTTTCGGTATGGGGAAGGCAGGTACGCGGTCTAAAGAAAAATAACAAATTTAACAATTTCTTCAGCGGTGACAGGAACACGACCTGCTGGCTCCGCGGAAAAAGAGAAACTGAAGAGAGCTGGTCAGGAAGGCGGGAAGGCAGCGCGCATGTGCAGTGGGAGGCCCCAAAAGCCTTTCATCTGAAAGGCTGGGGAGCTTTCCCACGCAGGCTCCGTCGGTACCGACGTACCCATATGTGAGGACTTATTCCTGCTTGTTCCTGGAGATAAACGAAAACTGAGGAGAGGCAGTTGGGAATGCGGGAAGGCAGCACGCAGGCATGGTGGGATGCTTCCAAAAGCGTTTTGATTGGACGCTGGGAAGCGTTCCCGCGCAGACTCCGTCGGTACTGACGTACCTCATATGTGAAGACTCATTCCTGCTTGTTCCTGGAGATTAAAATAATTCTTGATGGACCCAGGAGAGCTCTGTGTCCCATCATCTGGTCAACTGTTCTAGCATTATACATTAGTACCTTACAGCAAAAAGGAAACAATCTTCTCACAGCATTCTTTTTAGATTCTGATATCAAATCAGCACAAGAGTTATGTGAAGATCATGAAACACATTAGAGCTTTTTGAGATTGCATTAAATCCCTTCTGATTCCTTTCTTGCCTCGTCTTTTCTTTGTAGGTGCTTTATCTCAAAAAGAAAAAAAAAAGCCTCATTTCTTGGTCCTGTTTGTCGGACTCTTTTGCTGAAGAGTTCCAGGATCTGCCACATGAGGGCACTGTGCTGGGTGAGAGGGTAGTCTGCAGTGGTGGAAGGTGAAGCTGATGATGGAAGATAGACATAGCTGTATGTCCTGAAGGGGAGCAAAGCACTAAGAACATAAGATATGCCATACTGGATCAGACCAAGGTCCATCAAGCCCAGTATCCTGTTTCCAACAGTGGCCAATCTAGGTCATAGGTACCTAGCAGATTCCGCAAAAGACACAGGTTCCACAATGTATTGGGTCAAGCAGAAATATCCTGGGTCCCTTTTAATAATGGTTTATGGACCTTTCCACAAGGAACTTGTTCTGACCTTTTTTAAACCCAGCTACACTAACAGCTTTTACCACATCCTCTGGAAACAAATTCCAGAGTTTGATTACACATTGAATGAAAAAAATATTTTCTCTTATTAGTCTTAAATAGTTTACCCTGTAGCTTCACTGCATGTCCCCTAGTCTTTCTATATTCTGACAACGTAAACAATCGATCTACATTTACCCATTCCACTCCATTCATTAATTTATAGACCTCTATCATATCTCCCCTCAGCCGTCTCTTTTCCAGGTTAAAGAGCCCTAACCTTCTTAGCCTCTCTTCATAGGGGTATACTTCCATCCCCTTTACCATTTTTGGTGGCTCTTCTCTGTACCTTTTCTAATAACGTTATATCCTTTTTAAGATACGGGGACCAGAACTGCACACAATATTCAAGGTGCGGTCACACCATGTAACGATACAGAGGCCTTATAATATCCTTTATAAAACCCTTTCTGCCTCCAGCAGCTTGAAATTTTTTCTGGTACTTTAAAATGAAGTAAAGACAATAAAAGTGAAAAATCACCAAACTATGAAATATTTTGCCCAACTGTATATCTAGAAAGGCTCCCAAGTGAGTCACTACCCAGACTGTAACACTGGGAATATTAAAAGCTACTATTTTTAGAAACGCTCAATACTACTTGCAGATAGTCTCTAGAGCAGCAGTGGGTATTTTTTTTTTTTTGCAATTTATTTGTTTTTCAACTAAATCTTACAATCCAATAATCTGACAGTGTTCTACATAGCCTTACCGTCAAATAATCTGACATTGTTTACCAACTTCCAATCCATTACCCACTCCCCATATTCATTTCCCCCTCTCCCCCATCAATGCACAATTTGTTTTAAAAGCCTACTGGATTGCTACTCTACCCTTCTCTGTGCCTCTCATATTTACCTATCTTCTTCTTTCCCAGCTCTATACCTTCCCACCTCTCTCTTTCCCTCCCCTAACCCCCCTTGACACTCCCCCCTCTCTATGCCCTATTTATATTGTCTCATGATTTTCTTCCACCACGTTCTTTATTCCTTCCACCCTCCAGTCTTCATACCAGTGCCACGTGTCTTTATAATTTTCTTGTATTGCATCATCTATATGCTACAACTGCACAAAAGACTCCAGACCTGCTCCGGTTTATGCACCACCACCTCCAAAGGTGGGATTTCTTTGTTCTTCCACCAGCTAAGAAGGGTCAGTCATACTGTGATAGGCGATGGCCTAGTATGTAGCAGAGCTAGGCCTGAAGCTAGGCCTGAAGCCCTTTTCCTCCTACTTTGAAATGTTATTGCTGATTTTGGAAAATTACAGAATGCTGTTAGCTGTTAGAAAGACATACTGTTCTATTCTGGTTTGATAACATGTTCTGCTCTCCTGGAGATAAGAGAATTAAAACTTTCTTGTTTATTGTTTAGGTAAGCCAGATGTCTGTTTCAGTAGAATGCCGCGCCACTGTATCTTTGCTAGATGTGCACTGACCTCGTAATTAGGATGAAAATATAGCAGAGAAGCTGAACAATGTAAGAATATTTTGTCTAGCATTATGAAGATTGTTTAGTGTTTTGAGCCAGGGCTAGAGATACATCTTAGCTTTGCTTTGTTTTGCTTTTGTTAAGAATGCTTCTGACATGCCTTCCACTATCTTTGTGGCTAACTGACCTTGCAAGAGTAGCGAAATATACTGTATACTTTAGCAGAAGTATTATGTTTAGTGTTATGTCTAGTTGCTGACCCGTGGCTAGTAAGACCCAAGCAGGGGGAGCGAGTCCTGGGCCCGGTCAGAGATGTCTATTGGATGAGAGTAAGTGGGCCACTGTGGCCAATGAGGAGTTCTGCCTGTATTAGACTGGAGAAGAAAAGTATATAAACTGTCATTTTTCTGAGCTCTGTGCTCAGACCATTTTGAATGCTACTGCAATCTGAGCCTGTGCACATTAAACCGGCTTGAATCTTTGCCTGACTCCGGGTATTATTTATTGCATTCTTATCAGCTACTACAATACAGTCCCAACACAATACCCTAGAAAGGTTTCTAAATCCTCATTTACAGCTTCTACTTCTTCATTTAGTACCACCATGGCTGGGGTTAAGGTGAGCTGTACCTTGGTGATCTCCCTATAAAGCCCTTCTACTGCTTTCCAGAATCTTTGTACTTTCGGGCAGCTCCAAATCAAGTGTAACAGCCCCCCCCCCCCACCCCCCCACAGCACTCCTTTCCAGCACTCACTTGAACTTTCGGGATAAATAGCATGTAGCTTTACTGGGGCCCAGAACATGCGAAAGCGCAGCTTTAAACTATTTTCCAGGAACAGGGTTCCTGGTGCTATCCTGTAGGCCCGTTCATATATATACCCTTCCACCAGCTTGCATCCCAAAGACCTGGTATTTTTTCCTCCCATCTCCTCTGGCTCGCTGGCACATCTCCGTCTTTTGCACTAAGCACCCTGTATAACCAAAGCGGTACATAAGCATAGTGGCCTTTCCAATCTAGCCCATAAGTTTGCTGAAGTTCCTCAAATGTTTTAACTTTGTCCCCCTGTTCCACCATTTGGCCTATTCATGTCAAGCCCTTGCTTCCCCATTCCTCATATACTTTCCCTTTCTGCCTGGGAAAGAACTCCCTCATTATCTGAAAAAAAGTCCATCTGGAGTATCTTTTCTCCCCCAAGAGAAGATACCTCCACTTTTTCCAAAGTTGGAGAGTTAGCTCCTCCCCTCTAGTGTTCTCTATCGGGTCCCAAATCATCGCCTCCAGGTTCCCCCTGCCATCCGCTTCCATTTGCGCTCACTGTGGGGCATCTCTCCCTCCCTCCAAGCAAACAGGGCTCGCAACTGAGCCACAGTCTAATAGGTGGCCATACATGGTACCCCATCCCCATTTCCTCCCTCTGCTTACATATTGTGGACCTTGCCACCTGGGAACTTTCCCATCCCAGATGTATTGCATTATCATTCTTTGGAGCATTTTTAGCTCTCCCCAGGGCACTGCACAAGGCAGGGACGTGAACATGAACAGAAGGCAAGGTAAAACATTCATTTTAACTACTGTTATGCATCCCAGCCAAGTCAGATTGAGCCCCGACTACTGAGAGAGATCCCTCTTATGATTTTCTATCAACGGTTTGTAGTTCCAAAGCTTAATGTTCTCAAGAGGATTTCCTAACTGGATCCCAAGTGCTGATCTACCCACTTAAACTTAAAATATTTCCTCAGGCTATCCTCTAGTGTTTTTGGTAGGTTGAAACATAAAATTTCAGTCTTACTCTGGTTTATTTTATACCCCGCTACCTCACTATATCTACTGATTGCCAATTTTGATGAGAGCTATGTAGTTAGGGGTTGTCTCAGGATAAATATAATATCTGTGAAGAGAGCTATTTTGGTCTTCTGCCCCTCCCCCCCCCCAACCTTCACCTCTTTTATATCTGCTTCCCATCTAATATATTCAGCAAGAGGTTCTATTGCCAAGGCAAACAGGAATGGCGGCAACGGACAGCCTTGTCATGTCCCCATCGCCAGGTCGAAACCTTCAGAATATGGAGGGAGGAGTGGCCTAGTGGTTGGGGCAAGTTACCTCGGGCCAGAAGGTCAGGGGTTCAAATCCCACTAGAGGACAGCAACCTTGGGCCGGAAGGACTGGGGTTTCTAGTCCCACAGGTGGCTCCTTGTGGTCTTGGGCAAGGCACTTAACTATTTTATAGGGAACATGGGCAATGGAGGGTTATCTCCAAGTTATAATGCCCTGTTCAATGTAATTTCAGTTTGTTCAATGTAAACCGCCTTGATATCATGAAAGGCAGTATATAAGAAATGTTAATTAAATTAATTAAAATATCCTCCATTTACTTTAACACGGGCCTGTGGATGGGCATAGAGTGACTCCCTCCTAGGCCCATAGGTTCTAGCACCTGAAACATGAACTGCCACTCCACCCAGTCGAATGCTTTTTCAGCATCCACCGTAACAAATACCACTTGCTTTCCTGAGCTTTGGAGGTCCCACATTATATTTACAAGTTTCTGGATGTTGTTGCTCCCTTATCGCTCCTTCACAACTCTGTTTGATCTTTATGCACCAGTTGGAGCACTACTCCATGGAGTTGATTGATTAACGCCTTAGCTAGTATTTTGGCATCAAGGTTAATCAATGAAATGTGCCTACATGAGCCACAGACTGTGTTGTCTTTGCCCTGTTTAGGTAGAACTGTGATACCTGCTTCTTTCATTGATTTCAGGATCCCTTCTCCTTGGGTTATTTGATCTTTCATTAACCCTGGTGTAATTTTGCTGTAAATCCATCTATTCCCAGGGCCTTACCTAATTTGAGAGTTTTGATCCCTGCACAAGCCTCCTTCTCGCTGATTTCCCGCCCTATTGTCTCCTCTTCCTCTGCTTCTAACTTCCTAAAGTTGCAGTCATCCAGAAATGCAGTTCCCCTCTTTTGTCCTCCTATTATTTCACTTTTATACAGGTTTTCATAGTACTCTCTAAACACTGGGCTAATCTCCAATGTACCATCTCTCCTTTGCTGTTTCGGATCCCTCCTATAAAGGCCACCTGTCTCTTAGCTTTTAGTCGGCTAGCCAATATCTTACCTGCCTTATTTCCCCCTTCAAAGTGCACTTGCTGTAACACTGCTAGTCTATGTGCTATTTCCTGGGCTCTCAACCTGCTTAATTCTCCCCGCGTTTTAATCAGTTCCACAATCACCGATGGGCTATCGCTCTGATGCTTCCCCTCGAACTCTATAATATGCTCCAGGAGTTACTTTTCAGATTTGTCTCTCTCCCTCTTGATCTGCGCTGCTAAGCCAATTAGGTGATCTCTGGTGACAGCCTTCAACCCATCCCATACCGTGCCCAATGCCACTTCTCCATTCAGATTGAAGTGACAATATTCCTGTATATTTTTTGCGAATCTTGTTTACCTGGATATCCTCATCTAGCAGCGAATCATTTAACTTTCAGACAAACTCCATCATCTCTCTCACTTATGTCGAACGTTATTCTGACTGGGGCAAGATCTGGCCAGGTTATTGTCCCTTCCACAGGAATGGTGGTGGTTTTCGTGATCGCGGTAACCAACGTAACCACCTTAGGAACTTTAAGGGTCTCCCTTACGTCATAGGACAGTGGGTACAAACGGGACATTGTTCGCCCCCTCCCCCCCCCCCCGCAAGCTAGCTTCTGGGAGTTCCCATTCCGCATCTATCATCTGCCTAATGGCTTTGTGCAATGGAAAAAAAAGTCCTGTGGCAACCATATGCCCTGCAGTAAAGGGTCCTCTAGGCACATCTCCTGCGCAGGGCCGATCGACATGTTCAGTGCTCCCAGGGACCGCAAGATCAGGGTCACTAATTCCTCCCTGTGGAAAACCCTGACCACCGTGGGTTCATCGGTGGAAGGTATTTCTCCTCCTTCCATCTCTGCCTCTTTTGGTTTTTCGCAATCCACCGACGTCCCCTCAAGAGCATCACTCGAGGCCTTGGCATCTAATGAAACTATTTTCCCCTCCTGTTCAGAGTGCTCTTGAAGTTGTTTGGACAGAGGAGCCTCCTCAAACCCTGGAAGGGACAGGCGCTTTCCCCTACCTGTCGGTACCGACTTTCCTGTCCGAGCACTGCTTGCTGACTCTCTGCCCTATTCGAAGCAGTAAGCCCTACAGAGCAAAAAAACAAACTTCAGCAAGAAGGGGAGTCTTGCTGGCTGCCTCGGCTCTGCATTTTTCTGCTTTTCCTTTTGCTTGTCTGAAGCCCTGGAGAATTTGTTGCCTCCAGGCTTCCCCCTCCCCGACATGCAGTCCTTTCCCTTTGCAGTCACACCACACAAAATGGCCGCCTTTCTCGCTTCCTAGAGGTCACACTGCAGGCCGGCCTGCCCCGAACTCGCCCTGCTGCAGGCGCAACTATGTTGACCAGCTCGGTGAGAAGCTTCCACATCCAGCACAACCTCAGACGATATGCCTTCCTCCTCACAGATGCGGCAGAGACCCCCTCCTAACATATCCCTGTGTGCTCCACAGACCATGCAGGGTAGTTTCCCCTGCTTCCCCGGCATGACCACGTCTTACCAGGCTGTGTGAGCTCCTGCTCTGATAAGCTCCGGCTGCCTGGCCTACCTATGCTCCCCCACACACTGTAAGCTACTGCTGCACACAGAATGAGGAAAATCTCACCCGTTCTATTCTGGGTCCTGAGGATCACTGCCCTCCCTGGCTCCAGAAACTCTCAGCAGGTGGCAGGTTAGAGGAGAGGGACCAAGCGCACCAGAGTATGCACCCTGAGTATGCATGAGGCCATCCCTGACCCAAGAAGTTTATGGCACTCATCGCAGTACCGGTAGGCAGGAAATCACTTCTTCATTTTCGAGAGGAAAGGCTGCCCGATAAACCAGAGCTGCTTTCTCTTTTTTCTTTTTTTGTTGTTGTTTTTAATGCACTGCCGACAGGCTGACTACTGGACCAACTCCTTCTCTAATTTCCAATCTTCCTGAAGCACAATTCAGACTCTCAGAAGCCCAACCATCTGCTGGCCAACCTGAGGAGCAACAGAGCCCTAAGAGAATGACATCAGAAGAATTGTGCATGCTCTATCTTCTGGTTGGGGGGCACAACTCATGCATCTGGACTAGACTGGAAGGGCAATATGGAAATGTTATTGCACTTTCACTTTGCTATGATGTAGTACTGAATCACTCTTTCAACATATATAATTAGACTTAAAGAGGCCACACCAGTTATGCCACACGTTTATTAAAAAGAAAACTCTTACACAGCATTTTCCAGCTAAACCAAGCTATTTATACCAAAGGTTGCGTGTCAGGGCCACTTACTGGAAAAGTTACCAACTAAATTTTACTGTATACAAAGTTTAGATACAGAGACAGGAAAAAGTCTTACCAGTAATGATTTTTTTTTCAGCAGTTAAAATTCTTTTATGTCAAATCAGGGGTCAATTCTGACCTACAAGAAAATTAACATGCATCAGTATGCTTGTTACTGAATTTTTCATAGTCCATACATTATTGAAGGCACTTTGTAACCATATGATACACAGCTAATGTGTAAAATTATATCTTCAAAGACAGTTAGGACTATAGCATTTAGACTTAACATTTTTGCACCAGAGATCGCGTAGTTCCCCGTTTTACTTCTACTCCTGGGAAGAATGTATGCTGTGAATAAAATCTGCATTATTCTGTTTATAGCTAGCATTCAGACTTTCTTCAGAGTACAATTTTTCTTCTTTCCTGAAATTAAGTCGCTCCTGCACCCATTTTGGTGGACTTTATCACTTATTTTCCTAGTAATGGTTACTTTTCTGGTATCTTTTCTTTGTGTGTTTTATTTTTGAGTCATTTCTATTGCACTTCATCTTGTAAAAATTCTAACATTGAATACAAAAATGCTTTGCACCATCACAAGAGTAATTTTATTAGACAGATTATAATATCATTATATAAGAAAAACAAAAGCAGTATCAATTAAAAAGATCAAAAATGTTCCAATACGCTTAAACCTCAAATCTAACCAAAACCCAGATTAATTTTTGATTCAGGTCCCTAAATGCTGTCCACACTCAGTTCAATACTAAGTTGCTCAGATACAGACTACGAGTTAAAGCTTTATTTAACATTGCAATTTTCAGGCAATTTTCCAGCACTAGGCCTGCTCTCCAATGCAGAAAGCAAACTAGCATGGGAAAACTGTCCCAGAATGCACCATGAGGGGCGGAGGAAAGGTCAGTCTGTCAAATAAGAAATCATCTTCCTTATTTGGCAGATTGCCTCCCTCGGGCAGTGCATTTCTCAGGATACACTGTGTGGAGGGTCAGGCACTGTCATTTTGAGGAATAGCAGCAGGGAGACAGGAGCATATGGGCATTGCTCCTGCTTTCTTCACTTAATATCATGGGGGGGAGGTGTTAATGGAGGCCCACAGAACCACCAATGCTGTGGCTCGAGGGGATCTTTGGGGCCCATGGCCTACCCAATAATTTGGTGAAATGGTGGGGGGCAAGGAGTCAGGGGCCGAAGGCTATCAATGATTTTTGGTACTTGTCAAGGGGGGGGGGGGGGGGGAGAGGGAGTGTTTTATAAAGTTGATCTTGGTTTAATTTTAACCAAATAGAATTTTGCACACCTCAATAGTTTCATAATTAAGTAATTCTAAAGCAACTTCATAAGATTACAAACACTCATAGTACAAATGGGATATGATCTCACTATTAGCCTATAATAGTGCAAGTACCACAGTATAGAAACATTGAAACATGATGGCAGAAAAAGACCACATGGCCTATCCAGTCTGCCCTTCCATATCAACCACAACAGTAGTCCCCTTTTTATCCTTTAGAGATCTTCTGTGTTTGTTTCATGCTTTTTTGAATTCAGATACTGTCCTCATTTCTACCACCTCCACTGGGAGACTATTCCACGCATCTACTACTCTTTCCATAAAGTAATATTTCTGCATATCACTCCCGAGTCTACCCCCTTTCACCCTCATCTTATGTCCCCTCATAGCAGAGTTTGCTTTCAATTGAAAGAGGCTCTCCTCCTGTGCAGTTATGCCATGGAGGTTTTTAAATGTCTCAATCATATCACTTCTATCCTGCCTTTCCTCTAAAGTATACACATTAAGCTCCTTAAGTCTGTCCTCATATGCTTTATAACAAAGACCACTAACCATTTTAGTAGCAACCCTCTGCACCAACTCCAACTTGCTTATATCCTTTTGAAGGCACGGTCTCCAGAATTGCACACAATACTCCAAATGAGGTTGCACCAAAGATTTCTATAGAGGCACTATCACCTCCTTTCTTCTGCTGGTCATTGCTCTCCATCTTGGCTGATGATATGCAGAAGCCTTCTGTAGCAATGACCTTCTCATGCAAGTATTTAACCCTCCATTGCCTCAGGTACCAAAAGCTTAGATTGCAAGCCCCATGCAGACAGAGAAATCCTGCTGTGCCTGAATGTAACCCGCCTTGAACTATTGGAAAGGTGTGAGCAAAAATACATATACATGTAAAAGCAGCCAACTAGCTGGATAAAAATTATTGGAAACGCTGCTGAAAGAGAAAATAGTGAGGTTTCTAGAGTCCAGCGGATTACAGGATCCGAGGCAGCATGGATTCACCAGAGGCAGGTCTTGTCAGACAAATCTGATTGATTTCTTTGACTTGGTGACCAGGGAGTTGGACCGAGGGAGAGCTCTAGATGTGGTGTATTTATTTATTTATATTTATTTATTTATTTAAACATCTCTTCTATACCGCGCTATTAAAATCAGCGCGGTGTACATCAAACAAAATATACTGCAATGCATACAGGTAACATTGAGTTTACAGAGAACAAGGGAATATATAACATGGAATAACAGGGATAACTATGTACAGTCAGCATTATACTATATATATGCTTTTACTATATACCATATTTAAACTCGAGTGGATATTGTGTGTATTCATGTAGGTGGCACGGGTCAACAGTAGTAATGTGAACTATCGTGGAGTCTAACCATTTTCTGGTTGTATTAAGGTGCTAAGGTGTTTGGTGTAAGTGGGAGGCCTGTTGGTTGTGTGAGTATCCATGATCACTTCTGGGTAGTATTTTGTGAATAAGTGATGCTTCACGGCTTTTCGGAATTGTAATAGGCTTTTGATGCCACGGATTTCATGGGGAAGTATATTCCAATTCATGGGTGCGAATATTGAGAAAGCTCTGTTTGATGTAGCTTTAGTACATGATGTCATCATCTTGGGAACTATTAAGGTGTTCATAGCTGTAGTCCTTCTGTTTCTATTTTCGAGGGTGTTATGGATTAGTTTGCTGATTGGTGTCGGTGGGTAGTTATTCATGGCTTTGAAGGTCAGGACTAGTGACTTATATGAGAGTCTGGCTTGTAGAGGTAGCCAGTGTAGGTCTTTCATGATAGGCGTTATGTGAGCAGATCTTGGTGACCCAGAGAGGACTCTTGCAGCTGCATTCATAGCCAGACGAAGTGGATTTAAGGTTGATTGAGAGAGCCCGTGGAGGATGATGTTCGCAAAATCTAGATGTGGGAGGACTAGTGCCTGGAAGGTTGATCGGTAATCAGTATAGTCAAGTAGGGGGCGGAGGTGGCGTAGCGTTCTGATCTTATGATATATACTCTTTGTCACATTCTTCACATGCATTGTCATATCCAGGTGTTGATCTAATGTGATGCCGAGGTATCGGATTGTGGGTTTGGACGTCAGTTCTATGTTGTTGACCAGCAGCGACGGAGGAGGTACGAACTTACGATTCCTTGTAACAAATAGGACATCAGTTTTGCTATGATTTATTCTTAAGTTTTGAGTCAGCAGCCATTCAGCCACTGCTCCGAAACAATTGATATATTGGTGTAAACACTGGTTGGTCAGTTTTGAACGGCATGTATATGAGGATGTCATCTGCGTATGCCAGGCATTGCACGTTGAAGGATCTGATCAATTCACATATCGGCTGCATATTGAACATTAATGCCGATAGGGAAGATCCTTGTGGTACACCTTGAGACTGTAGGAATGGCTCTGAGGATTCCTGGCCTGTTTTAACTTGTTGCCACCTATTGGAAAGGTAGGATCTACACCATTCCAGTGCTGTGCTTCGAATCCCCTTCTCTCTCAGACGTTGCAGCAGTATATCGTGGTTCACAGAATCGAAGGCGGCGGAAATGTCTAAAAAGATGAGGACAAATCCTTGTTTGATGCTGTTTATTCCTGTGATCAGATCATTGAATAGGGTTGTAAGGATTGTGTCGACTCCGTGTGCTTCTCTGAATCCATGTTGTGATTTGTCTAGTGGTGCTTCTGTGTCAATATGATGCTGGAGCTGTTGCTGGGCAGCTTTCTCGATGATTTTTGCAAGCTGGGGGATGCTCGAGATTGGCCTAAATGATTCAACTTTGGATGGATCGAGCTTACTGTTTTTCAGTAGGGGCTTGATAGAGGTGTGTTTAAGACTCTGGGGGAATGAGCCTATTAGAAAGGACTGGTTCAGTATTTTGCACAGGATTTGGCTTAGATCATGTCGCAGATCTTTGATCCAGTTGGCTGGACATGGGTCATTAGGTGCCGTGCTAGGACTGATGGAGGCGACAATTTTCTCAATTTCACTAGTTGATATAGTATTGAAGTTGCAAAATGGAGTTATTTGAGATGCCTTAGGTGATACAGAGGGGTTGTTGGTATTTATGCTCGTGCTGGCCTTAATCATTTTTGATTGCAGGTAGTTTGCGTAGTCCTGTGGCTGCGGCATTGCAGGTTGGGCTGAAACTGGCTCTCTTGTTATGGATTTTACTAACTTGAATAGTGCATGAGGTTTATTGATGGAGCGTTTCAACAGGTTTGTGTGGTAGAGCTTCTTACTCAGTGTTACCTTCTCACGGTGGGTAGTTCAGTGTGAGTTATATGTTTCAAGGGCCTCTGGTGAGTGGGTTCGGTGCCACTGTCTTTCAAGTTTGCGTAAGTGGATGAGAGATGTATGAAGGTCAGTAGAGAACCATGGCGCGTGTTCTCGTTTTCTTATCCTTGTGCACTGGACATGAGGCGGCTCTGAGGTTCTCGTCCCATTTGGATATCAGGTCATCTAAGTTGAGGGAGGTGTTAGTCAAGAGTGGTTGAAGGTTATCTAGGACCTTGTCACGGTTGAGAGGTTGAAAACGGGCTGCGTGGGTTCCAGGTGAGTTAGATGGTATTTGGCTCATGTGAGAGGTATAGGTGGGTATATTGAATCGAATAAGGTTGTGATCAGACCATGGTACTGGTATAACCGACAGTTCAAGGGCTTGGTGTGTTAAGGTGTTGAAATGGGGTGCGAAAATGAGGTCTAGTTTACCTCCTTTAGTGTGGGTGGGAGAGTCGACGTATTGTTTGTAGCCTAGAAATGCTTCTGAGTGGCTGTCATGGAGAGATGGGAGGTTGAAATCACCAACTACCCAATTTGGAGAGCGTGAGGTGGATGTTGCGCACGCGAGTTCGATTATTGTTGGAAGGTCATCCGGTGATGGGGAGGGTGCTCGATAAAGCAGGTTGATTGAGCAGAGTTCATTAGATATAGTGAGGGAGTCGAGGTGGGTTGAGCTGGAGGAGTTGCATAGCTTGAAATTAAGATCTGTTTTGGCGAGGATGAGCGTTCCGCCTCCTTTTTGAGTGGACCTGTGGCATGTGTAGAGGTCAAATCCAGGAGGCAGCATCTGATTCAGGAGGATGTTGTCACAATCAGATAGCCATGATTCCGTGACCATCAGGATGTCGAGATTGTATTGAGGAATCAAGTCCATGGCTGCAGGCCATTTTGATCGTATGGATCTGGCATTTATCAATGCACATTTTAGGAGGCGTTGGCGATGGAGCTTCTCAGTTTGTGTTTTGTTGATGACTTGTAGAGGAATGCTAAGTAGATGGGAGTGGGATGTGTGGTTGCGTTTAGATTTAGATTTCAGTAAAGCCTTTGACACTGTTCCTCACAGGCGACTTATAAACAAACTGAGCACCCTAGGGATGGACCCTAAAGTTACTGCTTGGGTTAGAAATTGGTTGGGTGGGAGGCGACAAAGAGTACAAGTAAATGGAGCTCACACTGAGAAGGATGTTACCAGTGGTGTGCCCCAGGGATCTGTCCTTGGTCCGATTCTTTTTAACATCTTTGTTAGTGATATAGCGGAAGGGCTGTCGGGTAAGGTTTGCCTCTTTGCGGATGATACCAAAATCTGCAATAGAGTAGACACCCAGGAAGGTGTAGATAACATGAGGAGGGATCTAGTTAAGCTTGAAGAATGGTCTAGAACAGGGGTCTCAAACACGCGGCCCGCGGGCCGCATGCGACCCGCGAGAGACCTTTGTGCGGCCCGCGATGCACAGGAAAAAAAAAAAAAACCCGGCTTCTGCTGCTGCTGCTGTCCCGCGGCCCCTTCCCATCTGCCCGGCAATAGCAGCAATATCGCAAGTCCCGCGGGCCCCCCCCCCACCCGGCAGATCCTTTCCTGCTTGCCTGCCTGTCAGTTCTTCTCCGCTTCGGCTTTCAGAGCCGCGAAGGGAGAGCTTCTCCCTCGCGACTCTGTTAAGCTCGCCGGGGCAGATGGGAAATTTCCCATAAGCCCCAGCGGGCTTAACAGAGTCACGAGGGAGAAGCTCTCCCTTCGTGGCTCTGAAAGCCGAAGCGGAGAAGAACTGACAGGCAGGCAGGCAAGCAGGAAGGGATCTGCCGGGGGGGGGGGCCCGCGGGAATTGCGAGTTTGCTGCTACCGCCGAGGCCCCAGCCAGCTTATTGATAAAGTTTAATTTACCCGGGGGGGGGGAGGGAGTAGGACTTGATGTGGTCTGCTGGGGCGGAGGGGGGAGCAGGACTTGATGTGGGCTGCTGGGGGGGGGAGAGCAGGACTTGAGGTGGGCTGCTGGGAGGGGGGGAGCAGGACTTGATGTGGGCTGCTGGGAGGGGTGGAGCAGGACTTGATGTGGGCTGCTGGGGGGGGGGAGCAGGACTTGATGTGGGCTGCTGGGGGGGGAGCAGGACTTGATGTGGGCTGCTGGGGGGGGAGCAGGACTTGATGTGGGCTGCTGGGGGGGGAGCAGGACTAGAGGGGGGATGCTGGGGGGGGGGAGCAGGACTTGATGTGGGCTGCTGGGAGGGAGGGAGGGAGGGGGGGAGCAGGACTTGATGTGGGCTGCTGGGAGGGAAGCAGGACTTGATGTGGGCTGCTGGGGGGGGAGCAGGACTTGAGGGGGGCTGCTGGGCGGGAGGGAGGGCGGGGGGGAGCTGGACGTGCTGTGGGCGGCGGGGGGGGGAGCAGGCCTTGATGTGGGCTGCTGGGGGGGGGAGCAGGACTTGATGTGGGCTAATGGGGGGGAGCAGGACTTGATGTGGGCTAATGGGGGGGGAGCAGGACTTGATGTGGGCTGCTGGGGGGGGAACAGGACTTGATGTGGGCTGCTGGGAGGGAGGGAGGGGGGAGCAGGACTTGATGTGGGCTGCTGGGGGGGTAGGACTGGAGGTGGTCTGATTGGGTGGCTAAGACTGAAAATGGGGTGATGGGGGGGCTAAGAATGAAGATGGGGCGATGGAAGGGTTAGGCCAGGAAGTGGGCTGTTGGAAATGTGCATCTTTAACGTCTGCACTTTATTTAATACAAGAGGAAATCAATGTATAGTTTTATTTCTACAGTGTTGTACATTCTAAGTTTGGCTTTTGGGGTTCCCAGTTTAATTGTCTTCCTGTTTCTAAATTGTGATTCCTTGTTTGGTGATGGTGTATGTTCTGCATGTGTAACTGAGCTGAGGTATTCTGTTTATGTAATTCCTATTTGACATTGCCACTTGTTCTCTTTCCCGAGTAGGTCATGTATTGTTATTCTCTGAAATGTGTTGATTTAATATTTGCAGTGTTGCCTTTTGATAGTTAGGGTATGGTGCTTTGTGAGTCCTGGTAGAGCTGTTAGGACATGGCAGGTTTGCTATGGGTTCTAAATGAGCAGTGTTTCTAGTAGTTCCTAATGTGCCTGGCGGTTGGCACTGGTTTATAGTAATGTAGAAATCTTTTAGTCTTTCTTTATCCATACACTCATTAAGAGGCATGTTTACTAAAAGTTAGTGTATGGTAACATTATGCAAATATTTATGCAAATGATGCCCTTATGCAAATGAGGCCTGCGTCTTGTGCGGCCCCCGGGTTACTCTACAAGTCCTCATTTGGCCCTCAAAGCAATTTGAGTTTGAGACCCCTGGTCTAGAATTTGGCAGCTGGGATTTAATGTTAAAAAATGTAAGGTCATGCATTTGGGCTGCAGCAATCCAAGGGAGCAATACAGTATAGGAGGTGAAGTACTTTTGTCCACTAAAGAAGAGCGGGACCTAGGCGTGGTTGTGTCTGATGATCTTAAAGTAGCTAAACAGGTAGAAAAGGCGACGGCAAAAGCTAGAAGGATGCTTGGGTGCATACGGAGAGGAATGGCTAGCAGAAAAAAGGAGGTGATAATGCCTCTGTATAAGTCTTTGGTGCGACCTCATTTGGAGTATAGTGTGCAATTCTGGAGACCGCACCTTCAAAAGGATGTGAACAGGATGGAGTCGGTGCAGAGGGTTGCTACTAAAATGATTAATGGGCTTCATTATAAAGCATATGAGGACAGACTTAAGGATCTTAATATGTACACCTTAGAGGAAAGGCGGGATAGAGGTGATATGATTGAGATGTTTAAATACCTCCGTGGCATAAATGTTCAGGAAGATAGCCTCTTTCAATTGAAAGCAAGTTCTGCTACGAAGGGACATGGGATGAGGGTGAAGGGAGATAGATTCAGGAGTGATATGCGGAAATATTTCTTTACAGAAAGAGTAGTGGATCCATGGAATAGTCTCCCAGTGGAGGTGGTAGAGATGAGGACAGTAACTGAATTCAAAAAAGCATGGGACCAACACAGAGGATCTCTAAAGGTAAAAAGTGGACTGTTGTAGTTGTTGTTATGGAAGGACAGACTAGATAGGCCATGTGATCTTTTTCTGTCATCATGTTTCCATGTTTCTATGTTTCTAATTACAGATGTCAATCTTATCCCCTAGCTATCTGAAAAATTCTCTAAGGAACTTTCAATAAGAAATGGTTTTAGAATAAATAGAAGGGCCTTTCAAGACAGTTTGTTTGTGAAAGCGTTTGCGATTCAGTTCTTCGCATGGAAAGCAACTTTACCCAAAAGGGGCCCTAAGTTATAATGTCGAGGTGTGCTGCAGTTCAACCCATATTCTGTAATTACATACTGAAAATACCTCTTACAGTTTAAAAGCTCTCTCTCCAAATCACACTCCCCTTGTGATTCTCAATATACTCCATTAGGAGATACTTTATTTAAATCCTCATAACTATACATCATTTACAGCTTCTGTAACACTTTTAAACATTCCACAGATTAGATTCTGGGAAATGTCAGTGGGAAAGAGGCCAGAACAATGGTGGTCTTCAAACAAAATCTGAACATGATTATTCTAATTTAACGAGCATAAGAAATGTCATACTGGGTCAGACCAAGGTCCAAACCTAGCATCCTATCACTGACAGTGACCAATCTGGGTCTTCTAGTTTATTCTCTTTGAATAGCACCTTTCTTTATGCACATAAAAGTGGTTACAGTCAAAATAAATAGGCACAGAAAATGAAAAAGAGGACAGACAAGGGAGAAGGGAAAGAAAGAACAGATACAATATTTGGTACAAAAAAGAACAGAAAATTGTAGTTACTGTGTTAATCCACTTGGATGTGTGCAAATAAAAGGTCAAGAAGCAAGTTGTAGGTGATACTTTATTGGACTAATTTAATATATTTTTGACAAGCTTTCGAGAACTATACCTTTGTTATTAGTTCTATGAAGAGATAAAGCAATTACACTGGATTTAAGTAGTGCAAACTTGCCTCATCTCTTAGATAAAGATGTCCAAACAAGAACTCACACCCCTGCTCTGCAGAACAACCACCTCTCACTATCTCAAGGACACATGCCTACCATATTAAAAACTTCCTCTATAAGACCTCAACTGAAAGGCAATGCACCCGACTCCAACTTGCCCTCGTCGTACCGACCTATATCCAGCATACTTCTCCTAGCAAAACTAATTGAAAAAGCAGTAAAAATACAACTACAGACATTTTCGGATATATCGAGGGGGGGTGGGGGGGGTGCTTGTATACCGCCTCAGTATTTTGTTATGTTTGTATTTGTACTGTTGGATTGACGGAATTACATCCATAAAAAATCAATAAAGATTAAGTTATAAAAAAAAAAAATACAACTACAGGACCACATTGATTCTACCGCTCCCTTGGAACCACAACAGCATGGGTTCAGATTAACCTGTATATAGTTAACTATCTCAATCGCCCTACCCCTTGTTCACTGTACAAAGTTATCTGTTCTAATGTAAACATTCATCGTGTTTCTCAAGCTCTCTGTAAACCGCTTTGACCACTGCAAAAAGAAGTACAGTCAAACCTCGGTTTTCATTTGCCCCGGTTTTCATACGCTTCGGTTTTCAACGTCTTTTCTGACTGAGATTTTGTCCCGGTTTTCATGCATTGCTTCGGTTTTCAACGTCTTTTGACTGAGATTTTGTCCCGGTAGCAGGGAAGAAAAGCTGTCAACGTAAGCAGGAGATGTTGCATGAATGTGGGAGGCAGTTCTTTCTCTTGCAGGGTACGTCTGAAGCTATATCATTAAGATTTTCTGCCATTCTGAAGCATTGAGCAGATAATGTAAAGGTATTTTAATGGACTGAATTCAATGTGATTCCGTAGAGAGCTGGGCACTGCAGCTTGTCAGGGGTGGCTAAGGCCAGATGTTAACATACTGTACTGTACAGTACTGTACTTAGCTTGCTTTCAGTGATGTTAAATGTTCATTTATCCATTTCATTAGTCATTTATATTTATTTCTCATTGTTTTCTGTATGTAAAAATATAGTTATTCTCTATAAAATGTATTTTTTGTGAATAGTTTTGGGTGTCTGGAACGGATTAATTGGATTTACATTATTTCTTATGGGAAATATTGTTTCAGTTTTCATACGTTTCGGTTTTAGTCAGACTTTTTCGAACGGATTAATCATGAAAACCGAGGTTTGACTGTATATAAAAACTTAGCCAAATAAATGAATAAAATAAATAAATAATCCTGTTAGTAAGGATGTCACCATCTCTTGATACTGAAGACTCCCAGTTTTCCCATCACCACTGATAGTGAGAAGTATTTTTTTTTGTTGTTTTGGTCAACGAGCATGTCATTTATGTAATCATTGTGGTTCTTCATCTCTAGGAAAGCAAAGTCTTTGCGAAGATCCCACACATTCAGCCACTCATTGTCTTCACCTGTAGCAAATAGGTTCTCATCTTGCATTGTGAGCTTTGGAAAAATTTTTGACAAGGACAATATATACTGTACACCACTTTAACCGGGTGAAAAGCGATATATAAGCAATGCTAAATAAATATATTTGGGGGCAGCAGAACTTCCGTTGTCCTACACTGTTTGAGAAAAACAGTAGTATAATTCATTCTGGAAATACAGATAGCTAGTCATTTTGGCAAGCCTTATCAAAATCTACTGAATTTTTTAACCAAAACTGATATGCAATAATAAATACGTGCTTCTAAAGTAACTTCTGAAACCTGAACAAATTTGACAGATCTCTTATTTCAAGCCAGAAGCCAAGTTTATAAATTTATTCTACTTTCTCACTTCCCTGTCACATAAATGCACACTCTTTCTAAACAGTGTATAAAAAATATTAATTCAACATTACTGTATATTGTGGTGATGAGAGTGAGCAGGAGAAAATGGAAATAGAAGAAAAAGACACTTGTACCTTTAAAACTGACAGCCCAGCTCTACACAGAGGTAGGAAAGCTACTATGAAAAAAAGCCAAGCCAAGCCACGCCCTAGCTCTAATGAGGAGGCAGGCTTAGCTGCTGATTATGAGCACATGTGCTCAGAGGAAGCTCTGATAGAAAGGAAACAGGTTTTTAAACCAGTCTTCAAAACAGAAGGGAGTTCACAGCTCCAGTTTGAGTTCAGCTTGGAGGAACAGGAGTGCAAGTTCCAAGGAGTTTGTCTGGCTCAAAGAGTTCATGCCGTGGGAGAGAAGGTGCCAGTTTGAGTCCAGGTCCTAGGAGCTCATGGATACCGGAGAGACGTGAGTGTGCTGATTTCCAGCTGCTGAAAGCTAAGAGCAGAGAAGGAAACACTCCATGTCTGGGAAAGGTTCCTAAACCAAAAGCCAGCCAGCGTTCTGGGAGAAAGGCTGCAAACCTGTGGGAACAGGTACCTTTATCCTGTATTCAGAATCCTAAGCTGAAAACTTCAACTGACAAAAGGTGGGTGAATTCGTTTCACTGGGGAAAGAACCAGGACCCAACCGTTAGCAGGGAAGTTAACTTGAACTCAGTAAAAGCTTTGAAGCATGCATTTCAGGGAGGAGAAGCTTACTCTCCTTATGTAAATGTTTATGACCAAAAGGAGAAATTAGGGAATGAATTTTGGGAATTCTTACAAGCCAGAAAGCCTGAAAAAAGTGCTGAGGCCTGGAGTAGAGATAAACCAGCCGCAGTACCGGAGCCCATGCAGATAGAATTACCTGAGTCACAATCTTTCCCAGAAGATTGCCAGATGGATTGCTCTCTTTGTCTTAGGGAAGCATAAGTTCCTGTGTGCAAGGCTAAGGAAGCTTTTGTAGAAGAAAGAAGGTACTTCTGCTAGAAGGAGCTCATAAGCCTATGTTATGTTTATTGTCATGAAGACAGCTACTTGTGTTTGAAGAGACTTGTGCTACATTTACTTCAAGTACAATTTCCTTTTGTTTACTCTTCTGTTACTGGAGAAGTTACCCATTTTTGTGTTCGTGTACAGAACTTTAATGTGTGTGGAAATCCACAATAAAAATATTCTCGTTTGCCTCAACCTCCGGTTGCACAACTACAGTTTGTCTTTGTGAATACAATTTTCTCAACTACAAGTCCCAGAGTGCATTGCTGGTGGCAAAGGGAAAATACAGTTCATTTAAGGACAGACAAGGCAGCCCATAGCTGTAAGCCTCTGGCCCAGGCTTGGGTACCACAATATATTACTTAAAGCAGCAGCATTAGCTGTTTTTATACTGCACTTCTGAACATGCTTTCATCGAGCAATGACACCAATGTTTATAACCCTGCCCATGCACCATTCTGGGTAGGGAACAACCATAAATAATACATTTATGAACAGCATCAAACTTGACATTAAAACATTTGCAACCACCTGGGTTCCCTCTCTATCATACCACTCCAACTCCCTTTCCCCCCACCAACACCAACACCTAACTCAGCCATTACAGTACTGGCTCTTGGTTGGCTGCCACATAATTGAATTTCTCTTGACCCTGGTATCTGTATACCAGATACCACAACTAAGCAATGACTCGGATTCCCCCTCATGCTCTCCAACTGAGTACTGCCTACCGAGCATACTAGGGAGCAAGGTCAAGCCTGTGAATCAAACCCGAGACTTCCAGTGGACCAGTCCAATAGTACAATAATTTAATTCCAAGTTCTCATTTTTTCACACTAATATGTAAATATCTTATAATTTCTTACTGTTTTGGAATAAAAAGGTGTGCATCTCTCATACTGCTCAGGCATGCCCTACCTACCCTCTGCCTCTGAGAAAAACATTACTTCCATAAGTTCCTTCATGCTATAATCAGGTGTTTTTTTCTATATGTATTCAAGGACAAACAGGTCAGCGCTCAGATGCCCTTAAATAATCAGCTTAGCAGAGCTCTCCCCCCCTCAAAAACACACAGCCTTCCTACCCCAAAAAGATATTTAATAAAAATCTGAATGAAAAACAAAAACTAATGACTTTATGAAACTGTAAACTAAATTACCTAAAGCTGTTTTTCGCTAGTACCTATTCTCTCACACACTGGACAGAAGAGTGTTTTTCATTTAGTGTGCTTTTTTTCCTTAGCAGCAATTCAATCCATTACATATGCACTGATGCTGGCTTTTTATCTATCTAATATAAAGTCACAGATGTCAAATTGTTCCAGGGAAACAAAAAGAAAATTGTGCAAGGTTGACCAGATTTCTACTGAAGAAATAACACATCCACTTATCCAAAGCTAGAGCATGATCGATCAGCTGAGCAGATAGAGTGTATACCAGAGAGAAAGTAAGCCACATCAGATTTGCTGGGGTTCTCCACTTCCGCCTCATACTATTTTTGGATTTACCTGCTACGCTTCAAAAATCCTTTGTCTGAAGGGTAAACAGTTACCAAGGACAAAACCTGATGCAGACAAGAATTCCTCAAGTCTACTTCCTCTTTAAGAAAAAAAATATAATCACACAGCTACCTACCAAAAACATCTTATACTCAGTTACAATTGTGGAAAACGAAATTGGTGCAGACATCTTAAGTTTTCCCCACAGGGCTCAGATTCTTGCTAAATTAAAGAGATACCCTTGATTTCCTATTAAATTAAAGCTCACAGAATCTAAGGCACATATCTAAAACCTTGAGTGTCACAGGTGTGGCTACCCACACACAAAAAAAACATTTGCAGTAAATCAAACACCCCTTTTATTTAAAATGTTATCCTTGCATTTGTGAGTCACATGATTTACCTTAAGATCTGCCTGCAACAGAGTTTGTGTCTGCGTACGCCTTGTAGCGCTATACAAATGATCAGTAGTAGTAGTAGTAGTATTATCAACATGAGAGAATCTCATGACAGGGTGCTGGAGAACATAATCAGACTTCCTAACACTTCTCCATTAACAAGAATCCAAAAAACAAGTTTAACTAGCACAGCAAGCAGAAGTCAGCTAAGAAACCAATACTTATTGTGGCCACTGAACGATAGTAACACAGTTTAAAAAAGTTATCGTTCAAATTTTCCTCGTGAGGGAAACAACTAGCAAAATGGGTCTCAGTTAAAAATTAACTCCGCTAAAACTGGGTTTTCACCCTGTACTTAGCACCAGTATTTGATCACATCAATGACCCATTGCCAGTTTTACCAACGATTTTTAATCCTTTTTAGAAGCTCTTGATCATCTTAACTACAGAACTGATCGTTTTATTTCATACAGAAAGATACTCAGCTTCTATGCAGGAACTGCTTGCAATCTTCTAACTTTGTCCCGACGTTCAATCCCAGTACCAGCTGACGTTTCTAGTTTTTTGTCAGGGGACCTAAATACAACTACAAAACACACCATCATAAATTAAATATCTCTAAACCCCTCCCTATTTGTTAGAAGCTCATTTCACACATAAAATCTAGTAAAACAGAATCTACAATCCAATTTACCAGTGATGCTGCCCGCGTTCTCTCCCTCAGTTATCAGCCACCGGACCTCCGGCGCTAGTAGAAAACGCCGCACATGCGTCCCTTACAAACCCACCACCTTTTAAAACCGGCCGGAGCCAATCATCAAGCAAGAAACTCCCCAGAAAGAGTTCCATCACTTCCCCATCTTTCACTCTAATTAGATATACAAGCGAGCCACTCTATCTGACTATTTAATCCCGCTGGGGCCAGAGTATTTAACTTAAAAATAAGCCGCTGTTCTACCTGATGAAGTGTTTGCGCTAGCGACCTACCCCGGGTAGCTTTCTGAACTTGAACCAAAGACATCGTAATTGATCAAACTCATGAGCCTTCTGTTTACAGTGCTCAACTATAGGGGCTTCTAGATAATTACAATGAAGACGGCTACGATGTTCACGCATCCGAGTGCAGAACATACGAATAGTCTGCCCTATATAGCACAGGCCACATGGGCAAATAATCGCATATACTACCCCTTTGGATTCACAAGTAGTACTATTCTTTAGAGGTAAGGAAATCCCATGTGACTCAAATGTTTCTAGACATAAAGTAATCGGGCAAATATCACACTTACCACATGGTGAATGGCCTACCGGGCCCGAATCGGGTGTTACTAGTAGACTACTCGGAACCAAAGCGGGACTTAGCATATCCTTTAAATTTGGTGCCCTCTGCCATACACAACGGAACTTACTATTCTCTAACCCCGGAATGGTGTTAATAATACTACCCCGTTTAAACAAGACTTTCTGTAATTCTCCAGTCAGGGGGGAGTAAGCTGTAATTAAATTAACCGAAGTATCTATCTGGGATCTCTTCCTATCTGTCGCACTAGTTTCTAACAGTATAGATCGATGATTATACAGTGCCCGTGTGTAGGCCTGTCGTACCACTTTTACAGGATACCCCCTCTGTATAAAATCCTTCTGTAATATGGCTGCCTTGCTTTTAAAATCCTCTCGGTTAGAACAATTACGTCTAAATCGTAAAAACTGAGAAAACGGCAGCCCGGATTTCAACTTCAGCGGGTGCATACTAGTATAATGTAGATAGATGACTATCTGTTGGTTTTTTAAAAATTGTGGTAACCCATTGCTCTAAGGACCGAGTAATCTTAACATCTAAATAATTCAGTGTCTCCGCATGGTTCTGGCAAGTGAACTTTATAGTGGGCTCCCGGGTATTCAACCAATTTACAAATTCTTCAAGCAGAGAAATTTCACCTCGCCACAACAAAAAAACGTCATCTATGTAACGCTTCCAAAGCACAATATGAGAAAAGTAAGGTGAATTTGCTACCCATCGTTCTTCAAAAAATCCCATGAAAAAATTTACTGTAAATTAGCCGTTAGTTTTGTTTCAGTAAACAATGGTTGAATATGAAAACTTCCATCATAATTATTATTGTATGTTGTCAGCCACAACCAAAAATGCTGAGTCATGTAGTTATAATATAATTAATTAACCGGGCCCTTTGCTCTACTGGTCCGGCTGATACAAGCAGAAAACACCGAGTACTGTATTGGTATGCTTTGTCGCCGTCAACGATTGTGGTTTGTATTGTTTAAAAAACCCAGAATCTGAATGAATGTGAGTTTGCGTTAATCTATTTCATAAACAGCAGTTGGTTAATAAATATTATGGTTATCGCTTGCAGTTGTTTAACAATGCCTCGAAAGTGTGTTAATCGTCCGGATTCATTTTGCTACATTTGTGGTGAGGTTACTTTTAAGAAGCAGAGAAGACGTTTTACTCCGCTTGTTAAGACATGTTATAAGCTGTACTTTGGATGTCAAGTCGGTGACCAGGACAAAAATTGGGCGCCTCACGTCTGCTGTATTACCTGTGTCAGACTCGTAACAGGGAGGGTAAAGGGTATTTCGACACATGAATTTTGCTATTCCAATGATCTGGAGGGAACAAAGAGATCACTTGACAGACTGCTACTTCTGCCTTACAAACATTGCAGACATTACTTCAGAATCAAAAAACACGCTGTAAATTACCCAAATTTACCATCTGCCATGAGGCCTGAGCCTCACTGTCAAAAACTGCCAGTGTCAAAACCTCTAGAAAATCTTACAGTGAACGAAGATGAAGAAGAAGAACCAATGAATGCTGATAATGTTGACGATGATGGCGATGCTGTAATGCAGGATCCAAGCTTTGAGGCATCCGGTTCCTCTTCTGAACCACATTTACTGGACCCAAGGCGATTTGAATGATCGCATTAGAGATTTGAGTCTTTCAAAGAGACAAGCAGAACTGTTAGGGTCACGATTGAAAGACTGGAATCTTCTTCAGAAAACAAAACAAAGTGTGCACTTTTAGAAATAGGCATACCGAGTTTGTGGATTACTTTGCCTTTGAAGATGGAATTGCTTTTTGTTGTGAAGTTAAATTCCTGATGGAAACACTGTCTGGATTATAGAACAGAGGATTGGCGACTATTTATTGATTCTTCTAAATATAGCCTAAAAGCTGTGCTTATCCACAACGAAAATATTTTACCATCAGTTCCAGTAGCTCATGCTGCCAATATGAAAGAAACTTACAGCAGTATGCATCTCCTGCTAACAATTATCAAGTATGAAGAACACAAGTGGAATATTTGTGGCGATTTAAAAGTAATCGCCCGCTTGCTTGGACAACAGCTTGGGTTGGACAAACTATTGTTGCTTTCTGTGTGAGTGGGACAGCAGGGACAGGAAAAATCATTACATCCGGAAACACTGGCCAAAGATATCACCACTAGTCCCAGGCCAGAAAAATGTTGCACATGACCCACTTGTGGAGCCAAATAAAGTATATCTACCTCTACTCCATACAAAGTTGGGTATTATGAAGAACTTTGTAAAAGCCATGGATAGAAGTGGACTTGGATTTTCATATCTAAGACAGACTTTTCCACGAATCAGTGAGGCGAAAATCAAAGAAGGGATCTTTGTAGGACCCGATATTAGAAAACTGATGAAAGACGAAAACATTGACGGCCAGTTGAATGAAACTGAAAGTGCTGCATGGGAGTCCTTTAAGACTGTTTGCCGTGACTTCTTGGGAAATAACAAGGCAGACAACTACGCGGAATCAGTGGATACTCTACTGAAATCTTACCAGAAACTGGGATGTAACATGTCTTTGAAAATACACTTCTTGCATTCACACCTGGCTTTTTTTCCTGCAAATCCAGGAGCAGTCAGCGATGAACATGGGGAAAGGTTTCATCAGGATATTTTGGTAATGGAAAATAGGTACCAGGGCAAGTGGAGCTCCAGAATGCTTGCAGACTATTGTTGGACCCTTAAGTTCTTGAGGTGCAATACAGCAGAAAATCATATACAACTACCTTTTAGGAGACATTATGTACAATATACATCTATATACATCTAATGTTAATATGAGAAACAGTCTAAATTTAAACTACATGTCACTCAAAAACATTACGTGATGGAGAATTTCTAAGTACATATCCGAGTTCATAACCAAAAACAGTACTAGAATAAGCCATTTTCATTTCTGTGACAGAAACCTTTTTGAATTTTGTTTACCAGTGTTATTCAAGGATTGAAAACAGACAATTCATCCCCACAATGTTATATCTACACCAACAATTAAACAATGCTGCCATAAGACTGAACTCCTCCTTTATTTATTTATTTATTGATATTCTCTTATATACCGCGCTATTCTGCATCAGTGCGGTTTACATCGAACAAACTGAAATTACATTGAACAGGGCATTATAACTGGAGATAACTATTTTACAGGGAACATAGGCAATGGAGGGCTAAGTGGCTTGCCCAAGACCACAAGGGGCACCTGTGGGACTAGAAACCCCAGTCCTTTCGGCCCAAGGTTGCTGTCCTCTAGTGGGATTTCAACCCCCGACCTTCCGGCCTGAAGTACCTTGCCCCAACCACTAGGCCACTCCTCCACTCCACCCACTCCTTTAGTGCTGGTGTAGTGCTTGCCACTGCAGATGTTCGTCCAAGGTCCATTTCTGGTCTACCTTCTCTAGCTAAGATCCTTTAACATGCAATTTGGTCTTAGTTGGATGAATTGGAAAGTGCCAATGTGGTTTTTGTAGGACTTGGTGTCTTCATTGAACTTACTGCTGCCTATGTTGAAAGTACCAGACAGAACTATATTGTTAGTTTTGTTGATGTTAAGTCAGCATTTGATTCAGTATTGCCATTGTAGCTGCTAGTCCGTTTAAGAAACTGGGAGCTGAGGGCGAAGCCTATTTAATCTATCAGTGGCTCCTCTTTTTTTCTAAATTACACAAATTTAGATATATAAATTGTGCCTATATAGAGATGATATATTGCTATTTACGCTTTTCTTTGTGGAGAGAGGGAGGAGTGGCCTAGTAGTTGGGGCAAGTTGCCTTGGGCCAGAGAGCCAGGGTTCATTCCTTGTGGCCTTGGGCAAGGCACTTAACCCTTCATTGCCTCAGATACAAAATGTAGATTGTGAGCCCTTCGGGGACAAAGGAAATGTATACCGCTTTGACACATATTGCTAAATAAATAATTAACTTATCATCAGTTTTCACAAGTACTGGACTGATTTACTACCAATGGTCTGCTTATTAATTTGACAAAGATTGAGGTCTTAATTGTGTATAGGGGCACTGATTATGTGGCCCCCTTGGCAGGTAACATGCTTTTGTCCACTCAAAGGTGGCTTATTGGAGGATAATATAAATGTCTATCAATCAGCCTTATAGTGTTAAGATGGCTCTGAATGTCTTTTTAAGCTTGCTCATTATCAAGGAGTGGCATTCAATAGTAGCCTAGTGGTTAGAGCACTGACTTGGTAAGCAGGAGAACAGGGGTCAATTCCCACTAGCACTCCTTGTGGCCTTGGGCAAGCCACTTAATCCTCCATTGCCTTGGAATCTACTTCAGGATCTGCTGGGTTACCAGGAGTCAGCACTGACTCGAAGGCACAAATGCACACATTATCAACAGTTTGATCTGCCTTTGTGGTGGTCTGTATACATCTGTTTATGCTCATTCAAACAAACATATGAGTAAAGCATTATTCCAGCCTCTGTAGATCAGCAGATTTAAAAAGCCCAGAGAGGCACAGCAGCAGCAAAGAACCAGTGAGAATCCCTGGGTCCCACTGGCATTGACATGGAAAACTGAAGGAGGGGTCCAGAGAAGGAAGAGCAGAGAGAGAAAGGACAAGAGAGGGCAGGGATAGATGAGACAAGGGGTGGACATAAGAAAAGCAACAGTTTACAGTGAAGGAAACAAGAGGACAAGTGCAAGAAGGAAGAGGGGAAATGAGGGAGTAATTAGAGTGAATGACCAATATTAATGAATGAAGAGTGTATAAGGTTGGTAGCAAGCAAAAGAGGGAAGAGAGTACACGGTGGATGGAAGGAAAAGAGGGAGATGCAAGAGAAAGGGTGGGAGGGACAGGTAGTAGGAACAGGGGACATGGGGAGGTACAAGGGAGAGGGCAGCGTAGATATCATAGCTGCATGTACGCAGAACCCCCCTTACACATGCACGCACATACATGCAGACACACACACGCACATGCACAACATTTCTAACACATGCACACACACATCTCCAAATATTCAAAGCCCTTGATACATACATGCACAGAACCCTCAACACACCACTTCAATGTAAAGCTTGTTGCTATAACTGTTTCATTGTAAACCGCTTTGAATGTAAATAAGGCAGTATAGAGGACCTGTTAAATAAAACACACATGTATGCACACAAAGACCCTGGCCTCAACACACCTCGTATTAACCTACACTGTCAATACACACTCCTAGACCCACCCTCTGACATACCATCCTCACATAAGAACATTAAGAAATGCCATACTGGGTCAGACTAAAGGTCCATCAAGCCCAGTATCCCGTTTCCAACCGTGGCCAATCCAGATCACAAGTACCTGGCAAGTTCCCAAAAAGGTACATACATTCCACAATGCCCGTGCAACTAAATTCTATGGAAATAGACATGAACTTCATATCTCTGATTCAAAGTTATATACGCACCTCACATATATACACCATCAGTCACTGTTCACATTGTGCCCATACACTCAGACACCCACTCATACATCCCTTAACTACCCTACTGAAGGACACTTTACTATAGCTGTTTCAAAGTCTTCCACACAGACATGCCAGAGTCTGTGAATGGAGAAATACCATTATGTCACCTTCTGAAGTGCGCACTTTTCAACTTCCTTAGACCATATACTAGTGAAGTCTACAGAGGTATTTATCACCTTATGATATTCAGAGTGTGCTCAGGCATTAGTTATGCCCTTCCTCGATTAATGCGATATAGTTTACTTTAAGTTTTCACTTTCTTATTTGCAGCCACAATTGATACAAAATGCTATGAAACTAGTTATTCTAGGAGTCAAATAGGCGTTAACATATCACTCCCTTTTGATCTGAGTTCCACTTGTTGCCGATTAGGGAGAGATGACTTTTTAAATGTTTGTATATTATTTTTAAAGTGTTGAATGGATTGTTGACAATTGAATTAGCATTAGACTTGCATGTTTTATATACCAGCTCGAGATTTTGCTCCATTGATCATACCGCCATTGGTTGGAGCAAGAACCTGCCATGTGACTGTGTTCTTATGTCTGTGGTTCTCTGTTGAGAAATCTCAGTCCACGAGATATGTGGTAATGAATTCCACATCTCTCCCAAAAAAACAAACAAACCCTAAAACCATGTCTTTTTAGTAAGGCTTTTAATGTTATATAATTTAGACGTTCTATTTTGTGTCATATGTATTTCATTTGTTTTATCATAATTGTGTGCACAGCTGTAGATTGCTTAGTTATTTATAGGCCGCCAATCAAGAAAACCATTTCTAAATACAATAAATTCATAGCAAAGTCAACTAAGGTACACTGCTCATATGAAGTATTTAACACACAACACTTGACACTCTAGGAAAGAAAATGAAACCTATGAGATAAGTTATTTCCTCTAGAAAACCGATTTGTTCTTTATTCCTAGCTTGTCCTTCTCTGGAAGAAATGTTAAAAATATTGGCTCCCCGATAGCTCTCTAAGCCTTTCTGTGATCTATTGGCAATAGAGGATTCTGAAAGGCAAGACCAAAAAATAAGTAGTTTTTCAAGATATGTTTTCCATACGTTTTAAGTGCTTTCACATAAGGCTAGGATGGCTAAAATGTAATTGGGAAGTAAATCTGTATGCAGTTCCTCTCTTACCAAAGCCCTACATGCCTTGAACACATAACTTAGTATCACTGTGTATGCAAAGTAATATAAAAAACAAACAAAGAGGTTTCCCTCTGGTTTCAGTACCCTAGGGAAATTCTAGTTAAACATCCAATTGCTTACAGTTCGGGAAGGTGATCCGATAAAACAAACCATAACCTTAACCTCTTTTGTTAAATTTGGGGGTTGTACTACAGTGCAAAATTTTTCAGAGAACAAAAATGCGCCAGTGGAAATGCCAAAATGTAAAGAATGGCAACTTTTTTTTTAAATATATTTAAACATAGGAAACCTATTTTGCAAAAGGGGGTCAGTTTCATAGGAAGTCTTCAAAGAAAGTTGATTTAAAATTTCTAATTAATGAGCTACTGTGATGGAAATTCATGCAAAGCAGCTCACTGAGGGGATCATGCAAAAAACGAACATGTATAAAGCTTTATAGGTGTTTTCACCACAAAAATAAAAGTAACTACAGCTCAAGTACTGTAGTTATTTTTCCTAAGACACCAAAAAGCCCCTGTTTCGGGAGTCTCCCAACCTAGCAGCCCAAACCCTTAACCCTGACTCAGGGCATATATGTAGGACTTGTGATTTCAGTCTTTAACCGATAAACACCATAAAACACTGCCGATACAAAAAAAATTAAGCACAGGCATTTACTGGATAAACATCGGAAAAAAAGCACTTTGCCAGTATTTTTCACTGCTCGTCTGGCTTGTCTTGTATCCTGCATTCAGTTTGTATATCTTTTCTACAAAGTGGCACAAATGCACATATTTGATTCCCCCAGAAAAAGGTACCTAACAATAGTAACTATGGTGGAAAAGCCCCTATAAACAAGAAACACCTAATTAGCTGGAAAATAAACATCTACAATTACAATTTATTAACACCTAGGAAAAAGAATACTTCTGCATATGTATAGATTAACACACACACACTGAAGTCCCACCCCCTAAAAATAAAAGAGGAGAAAGAGTGGGCTAGCCTGCCCACCCACCCTTATTGGGAGCCTCAAGTCAGTCACTCAATGCATTCTGGTGACGACGGAAGCAGGAACAATCCCTATTCACCGATGTTAAAATGGTACTACCTGACCCCTAGGAATTAAGCTGCCAAATGGGGATGCACTCTCTTACTGTACAGTCTGCACTAGCTGAAGCGACACAAGACTACACTGCTAGTTTACAAGGTCATTTTTTACACACCTACACAATTTTAAAAGCATAAGCATAGTTACTCACCTGTAACAGGTGATCTCCGGGAACAGCAGGAATTTAGTCTTCACATATGGGTATCGTCGGTACCGACGGAGCTAGCGCGGGAACGCTCCCCAGCGTCCAATTAGAAAGCTTTTGGGAACATCCCACAGTGCCTGCGTGCTGCCTTGCCGCCTTTCCCAACTGCCTCTCTCCAGTTCAGTTTTAAAGCTGAGACAAAGAGAGAGAGAGGGAAAGGAAAGAAAAGAAAGAGAGATACAACTCCTAGGGGAGGTGGGTGGGTTGTGAAGATTAAATTCCTGCTGTTCCCGGAGATCACCTGTTACAGGTGAGTAACTATGCTATCTCCAGGAACAAGCAGGAATGTAGTCTCCACATATGGGGACTCCCTAGCTACAGATGGCAGGGAGAGACCCCAGAGGTTGTGTGCCCCTGTGAAAGGGCTCCACTTCCCCCCATGGATCTCTGGCAACCTACCAGGAATGGTGGGTAGGAGTTGATTAAGTATGGAACAGGTGTCGTAGGACAGCTTGACCAAACAAGGCATCCCGGTGGGAGTCCTTGTCTAAGCAGTAATGGGCTGTGAAGGTATGAACCGAGGCCCAAGTAGCTGCTCGACAGATGTCGTCAATAGACACAGAGTGTAGATGAGCCATTGAGGCTGCCATGGATCTCACATTGTGAGCTGTGACATGGCTTTCCAGAAAAAGGTTTTTACTCTGATAGGTAAAAGAAATACACTGTGCAATCCAATTGGACAATGTTCTCTTGGAGACTGGAAGTCCCAAATGAGAAGGATCAAAAACAAAGAGTTGAGAGGACTTTCTATGTTGCTGTGTCCTTTGTAAGTAAAAAGCAAGTGCTCTTTTACAGTCCAAAGTATGAAGATTCCTTTTTGCATTTGAAGCATGAGGCCTTGGAAAAAATACAAGCAGTTAAACTGCTTGGCTTAAACGAAAAGGTGAGACCACCTTTGGCATAAAGTGTGGATGAGTCCTAAGGACTACCTTATCATGATGGAACCTCGTATAAGGAGGATCAGCCACTAATGCTTGCAGTTCACTGATGCGACGTGCTGATGTGATTGCAATGATAAAAATAACCTTCCAGGAAAGGAATTTCAAGGAGGTAGTAGCTAGAGGTTCAAAAGGCGGCTTCATGAGCTGTCCAAGAACCAGATTTAGGTCCCATGCCACCGGTGGTGGCCTAATGGGAGGCTTAGTTAGAAGGAGGCCCCTCATAAATCTCGCTATGAGAGGATGAGAGGAAATAGGCTGACCATTTAAAGGCTTGAAAGAAGCTGAAATAGCACTTGAACGGACTCGTACTGAGTTAGTCTTAAGCCCTGCATTAGATAAATGAAGGAGATACTCCAATAATGATTCCAGAGGTATCGCCAGGGGGTCAAGACCCTTCTGCGAACACCATATGGAAAACCTTTTCCACTTGAAAGCATAAGAGCGTCTTGTGGAAGGCTTTCTAGAAGCATAAAGGATATCCTTCACTTGTTGAGACAGGTTAAGACCATGAAGGTCTAGGCCCTCAGCAACCAGGCCCTGAGATGCAGAGAGTGGGGATCGGGATGCCACAACATCCCGTCCTCCTGAGACAGGAGATCTGGAGTAGATCCTAACGCCAGAGATGGAGCTTGAGAGAGATGTAGGAGCAGAGGGTACCACACCTGCCGTGGCCAATGTGGAGCTATGAGAATCATAAGGCTTCTGTCTCTCTGAAGCTTGAATAGGGTTTTGGGAATTAGGGGAATGGGTGGAAAAGCATATAGGAAGTCCTGACCCCAATGGAGGAGGACAGCATCTCTGGCCTGAGAACCCGTAGCCGGAATTCTGGAACAGAATCAGGGACGTTTGGCATTCAATGGACTTGCAAAGAGGTCTATGTCCGGAATTCCCCAAATTTGAAAATTTTTGCTACCTGGTCTGCACGAAGAGACCACTCGTGCGAAAGGAGAACTCGACAGAGTCTGTCTGCCTAGGAGTTTTGAATGCCTGGCAGATACACCGCAAGGAGATGAATCTGATGCTCTCTGGCGAGGGCTCATAGTCGCAAAGCTTCGTTGCAAAGTGACAGAGAGCCTGTTCCTCCCTGCTTGTTCAGACAGAACATAGCTACTTGATTGTCTGCCTGAATTAGGAATGTCTTGTAGCCCAGCTGGGTGTGGAACACTCGAAAAGCAAGGAAGATTGCTCTGAGCTCCAATAGATTGATGTGTAGATGGGTCTCCTGTGGAGTCCAGGTGCCTTGGGTAGAGAGATCTTGCAGGTGAGCTCCCCAACCCACCTGTGATGCATCTGTTAGAGTGACCTGGGGTGGGAGCTGTTGGAAAGGGGACCCCACCAACAGGTTTTGGGTTGACTGCCACCATTGTAGGGCCAAAATAAGGCGACTTGAGTTTGCTATCTTGTCTGATAGGCAGCCTGATGCTTGAGTTCACTGAGTGGATAGAGTCCATTGGGCTGCTCTCATATGGAGGCGAGCATAGGGAACCACATGCATGGTAGATGCCATGTGGCCTAGCAATTGTAACATTTCCCGAGCAGCGAGATGAGTTTTTAACACTGCTTGGGAAGCTAAGTGTGCAATGGAAAGGCAGCAGGGATGTGGAAGATAGGCCCTTGCTTTCCTGGTATCCAGCATAGCTCCTATAAACTCTAGAGATTGAGTGGGAGTTAGGTTGGATTTTGGGATGTTTATGACCAGGTCCAAATACTGAAGTATACACATTGTGCAAGATAGGGAAATTCTGGCCTCCGTCTCTGATGGGGCTCGAATAAGCCAGTCGTCTAAGTAGGGGAAAACAAATATTCCTAGAGTGTGAAGAAATGCTGCCACTACAGCCATGCATTTCGTAAACACCCTTGGTGCTGAGGCCAGGCCAAAAGGAAGAACCCTGTACTGGTAGTGCTTCCCCTGAAATAGAAACCGAAGGAATCTTCGGTGAGTTAGATGGATGAGAACATGAGTGTACGCATCCCTGAGATCTAGAGAACAAAGCCAATCCTGACTCTGAAGGTACGGCAGAAGAGTTCCTAGAGAAATCATCTTGAACTTCTCCTTGAACAGGAATTTGTTCAATTCTCTGAGGTCTAAAATGGGTCTGTGTCCCCCTATTTTCTTTGGAATAAGGAAATAGGGGGGAGTAAAACCCTGTACCCTGTTGAGAAATGGGTACGTCTTCTATTGCCCCGTGGGCAAGTAGTAAATTGACCTCTTTACCCAACTGATTTTCGAGTGAAGTCTGAGAATTGAACCGTTTTACAACTGTAGGAGGGAGCATGTTGAGGAAATGAAGCTTGTACCCCTCCTTTACAATGGAGAGAGTCCATTCTTCTGCTGTTATCTGCTCCCATCTGGGGGCAAAATGACACAACCTTCCTGGAATGGTGGAGGGCTCTGGCCCGTTGAGGGCCAGGAAGGCCAAGTTCTCTAGATGGGAGTCAAAGCCCCTGTGGAGGCCGAGTCTGCTGGGCTGGTTGAGGCTTAGCAGACTTTGCTTTTCTTTGTTTTGGTGGCTGCTGTCCCTTTCGGGCAGACTGACCGGCAGAATGTCCCTGCTGGGTATAGGAGGGGTAAAACCTCTTCTTTTTAAAGAATGGTTTCTTGTAGGATTTTCTCCTTGCAGGATCAGCTGTAGCCTTGGATAGTCTATCCAAAGTGGTGTTATCAGCATCCAGCTCATTAGCTTTCTCTTGCCAATTTTTGACAAAGAGACTTTCGCCTCTACAAGGCATATTCCCCAGTTTGTCCTGTACCCAGAGATCTAAGTCAGATGCCAGGAGCCAGGCAATCCTACGAGCACCTATGGCAATGGCAGAGTTTCTGCTTATGCACTCAAAGCAGTCAAAAGCTGCACGATTAACAAACTTGGAAACATCTTGGGCATGTTTGACAAGTGTAAGATAATGGGGAAATTAGACTTACCTGCTAATTGTTGTTCCTTTAGGACCTCCAGTCTAGTCCCGAAACATAGAAGTTGTGTTCATCCTCTGCAGCTTGGAGACTGAGCATGATACTATTCTTGATGACCTCAGCATATATAATCCAGGGACCGCCTCCATTCCTCAGTACTCTATTGACAAAGCAGACTCACCAGAGCAAGAATTAAGTAACGATAATATATCAAACAGCTAACTTCAAACTAGAACATTTAACTTCGCTATACTTTAACCTATGTTATGTACTTAGCAACCCGCAGTCGAGTTTTCACCTTAGAAAAGAGGCCAGACCACCCCCGTTCTCCACAACCTACCTGAAACAGCAGCCGCCGCACGAGTGTAGCAGTCCCACAATAGGAGATTCTTAGCTTCAGGGTGTCGTCAGCAGATCAAATCCGGGAGGGATACGGGACTAGACTGGAGGTCCTAAAGGAACAACAATTAGCAGGTAAGTCTAATTTCACCTTCCTTAGCGTCCCTCCAGTCTAGTCCCGAAATATAGAAGATGTAAAAGAGCAGTAACACCTTAACGGGAGGGCCCTGCTAGACCAGCCTGAAGCACTGCTGCCCCAAACTGCGAATCCCCCACTGCCATTACATCAATTCTGTAATGTTTCACAAACATATGCAAGGATGACCACGTCGCCGCCTTAGATATCCACCGCTGGCACTAAGCTAGATTCCGCCCAGGATGCGGCCTGAGCCCTAGTCGAATGCGCTTTCAATCCTTTCGGCACCACTCTGCCCTTCAACAGATAAGCCGACGCAATGACTTAATCCATCTAGCAATAGACTGTTTTGACGCCTGCTCGCCACGCTTCAATCCCCCAAACAGCACAAACAATCTATCTGTCCTTCGGAACGAAGCAGTCTTCTTCACATACATCCTCAAGGCTCTGCCTACATCTAACCTATGCAGACGTCCCCCCTTCTCGCCAGGCCTTGCCCTCTCAAAACACCAGCAAAGCCACCACCTGATTCACGTGAAATGCTGACATCACTTTCGGTAAGAAGGAAGGAACCGTTCTCAACACCACTTTGTTGACCTCAAACACCAAAAAGGGCTCCCTACAGGACAACGCCTGCAGCTCTGAGATTCTTCTAGCCGAGGAGACCGCTACCAAGAACACCACCTTCAGCGTGAGATACTTTATCATTGCCCTAGCTAAGGGCTCAAACGGTTCCCTAGTCAGTGCCTGCAAAACTAAATTCAGATCCCAGGCTGGCACAGGATCTCTGCGCGGAGGCCTCAACAGCGCCGCCGCCCTCAAAAATCTCTTCACCTCTGGATGACTCCCCAGAGGCTTCCCCTGTATCCTTCCTCGAAAACAAGAAAGTGCTGCCAGATGCACCCTGAGAGAGGCTGCCGCTAACCCCTTCTCCAAACCATCTTGCATAAAGGCCAACACCTGCGGCACCGAGGCCTCCAGCGCCTTAATATGTCTCTCCCCGCACCATGCCTCAAAAATGCGCCAGACCCGAATGTACGCTAACGAAGTGGATCGCCTTCGAGATCTAAGCAACGTATCAATTACTGCCATCGAATAACCCTTGGCCCTTAACCTTGCCCTTTCAAGAGCCAAGCCGTAAGCGAGAACCGATCCACCTGCGGCATTAACAGCGGGTCCTGCGCCAGCAAGTCCGCCCTTAATGGAAGCCTCCATGGAGACTCCAGCAAGAGTCACATTAGATCCGCATACCACGGCCTCCTTGGCCAATCCGGTGCTATCAGCACTACGCGCCCTCTGTATCTCTCTATCCTTTGCAGAACTCGCCCTATCAGGACCCACGGAGGAAACACAAAGGAGATGCCCCTCCGGCCACCTTTGTATCAAGGCATCCAGCTCTTCCGACATTCTTTCTCGCCTTCTGCTGAAAAACCTTTCCACTTTTGCTGATTCCCAGGTCGCCATGAGGTCCATCGCTGGAGACCCCCATCGCTGCACTATTAACTGGAACACGTCCGGATTGAGAACCCACTCCCCTGGGTCCACCTTCACTCGACTTAGAAAATCGGCGGTCACATTGTCCACTCCTGCTACGTGCGCTGCCAATAACGCTTCCAGATGAGACTCGGCCCACCCGAGGAGCTCCTCCGCTTCCTCCTCGAGCGCCACGCTGCCTGTGCCGCCCTGGCGATTGATATAAGCCACCGCCGTGGCATTGTCCGACAAGACCCGGACCGCCGTCCCTTCCAGTCATTGTAGAAGGGCCCTCAATGCCAGCGAAACGGCCCGCAACTCTAACCTGTTGATCGACCATGACTTCTCCAGATCTGTCCACTGGCCCTGCGCATACTGTCCCTCGAAATGTGCCCCCCCAGCCGAACAAGCTTGCATCCGTCGTCAGTGCCCCCCAAACCGGGCTCTCCAGAGACATGCCTTTTTCGAGATTTCCTAGGACCAACCACCATTGGAGCGACTGCCTCGCCTCTGGTAGACAAATCAGCCTTCTTGATAACTGATCGGATTGATGCGACGACCTCCTTAGCAGCACCCTCTGCAACGGCCGCATGTGAGCCCTGGCCCACTGTACTTCTTCCAGCGCAGCCGCCAATGTACCCAACACCTGCAGGTACTACCACGCCGAGGGCACCTGTCTGCCCAGGAATGTCCGAAGCAGCTGCCTTAACTTGTCTATTCTGACCTGGGGCAGAAACACCCTGCCCAAGCTGGTGTCAAACCGTGCCCCCAGATACTCCAGCTGCTGTGATGCCTGCAATTTGCTCTTCGCTACGTTCACAACCCATCCCAGCGACTGCAAAAACTGCACCACTCTCCTGGTCGCCCTTACACTCTCTTCCTCCGATTTTGCTCTGATCAACCAGTCGTCCAGATAAGGATGTACCAACACTCCTTCCTTTCGCAACGCCGCCGCCACTACCACCATGACCTTGGTGAAAGTCCTCGGGGCGGTCGCTAGGCCAAAAGGCATTGCCTGAAACTGAAAATGCCCCATGGGCACCGCAAAGCGCAGAAACCTCTGATGTTCTGCTCTGATTGGAATATGTAAATACGCCTCCGAGAGATCCAGAGCTGTGAGGTACTCTCCCTGTCGCACCGCCATTATGACGGACCTCAACGTTTCCATGCGAAAATGCGACACCCTGAGACATCTGTTTACCCTTTTTAGATCTAGAATGGGTCTCAGAGTGCCCTCTTTCTTTGGTACCACGAAATATATGGAGTATCGACTGTGCCCGCATTGGTCCGCCGGCACTGGCACCACCGCCTTTAACGCCAATAGCTTCTGCAACGTCTCCCGCACCCCTAACAGCTTTGCCCTTGTCCAGCAGGGAGACTGCACAAACGCCTCTGTCACTGGCCGCTGGAACTCTAATGCATAACCGCTGCGCATGATTTCCAACACCCACTGATCTGAGGTAATTTGGGCCCATGCTGGAAAGAACTCCCGTAAACGACCTCCTACCGGAATCATTCCAGCCTGGACCCCCCTCGTATCATTGTGCCTTCTTAACACCTGAGGCGGTGGAGGAGGAGACACCAAAACCTCTGCCTGCTCCTCGAAAGCCCCGAAATCCCGAGGACCTGTATTGAAACCGGCCTCTCTGTACCTGACCAAAACGCGATGGCCGAAACCTTCGAAACTCCCGTTGCTGACTCCTGGAAGGCGCCCCCTGACGTCCCTGCTTCTGCTTGTCTTCCGGCAACCTACCCCCTTGGAGTCCCCTAAATCCTTCACCAACTTCTCCAGATCCTCCCCAAAGAGAAGTTTACCTCTAAAGGGGAGCTTCCCTAATCTCGCTTTAGAGGCCGCATCCGCCGCCCAGTTTCGGAGCCACAAGGACCTCCTGGCAGCCACTACCGATGCCATACTCTTCGCTACTCCTCTTATAAGATCGTATTGACTATCCGCTAAATATTCGGCCTCCAACTCCAACCGAGCCGCTTCCTCTACTGCCTCTTCAACCTGCAAACCTTTCAACCTTTAGGCCCATCGCAAGCACGCCCTCGCCACCCAAACTCCACAGATCGAAGCCTGCATGGACAGAGCATTAACCTCAAACACCTGCCTCAACAACGTGTCCAATCTCCTATCCTGCGCATCTTTAAGAGCCGCACTACCCTCCACCAGGATGGTAGTCTTCTTCTTCGTGACTGAGGAAACGGCCGCATCCACTTTGGGAGGCTTAAACAGCTCCTTATCTGCTTCCTGCAACGGGTACAAGCGGCTCAACACCCTAGAGCCCTTGATCCCAGCATCCGGAGTATCCCACTCTTCCTGAATCATCTCTTTGAACACTCTATGGAGCGGAAATGCCCTCTGCGACTTCCTGACCGCTTGCAACAAAGGATCCTCTTAAGGAAACATCGCCTCCCTGCTCTGACGTAGGGATATTCAGGGCACTCATAGTCTCCCCTATGAGCGCAGCCAATTCCTCTCTCCTAAACACTCTAACAATCCTGGCCTGGTCTTCCTGTTCCTGCAACTCTCCTTCCTCCAACTCTGTCTCGTCCTCGGAGTCTTCCACCACTACCGACCTTTCATCCAGGTCTAAATCCAAATCCATTCTCTCCTCCAACCGCTTGGCCCTCTTAACTGGCATGCCCCCTGTATCCAGCGGCGCCTCCTGCCTCTTAGCCCCTGGGGTACGCTCCTCGCCTGATCCCATCTCCTTCCCCCCAGCTCTGCTCAGGGTTTGCTGCAGCAGCACCAAAAACTGCTGAGAGAAAATGGCCCCCAAGCCTCCCTGAAGCGAAGGTGGGGTTAAGGATCCCTCCGGTGCCGAGGAAGGCCCCGGCACGGGCTCCTGGGGCAACAGCGGTGGGCTTAGGGAGAGTCCAGTCCCTAACCCCTCCTTAGCCATCTCCGCCACGCTCTGGTCCTCCAGGCCTGCCAGCGCAGCCTCTTGCGCACACGCCTTGCACACCCCTGCCTCAGACACGGTCGCTCTGCGGACCCCGCACAAGAGACAGCGAGGCCTAGACGGCATTCAAGACACTGAGGCCGTGCCCCCCCCCCCCCGCTCTGAGCTTAAACCAACACAGCCCGTTTAAGATCGCAAGGGCTCAATGCCGTTCTACCTCTTTTTGCTAGTTTTTTTTTTTTTTTTTAAATATAAACGCTCTTCCTATAACCTCCTCCGCAAAGCATTACCCAAAAGACAAGATCCCTGAAGCGTTTCCCGCTCCCGTGCAAAATCACCACGCGGTACTAAAATGGCCGCCGGGACCCTCGAGCCTGTAAAGAAAATTACCAGAGCCCGCGTGCAATCACCTCACTCTATCTGCTCTTACCTCTGTGAGCCAGACAGCAGGTTAGCTTAACACACCTGCCTCCTCGCGCAGGAGCGAGCGCTCTCTCTGCTGCCGCACTGCCACTCTGCCTCGCCTCAGAGGCACTTCGCAGTTTTCCGCTGTCCCGCTCTACCTGAGCGGCAAAACCTCGACGGCAGTTCACCCGCCTCGGGGGGGGGGGGGGAATCTGCTGTCGGAGGCCACAGCCACGACTCCCGCACTCACTCTGTACTGAGAGAGAGAGAGAGAGAGAGAGAGAGAAAGAGAGGGGGGAGAAGGGGGGTAGGTAGGCTCCAAATCCCAAGCGCGAGAGACTGAGGCTTTGAAAAACGCGCTGATTTAAAGGGATACTAACCCCCTTTTTTTTTTTTTTTTTTTTCTCACAATTGGACTACTAATTTTTTTTCCCTAGCACTACCTAAACACTACTTAATAATTCCTAAAGTGAGTCTCTAGTCCCTGGGTTCACACCTCCTACCGCTGCTTGGAGACTGAGAACTGAGGAATGGAGGCGGTCCCTGGATTATATATGCTGAGGTCATCAAGAATTGTATCATGCTCAGTCTGCAAGCTGCAGAGGATGAACACAACTTCTATGTTTCGGGACTAGACTGGAGGGACGCTAAGGAACTTGCCTCTTATCAGGAAGGAGAGGGCTCATAAGCTCTAGATCCTCCTGTAACCTCCTTAAGGAACATTCCCATATATAAAATGAAGGAACTAATCCTGGCAGAAAGCATAGAGGCCTGGAAGGTTAGACGCCCAAAGGCATCAAGAGTCCTACATTCACGTCCTGGCAGATTAGATGCATGCCTTTTTGCACTCTTGATCCTTCTCATAGCTGATTCCACTACCATGGAGTGGTGTGGTAACTGGGTTTTTTGAAATCCAGGACAAGGAGGTACTCGATACATGGTATCAAGCCTACGAGAATGAGGAGAGGTGGTAAGAGGTGTTTCCCCACATTCTTAGCATGAGATCATGTAAGATCTCATGAATAGGCAAAGTAGCTGTCTCCTTGGGAGCTTTAGGATATTGTAAAATCTCCAATTCCTTTGCTCTGGGCTTTGTTTCAGGAGCCACTGATGGAACAACCTCTAGCCACCTCCTGGATGAAATCCTGAAAGGATATATCCTCTGGAGGAGACATCCTACATTTAGGAGAGGAAGGCTCCTCAGAGAGAAGTACTCCGGTACCGACAGAGCTGTCAGAATCCTCAGACTCAGAAGATTCAAAATATCTCCTGTCCGGGTGCTCTTGCAAAGTACGATACCGGTACAGATCGAAGTCGCGCCTGTCAATACCGGAGGAAACAGCATGACTCTGTGTCGGTAACACAGTCGCCGATGTCGATGCTGTCGGTACCGGTATTGGTGCCGGAACCGGTGTCGATACTGGTTGAACTGTCTGAAGTGGTCCCGAAGGCACCGAAGCCGCAAGGAGAGCTGTCAGACTGCGTTCAATAGCCAAGAACCTCTGGTCTATTGACGCTGCCGATGCCTGGGTATCGGTACCGGACGAAGCAGCCGGTACCCCAGAGCATGGCACCAGCACACTCCGAGATAGAGTGGTCAGGACCTAAACATTTAAGGCACCACTCATTAGTGTCGGTGACGGAGATGGTACCGCCACACTTGGAACACTTTTTAAAACCCGAGGCGGGTTTTTCCATTCTGAAGGAAAAGTTGGGCCTAAAGCCCCAAATGGCGCGTGGCACCCGACAGAAAAAAAAGACTGGAAAGTCCAGGAAAAGATTACAAATTTTTTTTTTTATTTTTTTTTTTAGAAAGAACGAACTGGTGGTACCGGTATAGCGTCGAGGAAGGCAGACGCTACCAGAAAAAAGAATAAAAAAAAGATGGGATAATTTCTGCGGTGATAGGAAAAACGACCTGCTGGCTCCACGGAAAACGAAGAACTGGAGAGAGGCAGTTGGGAAAGGCGGGAAGGCAGCACGCAGGCGTTGTGGGATGCTCCGAAAAGCTTTCTAATTGGACGCTGGGGAGCGTTCCTGCGCAGACTCCGTCGGTACCGACGATACCCATATGTGGAGACTATATTCCTGCTTGCTCCTGGAGATCAATAAATCCATAAATAAATACAAGACAAATTAACAACTGAAATATAATCAGCTCAGTGGTTAAAGCAGTAGGTTATGAACAAGAGAGATGATTTTTTTTATATTTTAGAAATGGTAGATGCTGAAGCACTGATATTCTACATACCAAGAGGAGGGATGAAACTGGAGAAAGAACCAGGAAGCAAGGAGAGCATATTAAAAGAGCACAGTGAGAAGGAATACAGCCTACATGAATACAGCCTAATCCACTGTCAGATCTCCCAAGTTTTACCACCTTGCTCCTACAGGCACGCCCCCGTGCATTCCCAGTCCCCAACATGGCTATCTCTTTGCTCACTATCTCCAGTTTATACCTGCTATCCAATATCTTCCAAAACACATCTTCCCTTTCACTTTCCCACAATCAAAATTCCATTCCTATTTTACACAGCATTGGCAGGAAAAACTACACTAGCTCATTCCATGCTTCCCCACACCCACACAGAATTAGACAATCCCACCTACTCTATGTTGCTATCAGTAGCCCTACCAATACTAAACCTAACCCCACTCCAAAACAGAGTAGTCTCAGATGTGCCCTTATTAATTCACGCTCAGCTCGCAAAAAAAGGCCTGTATTAGCAGATCTAGTTGCGAATCTAAAGCTTGACATACTAATGGTCACTGAATCATGGCTCTCTGACACAGACACGGTTATCATCAACCAACTTATTCCACAAGACTTCTCTATACACCTATGCCATAGAGCTGAACGGAAAGGAGAAGGAGTATTTATTTTAGCACGAACCTCTCTCCAATTCCAGCTCCTATCCTCCAGGAGTCTTAAACACTTAGATATAGTGACCATAGCCAACAATCACATCACCATTAACCTCATATATAGAGCCCCCTCATCCCCTACAGAAGACCTTACCAACATAATAGACTTGGCCTGTAACCCTGAGAGTCCCCAGAAGCCCAATTGGTTAATCGGTGACTTTAACTTATCGTCCCTTCAACCCATCTACTCCAGCACCTTCCTCGAGGCCATGGATAATCTTAACTACACACAGTTGGTCGACGCCCCCACCCACCTTAAGGGTAATACTCTCGACCTCATCTTCGCCCCTAGGTCTGAGGCGAACTACAATCCCCAACTCACATCCACCCCGGTGCCATGGTCCGATCACAACCTCCTCACCATCAACCTCATGCCCCACCTACCCCCACAGAAACATCCCCCACAAAAAAGGCCTTCCACTCCAGACCTTTGAATATGGAAGAGTTTGTCAATAAGGTCCTTCCAGCGCTCCAACAGCCTGCATCAAATCTAGATGATATGATTGACCTATGGAACAACACTTTGAAGTCATGCTCACAACCTCCCCCCTCAATTATGACTACTACCCCTAATCACCCTCCGAAGATCAGAAAACAAGCTCCATGGTATTCCGCCGAGTTGAAATCATCCCTTCTGCTCCTAAGGAGGCATGAAAGAAAATGGCGCCACTCCCGCTCCACTGAAGATCAAGCATCTTATAACATCCTCTTGAAGCAGCACAGTGAGCTTATAGCTGAAAAGAGGACAGAATACCACACCGAACTTCTCCTCCGCTCGATCAACAAACCACGAGACCTCTTCAACATAGTCAAAACTCTTACCAAAGCCACACCTGCGCCCCAAACAGACAATTCATCTGCAATTATATTCTAGCTACCTCCAGTCCAAAACCCTTACAACAAATGCTGTCATTAGCCCTATGCCTAACCTCTTACCTATCTCGCAGTCTTCTCTTATAGAATTCATCCCCCCAGCAGAGAGATATATTTCTGACCTTATCTCTTCGATCAACACTACTACAGCACCTAATGACCCATGTCCAGCCTACTGGATCAGGACGCTGCGCCAAGAACTCAATCCTACCCTAGCTCACATCATGAAGCTATCTTTTGCATCTGGAGTTTTCCCTACCTCGCTTAAACTTCCATCCGTCCCCTCCTCAAAAACAACCGTCTTGATCCTTCCAAAGCGGATTCATATCGCCCGATTTCAAGCATACCTCTACTGTCTAAACTCATAGAAAAAGTTGTTCAAATACAGATGCAACAACACATTGATACAACAGCCCCTCTCGACCCTTATCAACACGGATTCCGGGAAGCACACGGCGTTGAATCATTACTCACCAATCTCTCCAACACGTTATCCAGAGGCATAGACAACATTGAAGATGGGTTCATTCTAATCTTCCTCGATATAGCCGCAGCTTTCGACTCTGTCAACCATGATTTACTTCTCTCCAGACTTCAAGAAAAAGGAATTCAAGGACTTGCATGGAAATGGTGCAAATCTTATCTATCCAATCATCTGCAATACGTCCGAGTAGGACCATCAACATCGGAGCCTTTCCAGCAACAGCAGGGAGTCCCTCAAGGCTCCTCCCTATCTGCCCTACTTTTTAACATCTATATGCAGCCAATTTGCAACATTATCCGTTCATTTAGCATCCTCAGCCTTATCTACGCAGATGACGTCCTACTGTTCACCCCGGTTAAAATTATGCATCCTGACACCTCCAAACTAGTCGACTGCTTCAACGCAATTACTGACTGGCTCTTGTCCCAGAATTTGAGATAAATTTCAAGACGACGGAGGTCTTATTTATCTCCAGGAACAAGAACTTCTCCCCTCCCGCCACCTTGAAAGTACGCGATGCAGAACTCCCATGCAGATCTGCCATACGGTATTTGGGAGTCACACTCGACAACCAATTTAACTTTAAAGAGCATATCAAGAACATGACCAAATCAGTCTACAACAAAATTTCAACTTTAAGGCACCTTAAACCCCTATTAGCACCTCAAGACTTCAGAACTATCTTCCAAGCACTAGTAATCCCTCATTTTGATTACGCAAACATAATCCTTCATGGTCTCCCTAAGAGCACCCTTAACCCGCTCCAAATGGCCTTGAATGCAGCAGCGCGCATTCTAAGCGGCACTGCCAGAAACGATCACATTACGCCCATACTTATGGAACTCCATTGGCTACCGCTGCACAGTAGACTCACTTATAAAGCTCTACTGATAACCTTCAAGGCCATTAACCAATTGTCTCCGTCATCCATCTCAGCACTCCTCACAATCAATCCTAACATCAGACTGAGAAGATCAGCAACCGCCAACTCCCTTACTATCCCCCGGGAATCCATAAAGTGTAACCAACTAACCAGGAACAGAGCCTTTACATTCTACGCCCCAAGAATCTGGAACAGCCTCCCCCCACACCTCCGTGCAATTAGGGACCTTCCCCAATTCAGAAAAGCTTTAAAGCATCATTTATTCCTCCTTCATTTCTCTCACCTCATTAACCCCCCTCCACACTAACATCCGATCATCCATTCCTCTCTCACAACCTGCCTCTGAACCAAGAATATACCTAACCATCTCGTCGGGTACATCTCACTGATTTCACATTCCTACACTATTTAATTCAACCTGTAAATATGTAAATAGTTCATATTCATATTTTAACTCTGCTATTTAACCTGTTAATAGCTTATCCTCCCCGTTCAACCCAAGTTTATTTTCCCTGTTACAATGTAAGCATTGATATCACTGTTCTGATGTAATGCAAATGTTATGTTTGATGTAAACCGCACTGACTTTGAATAGCGCGGTATATAAGAATGGATAAATAAATAAATAAATACATGAGACATAAGAACATAAGAAATGCCATACTGGGTCAGGCCATGTAGATAAAAGGGAGGCAGAACGATAAATACATTTAAAAGCAAACAATTGTTTAGATTGGCAGTAACATTTAAGAGAAAGTCACTGGAAAGCTTGCAATAAAAAAAGATGGCACAGGATGAGCAAGAAAACAATTTAAGGATCTGAACTGAATGCAGACATGATTGGGATGTCTACAGTAATCCGGCCAAGATTGAAAATGTCCACAAAGCAAAAGATGACAAGGAGTGAAATATAATTGATTCCAATATTAAATAATCAAACTCAGAAATGGATAGAGAACAAAAGAGATGCAAAGAGCAAGTGAGCAGTAGATGTCAATTCTGAGTTATAGTGGTAGGGGGAGAGAAGGGGGATTCATTTAGAAAATACATCTATAAATAATTTGTATGTCCATAGTGCAAGGACATCCACGCCTTCCCCTGCACATCATGGTGTCTGTTAATTATTAATTAATAAAGCACCAAACCCAGAACTGCCTTCACCTCAACTTCACCAAAACCATTGCAATCTGGTTTTCTCACGGTAGCCCAACCCCTTTGCTAGCTCCATCTCTCTGACTCTCCCATACCCTTGGTTTCCACTTTCCTCTATCTAGGTGTGCTCTTTGCTGCCGCCGCTGTGACCAACACCCCCCACGGTGATCCTGCCCAATCGGGGCAGTGGGAGAACAGCAACAAAGCAGCCCGCCTCCATAAAAGCAGCGTCCCTCGCCTCCGGAGGGAGCCGCTGCTGCCGCCGCTGGGACCAACACCCCCCACGGTGTTCCTGCCCAATCGGGGCAGTGGGAGAACAGCAACAAAGCAGCCCGCCTCCATAAAAGCGGCATCCCTCGCCTCCGGAGGGAGCCGCTGCTGCCGCCGCTGGGACCAACACCCCCCACGGTGCTCCTGCCCAATCGGGGCAGTGGGAGAACAGCAACAAAGCAGCCAGCCTCCATAAAAGCGGCATCCCTCGCGGGCGGGGCCTCGCCAGAGGGCCCTTTGGCATGGCCCTTAGGCGCGGCACAGAGGCGCACAAAAAAGAAACAGCAACCAACATATCCTCCTCCTCAAAAAAGCCACATTACATCCAACAGAGGCACCTCCACCACCGATCCGAAGAACAACGACAGCAACAACTTCGCAAAGAAAAGACCTCACCACTCCGGAAGCCCAGGTACTCCCACACAGCATGCCACCCTTCCTAACCCCCATCTATCTCCTAACCCCCCTCCTAACCCTCTACCCCCACTCAGCCAAACCCTGCAACTCTCTCTGCCCAGACACCACGACAGCTCAACCCACATGCATCCACAACCATACACACAACCATGCACACACTTACTCACTCTCACATTGCACACCAACCTACACCACCAACCCCACAAACCACCACCACCTCTCCATCTCACTCATAAACGCTCGCTCAGTCAGGAACAAATACCACATGCTCCGGGACCTGATCACAACTGAGAAGATTGACATCCTCTGTGTGACAGAAACCTGGCTAACAGACCACGACACAGTGGTAATGAACCAGCTAACACCAAAGGGATACAGCCTCCAACACTGCTCCCGGACACATGCCAAAGGCAGAGGTGTAGCCATCATTGCCAAAGACAACCTCCACCTCCGGATCCAGGCCGCAGAAACCTCCAACGAAGCAGACATCCTCACCCTCACCAACAAATACCTCTCGATATGCCTGATCTACTGTGCACCCACCACAACCTCTGACCTACCACAGATTCTACACCTCATCTCCGAAAGCACCAGCCCTTCAAAGGAACAGATTATCCTAGGAGACTTCAACCTCCCATCACTCCAGGAGAAGCAAGCAGAAACCTTCCTCAACGCCATGACAGCAATGGACCTGACACAAATCATACAAGAACCAACACATGAAAAAGGAAACATATTTGACCTCATATTTCTAAACTCCCAAACCGTCTCCTCACACAGAAAACCAACAATCTCGCCAGTACCATGGTCAGACCACTACATTATCAACATATCCCACACCTATCAACTCAAAAATAACAGAAAACAAACACCATGCAAGGAGATTCAAAGCATTTAACAAGGAAGACTTCCTAACAAAAACCCTGCCTAACCTACACAGACTCCTACAACCTTGATGTCCTGATCCACAACTAGAATACCACAATCTCCTCAGCAGCCAGCACAAACAGAAACAGCACCAATACCAGACCCATCTCCTCAAAAGCCCGATGGTTCACCCCCAGCCTCCGCAAACTGAAAACCAGACTTAGAAGAACCGAAAGGAAATGGAGAAAAACCAAAAGCGACAGAGACAAAGCAAAATACCTCCACGAACTCAATGCATACCACTCAGAAACTGACAATGCCAAAAGAACCTACCACACCAAAATCATCGCAACAGCCATAAACAAACCTCGAGAGCTCTTCCAAATTGTCAAAAATCTAACAAAAGCACCCAGTAACTGACCATCTGCCAGACATCCCCCCTGATCTTCTAGCCAGACAATACAAACAGCTTCAGCAACCACAAAACCCACATCACTAAAACAACCACCAAGACAACTTCATACACCACCCTGAACAGAGACTGGAATACATTCGACACAACCTCAAAAGAAGAAATATCTTCCACCATCTCCTGCTTGAACACCACCACCTCCCCGCTGGATCCTTGCCCTGCCGACTGGATAAAGAAAACCAAAGACGACCTCAGTGCACCACTAACCCACATCGTAAATGAATCCTTTAAACAAGGACACATGCCAGACGCCCTCAAGACCACAATCATCCGACCAACCCTAAAAAAGCACAACCTAGATCCCCTAGACCCCACCTCCTACAGGCCAGTAGCAAGCCTCCCACTCACCGCAAAGATAATTGAGAAGATAGTCCAACGTCAGCTTCAAGAACACCTAGACATTAACATACTGGACCCGCAGCAACACGGATTCTGACCATTACATGGGGTCGAAACCCTAATGACCATGCTGATGAACACCCTTATCATAGGAACCCAAGAGAAACACTCCGGATACATCCTAATTTTTCTGGATATATCAGCGGCATTAGACACCATCTCCCATAACACCCTCATCTACAGACTCCAAACAATTGGGATCAAAGGTACTGTACTCCAATGGTTCAGGTCCTATCTAACCAACCGACAGCAACTGATCCGCACCAAAACCTCCACCTCATCCCCCTTCCAGCAACATCAAGGTGTACCTCAAGGATCCACACTATCAGCCATGCTTTTCAACATCTACCTCCGTCCACTCTGCTCAGTCATACGCACTCACAATGTCAATTTCCACATATACGCCGACGACATAATGCTCTACGCCCCAATTACAACCACGGACCCAACAAACGACCAGCTATCAACCTGCTTCACCGACGTATCCAACTGGCTACAAGAGAACAACTTATCCATTAACATAAAGAAGACCGAAGCCCTTATAGTGACAAAAGACCCAGACTTCAAACCACCCACTCACCTCACCATGGGAACCACGCAAATTCAAGTACAACCACACAAGATATCTCGGCATTATCATTGACCAAGCCCTAACTCTTAAGCAACAAATCAACAAGGCAAAAACGGTACAACACCTCAGACCCCTCCTCGAACCGCAAGACTTCAGGACAGTAATGCAAGCTCTAACACTCCCTCATCTGGACTACTGCAACATAATCTACCATGGCCTACCTGCCACACAGACCAATCCCCTCCGAACTGCCCTAAACACCACGGCGAGAATAATTCACAATGCAAGGAAACGAGACCACATCACCCCAATTCTGAGGGACCTTCATATTCTCCCCATCGAAGCAAGAATCAAGTACAAATCTCTTCTACTCACCCACAAAACCATCCACCAAACACAAGGCACCCCACTCCATGCCCTACTGCCTTGCCCAACCCACAGCAGAACAACCAGACAATCCTCCAACAGCTCCGTTGCCATCCCCCACAAAAGAACCAAAGCAACTCAACGGACCTGCAACAGAGCCTTTGAACTCTACGCCCCATCCCTCTGGAACTCTCTACCAAACCACATCAGGAACAACGGTGATCTCCCATCATTCAAAAAGCAGCTAAAAACCATCCTATTCCAAGAACATCTCTGAATAGGAACCTCCCCCCCCCCCCTATTTCTCTCCAAGATCTCCAAACCAGTAACTATGCTATCTTGTCAGTCTCTATGTTCATCCCAAAAATCAATGTTGAACCCCCGGGGATGGCCCCCCCCACATATGAGGTCCACCAAGAAACAGCAAACTACCACTTGGGTAACAGGAACCAGTCAGGAACCGTGGCAGGGGGGTCAAATTAACCTTTATTAATCCACGGATAAGGTGCGCCAACCCAACACAGGCCGTGTTTCGTACACCACTTCCTCAGGGGTTATAGGCTCACACTGCACCAAGCCAAATTCAGAAAAGACCTTTCGCTGAACAGAGGCACAATTCTCACCTGCCTCAGGTGCGCGATGCAAGTCTGATTGTATGTGAAAAAAACGCATGTGATAAATTGTCCAAACTTGGAAACCACTTGATACTGTCGCAGGACCAGGCACCTCCGGGGATGGCCCCCCCCACATGTGATTCACACCCCCCCCCCCCCCGGTTATATGTCCCACCGCTTTGACCCGGTGAAAAAGCGGGATATAAATACAGTTAAATAAATAAATAAATTCCGACCTCTCTTTTCAAGCTCACATTTCCCATATCACTAAGACCTCCTTTTTTTTTCTCCGCCAAATCCGTGCAATCCACTCTTTTGTCACTCCTCCTGCCCTTACCACACTGCTTCTGTCCTTAGTCATGGTCACACGTCAATTTCTCTAACACTGTCTTCACCGGTCTCCCCAAATCCCAACTCAACAGATTACAAAGAATCCAAAATACTGCTGCCCACATTATCACCCACTCTTCCCAACAAGATCATGTGTCACCTCTATTTCTTCAGCTTCATTGGCTCCCTGTACCCTTCCGCTCCTTGTTTAAGCTACTCACTCTTGTCCACTGGGCTCTCCACACCAGCACCCCCCTATACTTGGCAGATCTTATCACCTTCCACACTCCCAGACACACTCCTCGATCATTCCATTTCAACCGCCTCAATCTCCCTTCCCCCTCCCTTGCCCACCTTCAGTCCACCAGCTCCTCAGCCTTCTTCTTCGCAGGCCCCGCCCTCTGGAACTTACTTCCCACCTCCCTCCGACTCAAGGCCCATCACCTTACCTTTAAGTGCGACTTAAAGACCCACTTCTTCTCCCTGGCCTTTGACCTTCCCTCCCCCTTCTGTGTGACCCCTAACCCCTAAGTTCTGTATTGTCCCCTTCTTTTCTCCTGCTTTCCTATCATTAATTGTAACTTCCTTTTCCTCCTTTCTGGGCCCGCGCCTTCTTTAAATTGTTTTTGTATACTGTGAACCGCTCTGTCTCTCCTGAAGGGCGGTATATCAAATGAAATAAACAAACAGACAAAAATAAACAAACCGTTTATACCATAAAAAAGGGGGGAGTGGAGCCAAGGTGGGCAAAGCCAGTGTGTGGAAAAGTAAGAGAATGTAGCTGGAACAAATAGCATTGCTATTGTAAAAGCAGAGCATGAGTTGTCTGAAATCAGTCCAGGAAGCAAGTGCAGAAAGAGGGAAGGCAGCATTTGAGGAGAGAGAAGGAAAAAGTGGCATGTGTCTACATATCAGCATAACAATGGTAGCAATACTTAACAGAAAATAAAAGAGCCGAGACCATAGGCCTTTGCAGAGCACTCAAGCCATATCCAACTTACGAAGCGCCCGATCCACCTTTTCCCCTTCCCGGCCCTGAAAGGTAGGAAGCGAAACGGACTGGTTCAAGTGAAAACCGGAATTCACCTTCGGGAGAAAAGATGGCACCGGCCTCAAAGTCACTTTCTCTGCCGAAAACTGAATGTACGGCGCCCTGCACGAGAGCGCCTGCAGGTCAACGACCCTTCTCGCTGAACACAACGCTACCAGGAAGGCAGTCTTCCAAGAAAACTCTCAAGTTGCCAGCTGCCCCTAGCTCAAAGGGAGGCCGTGTCAAGGCCTCCAGTACTAAGTTCAAATCCCAAGCGGGCATCACCTGCCTCACCGGCAGCCTGATATTCTTAGCTGCCCTAAGGAAGCGTTGAACATCTGGCAGCGAGGACAACACACCCCCTTGAACTCTACCCCGAAAGCAAGCCAGGGCCGCTAGCTGAACCTTTAGAGTGCTGAGGGCTAGCCCTTTTTCTAGCCCCCCTGAAGAAACAACAATATAACTGGCAAAGCTGCAGAAAACAGCTTTACTCCACACTCCTTACACCAAGCTTCAAAAATGCGCCAAATGCGCACATACTCTAGAGAGGTCGACCTCCTTCTAGCCTTTAACATAGTACCTATCACTGATGCCGAATATCCTCTGCGCCACAAACATTCCCTCTCAAGAGCCACGCCGTAAGCAAGAACCGATCTACCTGGGGCATTAGAACGGGCCCCTGACTCAGATTTATCTGGCTGGGCAGCTGCCAAGGCCAATCCACTAGGAGCCGCACCACATCCGCATACCAAGGCCTTCTGGGCCAATCCGGGGCAATGAGAATCACCTTGCCGCTGTGCCCCGCTATCCTCTGAATGACCCTGCCAAGCATTGACCACGGAGGAAACACAAAGCAGCTTGTTCCGTGGCCAAGGTTGAACTAGACCGTCGAGTCCTTCCGACATGTGTTCCCTGCACCTGCTGTAAAACCGAGCTGCCTTGGTATTGCTGAGTGTAGCCATCAGATCCATAACTGGCTGTCCCCAGCGCACTACAATGTCGTGAAAGATGGCCACATTCAGCTCCCACTCTCCCACCATAACCAGAACATTTTGACTTAGGTAATCAGCCTGCACTTTGCTCTTCCCAGGTATATGTGCCGCCGACAGAGCCACGAGATGGACTTCGGCCCACCTGAACAACTCCTGACTCTCCTCTAATAGGGCCGCACTGCCCGTGCCACCTTGCCTGTTGATATACGACACCCTTACCACATTGTCAGAGAAAACGCAAACTGCTTTCCCCTGCACTAAAGTGCTGAAATCTAAGAGCGCTAAACGCACTGCTCTGAGCTCCAAGCGATTGATTGACCAACTGCTCGCCTCTGTGGACCAGCAGCCTTGCGTCACCTGAGTCAGACAATGAGCCCCCCAGCCTGAGAGGCTGGCATCCGTGGTGACCAACACCCATTCTGGGTCCTGTAAGGGAACTCCTGCACGAAGATGCTCGGGGTCCAAACATAGCAGTTGCTCACCTCCTCTTGGAGCACCAGTCGCCGAGATAGAGGATGTTCCTGTGTTAACCATCTGGATAACAGAGCTCGCTGAAGAGGACGCATATGTGCCTTCACCCACGAAACCAAGTCCAAGGCCGCCGCCATGGACCCTAGGAGCTGCAAATACCTCCATGTCGTTGGCGCTTTCAGTCGCAAGAACGCCTGAACCTGCCACAAAATCTTGTGTGTCCTGTCCTCGGGTAGATATACTGACCCTACGCCTGTGTCGAAGGCCCCAAGGTACGTAAGGCGCTGCACAGGCTGCAACTGACACTTTGCCCGATTGATTATCCAACAGAGTTCCTCCAAGAACTGAATCGCTCGCCGGGTTGCTGAATCCGATTCCACTGGCGACGCAGCGCAGATCAACCAATCGTCCAGGTATGGATGCACCTGAATGTCTTCCTTTTGCAATGCCACTACCACCACCACCATAACCTTTGTGAATGTACGTGGCGCAGTGGCCAGCCCAAATGGCAATGCCCTGAACTGAAAATGACCCATGGGGATGGCAAATCGAAGAAACCTTTGGTGCTCCGCCCTGATCGAAATATGCAGATACGCCTCCGTGAGATCTATGGATGAGAGCACCTCTCCCGGCTTCACCGCCCAAACAGATCTCAGTGTTTCCAACCGAAAATGCGGCACTCGCAAACAGCGATTTACCTGCTTGAGATCCAGAATTGGCCGAAAAGACCCCTCCTTTTTGGGGACCACGAAGTAAATCAAGTATCAACCTAACCCGCATTGGTCTCGAGGCACCAGAATTACCGCGAGAGCCAACAAGCGTGTTATTGCCTGCTTTCCTCTTTGCCTGAGACCCACAAGGAGACACCACAAATGCTTCCGCCAGCAGCTGAGCGAACTCCAGCGCATACCCCTCGCGGACGATCTCCAACACCCACCGATCCGTAGTGATGGTGGCCCAGACGGGGAGAAACTCCTGGAAACGTCCTCCGACTGGAATCTCCGCCTGGGCCTGCCGCTCTTCATTGCCTTTTTGGAATTGGCCTGCTGAGAGTTGAAGTACCCTCTGCCGAAGCTTCTAGCCCCTCAAAAGGACTGGCCTCTGGCCACAAACCGGCCTCTCTGGTAGGGTGCAAACTGAGGCCCGCAGAACCTGCAAATGTCTCTACCCTGACCTCTTTGCAGAGTTCCAGGCCTGGTTGTTTTTGGCCGATCCTCTGGGAGGCGGCCACCCTTGGAATCTCCCAAATCCTTTACTATCTTTTCCAAGGCCTCCCCAAACAGCAGCTTACCCTTATAGGGTAGCTTACTGAGACGAATCTTAGAGGAGGCGTCAGCCACCCAATTTCTCAGCCAAAGAAATCTCCTAGTGGCCACCAGTGACGCCATGGACTTGGCGGAAATCCTGACCAAATCATAAAAAGCGTCCGCTAAATAAGCTGCCGCCGATTCCAGCTTTGCTCCTTCTGAAGAGGCCTCTTCCTCCTTGTCCGTACTCGCCTCACCTTGAAGCCACCGGATAGAGGCCCGTGCCACGTACGTCCCACAAATGGAGGCCTGCAGCGACAGAGCCGAGGAATCAAACGCCTGCTTTAGAAGCTCCTCCAACTTCTGATCCTGAAGGTCTTTAATGGCAGTACCCCCTTCCACCGGAATCGTAGTCTTTTTCATCACTGCCGCAGCTAAGGCATCAACTTTCGGCATCCGCAACAATTCCTTCTCCTCCTGCGGAACAGGGTAAAGCCGCCCAATGGCTCGGTTACCCCGCAGGGTCGCTTCAGGACATTCCCTTTCAGACTCTATCATTTGTTTAATCACTCTATGAACAGGGAAGCAGCGCTGCTCTGTTTTAAACCCCTGTAATAAGGGATCCTCCAAGGGTTCCTGTGGGACCGTAGGAAGGGCAATATTTAAGGCCGCCAGGGACTGAACAATAACAGCCCCTAGCTCATCCTTACAAAAAATCCGGAACAGATTTGGATCCTCGCCTGGGCCTCTCTCTCCTTCCTCAATCTCCCCAGCCCAGGAGTCCAAACCTGCCTCAGACCGGATCTCCCCATCTTCCAAAATCTGAGGGGCAGAGACTTGCGGCCCGAAGCCATCAGAGCCTGTCTCTGGAGTCTTAGCTGCCTGAGAAGTACCCTCTCCAGGGTCCATCAAATTGCCCTCCCCCAACTGTGCTCCGTGCAATCTGGGGACAGCCGCAGCATTGACAGCCTGATCCCTTCTCAAACAAAAAGCTTGGTGCATTGCTAAAATAAACTCCAGCGAAAAAAAGTACTCTAAACCCTCCTGAACTCCAGGCAACGGACCCTGAACCTGGCAGTCCTCCGGAGTTGCTTTCTTAGACTTAGTCTTTCTCTTCTTCGCTGAGTTCAGAAGAAACGGCTGCCTCAGGTAAAATGGCTGCTGTTCCCGCCTTCTCCAACATGCTGTGTGGCCTGCTGACCGGCTCCCCCGACACCAGATTCGGATCCATCGAACCGCCGAAAAGCCTTTCAACAGAACTGCTCTGTCTGACACACGCCCTGCAGAGCCCAAACCCCGACAATCCGCAGCGATTACCACACTGAAGACACGCCACAGAAGCCGGTAGCATGCGGTCAAAGCTAACACCAACCAACTGGTTCTCCAATGGCCCGGAAACCGATCTACTAACTCCAACAAACACTGAGGTGCTTTAACCAATCTTCAAAATTTAAACCTCAAGCTCTTACCTCAGCAAATCGTGTACTGCTGCCAGCTCCCCTTTACATCGCTGCCAGCAGGAAATTGAGCACCGGCGTCAGAGGCAGAGGAGTAGATTCTGGGGCCCCTAGCTCCTCTCTCAAACCCCGATCCACGGATCCTCCAAGTAGAGCAGGCTCTGCTCCCACTGCGCCGTAATTAGAACTTTTGGCAGCTGAGGACCGTCGCACCGTATCTTCCCCCCCCCCCCCCAATTGTCGATCAAATTTGCTTTTGCTATCTCTGCCCTGCTAGAGCAAGCAAAACTAAAATTGGTGCTATCTCCGGATTTGCTCTATTGGGTATTCCTCTTGCTTTCTCCTGGGAGCTTGTCAGCCCACGTCCTGTTCAGCTGCTGAGGACTGAAAGACTGAGTCTTGTTCGACAGGGGGAGCTGGTTAGGCTGTCAGCAAGACTTTCAGAATTCAGTCCTCAGCTGCTGGAGGAGGTTCCTGGACTGGCCCGGAGAGACGAAGAGGAAAGCACAGTTACTGCTCTCCTAAGCCTACAGGAAATAATCATGTCAGTAAAATTCTTCACCCTTTCGGACTCAACTATAACAAGACAGATAGGGTGGGTCCTGGATTGAACTGGAAGGACTCAAGGAAAGAAAGAAAATTAGCAAATAAGGAAGGTGAAATTAGATCTTATCATCCCTCCAGTCCAGTCCAGACACATAAGACGTACCAAAGCAGTACTTAATAGGAGGGACAAGAGAGCCCGGCCCTCAAGATATGCACCCCAAATCTTGCACCACTCTGTGCCTGTACATCCAGACGGTAAATGTTGGGTGAAGGTATGCAAAAACACCACATTGCAGTCTTACAAATCTCAAGTGGTAACCTAAGCCAATCTCAGCCCACAAAGAGACCAGAGTCTGAATAGAATGGGTCATAAGCCAGTCTGGAACCAATTGCTTCTTTTGGAGATAGGCCTAAGCAATAACCTCCCTTCAGCCTGCTAGCTATGGATGCATTAGAAGACACTTCTCCCTTATGCACCCCACCCCCCAAACAATACAAAGATGATCTGATCATCAGAACACTTTGGTCCTCTTTATATGTTTGTTTTTATATACCATCTTGTCTTTGAAATCAGAGCGGCATTTGAACTTTTGAACTACTGCACAATGCAGTTTACATAGAACAGGGAACAGTTACATATAACAAGTGTAGTTAACAGTAAATAATGAAACTATTTACATGATTAAGTATTCTCATTATTTTACAAGAGGGAAAGTGGTCACAGTGCGACAGTTGTGAGAGTCATTGTAATATGGACTGGAGGTACAAATGATAGTTATCGCTGTATATATGGATGTTAACACATGCCAAACATCCAGTTTGTGCAAAGCCCAGATATTTAGATCATTTCCCTCTTTTGCAAACACAAGTTACAGGCTGATTGAGATGAAAAGTCAATACTACATTAGGCAAAAAAGGTGACATGGATCAAATGACCACCTTTTCCTTAGACATCACCAGGAAAGGCTCTCTGCATGATAAATTCTGAAGCTCCAAAATCCACCATTCCAAACAAATCCCCACCAAAAACACAGTTTTCAGTATGAGATCCTTCAGGGAAGACCAACAGGTTAAAAAGGATACTCAACAAGCACCGACAAAACCAAGCTAAGATCCCATGGAGGAATCAAATGTACACATAGGCAGACAGACATGCTTAGCTCCCCTTAAGAACTGCACCACGTCTGGATGAGAAGGACACTCTTTGAATCATGCCTCTAAAAACATGCCAAAGACACTACCCGTTCCCGCATAGAATTTAGAGAAAGCCCCTTCTCTAGGTCTGCCTGCAAGAATGCCAAGTTCTCCAGCAAAGTCGCACTGAGGGGTCGAAGCCCCTTATCCATGGATCAACTGTCAAAAAGGAGCCACACACATTCATACACAAGAGATGTGGACAGTTTGCGTGCATGCAACATTGGAGCAGTGACTTGAGAAGAGTAACCCTTCTTCCTCAACATTGCCCTTTTAAAGAGTCAAGTCATAAGCAAGAATCGACCCACGTCAGACATTAGAACTTGTCCTTGAGATAGGAGATCTTCCACTACTGGCAAAGGCCATGGGCTCCTCCACCACTAGATGAACCAAATCTGTATACCATAGCCTCTGAGGCCAATCCACTGCCACGACAATCACCAGACCAGATGGGCCTCCACTCTCTTGACCGCTCACCCTATGAGGTGCCACAGAGCAAACACAAACATGTACAACAGACTATCCCCAAGGCCACCTTTGAATCGAGACCTTTGGACATTCTCTCTCACCTGTGGCTGAAGAACTGGTCCACCTTGGCACTGACCGCAGATGCCATGAGATGATGTATTATTCCTTACCTAAAAACCTAAATATGTTTATCCACAACTCTTATTTAAACCCAAATGACAAACCTAATACTCAAATACTAGAACAATTTTTTGTCGGAGCATATGCCATGAAGGAAACTCCTTCTCGCAGCATAATACTCCTTTTATTTTATACCAAAAAATTGGCGTATTCCACCAGCTCTCCCGTGCTAGCACCTGAAACTCTTCAAACGTTTCTTGCATCACTGCACTCACACCACAGGTGTAGCCAAGGGCTTCTCCGGATTTTCGCTCGCCGTTCACCCTCTCCAACTTCCGCTCTTCCAACAGCTGAACCGGTTCCTCACAACGCCATACTAATTCATCCTTGTTTTTGTGTTCCGTGTTGACACAACATTGTGTTTCTGGTCATAGATGCTCCTGACCCTTCTTCAAAACCCACAAGCGTTTGAGTAAGCGACCTCCCCACTGCCAATTAAAGCCACCACAGGGTCACCTGACCCCCTTTTCTTCTCCAGGGCATTGGCTGTTTCTACCATCCAATCACACAACACTCACAATAAATTCCACCAATCCAATGACAGATTCAAACCCTCTGGCACTATTAATTGTAGTAGATATATCCATAATTGCTCCCGATATTGTAGATGATGTACTCGATCACCTCCCCGTGGATTGTCTGCTATCCAATCTACTACCCTCCAGCATAAATCTTGAAATGCATGTTGTTCCACACAATGCAGAGCTACTGGTGCGGTTAAAACTTCAGTGGTAATCCTCGAGTGATGTTCCTGCAAACGCTTCCGAATGGGTCTCGTCGTTCGGCCTACATAAACTTTGTTGCAGGGGCACACTGTGCGCGGATGTTCCCAGTGATCCCCTTCCAAAGTAGTTCTGCAAAAATCACATGTTGAACATGCCCCTTCACAGTATGTACCGGAGACATCCGGGATGTATTTACCACCCACTCTGAAATATTACGGCCTGTTTGGAATGCAAACATTAATGGTTTCTCAGAACAAGAATGCAATGCTAACATTGGCCAATGGCATTTCAGAATTGTCATAACCGAAGTATTATTAGACATAAATGGTAAAATGCCTGGACCATAATCAGATATGTTGAAACCAGACTGACGAATAGATGAAGCGTTGTTCAAACTGTGCCATGTACAGAGTTGCTATTGATGGGGCCACATTAGCTCCCATTGCTACCCCATGAATTTGTTCATAAAACTGATTTTCAAACTGAAATTTTTTTTTTTGTCAGAACTATTTCTAACAGTTGGAGTAGAAACTTGTGATAAGGAAGCTTATCATAGCTCAGGAAGGAGCTATAGAAAAGGTGAAGTGACTCTGAACAAGCAACCTGTCAGTTCTGGTAGAAATAAGAAAACAGAATTTTCCCATAAAAGACTACCAGTCCCAGAATGCACCAGGTTTCCATTAGAGGGGCTGAAGTGGGGAAACGTGTGTTCAATCAGGAGGGCTATGAGGTAATCCCTAAGCACTCATCTCAAAGGGCAGGGCCTGATTCAGCACAGCTGCGCTGTGTTAGGGAGGAGCACTCATCTAAGCTGAATAAAGGTAGAGGTTATTCTACAGAGAATTATCCTGAGAATCAGCTTGAGCTTGAGCTTGATCAGTTTCATCTGAAGGATCATCAGAAGCAGAAGCCAAACCGGACGGACAGAGAGGGCAGAAAACCCTTTGGAAGAAGGAAGAGAAAAGCCTTTGAGAGGTCTAGAAGAGTCCAGAGCAGTACGTATACTGGGAGACATTCCAAGGGCCAGCATACACCATTGGACTGGGGAAAGCCAGAGGAATGGTGCTGCAGAGCTAGGAACCTCCAGACGGTACCTGTGAGAGAGACGGCTGCACGTGGAAGGGACCCTAAGACCCGTACCAGAAGGTATGTGAAGAGAGATCCAGTGTCCAGGGATCTGGATTGGAAGGCTGGACATAAGAACTGGACTACATACTGGCCAGGCTATATAGAGAGGAACTCTAACAGCAATGGAAGCTCAGGTATGAACACTGATCTATGCCCTAGCTATAACCTTGAAAGACAGCAGGGAAACAAGTATTCTCCTGAAAGTGCTCCATTGAGAGATTCATCTGTGCCAATCCATGATATTGAACCCATGCTTGTTGAAGAAGGGGGAATGATTGCAGATGAAGAATGTGTTTACATGGACTGCTCTCTGTCTAAACTCCTTTGGTGATTTTCTGTTATAAAGTACAGCAACCATCACAAAGAAATACAAACTTGTTCTTTAATCTACTCAGAAAAGCTCCTGTGTAGGATTTCTGGCCACGCTGTAGAAAGCAAGCCAGCTAAGGGGTTTCAGCTGGATAACTGCTAGCAATTGAGCCTTACCTAATTGCTTGTGAGCTAGGAGAGAATCACTTCTGAATCTATGTGGGAAGTTATCAGAAGTTAACCTGAAAAGAACAGTTTTTTTCTTGCTTTGTGGCTTATGGTTTGTTGTTTGATATATGCTAAGAAAACATTAGCTAATGCCTGACAAGTTTGAATGTTTTCCTGATTTTGATTTTTTGTTTTTCCAAGTTAAACACTGGAAGCAAGTAACCTGATTTATGTGCTACCAAGCATATCTGTGTTGGGAGAAATAACCCCATAAATAAATACCTTATTGGCTTTAACACTTGAGCACAACTAAATTATTGTCAGCAGCTGTGTCTGGTGTGAATGAACTGCATTGCCCACAATCCCTTGCAAATCATATAGATATATGCACTTGCCAAGACTGTGAAGATTCTCACCCAGGCAGCCGTCTGACAAACTCTTTAGGTAAACGTGCTGGTTACATTAGATGTAGAATCACTCTACACAAATATACCACAAAAGGAAGCCTTAGATATTATAGGGCAATGTCTCCTTAGGAGGACCATATATAAGCGCATTTCCACTGCATTTCTTTTATCTTTGGCACAAATAGCGTTATTTGAAAACTTTTTTTGTTTTAGGAATTTATTTTACAAACAAAGGGGTAGCTATGGGGTCTGCTATGGCACCAGACATAGCGAACCTATACATGTTTAATTTCGAAGAAAGCTTTTTGACGAAGCACCCCTTTAGTGATAATATTGTCCTTTGGATCCGGTATATAGATGACGTTTTAATTCTTTGGAAAGGCACAATTGAGGCGCTATCTGATTTTAATGATTGGATAAATCAATTAGACCCAAATTTATGGTTTCAGATGACATATGACCCGTACCAAATACCTTATCTGGACCTTTTGATTAAGAATAGTTTTTCTACTACACTTTACAGAAAGCCGACCGATAGGAACCAACTCCTGCATTACAATAGTTTCTACAATCCATCTTTGAAGAATAATCTTCCAGTGGGCCAGTTTTTGAGAGTTAGAAGAGTTTGCACAAATACATATGATTTTGAAAGAGAATCTCTGGACATGAAGAAACTGTTTTTAGCTAGGAAATATCCAGCACGATGTATAGAACAGGCCTATAGAAGAGCAAAAAGACTCGTCACGAGATTCACTTTTGAAACCAAAAACAAAAAAAGACGATATTGGTTTTGTATGTCCCCTCTTGTACTCACAACACTCCAGTAGTATCATTAAGATACTCAAGAAAGAACGGCACCTCATTCAAACCCTGCCAGCTTTTCAAGATGTTAGATTAAAAATAGCGCACAAGCGTAATATCAATTTGCGCAACATATTGGTGCCGTCCGCTCTCACAGAAAGGGATTATCTATCCAAGCACAAGGGACAATTCCAGTGTGGTAAGTGTTCAGTATGCTTGAATGTACTTCCCATCAGAGATGCATTCAATCATCCAACGACAAATCAGAAGTTTTATATCAATGATTTTTCTAATTGTGATACACAAAATGTTATTTATGTCATACAGTGCCCGTGTAGGAAACTATATGTTGGGAAGACTATTCATAATATTAGAACTAGAATCACAGAGCATAAGAGTTGCTTTAGAAGGGGTTTAGTAGATAAACCCCTTGTTCATTGGCAAAAAAATCAGCATAAGATCATGGATTTGAAGTTTATCATTAAAAAAGTGAAAACCAATTGCAGAGGTAGGGATATATTAATAAAATTATTATGAGGCTTGAGCAAAAATACATATTTTTATTAGATTCCCTTTCCCCTAATGGTCTCAATTTAGATAAGGATTTTTCTGTTTTCCTTTAGTTAATTTGTTTGTAACATAACAACTATAGAATATCCACACGTCTTTTAGTAGTTTTTAATTCCTTTTTAATTTATTCCTTCTCTTTAAATTTATTATCTCTCTATTTATTTATTTATATATATAATTTTTATTGGGTAGGCACCCATTCATATTTGCAGTTTATGATGGTGTAGCGAGTGATAGTTCCATTTTTTGTAACGTTTCTTGTTATATATTCATTAGTCATCTGCCATCTTTAGATAGCGATTGTAACCACACATGAGTTTAGTGCATGATATTCCTAGGTATTGTAGTATGGCCTGCGCTGTCCGCGTTCCTTGATTTATGTAGTTCATTCATATGGTTTTACTTTTAGGTTGTATATACTTATTAGGTACCCGCCCCCTTAGATGGTGGTTATAATTAGTTTATGTTTTTAGGTGTAATTTTTAGTCTTCATCCCCTTGTATGGACGGCGGTCTTTGCCCCCATTCTCGGCTACTGTTTTACTTATTTCAAAAATGGTGTGATCATTTTTTGGCATTTAAATATTTTATATTATAAAATTTATAATTACATGCGATTTTTAACTGATGCCATTGCTCACATTTGCTTTGCAATTATGATTCTTCCTGTAGATTATGAGAATGTGTTATTTAATGGTTCATAGACTGATCTCTGAAGCAGGTTTCTGTCTCCTTTTTGTCCCCTCAAACCCTCCAGGTTTTGGCCCCGCCCCTTGGTCCGTCCCTCTTGCCTTCCCACTCCTTTCTCCTTGTTTTTAACTGCGCATGAGTCGGCAGTTTCCCTGATGTGCTTTCAGATGTTGTGAGTTGTACAAAAGTGCTGTCTCATCAAGTGAGGAATGATTTCTAGTATCTTTTTTTGTTTGATTCACTTTGTATTTTTAGACTTTGTAATTTGGTATGAGCACGTCTAATCATTATATGGTGTAATAGGTTATACTACACAATGCACGCAGCGGCGATATACTTCCTCATGCCGAATATGCCTGTCTGTATTTAGTTCACTTTGAGAAGTTGAGATGTCCGTACATTTGATGATGTCTTATAAAAATCAATTTGTAGATGGGTTAGATTTTAAATAGATTGTTAGTTATTTGTATGAGCCTACAGTGTCAGTGTGATATTCAAGGAATCGAATAGTGTCTTACATCTAATCTTCTTCCAATCTGGCATTACTTTTCTTTAAAGATAGTATCTAATGGAAATGAGAGGTAATTCATTTGTATCTAGTCTTCTTTCTTTTTTATTGTATGAGATTGCGCATTGGTTTCCTATGTATAGATTTTTACTACTAAGAGATAACATAGTTGTTTATAGGTTGAACTGGTCTCTTACAAGTTTTATGCACATGTCTTCTTGAGAGAGGAGACATCCTAGATAGTAGCGCGTCTGCCTTATTTTTCCTTTTAGATTACACATGTAGAGTTCGCTCCTGCTACGTTCTCTTTTGCTCCTGTTATCACATATTAATTTATATGTGTCTATATGTTTTTAAAATATGATGTATTTAATTTGTGTATATGTTCATTTATCTCTTTATTGGTCATATTCATAGTTTGACAAGATTTTTATTTCGTACTGGTCACAAGCTGATGTGTCGATACTCAACACTGAGGTATTTACCATTGCAATACATATATTTGTCACATTCTTTTTATTTGATTTTTATATTTGTGATTAGATAATTTATAACTGTTATAACTTTATATATTATTGTTTGATGATCGATATGTTTTTTTAAAATTTATTTATATATACAATCATTAGTTATATTTATATGTATTTATTATATTTTTTTATTTATTTATAGTTTGGGCATCTGTTCTTATCGCGGTTTCATTTTAACAATGTCTTAACATATGTATGTTTTTATGTTTATAGTGTTTTTACCAGTTCCACCCGACGAAGGTTAACGAAACACGGCCTGTGTTGGGTGGTAATGGGCCAATAAATGAAAATAAATTTTGTCTTTCCACAATAATCACGTATTGGACTGGTTTTTGTTAGAGTGGGTGGTAAATACATCCCGGACATCTTTGGTACCTACTGTGAAGGGGCATTTTGCATGTTCAACATGTGATTTTTGCAGAACTACTTTGGAAGGGGATCACTGGGAACATCCGCGCACAGGAAGGGTGTTCTATAGTAGACATTTCACTGACTGTCTCTCCTCCTTTGAAGTATACAATTTAGTGTGCCTCTGCAACAAAGTTTACGTAGACCGAACGATAAGACCCATTCGGATGCGTTTGCAGGAATATCGCTCGAGGATTACCACTAAGGTTTTAACCGCACCAGTAGCTCTACATTGTGTGGAACAACATGTATTTTAAGAATTACGCTGGAGGGTAGTAGATTGGATAGCAGACAATCCATGGGGAGATGATCAAGTACATCATCTACAATATCGGGAGCAATTATGGATATCTCTACTACAATCAATAGTGCCAGAGGGCTTGAATCTGTCATTGGATTGGTGGAGTTTATCATGAGTGTCGTGTGATTGGATGGTAGAAACAGCCAATGCCCTGGAGAAGAAAAAAGGGGGTCAGGTGACCCTGTGGTGGCTTTAATTGGAAGTGGGGAGGTCGCTTACTCAGAAAAGCTTGTGGGTTTTGAAGAAGGGTCAGGAGCATCTATGACCAGAAACACAATGTTGTGTCAACACGGAACACAAAAACAAGGATGAATTAGTATGGCGTCGTGAGGAGCCGGTTCAGCTGTTGGAAGAGCGGAAGTTGGAGAAGGTGAACGGCGAGCGAAAATCCGGAGAAGCCCTTGGCTACACCTGTGGTGTGAGTGCAGTGATGCAAGAAAAGTTTGAAGAGTTCCATTTTTATATTTTTTTTTTTATAGCGGTTTTTTTATATCATTTTTTTTATATCATTTTGTATCCTTGTTACATGTGCCTTCTTGTTCTCTATGTATTTTATATTCAGTACTGCTTTGCTTCTTTTATGCAATTATAATAGCTATTTATAATTTGTTTTAAGTTATTTGTCATTTGTAAGATGGTGCATCTTTGTATAATATATGAATATTTATTTATTTATTTATTTATTTGTTTATTGTCAGTTTTTAGTGTTTTACATGCCTGGTTCACGTTTTTACGCTCTACTTGACAGAATTAAGGTATTTATTAACCCCTTTGTTCTCCTCGTCTCTCTCTTTTGGTTTTTAATTTGTTTTTTAATTGGTCTTTGATTATTTGTGATTATTTGTTTTTAGCCCTTATTTATTTAGTGCTACTTACTGTCCATAAGGTTTTATTTTATTACATTTTTGTCTGATTATATTTATTTGATTGTCCTTTTTTAAGATGTGGTTAATACTGTTATTTTTTAACTTTTTTATATAATAATGAAATTTATGGTCTTATTGTATTTTATGTATGTATGTTTTTGATCCATGCTTATTATTGTTATTTTTCTTTGAGGTGTGCTCCTTTTAAGACCCCCTGAAGAAGGCTGGTGCCAAAACGCGTCGGGGTGCAATTAATAAAGGTTCTCCTTATTGTTGTCAGTCCAGACTCCGCTCCTTTTGTTCTTCTCTCTCGTGAGTGCAGTGATGCAAGAAAAGTTTGAAGAGTTCCAGGTGCTAGCACATGAGGGCTGGTAGAATACCCCCATTTTTTTGGTATTGCCCTGGGATGTGAGTACACTGGGTGGTTGCTTGCCGGTTGAATATATTCCGGTCTTCATAGCTGATGTGTTGTTCCCTTAGGTAAATTTTTATATCTTTTGAGGGTTTATAGGGGAGGTCCCCTTTTAAAATAGAATAAAAAGGAGTATTATGCTGCGAGAAGGAGTTTTCTTCATGGCATATGCGCCGACAAAAAAATGTTCTTCTAGTATTTGAGTATTAGGTTCGTTAGGGCAGTTAGGTTTACCATTTGGGTTTAAAAGAAATGTATTATGGCATCCCCCAACGCTGCACAATCTGATGTAATACTGCTTCTGTTAGCGGCCATTTCCCTGGGTACAAACACATTTCTGATGAAAATGTCGGCTTGGATATTTTCTTTCGCCACATGAGCTGCCGACAGAGCTAGATGTGCCTCTGACTATATCAGCAGAAGAGCTACCTCTGTCACAAACTTCCAACTTCTGGTGACCCCTGGTGATTGATGCAGGCCACTGCCATTACATTGTTAGACAGAACTCAGACTGCCCTGTGATGAACCAGGGCAAGAACTGCCTGAAGCGTGTCATGAGGCTGGAGCCACGGAAGGTGCAGGTTTAGAAAAAAACCCTGTCTTTCATAGAGCTGTGGATGTGCAGAAGATGCAATTACCTCGCAGCACAGCTAGAGGGGGCAAGAGTAATCCTACAGAGGCTGAGTCAATGTGCCCAGCCACTGATTGTATGAGTGTTAACCAGCTGCACCTGAAGGCAAGCCCGGGAGTTTCAAAGGTAAAATGCCTTTATAAAGGAAAAAGACAGCCAGAGGGTGTGCAAGGTGTGCAAGGAGTGGAGGAGGAATCCATTCGGAGGGAACTCAGCCAGCAGCAGTTCAGCCAGAAGGAAGGAGTGTGGAGAAAGAGAGAGTCCACACGGAGCTAGCCCAGAGGGACAGAATCCAGATGGATAGAGTCCAGAGGGGCAGAGCACAGAGAGACAGAGTCCAGAGAGAGACTGCCAGGAGAAGCAGTTTGGCTGGAAGGAGTGACACTCCCAGCCCAAGTAACGTAGCTGGATCAAGCAGCACGACAAGAATAACAGCTGAAAGAGGGGCACAGAAAGCCAAGGAGCCATGCTGTGAGAGAAGCCTACATTCACCGGAGTACCCTGGATCAGGATTACAAGGTACCAGAAGGAGAGGTTCCTATAACAAAGCTACCTTTACACAGAAACACAGAGGTTGGGAATCCTCACCAGGTTTTCCTGGGCTTCAGGAAGGCAAAGCACTGCACAAGAAAACCTTTCTCCAGAGAGAAGTACGTGAGAGAGAAAGCTCCAGGTGTAGCAGCTGCAGGAGGCCAAGGTATGGTGGCTCTTTACTTTTAAAAGAAAGCCTTGCTCCTAGAAGCTCTGATAAAGCAGACGCTCAGTACATGAGAAGAGGGAACAAAGCAGAGCTTTTCAAAATACCTAAGGGTTTAACAAGACAGTCTTACTGGAGGCAAAGAAACAGAGACAGACCCTCTAAAGTTGTAGCCACAAGGGAAAGCACTTATTCAGAGGGATAAGCCAGTGACGCAGAGTCCATGAAAATAGAGTTTGAGAATACTATTCCCATCCCTCAAGAGGAATCTATGGATTGTAGCTTGTGTTGCTACTAACCGTGAGTCCTTAGTAGAGCTGTAAATATAAAAGAATTCCTGCAATCAGTTGTGAAGCTCATAACAGTTTGTTTGCCTGTTTGTTCAACTTTACTTTGGAGTAAAAGAATCCTCATTTAAAACCCTGCAATCAATTGTGAAGCTTATAACAATTGTTTGTCTGCTTATTTTGGTGGAACCCTTTATAAAGAAGGACTATCTTTATTTTTCATTGTGTCTTAGTGAACCCTTGCGGTAAAGGGGAAATAAAGCCTTATTACCCTCCACTCTTGGCTTATATAATTTTGTTCTCACAAGGAGCTAAAACTCCAAGGACCAAACTGCACTTGGGCCTTAAAGAGCCCTCGCTCCTTAAAAATAATAAAAATGCATCAGCATGCCCTTACAGTCACTGGCCACTGGGGGCACCTGACAAGCGACAGAAATAATTGCCCTCGTCTCCAACTTGTTGATTGTCCCATGTAGCTCAGAGAGGTTTTGGTCAGACAGTGGGCCCTTCCCCCAACCCATAAGGCTAGCATCCATTGTAACCACCATCCAAATCGGGGGATTCTAGAGGCGCTTTCCCAAGACAGACTGGCTGAGTTTAGCCACCAACGAAGGCTTCCTTGGACTTCTGGCAGCAGCAGTAGCTTCTTCCACAGATAGTGTTTCTGAGCCAACAACCTAGACAACAATGCCCACTGTAGAGGGCGCATATGCACTCTGGTCCAGGGCACTAACTAATGTGGCTGCCATGGATTCCAGGACTTGCAGATGGACCAAAACCCAGAGAAGAGGCATCCTCAATAACTGTGCAATATAATCCTGCAACGTTTGCTGCAGTGTCACGGCCACTGTGCCTGTTCTGGTGTCAAAATGCACCCCTAAGTAATCCAAAGACTGAGTTGGCTTCATCCTGCTCTTTGCACTCAACCAAACTGCCAGAGCAATGACACCACCTGCTGAGTCGCCAACCAGCTCTCCTTAGGAGACTTTGCCCTGATCAGTCAGTCATCCAGGTAAGCATGCACCAATATCCCTTCCCTGCACAGGTCAGCCACCACTATCAAGATGACCTTGGTCAAAGTATTGGGAGAAGTGGCTATCCCACAAAGCATGGCTCAAAATTGAAAAACGACCCAAAATGTACTGCAAAACACAGGTAGTGCTGACGGTTGCACTGAATTGGAACGTGTAAATATGCCTCGGAAAGATCCAAGAAAGTCAGGTACTCCCTTGGTGAACCTCCACAATGATGGACCCTCATTGGGAAGGCTTAGAGCCACCAGAAGCCCCCCCCCCCAATGACTCTTCATTACCACCCCTCCAATGGCCCCGACAGAAAATATGATCTCTGGGGGAAGCCCAAACTGCACTGGCTGAAACATTCGGGTGTCCAGAAACTGGCCTCAAAAGGGAGGAAGTGAACTTCACTCCCCTCGATTTAGTCTCACCTAAATCCTTCACCAGTTTCTCCAGGGACTCTCCAAAGGGCAGCTTACCTCTAAACAAAGTTTGCTTAGCTGGAACTTGGAAGCTACATCCGACAACCAATTATGCAGCCATAAAAGTCGATGGACTATAACCAAGGCCAGATTTTTCACTGACAGCCTAACCAAATTGTAAAGAGCGTCTGCTAGAAAAAACAAAGCTAACTCCGGCCTCGCTGCCTCCGAAAGGGTGTTATGAAACTCCTGAGCACTCTCGGGCAACTTCTGAGACCAGCTCAAGCACCTAAGCTCTACAAATGGATGCCTGAAAAGCCAATGCAGAAACCTCAAAGGACTGAGCACTTCAACATGGCCTCTAGCTTCCTATCCTGTGTCCTTCAGTGACATACCACCTTCCACTAGAATGGTAGTCTTCTTGGTGATGGCCATCATCAGCATGTCCACTGTCAGAAAATGGAAAAGCTCCTTATCCGCCAGAATGGGATAAAGATGCGTCATAGACCTATGAACGCATTGGTTAGCCTCTGATAACTTCCACTTGGCCGCAATCTTGTCTCTGATGGCCTGATGCAGCATAATGACCTCAGCAGCTTCTGGATACCTTCAGCAAGGGATCCTCCACCACCCTCTCCACAGAAACGGCCTTTGGAATATTAAGAGTCACCATGGTCTAGGAAACAGTCACCAGCTCATCACTATAGAAGACCATCACCATCATGGGATCCTCCTCCAAAAGGATTCTAGTTGTCTTTGAGGTCTTTTTGCCTGAGAATCATCCCAACAGGTTTATGACCCCTTCCAGGGGATCCTCTGAGTCCTTGCGGTCCACCGAGAGCTGATCCTTTCAATCTTCCATCCAGTCCCTTTGATGCCGCATGACTAAAGGCTCTGGAAAGACACCTTGCTCTGTAGCTGTGGCTCGAGTTTTCTGGTCCCCTTACACCAGGCCCTGCTTCATGCAGAAAGTCTGGTGCAACCACAGACAAATTTTGGGGAAAAAGGTACTCCGTGTGTCCCAAGACCTCTCCCCTGGGGCATCTGCAGGCAAACCTCATGCATGTACTTCTGCCCTGAGCAAGATCGAGGCCTGACTGGACCCCCTGCAGCCTGAAGCAGGCCCCCAACAAAATGACGGTGCTATCCACCTGACCTGCGGCCCCATGTGGCCACCCCCTCAATGAAGTCTGAGAGCAGTTGGCTACACACATACCCCAGTGTCGCCTCCACAGGCCAGACGAGCCACAGTGCTTTGCCAGGTCACTGCTGCACCTCCACTGTAACTGCCTCTGTATCTTTTTTGTTTTTTCTTCCTTTCTTAAAAGGGCCAAGCCCCACAGCTGGAAGTCCCAACTGCACTGCCCCTATAACAGCTAACAATCAGTTCCCAGAATTGAGGCAGTATTCAAATAACCCCTCCACATCAACAGCACAAAAAAGGAGGTAGGTATGGGAGGACTCAGTCTGCCAGATTCTGCACTCCTGAGGCCCACCTCTCTGGGCCCTCAATGGAGCTAATTCAGGGACAGGAAGACACCAGTGTGTGGCTTTCCTCACTCTTTTCATCCTTTATATTTTTTAAGCTGTCCAGTGGAGTCCAGACCACACAAAAGAGTCTAAGCATCTCCATCTGCTGGAGACTGAGAAATACTGGTCTGAAGAGAGCTACACAGGATCCTTATAGGGTAACATCATAAAAGCAGTGGTAGGATGGCATAAACCCATGCGTTTGAACTAGAATGGACGGATGAGGAGGAAATGCTCATTGACAGCGTCTGTGCACAGATACTATTTCTAATACTGAAGCCACGAAGGATAAGTGCAATATTTTGTAAATATCAATACAGTCAAGCAGCTAGTAAACAAGATATAAAAGACAACTGAAAAAAAATTAAAATTTTCAAAACATTATAATCAGCAAAATATTGCACTTACTTAGGGAAAGATTTACTACAGTGCATTACAATGAATCAGCATAATGTGGCATCTCCAGGAACAAGCAGGAATGAGTCCTCACATATGGGTACGTCGGAACCGACGAAGCCTGCGCGGGAAAGCTCCCCAGCAAGGAAGCTTTTGGGGCCTCCCACAGCGCATGCGCGCTGCCTTCCCGACCAACTCTCTTCAGTTCTTCCTTTTCCGCGGAGCCAGCAGGTCGTGTTCCTGTCACCGCTGAAGAAATTGTTATTTTGTTTCTTTGACCGCGTGTCTGCCTTCCCCGATTCCAGACCGGTACCGCCGGTCCTTTTTTCGTTTATTTAAAACAAAACAAAAAAAAAATTATATATATATATATATATATACATACATACACATACACACTTACTTTTTCTACACTTGGTGTATTTCTTCTGTGAGGCCTCTAGGCCTTCTCAGGTCTCCCTCATGGAAACACCAGCTTCTGGTTTTAAAAAATGCACTAAGTGTACCGGTACTATTTCAGTTACAGACACCCATGAGTGGTGTCTTAAATGTTTGGTGCCTGACCATTCCATTCCGGATTGTCCATCCTGCTCTCTGATGTCCAAAAGGGGCTTACAAAACAGAGCAGCTAAATTTCATATGCTGTTTTCTACCGATACTCCAGCATCAACATCCTCCAGGTCTTCTTCTCCTGATGGATCTCAGGTAACCAAACATTCTTCGGGCAAGTCCTCAAAAGGCAAATCTCCCTCTAAGCAGCGAGAGGCCCTTGCAATTGACCCTGAGGACCCTGCCCCAGCCAAACAACCCCGGTGGGAAGCTCCGGCTTCCAAAGCTCCTTCTATGGGGTTACAGGTAGACATCGATGGCACGGCCTCGACCGATCTCCTGTTAGACTGCTCTGGGGTACCGGCTAACACCGGTACCGACTTCCAGGCAGTTGTGGCGGCTATGGGTACTACAGTACAATCCATGCAGCAGGCCTTACTGACTTTCATTAATGCTGCACCACCATCGGTACCACGACAATCGGTTCCGACTCCGATTCCGGTACCGCAACCGATACCGGTACCCAGAGCATCTACTTCCAGTAGCATGCCGGTTCTGGTCTCCGGTTCCGGGGCTTTCTTCGATACCGCTCCGATTCCTGGTACGCCCGATGTCGGTACCGATCGGTACGCGTATCGATCTCTGGAAGCAAATAGACGATACTTTGAATCCTCTGAAGATTCTGATACATCAGATGATTCTGCTGACGTCTCTTTTACTCTTCCTGAGGAGCCCTCTTCTCCAAAAAGGAGAATGTCTCCTCCAGAGGATTTGTCCTTTCAAGACTTCATTATTGAAGTAGCTAAAGGACTCTCCATATCTGTATCCTCTGAAAAGGAACCTAGAGCAAAAAAATTAGATATTTTAGGATACTCTAAGGTTCCCAAAGAGGCAGCCACCTTACCCATACATGAAATTCTTCAAGAACACATGATGGATTTGTGGGAGGCTCCTCTCACCCTATCTCCACATTCTCGACGTTTGGACATCATGTATCGGGTTCCTCCTTCTCCTGGTTTTCAAAAAACTCAGCTTCCTCACCACTCTATTGTGGTGAAGTCTGCTATGAAAAAGATAAAGAGTACCAAAAGACACTCTTCTACCCCTCCAGGAAGAGAATGTAGGACTCTGGATGCTTTTGGGAGAAAAATCTTCCAAGCTAGCATGCTTATTGCCAGAATCAATTCATACAGCCTCTATATGGGCATGTTTTAGAAAGAGATTGCATTAAAAATACGTCAGTTTCTCCCCTTTATCCCAGAGGATAAACAAGAGGAATTCCTTCTTTTGCTAAAGCACACTCAAGATGTTTCAAAGTTCTCCAACAGAGCAGCCTTTGACTCTTTTGAGGGGGCAAGCAGAGCCTCTGGCATTGCCATAGCTGCTCGCAGACTTGCGTGGCTCCAGGCCTCTGATTTGGAACCCTGGGTACAAGAAGACTTGGGAAATCTGCCCTGTACAGGTGAAAATCTGTTTGGCAAAGAGTGGCAAATCAAAGCCACTCAAATGGACCATGGTGAGACAATTCAATTCTCCCCCATCTCTCCTGTACCTGTTGGGCCAGGAGGTGACCACTCTTCTCGCCCAAAACGCAATAGAAGAGGTTCCTCTTCCTCAACAAGGGTCAGGTTTCTACTCCCCTTATTTTCTCATTCCCAAGAAAACAGGGGGGTACAGACCCATTCTGGATCTCAGAGAATTGAACAAATTCCTATACAAAGAGAAATTCAAAATGCTTTCTCTAGGTACTCTCCTTCCATACCTACAGAGTCAGGACTGGCTTTGTTCTCTAGATCTCAAGGATGCGTACACACATATACTCATCCATCCATCCCACAGAAAATTCCTACGGTTTCTGTTCCAGGGAAAACATTTCCAATACAGAGTACTCCCCTTCAGTCTAGCCTCTGCTCCAAGGGTATTCACCAAATGCATGGCAATAGTAGCTGCATTTCTACGCACTCTGGGGATCTTTGTCTTCCCATACCTGGACGACTGGCTCATCCGAGTTCCATCTCAGTCCGAGGCTCAGACTTCCCTGGACCACACCAGACGCATACTGCAGTATCTGGGACTTGTCATCAATCTGCCAAAGTCTCAACTCACCCCTACTCAGTCCCTAGAATTCATAGGGGCCTGGCTAGATACTACCACTGCAAGGGCCTATCTTCCTCAGGCCCGTTGCCACCGTCTAGTGCACTTGGCCTCTCAAATTCAGTCCAGAAGCCACTTGACTGCCAGAGAGATGCTACAACTGCTAGGCCACATGGCATCCACAGTTCATGTGGTGCCTTATGCTCACCTACATATGAGAGCAGCTCAATGGACCTTGTCCACCCAGTGGACCCAAGCATCAGGAGCCCTCTCAGCCCAAATAGCAACCTCAAAACGTCTTTTTTGGTCTCTCCAATGGTGGATATCCACTCAAAATCTGTTGTTGGGGGCCCCCTTCCAACCTTTGTTACCCCAAGCAACTCTCACTACAGATGCCTCCCAAACAGGTTGGGGAGCTCATCTCCAAGACCTCTCCACTCAGGGCATTTGGTCTCCACAGGAGACCACCCTTCATATCAACCTTCTGGAGCTGCGAGCAATTTTCCTTGCTCTCAAGGTCTTTCATACCCTCCTCATCAACATGACAGTCCTTGTTCATACCGACAATCAAGTAGCCATGTTCTACATAAACAAACAAGGAGGGACTGGCTCTCTGTCGCTTTGCAACGAAGCTCTAAAACTGTGGGCCTTCGCCAGAGAGCATCGGATCCATCTCCTGGCAGTGTACCTCCCAGGAATCCAAAACTCTTGGGCAGACAGACTCAGTCGAGTTCTGCTTCCACACGAATGGTCCCTGCACATGAATCAGGTACTCAGAATCTTTCAGGAATGGGGGACCCCGGACATAGAACTCTTTGCAAGTCCGTACAATGCCAAACTTCCCCGGTTCTGTTCCAGGATTCCGTGTCAGGGAGCTCAGGCCAGGGATGCCTTCCTCCTTCATTGGGGTCAGGCCTTCCTATATGCCTTTCCACCCATTCCCTTGATTCCCAAGACTCTATTCAAACTTCAGAGGGATCAAGGATCCATGATCCTCATAGCTCCACGCTGGCCACGCCAAGTGTGGTACCCTCTACTTCTGCATCTCTCCCAGACACCCTCCCTGGATCTGGGAGCTGCTCCAGACCTTCTGTCTCAAGAGGAGGGGACTTTGTGGCACCCAAACCCCAAGTCCCTTCACCTCAGAGCTTGGTTACTGAAGGCCTAGACCTTCAAGACTTGAATCTTTCTCAACAGGTGAAGGATGTCCTCCATGCATCGAGGAAACCTTCCACCAGGCGTGCTTATGCTTTTAAATGGAAAAGATTTTCAATTTGGTGTGCAGACAAAGGTCTTAACCCTCTAGCACTACCTTTGAATTCTTTACTCGAATATCTCCTGCATCTTTCCAATGCAGGACTTAAAACCAATTCTGTAAGGGTCCATTTGAGTGCTATTGCAGCATCTCTTCAGCCTATCAATGGACAATCTGTTTCCTCTCATCCTCTTATTGCAAGATTCATGAGAGGTCTAACTTTAACTAAACCTCCCATTCTGCCTCCTCCAGTGGCATGGGATTTAAATGTAGTTCTTGGTCAGCTTATGAAGCCACCCTTTGAACCCTTAGCCACTACCTCCTTAAAATTCCTTTCCTGGAAAGTCATTTTCCTTATTGCAATCACTTCTGCTCGCCGCATCAGTGAACTGCAGGCTTTAGTGGCTAATCCACCTTATACAAGGTTCCATCATGATAAGGTAGTCTAGGACAAATCCCCACTTTATGCCTAAAGTGGTCTCACCTTTTCATCTTAATCAAGAGGTATATTTATCTGTCTTTTTTCCAGCTCCTCATGCATCAAATGCAGAGAGGAACCTTCATACTCTAGACTGTAAAAGAGCTCTTGCCTTTTACCTCCACAGGACACAGCAACATCGAAAGTCTTCTCAACTTTTTGTTGCTTTTGATCCTTCTCATTTAGGACTTCCAGTCTCAAAAAGAACACTGTCCAATTGGATTGCTCAGTGTATTTCTTTTGCTTATCAGAGTAAGAACCTTTCTCTGGAAGGCCATGTCACAGCTCACAATGTGAGAGCCATGGCCACATCTATGGCTCATCTTCATTCTGTATCCATTGATCAGATCTGTCGAGCAGCCACCTGGGCCTCGGTTCATACCTTCACAGCCCATTACTGCTTGGACAAGGACTCCCGCCGGGATGCCTTGTTTGGTCAGGCTGTCCTCAGACACCTGTTCCATTCTTAAACAACTCCTGCCCACCTTCCCTGAATGGATGCCTGAGATCCATAGGAAGATGAGAAACCCTTGGGGGGGGATCTCCCCGGCATCTTAGCTAGGGAGTCCCCATATGTGAGGACTCATTCCTGCTTGTTCCTGGAGATAGCACAGTTACTTACCTGTAACAGGTGATCTCTGGGAACAGCAGGAATTAGTCCTCACAACCCACCCACCTCCCCTAGGAGTTGTATCTCTCTCTCTCTCTTTCCTTTCCTCTCTCTATTGTCTCAGCTTTAAACTCAAACTGAAGAGAGTTGGTCAGGAAGGCAGCACGCATGCGCTGTGGGAGGCCCCAAAAGCTTCCTTTCTGGGAAGCTGGGGAACTTTCCCGCGCAGGCTCCGTCGGTTCCGACGTACCCATATGTGAGAACTAATTCCTGCTGTTCCCAGAGATCACCTGTTACAGGTAAGTAACTGTGCTTTATTTACCCCAGGTCCTAATTTACGTAGGAGGATCTATTTACTAAAAATGTGTGTTACCAGCATTATCACTGTAAACCTTCTGGAAAGGGAAATACTTAAAATTTTAATATAAAACTTAACTAAATCCAAATAAAATCTGCAAACAAATATTTTAAGCATCCATGCTCTCACCTAATTTATTAAAAAAAGTGAAAAAAAAAATCTATTGGCTAAATTTAAATCTTTAAAATAAACATACCCCAGCTTTGTTCCCCCTATGTCATGCTGATTTTAGCACTCAATGTGTTTTTTCCACTTTCAATTGTTAAAATGTTGTAGACATGGAGCTCTTACCAACCATTTCTATTAAGGAAAAGAATGATAGGACATTTTCTCTTCCAGAATCAGATACAGTACAAACAGCACTGTTAGTAAAGAACAGCAAATCCCATCTAAAATTATCTTCCAAACAACAGTCAAACAAAATATACACTCAGGGAGGAATCAAGATGATAACTAAAGCCCATTTGCCTTGAGATCATTTTCTGTGAGTGAGTTTCCTTTATGGGGAGAAGAAAAAGCCAGGAAACCCTTGGTGTCCCTCTCTAGTACCCTCCCTGAGATCAACTCTGGAGTGAGGCGGAACAAACCATAGAAGATGACTTCAAATACAACCTTTATTGGCACCCTACATGGGCCGTGTTTCGGCAAGTAGGCCTATTTGAACCCTTGATAAGAGACAATCATACATTAAAAGTTCATACATAAAGTAAAAGAAACAGTGAACGAATAAAAAAATTATAAAAATAACACACTGCAACGCAATGTGTGCCTTCAAGTCAGTCCTGACTCCTGGCGACCCAGAAGCTTCTGGGTTTTCTTGGCAGTGTCACTGGAAGTAGATTGCCAGGCTTTCTTCCGAGGCAAAGGAGGGTTAAGTGACTTGCCCAAGGCCACAAAGAAGTGCTAGTGGGAATCAAACCCTGGTTGCTTGGTTACCAAGCCAGTGTTATAACCACTAGGCTACTCCTCCACTACCAACAACACACTATTAAATAATAAAACTAAAAGAAGTGGAATGGCTTGTTTATCGGGGTATTTCTTTCAGTGGTGCTGCAACAATTGTATAAAAAAAGACATAAATGACAGGTAACTGAAAGCCCCCAGGTAAGCAAGTGAAAGACCCCAGGTATGTGAAACATTAAATACCTTTATGGAAATGGGTAAAAGGGGCAGCATCTGGAAAGCATTGTGTATATATGCCCATAGTATGGGAAATACGATCCCAGATGTTGAGGCTTTAATAGAAGAGACTGACTTGGACTTAGTGGCAGTTATGGAGACATGGTTCATGGACAATCATGACTGGGGTGTAATTATACCAGACTATACTTTATTCAGAAAGGTCAGAGTTGGAAGAAGGGGAGAAGGAGTGCCACTATATGTAAACAATAATATTACATAGCTTAAATGGGAGAGGATGCACTGCGAGTTAAAGGAGGGAAAGGGAAATCCATTTGCAATGGAGTGATACACAGATCCCCCTCACAGAGCAAAGAAGTGGATGAAGATTTAATAGAAGACATACGCAGCATTGCCATGAAAGGAGAAGTGCTACTGATAGGCGATGTCATTATGATGGATGTTGATTAGCACATCCCTCCTGCGTTGTCATCTAGAAGTAAGGAAATCCTGGATTCTCTACAGACAGAACTATTCAAACAACTGGTAACAGAACCCACATGTGAAGGGGCCATACTAGACTTAGTGCTTACCAATGGGGAAAGTGTTTCTGATGTTATAATGGGAGATCATCTTGCATCCAGTGATCACCAGATGGTATGGTCCAGTATTAGGACTACGGCTGATAAAATCCATTCAAAAGCAAAGGCCTTAGATTTTAGGAAAACTAACTTTGTCAAGATGGGATAATACCAAGGAGTCATTAACAGGATGGGAACAGTTGGAGGATATAGAAAAAACAGTGGGCAAAACTGAAAGGGGATATTTTAAGGGCAACCAACCTTTTTGTTAAAATGGTAAATAAAGGTAAAAGGAAAAGGAGTCCACTATGGTTCTCAAAAGAAGTAGCTGAAAAGGTGAAGGAAACAAAAAAAAAAAAGGAGGGAGGCCTTCAGGAAATACAAGAAATCACCGAGAGAAGACGGCAAGCATTTATGCTTTGAAAAACTTAGAGAAGCTAACAAAGTAGTCAACAAAGCAAAGATACAAAAAGAAGAAGAAATAGCCAATGCAATAAATAGGGGGATACGATTTTTCAGATATGTTATTGAGAGGAGGAAGGGCAAAAGTGGTATTGTCAGTCTCAAGGGGAAAGAGGTGGAATATGTAGAAGCGGATGAGGATAAAAATATTTATTAACCAATTCCGCTTTGTTCTGTGTTCAAAGATGAAAGGCCAGGAGCAGGACAGAAAACACCCACAAATAGGAATAGAAATGAAGGGAAGCTCAAACGATTTTCAGAAGACTGTGCTTGGGAGGAACTAGCTAAACTAAAAGTAGATAAAGTGATGAGACTGGATGGGATACATCCAAGGATACTGAAGGAACTTTGGGACATTCTAGCGGCTCCACTGACTGACCTTTTCAATGCTTCTTTAGAGTCTAGTGGTGCCAGAGCATTGGAGAAAGGCATATGTGGTCCCTTTACAGAAAAGCAGAAGGATGAGGTTGAAAACCACAGGCCAATTAGACTAACCTCTGTGGTGAGTAAATTATTGGAAATGCTGCTAAAAGAGAGAATAGTGAGGTTTATGGAGTCTAATGAATTGCAGGATCTGAGACAGTATGAGTTTACCAGAGGCAGGTCTTGTCAGACAAATCTGATTTCTTTGACTGGGTGAACAGGGAGTTGGACCAAGGGAGAGCACTAGATATGGAGTACTTAGATTTCAGTAAAGCTTTTGACACCATGCCACACAGGTGACTTATAAACTGAGCACTCTAGGGATGGACCCTAAACATTACTGATTGGTTTAGAAATTATTTGAGTGGGAGGTGACAAAGGGTACTGGTAGATGGAGCTTACCCTGAGGAGGTGGTTATCAGTGGTGTGCCGCAGGGATCTGTCCTTGGTCTGATTCTTTAGCATATGTGTTAGTGATATTGCAGTAGGGCTGTCGGGTAAGATTTGCCTGTTTGCGAATACCGCCAAAATCTGCAAAAGAGTAGATACCCAGGAAGGAGTAGATAACATGAGGAGGGATCTAGCTAACCTTGAAAAATGGTCTAGAATTTGGACGCTGAGATTTAATACTAAAAAACGCAGGATCATGCATTTGGGCAAAGTGTAGGGGGGTGAAGTACTTCTGTCCATAAAAGTAGACAGATTGTTTATGGCATAGGTGTCAAACCTGTCCTGGAGGGCCACAATCCTGCCAGGTTTTGGGATAGCCCTAATGAATATGCATGAGATATATATGCATTAGAGATAGCCTGCCAACCTGACTGGTTTGTGGCCCTCCAGAACTGGATTTGGAGACCACTGCTTTACACCTCTGTCATTTAAGATGGTGAGTGGGCAAGGTACAGATGTCCTAGACATCAAAAGGGTAGCTAGAATGTGTCACATTCATCCTCGATTCTCACCACCACCAAAAAGATGTCTAATGGACAATATTTTGGTGGTGGTGAGAAGTGAGGAGGAATGTGACAAATTCTATCTAACCTTTTTGATGTCTTGGACATCTGCACCTTGCCCACTCACAATCTTAAATGACAGAGGTGTAAAGCAGGGGTCTCCAAATCCAGTTCTGGAGGGCCACAAACCAGTCAGATTGGCAGGCTATCTCTAATGCATATATATCTCATGCATATTCATTAGGGCTATCCCAAAACCTGGCAGGATTGTGGCCCTCCAGGACAGGTTTGACACCTATGGTTTATGGCATCAAAAAGTAGAAAGACTAGGGGACAGTGTAACCTATTTAAGACTAACAAAGGAAAATATTTTTTCACTCAACACGTAATCAAACTCTGGAATTCGTTACCAGAGGATGTAGTAAAAGCAGTTAGTGTAGCTGTGTTTAAAAAAAAGGAGAAATTAGATCTTACCTGCTAATTGTCTTTCCTTGAGTTCTCTCCGGGCTAGTCCAGGAACCGTAGGGTAGTCAACCTCCTCCAGCAGCTGAGGACTGAATTCAAAGTCTTGCTGACAGCCTATCCAGCCCCCCCCCCCCCCGGTGTCAGACTCAGTCTACAACTTCCAAAGCAGCCTACGTAATTAAGTACTTGCTCTAAAGAAAAACCATGCTCTTAAACCAACAAAACCAAAACATGAACTTTCACATCATCCATGAGACCCTAAGAGGAATCCCCTCTAGTCCCCTGTTTAACTGTATTTTTTTTTTTTTTTTTACTAAAACGACAGGATGAGACCGTCCTGCCCTTTTCTCCTAAGGCCAACCCGCCTCGTGAAAAACTACGCACTTTCCTAATGGACTGAAATAATAATAACCGGGTGGGCCCTGGACTGGCCCGGAGAGAACGCAAGGAAAGACAATTAGCAGGTAAGTTCTAATTTCTCCTTCCTCTTCGTCTCTCTGGGCCAGTCCAGGAACCGTAGGGAAGTACCAAAGCAGTACCTACTGTTGGGAAGGTCCAACTAGCCCCGCCACAATGGCTGAGGCCCCCACCTTCGCATCTCCCTGTGCCAGAACATCCAAGCGATAGTGCTTGGAAAAGGTATGAAGGAACGACCAAGTAGCCGCTCGACATATCTACTGGCGGAACCAACGGCCTCTCTGCCCAGGAAGCCGCCTGTCCTCTAGTCGAATGTTCATGCAAACCCTCGGGTGGCAACTGCCCCCTTGCTTGATACGCCACCACTATAGCCTGCGTCACCCATTGAGCAATGGAGGCCCTGGACGCCGCCTCTCCTTTACGACTTCCTCCAAAAAGCACAAACAGCCTATTGGTCTTTCTGAAAACATCTGTTCACTGCAGATACCTGTAAAATCCTTCCCAGATCCAACTTCCGAACAGAACCAGCCATAGAACCCTCTTCACCACCTCAAAACGTTGGGAGCGAAATTGTTTGATTCACATGGAAAACCGAGACCACATTCGGCAGAAAGGCAGGCACCGGATGCAGTACCACCTTCTCCTCTGAAAACTGAAGATAAGGCTCTCTACAGGACAGAGCTTGTAAATCTGCAATTCTCCCGGCCGAGCACAAGGCCACCAAGAAAACAGTCTTCCATGTAAGCTCCCATAGCGACCCTGACCTGGTGGATTCAAAAGGCGCCTGTGTCAATGCTTCAAGGACTAAATTCAAATCCCATGCCAGCACCACTGGTCTAACAGCGGCCAATATTATTAATCGCCTTCAAAAACCGTAGGACATCCGGATGGAGGGACAAAACCTTCCCTCTATAACAAGACAGAGCCACCAGGTGCACCTTCAGATTGTTAAGAGCGAGTCCCTTATCCAACCCATCCTGAAGAAAATTCAAGACGTCTGGTACTGCCGCCGCAAAAGGCCGTATGCTCTGCCTATCAAACCAACCTTCAAAATCACGCCAAATCCGGATATAGGCGAGAGAAGTCGACTTCCTCTTGGCCTGTAACATAGTCCCGACCACTGCCGCCGAATAACCTTTTCTGCTTAGGCGGTCCCTTTCAAGAGCCAAGCTGTAAGCAAGAAGCGATCCACGTTCGGCATTAATATTGGGCCTTGATGTAGAAGATTGATCCGTACCGGAAGCCTCCACAGCTGGTCCATAAGTAGACACACCAGATCAGCATACCACGGCCTTCTTGGCCAGTCTGGGGCAATCAGAACTACCTTTCCCCCGTGCCTTGCTATCCACCGAATGACTCTTCCGATCATCGGCCATGGCAGGAACACAAAGCAGCCCCACGGCTGCGCCAGGCCATCGAGCCCTTCCGACATGCATTCCCGGCAACAGCTGAAAAACTGAGAGGTCTTGACATTGTTGAAGGTTGCCATCAAATCCAAGACCGGCTGTCCCCATAGCATGGTAAGGTCGTGATAGACAGCCTCGTTCAGTTCCCACTCTCCGGGATCCAATAAATGCTGGCTGAGAAAATCTGCCTGCACGTTGTCCTTGCCCGCTACATGAGCCGCTGAAAGTGCCACCAGGTGATCCTCCGCCCACTGCATCAGCAGTTGGCTCTCCTCCAACAGCACCGCACTGCCCGTGCCCCCCTGCCGATTGATATAGGACACCGTCACCACATTGTCGGAGAACACTTGCACCGCCTTTCCGGTGATCTGACTGGCAAACTCTAGCAGGGCTAATCTTACAGTTCTCATTTCCAACTGATTGATTGAATACAAGCTCTCCTCCAGAGACCAGAGCCCTTGCGTTACCTGAGACAGGCAACGTGCTCCCCAGCCGACCAGGCTGGCATCCGTAGTGACGAGGACCCACTCTGGCGTCGCCAGGAGGTACCCCGCTTGCAAATGAGTGATGTCTAACCACCAGAGCAGACTATCGCTGACCTCTTGAGAGAGTACCAAACATTGGCTGAGGGAATCCTCCTGCGGCGACCACCAGGACAGCAATGCTCGCTGTAGGTGACGCATATGGGTTCTGGCCCACGGCACCAGGTCTAACGCCGCCACCATGGAACCCAGCAGCTGTAAATACCTCCACGCTGTCGGTGCCTTGATGCGCAAGAAGCTTGAGACCTGCTGCACAATCTTTCGTACTCGCTCATCGGGCAGAAACACCGAACAAGGCTCCTAGATAAACTAAATGCTGCATGAGCTGCAATCGACTCTTGGACTGGTTCACCACCCAACCGAGTAGCTCCAGAAATTCCACTACAAGAGCCGTGGCCACCACCGATTCCGCCACAGCTCAAATCAGCCAATCGTCGAGATAAGGATGAACATGGATACCTTCCTTTCGCAACGCCACCGCAACCACTACCATGATCTTTGTGAAGGTGCGCGGAGTGGTAGCCAGCCCGAAGGGCAATGCCTGGAACTGGAAATGTCCCGAGGGTACAGCAAAAATGCAAGAACTTCTGATACTCTGGCCGAATAGGGATATGGAGATACGCCTCCGACAAGTCAATAGCCGAAAGAACCTCCCCTGGCCGTACCGCCTTGATGACTGAACGCAGAGTTTCCATCCTGAAATGCGGCACCTGCAAACACCAGCTCACATACTTGAGATCCAGAATGGATCGGAAGGAGCCCTCTTTTTTGGGAACCACAAAATAAATCGAGTATCGACCTAACCCATACTGGTCTCGAGGGACGGGAACCACCGCTTGCAGAAGCAGCAACCGTTGAAGGGTGTCGGCTATAGCCTTTGCCTTCGCTGGAGACCCGCATGGGGACTGCACAAAAGCCCCTGCTAGAGGCCACTCGAACTCCAAGGCATAATTGTCGCGTACTATCTCCACCAGTCCATAGTTAAGGTAGTCCAGACGGAGTGGTAGTCTTGCAAACGTCCTCCTATTGCCACCTACGCCTGAACCACCCGCTCTTCATTGTGGCTTCTTAGCAGGAGTTCTGCTGGGGCCCCCCATAGCCCCTACCGAACCCTCTTGCTCCCCGAAAGGACTGGCCTCGTGCCACAAACTGACCTCTTTGGTATGGGGTAAACCGAGATCCTCTGAATCTTTGAAAGTCTCTGCCTTGACCTCAGTCCCTTTGGACGATCCTCCGGCAGGCAACTGCCTCTGGAATCCCCCCAAATCCTTCACAATCTTTTCCAAGGCTTTTCCAAAGAGCAGCTTGCCCTTATATGGAAGCTGTTGAAGCTCAAGGTGAAGCCCTCTATTAATAAAGATAGCTCCGATTGTAAAAGGTTTATGTGCTCAAGTATCAGACAAAAAAGATTTTTTTCAACCCTGTAATAATCACATAAAATGCAAATAAATAAACGTGAATGAACCAGTGGTCTCAGTTTAAAATTTTTTCAACTCAGGATATCTTGTCCCAAAGCTGTGAACTCCGATCACATCAACGACCACATATACGGTTCATGTATCTGCTTATTGAGCATTCATAAATAAAGTGGAAATCAGAACTTATCTGTATATTTGAAATTTGTTTCAAGTTGCAAAAGATAGTTGTGCTGCTGACAAACAGTGGTTGTATACCGTACCCGACGTCACCTCAAAGGTACCAAGTTATTGCACGTTTCAATTCTTCCTCAGGGGGTAGACATTTTTTGAAAACGGCACTATCTACAAAGAAGCATAATGGCATCAGAGAGTAAGAAGACTTGTATATTAAATCTTGCTGAACAGACCAAGTAAAGCTGATTGGATCTCACCTTCATAACGCTGAAAACAATCTTGTAATCAAACATTTCATACAACATGAAGCGTGTTACTTTGAAGCACTCTAGCTTTCCCAAAAAACACCGCGCATGCGGGGAACAGCCTTGTGTTTTATAAGGAGTGGAATGACGTGGCGATGAGATCACATACACGCTTGCCACTCAATCATGTTGTTTAAGCCTCCGGGAATAACTGTCTGCAATCGATAAATCCATCGTTGTTCAGACAATAGGGTTTGTGTTCTTGATCTCCCCCTTTTGCCAGTCAATATTGTATCGATTGCAAACACACGTAACTCTTCAAATAGATGGTGATTTTGTAGACAGTGAAGCACTATAGGGGCCTCTTGTACTTTACACCGAATCCACAGCTGCGGTGCCCCGGGGTACTGTTATGTACAGGTGTAGGAACTCCTCGTAATTTAGCTGGACTGAGAATTTCTTTTAAATTTTGTTGACAAGTCCATACACACCTGATGTGCTTGTCAGATAAACCTGGTAAAGTGCTTAACACATTTTGATGTCTATTTATAATCTGTATAATATTTTTACTAAATGGAGAGTATTGGGTAATGAAATTTATATGCTCATCATCAACTGTTGAATTTGAAGCTTTCTCGCAGGTTTGCAATAGCACCGCAGCTGTGGAAACTGTAATGTCTGCACTGTTATGGATAATGTAGATAGTTTTGATTATCATGATCGTCATTATGTTTTGAGACAATCCACTACGTGTAGCTCTGACCATGTGATATATGGCATTAGATGCCCGTGTGGCCTTTTATACGTAGGACAAACCACACGTCCATTGCGAGTTCGCATCAATGAACACCGTAGCAGGAACAATCTTAAAGTAACTAAACAGGTAGAAAAGGCGGTGGCGAAAGCTAGGATGCTTAAGTGCACAGGAGGAGGAATAGCCAGCAGAAGAAAAGGAGGCAATAGTGCCTCTATATAAGTCTCTGGTGGGACCACATTTGGAGTATTATTGGGGGGGGGGGAGGGGGAAGAAAGTGTTAGGAGGCTATGTTTGAGCCGATCCTTCTTATTCTTATTTATTAAGTTATAGGTTTGCAGGTTCTTTTTTTCCCCACTTCTCTTATCTACTTTTACCAGTACCCCCCTCCCCCCGCGTGTAGTTTTCGAGTTTCCATTGTATTTATCTGTATATTATAAATATTAACATGTCCTATGGTTTTTACTTGAGATTCTCAATGTAGGATAATTAAAAAATATACCTTTGTGTATTTAACAGTGTGAACTGAATTTTTTTGGCACCAAACGGGATTTTTAAAAATGGTGCCCTGGTCCGCAACTCATTTCTCAATAGCTTCTGTATTTGGATGGCATCTTCTATTGTCTAGATTACTACAGGTATGATTACACCCTTTCACTAAGATTATGTTAACTAACTGCGCTGGCACAAATATAATGGTAGTCATTTGCACTTTAAAAAACAAATGTATCTTTTTATATACTCGCTGCAGTACTACTCAAAGAAATATTGCCTTGTTGTGGATTTACCCGATGTATGAGCCCCTGGGGCATGCTGTAGTGTGCTTTATATAATCTTAGTGGCTCATCCAATGTATAAGCCGCTATTAAGATTTTCTCTCTATATATATATATATCTATACATATACATTTATATTTATATTGTCATGCCCTTAGCCACTTACATTGGTATGGAGGGGCGTGGTTTTGTTTTTGCCATTGGGGTGCTTCAACTTCTGGCCTTTTTCTAACTGGATGCCTTTTAATGCATTATGGGAAAGGTAGTTCAGATAGATATCAGTTGGGCTCAGATGGAAAAACACACCTTCATTGTAGTTGGGTTGAGTAGATGCATTGACAAGAATATATTCATTAGAGAATATAGAAAAAAGACACGCTAAGGTTCACAGATCCACCTTTTTAGATATATTTCACCAGGAATTCTTGTAACTCATTAAAGGATAACTTGAACTGAAACAAAACTGCTTTCCTCAGCCTTAATTAACAGCACCTGCTTCCAGCAGAGCTTGCCGTGAAGTCCAAAACATACAGAAAAACTTTAAACCAGGTTTTCTTTCCCTTTTCAGTCCAGAACAAGTACCTGGCTATCTTGTCTGCTTAAACACAGCACTTCATACAGATAGTCAAATTCACACAAGCAGATAAAACTCTTCAAGGTTTTCTCAGTAGTTAGACAAACAAAAGCATTTCTTACTTCCTCAGTTGAAACGGCATCAGCGTGAGCTCTGCCTTGCTCCCAGCTGTTTCTCAAAGATAATCAGGAAGATTCAGCTTTGCACTGCGTCACATTTCTCCTGAGCTTAGAACATTAACAAGCTAACACAGCTCTTAGGGCTTTGGACACTGGAGGCTTCTCTTTACGGTTGACACCCTTGCAACCCCTCTGAATTGGCAGACTGGCATGCAGAGCAGTCCATGTATGAGACCTCTTCTTCACAAGGTAAATCTGGCTCCCCCAATTGCATTGGTTCACTCTCTGGCTCAGATTCAAATAGCTTACTTGACTGCCTTCTGTTATGGTTGAAGCTGTCTCTGGTAAATTCGTAGTGCTCCTTATTAGCTAAGCTTCTGGGGCTCATAACTTGATCAAAGCCTGTAGTAGCTTCACTTCTTACATGCTCTGGCCACTATCCAGCACGTCCTGTTCTCCAATTAATGCTTCTGGTTCTTATTGCTCCATTCCTTCTTGAGTAGGCAAAACTTCTGCTCTCTCTTTCTCTCTGGTCAGCAGTTGCAGTACTCTCAGGTCTCGGGAGTCCTTCCAGTTTCTCTCCACGTGTCCTGCTTGTCCTCTCCTTTCTGCCTGTCCCTCTTCTGCTTTCTGGTCTCCTTTCTGTTCTACCTGAGCTAAACTTAAACCCCTCAGGCTCCTGCTCCACCCTCTCCCCTCTCAGGTGAGAGAGATCAAACTCCCTCATAGCAGCTGAGTGATTAGGGGATGCTGTGACGTAAGGGTTTCTTACCCTGGGCCTGTATTCCCTCTCCTTTCTACCACTAGGGGCACTCTGTTCCTGACTGTAGCCAGGAATTACCTGCTTTCTAGGAGCAAATGAAGTTTTAAGTCCCTGACGTTTTAAAATGGGTCCCTTTATTATGGTAAATTCCTTCTTTTTACCCCTCTCTTCTAGATCCTGATAAGCTTCCTTATCACTATATATATATATATGTATATATATATATATGTATATATGTGTGTGTGTGTGTGTGTGTGTATATACATATTGTGGTGCAGCAGAGGATACACAGTCCATGGAGGTGCAGGTAAAAGAAGAGCTTACCTTAGATTCAGCATTGAAAAGAGGCACTAGGCACACTGAAACAGTTGAGCAGGGAAAACTGTTACTACGTGCCAAACAGAAAGCTCATCAGGAACACCTGATTGCAAATCCCCACGTCACGTGCAGGGCTAGGGATTACATAAGACAGGGTTCCAGTCAGTGGAGAGAGAGGCAGGACACAACCCAGGAGGAGGGCAGAAGCCAGAGAGAGAGCAGCAAGAGGTGTGGCTACAGTCAGCTGAGCAGAAACCCCAGAGGAGTGCTGGGAGGAAAGTTTTCTGTCGGAGAACCAGGAAGTGAAGGTAGCTCCAGCACTCAGGAGAAGAGGTTTGAGGCAAGCTGCACTGGGAGAAGGCATGCCACCCGAGTTAGTCTTCAAGAGAAGCCAGGAGTGTCCTACCACACAGGAGACCAGTATGTGCCAACACTAAGCACAGGTCAGTTTAGAAAGAGAGTGTTGGGGGATGGGAACTCCAAATACACGTGCACATTAAGAAATAGCTGCAAAGCTAATACTAACTTCACTACTGCACAACCAGCCTGGGATGCTAGAGAGAAGAGATACAGGGAGCCAAGTGCCAAGACAATCCCTACAGCTAAAAGGAGGCATCCACGTGCTTACAGAGAAAGGTTTAAAACATATACGTGCCAAGGGCACGGTCCTGAGCATAGATACAGGAAGCAAGGAGATTCAGACCTTTTGTTTTGGGAGGAAAACCCAGAGAGAAGCTACTGCATGCCAGACAGGTATAAACCTGAAGAGAGAGGAACCTTCACTGGAAGCTATAGTGAGTTATCACAAGGAGACGTGCCTGAGTACTCCACACAGGAAGAGTGTGATACAGGGAGTTTGGGGAGTGCTGGAGAGAGTATGTTATGGGAAGATAGCAGCAGCCTTCCAGACCCCTCTCCCATGGACTGTAGCATTTGTTACAAGTGCAGCCCTGCTGTTTAATTGGATGACAAAAAGAACTTTGTGAATTTAAACAAAAGAATATAAGTTTGCTGATACTACTTTTGTTCTTTGCTTGTATCTGAAGTTTTTTGATCTTGCTGATAGTCCGAGCGGGACGGGGAATAAAACCCATCTTATTTTCTCATTCACTTTTTGCTCTGAGAGACTCTTTCATTTACCTAGCAAGAGCAGATTACTTGTTTCACAGACCCTAGGCAACCACCTATATAGGGTTAAAGGGCTCTACCCAAGGGCCCCATCACAATATACACACACACACACATATATATATGCACACATACACACACTATCTACAGATTCATTTATACCCATAAACCCACCCAATACCCAAGCCATTCCCCTTCTTTCCTCCCCCCTTTCGCTTCCCCTGTTCTACTTTATAACCATCTCTTTTCTTTTTATAGCTGCAACATTGTTTCCTGTGGTACAGTCACAGATACTGTGTCAGATACTTATAACAGTGAGTTTCACTCTGAGTGTTTCGCTCATCTTAGTCTCGCCCCCATCGCATACAATTTACAAAAGGTTTCCTCCTCCCCCTAATATCAATATAAATTTTATATACACACACACGATACTGAATAGTTTACATTGTATATCTGTAATTTATGTCCTTTGGCATGAGTCATCTTTTAATATATAGTGTTTTGATAATGTATTTTTATGCTCTATTAATAATGCATTCCTCATCACTAGTCAATCTATATTAGGTCTCTTCAACCAATAAACAATTGTTTAGAGATATGTACTTTCTAGATACACAATGTCTCACAAATCTATGCTACCAAAGCACACAATGTTTTCTGGAGGTTTTTAACTCTTTATATAAGCTTTTATTTTAAAATATAAGATGTTCTGTATAATTTATTCTGTTTTATGTCTTGCGTTTCCCTGATGTTCCTAATTGACTGTTGTGGGTTTGTTTTTTTATTTTCATGGTGGTTATTTATTTAATCCTTTCTTATATGGTTATTTATTTTTGTGGAGGAAGCGTCTTAAGTTTTATTATTTTAATAGTGCTTTTTTAAATATTTTATTTATTCACCGTTTTTTTACATTATTTTTTTATGTATGAACTTTTAATGTATGAACATTTTATCAAGGGTTCAAATACCCCTGACAATGGCCTACTTACTGAAACACAGCCCATTGGGGTTGAATTGAATGAGATGCCAATAAAGGTTGTATTTGATATTATCACCTACTGTAGTTTGTTCTACCTCGCTCCAAGCGATCTCTACAGTTTTGCGAATGTGGTTTGCCTGCTCTTTCTTTGGGCTTGGTACCCTCCTTGGCGCGATGGATGTTTATCTTGATCGCAAGGAACATCAGACCTTTTCGAGTGGAGCAGATCCAGCTGAGCCCCATCACAGTCGATAGGCTCGGCATCCTCTTTGGAAGCTGACACCTCACACTCACCTGAGCAGCACGTGCCTCCACAGCCCCTGATCCCACCAAGCCCTTCACAGGCCTGATGAGCAGTGTATCACAGTCGGTGTCCAGCGGAGACAATCTGTCCATGGGAAAAGCCGCGGGAATATTGCCATCTTGGATTCATCACAAGGAAGGTGGAAGAATCCACGAAGCACAAGCTAGAAATTTCAAGTTTGTCCAGTCAAGGAACTTTTTAGGTATCAGACGTGGTGACTCTCCTCTCCATTGGCAAGTCTTGAAGAGATCCTCCTCATTTCATGAAGTATTCTTTGACTCAATCTCCAGTTATTAGCTGGGAGGTCATATCCCAAATAAGTTTGGCTATAATGGCACAATTGCAATCTTTGTCTTTACAAATTCAAAATAACTCCTCAAAGATAAGCAAAACTCCTGCTCAAGTTTAATTATTAAAAATGAAACAAAGGATATTGAATTGAAAGCACAAGGTCTTCAGGATTTGTCTTCTACATTAATTAAGGACAATACAGTACTATCAGATGCTAAAGCTAGAGCAGCAAGCAAAGTTCTTGAAACAGCAAAGGAGGAAAATGGAGTCATTGGAAAATGCAGCCTGTTCTTGCAATATTAGGCTATTAGACTTTCCTAAGTTACTTATGGTTTCCCCTAAGGAAGTGTTTAGAAGATATTTACAGGAAGTTTTGAAAATCCCAAATGACTCCCTTCCACCTATTGTTTGTGCATATTATCTATCTATAGCAAAAATGGAAGATTTTCAGCCTATGTTTAGGGCTGTGCCTTTCCTTATTGATGTTTTTTTAATATATTTTCCTAGTGTTAAATATCTTGCTGCTATCCCACAATATTGTGGACTAGATGAAAAATGAGTCTTATTTTCTAGTCAGTTAATGTTATGTTTTCCTCAAACTTGTTTTTATCCTTTTACAGTTTAGTATCGTAGAACTGAAATTTGTAAAAAACAAAATAGTCAATCTCAGGAATATGGTGCAAGCAGCCTGAGGATTCACTATCTGAACATCAATAGCTACAAATAAGATTTTCTAATAAATAGTGAAGAGCCATTCCAAAGGCAGAGGGTTTTTTTAACATCTAATAAAATGCAATATACAGATAAGTTTCTGGAAAGGACAGACCACCACCTGGAAACTTTATAGCAGAGGTACTCAAATCCAGTCCTGGAGGGCCGCAAGCCAGTCAGGTTTTCGGGATATTCCTAATGAATATGCATGAGATATATTTGCATGCACTGCCTCCATTGTATTTGAATCTCTCTCATGCATATTCATTAGGGATATCCCAAAAACCTAACTGGTTTGCGGCCCTCCAGGACTGGATTTGAGTACCTCCACATCCATTTCACATACATTAGAACAGCAATATGGAATGCTGCCACTCAACATACAATGTTTACATAAACCACATCAATTTAAGGGAAATATTGTCTAATAAAGAAAACAGAATCAGATATTTTGTATTTAGAAGAGATAGACATACATGCACGATACTGAGTTAGATACATGCTACCATACAAAAACAACCAATTTGAGTCTTACAAAGATAAAGATACGGAAATATTTCCCCATTGTACTGGGAGCCAGAAGAATTCCAAGCACATCTTATGAACGCCAGCAGGAGGGTCTCTTTGGCATGATGCAAGCATTACACCGAGCATCAGCAGTAAATTTGAAAGACTAAGATCATACTTCATATATCCTGGCTTAGAAGTGAGGTTCATGACTGCCATAGAATGCGCAAAACTAAGCCATTTTTATTTATTACAATTTCTTATATAGCGCACTATTCGATATCAGCGCAGTTTACATTATAACAAAATGACCATAACAAGCTGGTTTTACATAGAACAGGAGTACAAACTTGGATAACAGGGGTGAACTATGTACATGAAATAATTACAAAGAACAAGATTAAGCAACAATAACATAAGGAAAAATATGTGCATAAATTGCAGGCGGGGTGCTGGCACTGTCTCAGAACTAACAATGGTTACTTTTAGGTATTGAAGGAACTTAAGGATGTACTGACAGATCCACTGCATGACCTTTTCAATGTTTCTTTAGAGTCAAAAGTGATCCTGGAGGCCTGAAAATGGACAAAATTTAGTTCCTGTCCACAAAAGTGGAATTAAAGGAAGAGATTGGAAACTACAGGTCGATTAATCTGACCTCTGTGGCGAGTAAATTAATAGAAATGCTACTAAAACAGAGAATAAAATGGTTTCTGGAATCCAAGACAGCAAGGCTTTCTAGGTTTAGGTCTTGTCAGACAAATCTGATTAGATTGCTTTGATTGGATAGCCAGAGAATTGAATTAGGGGACACTGCTAGATATGGTATTTGTAAATTTAAGCAAGGTCTTGGAAACTGTTCCAAATCAGGGACTTATAAAGCTAAATACCATGGGATGGAGCCTAAAGTGACTGGGTAAGAAACTGGTCGAGTGGGAAGAGACAAAGGGTATTAGTAACTGCAACTCATTCTGAAAATAGGGGCATTACTAGGGATCAGTCCTTGGTCCTATTCTTTTTAACATTCTTTGTAAACAACATTGCAGAAAATCTGTCAGGAAAGGTTTGCCTCTTTTGTGGCTAATACCAAAATCTGCAACAGGGTAGACACCCTGGAAGGTATGGATAATATGAAGAGAGATCAAGCAAAGCTTGAAGAATGGTCAATAATTTGGCAGCTAAGATTTAATACTAAAAAATATGAGGGAAGAGTACAGTATGGTGGTGAAATACTTCAATGCACAAAATAAAAGTGGGACCTGAGGTGATCGCACTGGATGATGTTCAAATAGCCAAGCTACCCTGCATAAAACTACTACATTGAAATTATCAACATAATTTATATCTAGGTTTATTTGACTGCATTGGTTCCGAATAGAACAACCAATAAGGTCAATTACATTTGGAGGCTACAGTCTGGAAAAGTAAATCACATTTTTAGCTCTAACTCTGCTCTGGAACAAACTGAGAATATGGAACCACAAAGATCATCAGAGAAACTAGCTGACTGCTGAAATTACTTTTGGTTTTCTGCTGCCAAGGATCCTCTCTATATTCATGCAAACCATTAACACTCTCTCTTTACCAGCTCCTGCAGGAAGCTCAGCACTCTCTCCAGGCTTTTCAATATCTTCCTCATTCCCCTGGCCACCCTCATTCAGTCTCTAGGCATATCACTGTACATGTATGCTGATGACATCTTGCTACTTACTCGGACTGACAGTCATCAATTCTGTATTAGACTATCTTGGCCTAGCTTCAGTCCCATGCTCTAAAACTTAACCCTGCCAAGACCACAGCTACCTGGATTACAGACCTGTTGATATGGAGGGCAAAACCTGTTCTGTCAACTTCCCCTTAATCTTGGCAACTCTAATTCCCTCTTTTCCACCTTCAAGTACCTAGGAATTTTCATTGATTCCACCCTCTCTTTTGCACCCCACATCAACCATCTCACATGTTCCTCCTTCTCCGCACCCTTCGACCCCTTCTTTAACCAAGATGCACTGACCACTCATCTTAAGTACTGTCATTTCGAAACTGGATTTCTGCAACTTAATCATTTTCTCTAGCCTTTCTCTGGCTCAATAAAATGGCTTCAAACAATTCAAAACACTGTCCTTTGTTAGCCAAGAAATATGACCATATTACCCCTCTGTGCCTTCAGCATCACTGACTCTCATTCCCTCAGCGCATCCACTACAAGATTCTCATCCTAGCACACAAGGCTATGCATAATCTTGCCCCCATTATCTCACCACGCTTACTATCCCTTACCTGTCACACCCTTCTCTCCATCAGTGATAATTACTTAGTTTATCCTCCTTCCAAATGTGTTAAATACAAATCTACCCTGTGTTCAGCATTCTTTTGCACTGCCCCCGCCCTCTGGAACTGTCTCCTGCCCTACCTGCGACTGGAATCTTTTCTCCAAAATTTAAAACCCTTCTGAGAACACACCTTTTCAAACAAGCTTTTAATTTAGTTGATGTTCAGGACACTGCATAGGATGGAACTTGAGTATTGTTACACGGAGCGGTGAATTCACCCCTAAAACAAAGACATGGGGAGGGGGGACCTGCACGGAGCAGCAGGTGCACCTACTCTTGCCATCTTACTGGACAGATTAGATGGACCATACTGCTCTTTATCTGCCGTCATTTACTATGTTAGATTTATCATGCGTTAACCCCTGCATGCTGCTCCTTACTCTTCCTGTCCTGTAAAAATTTGTAGTTCTTTTCTCCCCTTGCACTGTTTTTTGTGTTGCTATCTCCTATTTTTTAAAATTATAAATTGTTCTGTATGCGCCCGCCAAGGGCGATATATTAAACCTGGATAAACAATAGGGCCATACCATGCATCCACCATCATTTTCTTAAAGAAATGCACCCGCTTTACTCCAAAGTCTATAACGCTTTTCAGCATCACCCATGCCCCCTTATCTTAAAACTTCTTTACAGTGAAAAATGGTCACTACCTGTGCACTAGCCATACTTTTGCAGTATGTGAAAACCTCTTTTATACCTTCAACTTTCCTTTTCCTAACTCAGGAAGATACACTTCCATACCCTCAGGTCCTATTCCAAAGGGCTTACGGTGTAGGTTCTCAAAAACATAAGAAGAGTAAAACCCATCGGGTTCATTGCCATAGAACCCAGTTAACCTCTAGCCCTCCCTTCACGTCCTCGCAACCGAAAGGCGCTAGAGGAGAGAGACAACTACCTGCGTTTGGCAGAATCAGGGAGGCTTTTTCTCTCGCGCTCGGGCTTCCCGCCGCCGTCTGAGCCGTAGAGTCTCTTGTTTTCAGCGGCCTGTCTCCGGGACCATAGCAAGGGCCATGGTCAGCCTCTGCTGGGGCGCTAAGGCACAACCTGAGCCCCGGGCCCGCTCGGGAGAGATTAGAGGCTCTCCGCTGCCGCCGCTTGACAAGAAGGACTCAAGGCTCCAGCCCGGAGCATTCTCCTGTCAGGAGGCGCATTGGAGGGGGGGAAGAAGAAAGCTCCCAATTACAGTCCGCTCGCTCACTTGCGGCAACCACCTCTTCCTGCTCCCGTTCTCCTCGCGCCCGCGGAGCGCGCTCTTTCCGGAAGTGGGGAGGGACAGGCTGAAAGAATAAAGGAAGATCCGGCAATCGGAAATCCTCAGGCCAACGGCGACTCGGTTGGGACAAACACAAACTTCGTGCGAAAAGGAAACGCTCCACGATGGCGTCATCAAGCAGAGGGCGGGGCGAGCGTGACCCTTAGCTGCTCCGCTCGGACCGAGTCCCATTGTTTTAGGCGGTTATAGTTTGTCTCCGCTTCTGTCATCACGTATGGGGCCAGCGTTTTCCCTTAGACTTTAAGTGCGTCGGTCATATGGATTGGAAGCCTTGCTTTTCTGGGGGAATCTACTTGGAGAAGCAGACGTACCAGTCCATGCATGCAGTTGTTGTTAAATGCCGTCGAGTCGGAGTCGACTCATGGCGACCCTCTGGATAGCTATCCTAAATTGTGTTCGGTCTTCAGTCAGGCGGCTCATTGTTGACAGACTGGTACCCGTAGCTGCTGTTATTGTATCGATCCATCTCATTGCTGGCCTTCCTCTTTTGCGTTGACCGTCTATCTTGCCAAGCATGATGTCTTTCTCTAATGATCTCTCTTCGCATGATGTGTCCAAAGTATGAAAGTCGAAGTCTTGTCATCTGAGCTTCTAAAGAAAGCTTAGGTTTGATCTCCTCTAGTACCGACTGGTTTGTTCTTCGGGCAATCCATGGTATACACAGTATTCGCCGCCAGCACCATAATTCAAAGGCATCAATTTTCTTCCTGTCTATCTTTTTCACTGTCCAGCTTTCACATCCATATGATGTTATTGAAAATACCATGGCTTGAACAAGTCGAATCTTTGTATGGAGAGAGACATCTCTGCTCTTGAGAATCTTATCTAGGTCTTTCATAGCAGTTCTGCCAAGAGCAATGCGTCGTCTGATTTCTTGACTGCTTGTTGCTTCTTTATTGATAGTTGATCCAAGTAGGTTAAAGTTATTCACAATTTCAATTTCTTCTCCTTCGACGATGAACCTGTTGATTATGCCAGTTGTCATGATCTTTGTCTTCTTTACATTAAGGTGCAGGCCCATTTTGAGACTATGTTCTTTGATTGTGAGAAGCAAATGTTTCAGATCATCTTCACTTTCAGCCAGTAATGTGGTATCATCTGCATAGCGAAGTTCTGCATATAAATTAAACAGGTAGGGGGAAAGTATGCAGCCTTGTCTTACACCTTTGCTTATTTTAAACCATTCTGTTTCTCCTTGTTCCGTTCGAACTGTTGCTTCTTGATCAATGTACAGATTGCGCAAGAGAACGATCAGGGGTTCTGGTATACCCATGCTTCTTAATGTGGCCCAGAGTTTCTCATGGTTTACACAGTCAAAAGCCTTGCTATAGTCGATAAAGCACAAATAGATATCCTTTTGGTATTCTTTAGTCTTTTCAAGGATCCATCTCACATCCGCAATGATGTCTCTCGTTCCTCGCCCTTTCCTGAACCCTGCTTGCACTTCAGGTAGTTCTTGTTCTAGGTATGGCTGTAGTCTCTTTTGAATAATCTTCAGTAGAATTTTGCTGGCATGTGGGATCAGAGCGATTGTGCGGTAATTTCCACAGTCAGTTGGATCACCTTTCTTTAGTATTGGTATAAACACAGATCTTTTCCAGTCAGTTGGCCATGATGTTGTCTTCCATATTTCTTGGCAGAGCCGTGTAAGTACGGTAACAGCTGCATCAGATTGCTGCAATACTTCTATGGGAATGCTATCAATGCCTGGTGCTTTGTTCTTTAATAAGGCTTTCAATGCTGCCTCAACTTCTTCTTTCATCACCAATGGTTCCTGATCATAAGGTATAGGTTGAAACGGCTGTTGGTCCACTTGATCTTTATCATATAAAAACTCTGTATATTCCTTCCACCTTTTCTTGATCTTCTCAGCATCATTCAACATAGAACCTTGAGCATCTTGTAACATTCCAATTCGAGGCTGGAACTTTTTCTTTAACTCTCACAGCTTTAGGAAAGCCGATCTTGTTCTTCCTCTAATAGTTTCTGCTTCTATTTCCTTGCAAGTGTCATTGTAGTACTTTTCCTTGTCCTGTCTTGCTGCACGTTGGAAATCTCTGTTGAGTTCTGCGATTATCTTTCTTTCTCCTTTGGCTTTAGCTTCTCTGCGTTTCTGGGCAATTTTCAGAGTTTCTTCCGTCATCCATTTTGGCCGCTTTTGCTTTTTCACCTTTTGTAGAGACTTCTCGCTTTCTTCCAGCACAACCTTCTTGATGTCATTCCATAACTCTTCCGGAGCTCTGTCATTTGTATATAAAGCAGCAAATCGATTTTTCAGGCAGTCTTTAAATTCCAGTGGTATATTCTCAAGGTCATATTTTGCTGCATTCATGAGTGGTTTGCTCTTTTTCAACTTTAGCTTGAGTTTGCATACTAGTAGTTGATGATCTGTACCACAGTCAGCTCCAGGTTTTGTCTTTGTTGATGTTACAGAGCTTTTCCATCGTTGACTTCCACAGATGTAGTCAATTTGATTTTTATACAATCCTTTGGGTGAAGTCCAAGTGTACAGTCGCCGCTTGTGTTGCTGGAAGAAGGTGTTTGAGATGAATAGATCATTGGTCTTGCAGAATTCTATCAATTTTTCTCCAGCTTCATTTCTGTTGCCAAGTCCATATTTTCCAACTACTTTGCCTTCTTCTTTGTTGCCAACCTTTGCGTTCCAGTCACCCATGACTATCAGGATATCCTGTTTGCATGTTCTGTCAATTTCAGCTTGTACTTGTTCATAGAACTCTTCAATTTCATTCTCTTCTGCAGCTGTTGTTGGGGCATATACTTGAATTATAGTTGTGTTGATAGGCAATCCTCGTAGACGAATAGAGATTAAGCGTTCGCTGACTGCATTGTATTTCATTACAGTTCTTGCAAGTTTGTTCTTTATTATAAATGCAACACCATTTCTTCTTTGTCTTTCATTTCCAGCATAGTAGACCATGTGATCATCTGATGCAAAGTGCCCGATGCCAGTCCATTTCAGTTCGCTGACACCCAACAGATCAAGTTGTACACGTTCCATTTCATTCTTGACCACCTCCATCTTCCCTTGGTTCATGCTTCGTACGTTCCATGTTCCAATGTGTAAGACATCTTTACAGCTTCTGACTCTCATTTCATGCGCAGCTACATCAGCAGTCAGACTTCCCGAGGGCTTTGATCCAACCACATCATAAATGCTGGCTTTACTCTGAAAAGTCTTCAGCTCTTCCCCAGTAGCTAGTTGAGTGCCTTCCGAACTGGGAGTCTCATCTTCCAGCACTATAGCACAATTTGTTTTGTTGTAACTATCCATTGGGTTTTCATGGCAAGATACAGAAGTAGATTGCCGGTCCTTCCTTCCGCGCAGTTTAAGTTTGGTGTTGTTGCCATTGTCACAAAAATGTGATCCTCCGCCGTCCAACACTATCCCAATCTGCTGCTGCCCAGATGGGTGGTTTGTCTTCGTCTGGCACCTCAGCTGAGACCTGTCCATCTTGGGAGACCCTGCCAGTAGTTAAACTACCGATAATTTAGCTCTCAGCATCACTGATGCACGCAAGCCCTCACAGCACGACAAGCTGCAAACCAAGTGAGAGTGCATGCAGTTATATGGGTAAAAATCAGAAATGAATTAACTCAACCTGAAGAAACAAGGGAGGTGGCAACTCTAAAGCGATCCACCTCACAGGAAGAAATGATTCTAAATGTACATCTTCTCCTTCGTTACAGAGCTCTAATTAGCAACATGCTTTTTTAGAGCTGTAGATTTCGTGTTTGCTCAGTTGACTATTTACTCCCCTAAAAGTGCCAGTGTCTCTTCTGCCCAAAGATATTTCCTTTCTAGCTTTCAGATGTGAGGATATATATTCGCAAAAAAAAAAAAACGCTTTCTCAAACGTGAACATCTGTCTCTTATAAACTAGAGGATAAATAAAAATGGCAAGTTAAGGAAAATATGGAGAGTGAAGTAATAGACTACTATTTAGAGTGGTGGCCTGGTGATCAAGAGACCAGCGTTTGATTCCCACTGGAACATCGGTGTAGTTTGCCTTCTTATTTTGGGGGGGGAGGGAGGGAGTCAAAGGGTAAGGAAGTCATAATGATAGTGGCAGGGGTACCAGATCACCATTAGTGTCTGTAATACCACCCATACTCCCACCCCCAAAACTGCACCTATGCATTGGCACTCCTTGTGGCCATGGGCAAGTCATTTTACCCTCCATTGCCTTGAAAGAAAGATCTGGCAATCTTCTGGCTACACCTTGCCAAGAAAATCCAGGGGCTACTGGGTCACCAGGAGTCAGCATTGATTTTTGCTTGCAGAGCCACTAAATGTAGTAAAATGAGCTGTCCTAAAAAAAGGATTTTAGGTCCTTTTACTAAACACCACTATTTGGCTATTGCACGTTTTAGCATGCAATGACTGGCCACAGTGAATGCTTACGCCTAGGCATGCCAGCTACTATCTACAAGAACACATGTTAACTGGTAATGATATGGAGCATGGGCAGGTTAGAGGCAGAGTGTAAACATAGAGAGCATATTAACACCTGATCACCGTCAATGTGGCAGCACAGGTACACTTAATGCATAGCATGATACCCATCAAGGTATCGTTAACTGCCGAGAAAGCATAGTTACTCACCTGTAACAGGTGATCTCCGGGAACAGCAGGAATTTAGTCTTCACATATGGGTATCGTCGGTACCGACGGAGTCTGTGCGGGAACGCTCCCCAGCGTCCAATTAGAAAGCTTTTGGGAGCATCCCACAGTGTCTGTGTGCTGCCTTCCCGCCTTTCCCAACTGCCTCTAGTTGAGTTTAAAGCTGAGACAAAGAGAGAGGGAAAGAGAAAAAGATAGAGAGATACAACTCCTAGGGGAGGTGGGTGGGTTGTGAAGACTAAATTCCTGCTGTTCCCGGAGATCACCTGTTACAGGTGAGTAACTATGCTATCTCCAGGAACAAGCAGGAATGTAGTCTTCACATATGGGGACTCCCTAGCTTTAGATGCCAGGGAGAGACCCCAGAAGTTGTGTGCCCCTGAGAAAGGGCTCCACTTCCCCCCATGGATCTCTGGCATCCAACCAGGGATGGCGGGTAGGAGTTGATTAGGTATGGAACAGGTGTTGGAGAACAGCCTGACCAAACAAGGCATCCCGGCGGGAGTCCTTGTCCAAGCAGTAATGGGCTGTGAAGGTATGAACCAAGGCCCAGGTAGCTGCTCGACTGATGTCTTCGATAGACACAGAGTGCAGATGAGCCATTGAAGCTGCCATGGCTCTCACATTGTGAGCTGTGACATGGCCCTCCAGAGAGAGGTTCTTACTCTGATAGGCAAAGGAAATACACTGAGCAATCCAGTTAGACAGTGCTCTCTTGGAGACTGGAAGTCCCAAATGAGAAGGATCAAAAGCAACAAAAAGTTGAGAGGACTTTCTATGTTGCTGTGTTCTTTGTAAGTAAAAGGCTAAAGCTCTTTTACAGTCCAAAGTATGAGGATTCCTTTCTGCATTTGATGCATGAGGTCTTGGAAAGAACGCAGGTAGGTAGACCGCTTGGTTTAGATGAAAAGGCGAGACCATCTTTGGCATAAAGTGTGGATGAGTCCTAAGGACTACCTTGTCATGATGGAACCTTGTATAATGTGGATCAGCCACTAGTGCCTGCAACTCACTGATGTGACTTGCTGATGTGATTTCTATGAGAAAGATAAACTTCCAAGAAAGGAATTTCAAGGTAGTAGTGGCTAAGGGTTCGAAAGGTGGCTTCATGAGCTGACCAAGAACCAAGTTTAAGTCACATGCCACAGGTGGTGGCCTAATGGGAGGCTTAGTTAGCAGGAGGCCTCTCATAAATCTTGCTATAAGAGGATAGGAGGAAATAGGTTGCCCATTTAGAGGCTTGAAAGAAGCTGCAATAGCACTCAAATGGACTATCACTGAGTTAGTCTTAAGTCCTGCATTGGATAAATGAAGGAGATACTCCAGTAATGATTCCAGAGGCACAGCAAGAGGGTTAAGATCCTTCTGCGAACACCATATGGTAAACCTTTTCCACTTGAAAGCATAAGAGTGTCTTGTGGAAGGCTTCCTGGAAGCATAAAGAATATCCTTCACCTGCTGAAGGAGGTTAAGATCATGGAGATCTAGGCCTTCAGCAACCAAGCCCTGAGATGCAGAGACTGAGGATTGGGATGCCATAACATCCCGTTCTCCTGAGATAGGAGATCTGGAGCAGATCCTAACACCAGGGAGGGAGCTTGAGAGAGATATAGAAGCAGAGGGTACCACACTTGCCGAGGCCAATATGGAGCTATGAGAATGATACGTTCTCTGTCTCTCTGAAGCTTGAATAGGGTCTTGGAAATTAGGGGAATGGGTGGAAAGGCATAAAGGAAGTCTTGACCCCAGTGAAGGAGGAAAGCATCCTTGGCCTGAGAGCCCTGAGCCGGGATTCTGGAACAGAACCAGGGAAGTTTGGCATTCAACGGACTTGCAAAGAGGTCTATGTCCGGGGTTCCCCAAATTTGAAAAATCTTGGTCACCTGGTCTACATGTAGAGACCATTCGTGTGGAAACAGAACTCGACTGAGTCTGTCTGCCCAAGAGTTTTGTATGCCTGGAAGATACACTGCCAGGAGATGAATCTGATGCTCTCTGGCGAGGGCCCATAGTTGCAAAGCTTCGTTGCAAAGCGACAGAGAGCCTGTTCCCCCCCTGTTTGTTCACGTAGAACATGGCTACTTGATTGTCCTTATGAATGAGGACTGTCTTGTAGCTGAGCAGGGTGTGGAACACTCGAAGAGCAAGGAAGATTGCTCTGAGCTCCAAGAGGTTGATATGTAGATGAGTCTCCTGTGGAGTCCAAGTGCCTTGGGTGGAGAGGTCTTGCAAATGAGCTCCCCAACCCATTGGTGAAGCATCTGTTGTGAGAGTTGTCTGGGGTAAGGGTTGTTGAAAAGGGGACCCCAGCAACAGGTTCTGAGTGGACTGCCACCATTGGAGGGACAAAATAAGGCGACTTGTGTTTGCTATTTTGTCTGACAGGCACCCTGATGCCTGGGTCCACTGAGTGGATAAAGTCCACTGGGCTGCTCTCATATGGAGGCAAGCAAAAGGGACCACATGCATGGTAGATGCCATGTGGTCTAGTAGTTGTAGCATTTCTCGGGCAGTGAGATGAGGTTTTAGCAGTGCTTGAGAAGCTAACTGCACCATGCGAAGGCAACGGGCCTGGGGGAGATAGACCCTTGCCTTTTTGGTATCCAGCAAAGCTTCTGTGAATTCTAGAGACTGAGTGGGAGTTAGACTGGATTTTGGGACGTTTATGACAAGACCCAAATACTGAAGGACACGCATTGTGCAAGATAGAGAAATCCTGGCCTCTGCTTCTGATGGGGCTCGAATGAGCCAGTCGTCTAAGTAGGGGAAGACGAATATCCCTAGAGTGCGGAGAAATGCTGCTACCACAGCCATGCATTTTGTGAACACTCTTGGGGGTATGTTTACTAAAACCCCGTTAAAGTGCGGGCCGCGGTAGGGTGCGGGTGCCATATAAGGAGTGGGCGTTTCCTGCTGAAGAAGAAAATCCGGAATTTACATATGTGCTAAGGTGCGCGGCGCCCTTGTGCGCCTCGCACATTAGCGCATCAGATAGCTGCGCGGGAGGCATAAGTGGCGCGCTGATGTGTACACAGAAAAGCAGAGTCACAGCACAATGGTCAAGGCACTTACCACTAGTGCATGGATCAGGAGTTCAATCCCCCACAGTGTCCAATGAAGACGGCTGGCTGAGGCATTAATTTATGAGGCACATAAATACTGGGCAGCATAAGGCGGCGTGCTAATGTTTACGGCGGCATATTAATACTGGGCAGCATAAGGTGGCGCGCTGATGTTTATGGAGGCATTATAATACTGGGCGGTATAAGTGGCGCACTGATGTGCACACAGAAGAGCAGAGCCACAGCACAATGGTTAAGGCATGTACCAATGGTGCAGGGATCAGGGGTTCGATCCCCCACAGTGCTCAATGAACAAGGCTGGCTGAGGTGTTACTTTAGGAGCCAGTCTAATATGGGGCAGCACGCTGATGGGCATTAGGCAGTGTGCTATTGATTTAGGAGGCTTTTTAATATTGGGCGGCATAAGGCAAGCACAGGAACCAAGCCACAGCACAATGGTTAAGACACTGACCAATGGTGCAGGGATCAGGAGTTCAATCCCCACAGTGCCCAATGAACAAGGCTGGCTGAGGCATTGCATATTATGGGGAAGATTGCTTTAGGAGGCATTTTATTTCCATGTTAATTATCATTAATAGCAAACGCACTCTCAAATCGTGTTAACATAAGGCGCCCTATAAGGCACATTTTAAAGCGCACTGTCCGCCAAGGCACCCTAGAATGTTGCTTATAGGGCGCTTTAGAGGGTGCCGTATGAGGTACCGCAAGGTCAGAGTACTGTTTTTGATGGCAGCACTGTGCAGTTTAAGGAATGAAAAGCATAAGTAGGTGCGCTGACATGCAAGGAGGAGCAGCAGTGGAGCACAATGGTTAAGGCGCTGACTGCTAATACAGGGGTCATGAGTTTGCTCCCCAGGGTGCCTAATACGTAAGGCTGGCTGTGGCATCAGCTTTGCAATGTACATATTTTCTCCTCCAGCACCTTATGTTTATTTTATTAATTGCTGCCAGCAAACACGCCCTCACGTGCCGTAATTGAGGGTGCCGTATAAGGCACCCCATAGGGCACATGATAAAGTGCACTGTCCGCCACGGCACCCTAAAATGTACTCTATAGGGCACCCTATAAGTTGCGTCACAGGAAAATGTATAGTGCCCCTTATATGGACGGAAACCATAAGGTGCCCTATAGGGCGCCCTATAAAGCGCCCTCATAGGCACCTTATGGGTACAGTACGCTGAGGGTGTTTTTGCTGGCATCAAAATATGTACATTAAACAACAGATAATGCTTTGGACAACCCTATCAAATAACCCCACTGTGGGTTTGAACCCATGACCTCTGGCTTCACAGGCAGTGACATAACCATTGGGCTACAGCTCTATAGCTACTAGCAAGCCCCTGGCTGGCTGCAGAGAGCCTGCATGTCACCACACAGACAGTCTGCTGCGGTCACCAGGATAGGGTTAGCCCACCCGTACCCATGATGCACTGTACATGCAAATCAGCTGTCCACAGATAAACACAAGATGGGGAATGCACCCCACAGCACCTCGGCCTGGTAGGGGGTACTGACCATGTGTCTTACTGGCACAGAGTAGCTACATACTGTCACATTGTGCGGGTACTGTGCTCACCCTGAGGGTGCAATGAGGCGCCCAGGACCAGGTCCACAACACCTGCCATGGCTGAAGGAGGCCGTGCCGGAGGTCCAAAGCAGTGTGTGAGATAGGTAGTTTCTGCACAAACACCTTGGATATCTCTGTCTGTTTCAGTCAGGTGTAGGCCCTATGGACCCCTAGGTGGGCTATCTACCACCACCCCCTCCCCCAGGGCTGAGAGTGGCAAACAGGGTCTCCTATCAATAGATCCACATTCTACCTCCCTGCAAAGGTGGCAGTAGAAGGGACCATCAACCCCAGTCCTGCTGAAGAACAGACACCCCACAGGGCAGTCAATGCAGCTCTATACACATCCATAACACAATAGCAGACAGACATTAGGCCTGGATATGGTAAGCTGCACCCCACCACTATCTGATATTGTCCTGCAGCAAGCCATCAGCCGCTGCAACCTGCAAGCCACTCCATCAAGACACATACCAGCTGCAAACAGTCTGCTAGTTAGCCCATAGTGCATGTGCCCAGTGGAAATGCATGCACCCAGAACTGGGATGTCAGCATACACAGCAAGCAGATAAATCAGTGACTGGGCCCCAAAAGGAAACCCATATCTATTATATGAGAGAAATACTATATAGCACTATGGGGGTGCCTAGCCATGCTGTGGTCACTGCACAGTCAGGATGAGAGTGATCTCTCAGCAGGACATACTGAGGTCACCCTGTCTGTGTAGGTGGTGGCCGGGCACTAAAATGTCCCAGTCAGTGCCCTATGCCCTGTGCAGATGCACCCTGGCCAGTCCACCCTGTCCGGCCTATACCCATGGTACCTTGCTCCTCATTATGCACATTGGCAGCCCAATACTGGCAACATTGCTGGCAGTGTGGGCTGTGCAAGGTGTTTGCAGCCACCACACACTGGATAGACAGACAGCCACCCCCACACCTATGCCAGCATTGTGCTACTATAGAGGTGTTCAGCAGCCATACCCACCACACCAGTCCTGGGCACAGTACAGGCATGGATATGGTACGCAATACTGTTGGGGGTCACTCCCCAGGGTGGTAAATACTATCAGAGACCAGACCTGCAGCACACACCGCAGACATCAGAAGGATTGTTCTGGTGGAGCTCAATGAGCAAAATGTGCTTAACGTAGGAATTGATATCTGCCAGTTATCATAGGAAACGTTTGATAGCTGTGTACCATATACCCAGGTGTAGGGTGGCATTGCTAAGGTATGCAACTGCTAGTATTGGGAGATACAGGCAGGGCCCAATGTCCTGCCTTTCCAGGAGGCATTGGCCAATGTGGCCTGTGGGTGTGTGTGTGGGTGTGTCTGGCCCTTTTGGCTGCTGCTTTACGGCAGAGTTTCCCTACTCCAGTCCTGGTGTTCCAAACACTGTTCGGGTTTTCATGCTGTCCCTCATAAATATGCATGAGGTACATCTGCATACCATGGGGGTGGTGCATAGATATGCAGCACAGGCATCTTTATTAGAGGCAGCATGGAACCTGAATGGTGTGGGGCCCTCCAGGACTGCATTTGGGAGACTCTGCTCTAGGTAATGCACCTGTTTATGGTGTCTGTGTTTGGTGTGGTAAAATATAGGCGTATTAACCATGCGTATGTTCTCATCAATAAAGGTTTGTCCTTACTATCACGGTTTAGTTGTGGGAAAAATATGTGGACAGGATTGGCAGTAGCCCCAGCTGGCCTTTGAACCTGTGACCTTCTGTTCTTGCACACACTGTGTGTGTGCACTGCACAACCTTGTTGCCACAGATATGCTGCATTCCCTGGGGAGTCCATGACTGTACATCCAACAGAGCCTGTCTGTTGCGGTGGACGGTGCCAGCCTGCACAGGCCTAGGCCACTGTCTGCTGTGGCTTGCAGCCACTGCCCCCTCTGCCACCTGTACCCTTCCGCCAACATGCAGACATGTCCTTATCTGGGAAAAAGCATATGACCTGATTGAGTTGTAGCACTCCAGGACTGAATTTGGGGGACTCGGCTGTAGGTAATGCCCATTGTTATGGTTTGTGTGCGGTGTAGGGTAAAATATAGGTGTTTGTAAACGGGGGCGCTGGGTGAGAATGTCCACAGTCTTGGCAAAGGCAAATATTAATATGACTTGCAAAGGATTGTGGGAAATGTAGTCCATTCATACCAGACTCAGCCGTTCACAATAAATTAGTTGTGCTTGCTCAAATGTAAAGCAAAGAAGATATTTTATTTATGGGGTTATTTCTCCCAACACAGATATACTTGGTAGCACATAAAAAGGAATACTTGCTTTCAGTATTATACTTAGAAAAACAAATAAGGAAAAAACAACAGCTGAACTTGTTAAGCAATCAAATCAAAGCATAAAGACCTTGATGGGAACAGAAAGGTCTTTTCTGTAGGCTCCTGCTAATATCTTCTTAGCAGTGCTTCAAAGAACAAACAAAACCCACAAAGTAGGAAAAAAACCTGTTCTTTTTCAGGGATATCTTTCTGTATCTTCACACACACTCAGAGGTGTCCCTCCAGAGCTCACAGGCAATTAGGCAAGGCTCAATTGCTAACCATTACCAGCTGAAACCCTCTTGGCTGGTTTACTTTCTATTACGTGGCTCAAATCCTACTCAGAAGCATTTCTGAGTAGATTAAAGAACAAGTTTATATTTCTTTGTGATGGTTGTTGTATTTTGTGACAGCATATTACCACAGAAGTTTAGACAGAGAGCAATCCATGTATTCAAAGTCCCCATTTATAACATCTTCCCCTTCTTCAACTATCATGGGTTCAATATCATGGATTGGCACAGAGGAATTTCTCAATGGAACACTCTCAGGACAATACTTGTTTCCCTGCTGTCTTCCCAGTGAAGAGCTAGGGCATAAATCTGTGTTCATACCTGAGCTTCCATTGCTGTTAGAGTTCCTCTCTAAATATCCTGGCCAGTATGTAGTCCAGTTCTTATGTCCAGCCTTCCAATCAAGATCCCTGGACACTGGATCTCTCTTCACATACCTTCTGGCACTGGTCTTAGGGTCCCTTCCAAGTGCAGCCGTCTCCCTCACAGGTGCCGTCCGGGGATTCCTGGCTCTGCAACTCCACTCCTCTGGCTTTCCCCAGTCCAATGGTGTATGCTTGCCTCTGGAATGCCTCCCAGTATACGTACTGCTATGGACTCCTTTAGACCTCCCAAATGCTTTTCTCTTCTTTCTTCCAAAGTGTTTCTTGCTCTCTCTGTCCGTCAGCTCTGGCTTCTGCTGATGATGATGATCCTCCAGATGATCAAGATGCCTCTGATCAAGATGCCTCTGATGATTCTCTGTAGAATAAGCTTTTCTTTTATCCTGCTTAGATGAATGCTCCACCCTAGCACAGCGCAGCTGTGCTGAATCAAGCCCTGCCCTTGGAAATGAGTGCTTGGGGATTACCTCATAGCCCTCCTGATTGAACACACGTTTCCCCACTTCAGCTCTTCTAATGGCTGTTGGAAGCCTGGTGCATTCTGGGACTGGTAGTCTTTTATGGAAACATTCTGTTTTATTATTTCTACCAGAACAGACAGGTTGCTTGTTCAGAGTCACTTCACCTCTATTATAGCTCCTTCCTGAACTATGATAAGCTTCCTTATCACATGTTGGAACCATGCTTATGTTCTCTGCAATAAAGGAGTGTCTGTACTATCACTGTTTAGTGGTGGGTAAAACTATGGGGAGTGGGTTGGCAGGAGCCCCAGCTGAGATTTGAACCTGTGACCCTCTGGTCCTACAGTCACTGGCTGTGTCTGCTGCACCACACTGTGGCCACAGGGACAGTGCAGTCTCTGGAGATTGGAAACCTGGCCGCATGAGTCAGACACCCTGCTCTGCACAATTTTACTGTGGGCTCATTTACCTTGTATGGGGACAAAAGTGCAAATAAACCTCAAAAATGACCTCCAAAAAGTGGAAAAAAACCAACACCAAGCTGGGCAACAGTGATAGCAATGGGCAACATAAAAAACACTCCCAGGAAAGCTCCACTAAAATGAAGTGATTTTTGAAAGAGTCTACGGAGCGTAGACCCTTCCAAAAATCATTTCTTTTTTTTTTAGCTTTCCTGGGAGTGTTTTTTATTGTTGCCCAGTGATATCACTGTTGCCCAGCTGAATTATAAATTTTTTCAATTTTTCTTGTGGTCATTTTAAGGTTTTATTTGAGATTTTGTTCTGTGCACATGTATCACACTGCTCACGTTTTTTAGGTTCCCCGGTTTTGCTGTGCATTGCTGACGGAAATGGTTTCTCTTCCCTTTAAATCGGCTCTAACGCGGGGGTTTCACTCGCGGTATTTTTTTTGACGAAATTCAGCCCCGCTCCTGTGCGGAAAGCCTCTCCCCTCCCACTCTCTACCCATTGACCCCGTCCCCCCGCCCCTCGGGAGCCTTCCTCTGCCCTCGAAATGCCTTTCCACGCCTCTATCGCACATCAGCGCGCCCCGCTCTTGTGCGGGTGGCGCGCACGCATGTGGGGCACCAAAAACGCACTATTAGCGTGCCCGCACATTTGCGCGGTTTAGTAAACATACCCCCTGGTGCTGAGGCCAGGCCAAAAGGAAGCACATTGTATTGGTAGTGCTTTCCTTGAAAAAGGAACCAAAGGAACTTCCTGTGAGTCGGGTGGATGAGAACATGAGTGTATGCATCCTTGAGATCTAGAGAACAAAGCCAATCCTGACTCTGAAGCAATGTTCCCTCTAATTTTCTGTAGGCTGTGTGTGCATAAAATATCAGCTGTGCAGCTTTTGAAGGAAGATTAAATTTTTGTGCGCCACATAACGACACTCGTAGTTATATACTTTAAAATTTGACTACACATCAGAATACAGTATGTACACCACATTGATTGCACTAGAAAACATTGCAGAACTTGTGAAAACTGTAAATACATAACAACTTTTAAATTTTAAGACGTCTGTGTTGTTTTCTATCAGAACCAGAACCGTAATTTTTGTGCGCTCTGTTGTAAAGTATGTGCGCTCGCTCGGCGAGGTGTGTGCGCGCGCACACACGCACAGCTTAGAGGGAACAGTGCTCTGAAGGTTGTGATAAGGAAGCTTATCATAGCTCAGGAAGGAGCTATAGAAAAGGTGAAGTGACTCTGAACAAGCAACCTGTCAGTTCTGGTAGAAATAAGAAAACAGAATTTTCCCATAAAAGACTACCAGTCCCAGAATGCACCAGGTTTCCAGCAGCCATTAGAGGAGCTGAAGTGGGGAAACGTGTGTTCAATCAGGAGGGCTATGAGGTAATCCCCAAGCACTCATCTCAAAGGGCAGGGCCTGATTCAGCACAGCTGCGCTGTGTTAGGGAGGAGCACTCCTCTAAGCAGAATAAGGGTAGAGTTTATTCTACAGAGAATCAGCTTGAGCTTGATAATCCTCAGTTTCATCTGAAGGATTATCAGAAGCAGAAGCCAAACTGGACGGACAGAGAGGGAAAGGAACCCTTTGGAAGAAAGAGGAGAAAAGCCTTTGAGAGGTCTAGAAGAGTCCAGAGCAGTGCGTATACTGGGAGTTTGAATAGTGTTATTCTCAAGGGCCAGCATACACCATTGGACTGGGGAAAGCCAGAGGAATGGTGCTGCAGAGCTAGGAATCTCCAGACGGTACCTGTGAGGGAGACGGCTGCACGTGGAAGGCACCCTAAGACCCGTGCCAGAAGGTATGTGAAGAGAGATCCAGTGTCCAGGGATCTGGATTGGAAGGCTGGACATAAGAACTGGACTACATACTGGCCAGGCTATATAGAGACGAACTCTAACTGCAATGGAAGCTCAGGTATGAACACTGATCTATGCCCTAGCTATAACCTTGAAAGACAGCAGGGAAACAAGTATTCTCCTGAAAGTGCTCCATTGGGAGATTCATCTGTGCCAATCCATGATATTGAACCCATGCTTGTTGAAGAAGGGGGAACGATAGCAGATGAAGAATCTGTTTACATGGACTGCTCTGTGTCTAAACTCCTTTGATGATTTTCTGTTATAAAGTACAGCAACCATCACAAAGAAATACAAACTTGTTCTTGAATCTACTCAGAAAAGCTCCTGTGTAGGATTTCTAGCCACGCAGTAGAAAGCAAGCCAGCTAAGGGGTTTCAGCTGGATAACTGCTAGCAATTGAGCCTTACCTAATTGCTTGTGGGCTCTGAGAGAATCACTTCTGAATCTGTGGGAAGATACAAGAAGTTAACCTGAGAAGAACAGTTTTTCCTTTCTTTGTGGCTTTTGTTTGTTGTTTGATATATTGCTAAGAGAATATTAGCTAAAGCCTACAGAAAAGACCAGCTTGTTACCAACCAGGTCTTATTTCTTTTGCTTTGATTGCCTGATAAGTTAAAATGTTGTTTTCCTGATTTTGTTTTTCCAAGTTTAACACTGAAAGCAAGTAACCTGATTTGTGTGCTACCAAGCATATCTGTGTTGGGAGAAATAACCCCATAAATAAATATCTTATTGGCTTTACCCAAAAGCCCAACTAATTATTGTGAGAAGCTGTGTCTGGTGTGAATGAACTGCATTGCCCACAATCCCTTGCAAATCATATAGATATATGCACTTGCCAAGACTGTGAAGATTCTCACCCAGGCAGCCGTCTGACAAGGTACGGCAGCAGAGTTCCTAGAGAAATCATCTTGAATTTCTCTTTGAACAGGAATTTGTTCATTCTCTGAGGTCCAAAATAGGTCTGTATCCTCCTGTTTTCTTTGGGATAAGTAAATAGGGGGAGTAAAACCCCGTACCCTGTTGATGAATGGGTACTTCTTCTATTGCCCCTTGGGCAAGAAGCATAGTGACCTCTTGATCTAACAGGTTGATGAGAGAGGTCTGAGAATTGAACTGTCTTACCATGGTGGAAGGGGGCATGCACAGGAAGTGCAGCTTGTACCCCTCTCTTATAATGGAGAGTGTCCACTGCTCTGCTGTTATCTGCTCCCACCTGGGGGCAAAGTGACATAACCTTCCTGGAATGGTGGAAGGCTCTGGTCCATTCAGGGCCAGAAAGGCTAAGTTCTCTAGATGAAAGTCAAAGGCCTTGTGGAAGCTGAGACTGCTGAGACGGTTGAGGCTTAGCAGTCTTTGCTTTCCTTTGTTTAGGTGGTTGCTGACCCTTCTGGGTAGGCTGACCTGTAGAACGTCCCTGCTGAGAATAAGAGGGATAAAACCTCTTCTTTTTTGAAAAGAAAGGATTCTTGAAAGACTTCTTTCTCGCAGGATCAGCTGTGACTTTGGATAGCCTATCCAAAGTGGAGTTCTCAGCATCCAGCTCATTGGCCTTTTCTTGCCAATCTTTACCAAACAGGTTCTCACCAGTACAAGGAGTATTGCCCAGTTTGTCTTGTACCCAGAGCTCCAAATCAGATGCCTGGAGTCAGGCAATTCTACGTGCACCTATGGCAATGGCAGAGGTTCTGCTTATGCACTCAAAACAGTCAAAAGCTGCACGGTTGACAAATTTAGAAACATCCTGGGCATGTTTGACTAATGTGAGAAAATCCTGTCTTTTATCCTCAGGAAGAAGAGGGCTCAAAACCTCTAAATCCCCTGTAACTTCCTTCAGGAACATTCCCATATATAAAATATAGGAACTGATCCTGGCAGAAAGCATGGAAGCTTGGAAAGTACGACGTCCAAAAGCATCCAAAGTTCTGCACTCGCGTCCTGGAGGATTAGAGGCATGTCTCTTTGCACTCTTGATCCTTCTCATAGCTGATTCCACTACAATAGAGTGGTGAGGAAGCTGAGTCTTCTGGAAACCAGGACAAGGAGGGACTCGGTACATAGTATCCAGTCTACGAGAGTGAGGAGAGGTGGTAAGAGGCGTCTCCCACATTCTTAGCATGAGATCATGCAAGATCTCATGGATGGGTAGAGTAGCTACCTCTTTAGGAGCTTTGGGATATTGTAAAATTTCCAACTCCTTTGCTCTGGGCTCTGATTCAGGAGCCACAGTAATGGACAGACCTCAAGCCACCTCCCTGATGAAGTCCTGAAAGGAAATATCCTCTGGAGGAGACATCCTGCACTTAGGGGAGGAAGGCTCCTCTGGGAGAAGTATTCCTGCATCGACAGAACTGTCAGAATCCTCAGCATCTGTCCGGATGCTCTTGAAGAGCCCGATACCCGTACTGACCGAAGTCGGTACCGGGAGTAATTGGTACTGGTGTATCGGTACCGGAGGCCTTCGCATGACTGGGTGCCGGCAATGTGGACACCGATGTCGATGTTGTCAGTACCGGTACCGGGGTCAGTTGAACTGTCTGACGCGGTTCCGAGGGTATCGATGCCTCAAGGAGAGCTGCCAGACTGCATTCAATAGCCAGGAATCTCTGGTCTATTGACGTTGCCGATGCCTGGATGTCGGCACCAGAGAAAACAGCCTGTACCCCAGAGCATGGCACCAGTAGTTCTGCCAAGGTTGAGGCCTCAAGAACGTCCTGGAGCCCCGATAATGCTTTGGAAGCCGAAGTCTCCTGCCGGGGCAATTTTGCCGGTGCAGAATCCTCAAGGGCAACGTCAGAGGCATCTCGATGCTTAGAAGGAGATCTACCCTTTGAGGACCGGCTAGACTTGTGTTTAGTTACCTGAGATCCACGGGAGGAAGAGGAAGCCCTGGAAGACGTCGATGCCACCGAGGCTGCATCAGAGGGAAACAGGGTACTGAGCTAGCAGCTTGGTTCTGCCGACCTCTTTTAGACGTCATGGCACAGGCCATACATTCCGTGATGGAATGGTCAGGACCTAAACATTTTAGACACCACTCATGGGTGTCGGTGACAGAGATGGTACCGCCACACTTGGTGCACCTTTTGAAACCCGAAGAGGGTTTTTCCATTGTGGAGGAATTTTTGGGCCTAAGGCCCAAAAAGGCGCGTGCACGTGGAAAAAAAAAGTACTAAGTTTTTTTTGTTTTGTTTTTTTTATTTATTTATTTTTTATTTAGATTTTCCTGAATACAAGAATAAATCACAACAAGGAAATCATTTAACAAAGATCATAAAGCAACCATCCAAAGGCACGATGTGCACGTTTCGGGACACGCAATCCCTGTATCAAGTGCTTCACAGTCTCCTTATCGTGGCTGCATGTATTGCATGGTTACACTGCTTTTAAGCTAAGTAACAAAAATATTTTGACAATATACGTAGACATGTTTTTGAACCTTAAATGATTAAAATGGATATCGCCGTCTGGTGTGGATGAAGTTACAGTTCTCTCCTCCCACGGTGTTCTCCGACAAAAAGGTTTAGGACAACTTTGGTGACTATTTCAATTGTTTGCCAAGAAATAGAAAAGCAAAATATTCCCAGGCTGTATCATAAAAAAAATCTTTACAATGCTGTTTATTTGCAGCAAATTCTTTTAGCAGTTTTATTATGTAATATAAAACATACGGACTCTTGACATTGGACTGGCAGTGTTAAAAGTAAACATATATATTCTGCAAAAAACAAAAGAGACAAGATGCTCCCACTCCAAGCAACAAAAAGAAAATGAGAACCGTAGCACGGGACTGAATCAAATCAAATCTACTATTTCATTAACGGCATAAGCTTTCAAGACTCGCACAACAAGAAGCATACCCAGAAAAGGGCAGCGCCACAAATATTGCAGTGGGCACCAGAACATTCCTACACCTACTGGGAAAACGGAGCAAGCCAGATTATTACAGATCCTTATATAGCAGTAGTTCCCAACCCGGTCCTCGGGTACCCCCTGGCCAGTCAGGTTTTTAGGGTATCCACAATGAATACGCATGAGACAGAACGGTGTATGCAGATCTATCTCATGCGTATTCATTGTGGATATCGTATAAGGACCTGTAATCTGGCTTGCTCCGTTTTTCCAGTAGGTGTAGGAAAACGTTTGCTGCAAACAAACAGCATTGTAAAGATTTTTTTTATGATAGAGCCTGGTGCAGTGTTCCCAAATTGCACAAATGCATTGGCACTCCTTGTGGCCTTGGGCAAGTCATTTTACCCTCCATTGCCTTGAAAGAAAGACCTGGCAATCTACCTGTGGCTACACCTTGCCAAGAAAATCCAGGGGCTGCTGAGTCACCAGGAGTCAGCATTGACTCGACAGTACACACATCAACATCATCATTTTTGCTTGCAGAGCCACTAAATGCAATAAAATGAGATGTCCTTAAAAAAAAGATTTTAAGGTCCTCTTACTAAACACCACTAATTGGTTAATGCTCGTTTTAGCATGCAATGACTGGCCACACCTAGGCATGCCAGCTACTATCCACAAGAACGCATGTTAACTGGTAATAATGTGGAGTATGGGCAGGTTAGAGGCAGAGTGTAAACATAGAGAGCATATTAACACTTGATCACCGTCAATGTGGCAGCACAGGTACACTTAACGATACCTCTCTGGGTTTCATGCTATGCATTAACTGCTGAGAATATGCTTTTCACATCCCTGATGGTTAACACATAGACTTTACATTTACCGATTATTAAAAGCACACATTAAGTGCAAATCCGTAACAGGGTTTAGTAAAAAGGCTTCTTTATCTTGCATGTCACAAAAATAAAGAAATCATTGTAAGCTAAATTATTCATAACAACCTTTTGAGTCCCAGGAAAGTGCCCATAAGAACAATTCAAAACATAAAGTAATGATCATAATATTTATAGCCCTCTCATAAACAATAAGTCCTAAGCGGATTACACAGATATGGAAAGATCCCAAGTCATTTTAAAATATACATACAACCCAAGTTTAATCACTTCTTCTATCTAGCAGAAACCTAAATAATTATATCTTAAGTGTTTGTCAAAATACTATATAGTTACAGTGATTTCTGATCTCACTAAGTAAGTCCTTCCAGTCTATCCATCACACCTTTAAGCTTAAAATTCCTCACCAAAAGAATTGTAAAGAATTGCTATTAATCATCTGAGAGACTTCAGAAGAGCATGTGAAGAAAACTACAGAGGTCATATAAAAAGAATACAATAGTATCATTAGGTGTTACCCATGTTAACTGCTGAGAATATGGGAACCACTGCTATATAGAAACATGACGACAGAAGAAGACCGCATGGCCTATCTAGTCTATCCTTCCAGAGAGGAAGACAGGCATCTGTATTTGGAAAAACCTAGAGAAGCTAGCAAAGTAGTCAAGAAGGCAAAGATTCAAAAGGAGGAGGAAATAGCCAATGCAATAAAATGGGGGGATAAGACATTTTTCAGATATATTAGTGAGAAGAGGAAGGGCAAGAGTGGTATTGTCAGACTCAAGGGCGCAGGGGAGGAATATGTAGAAGCTGATAAGGATAAAGCAGAATTGCTTAACAAATAATTTTGTTCTGTGTTCACAGATGAAGAACCAGGAGCAGGACCTCAGAAAACACCCACAAATAGGAACAGAAGCAATGGACATCTTGAACAATTTTCAAAAGACTGTGTTTGTGAGAAATTATCTCAACTTAAAGTAGATAAAGTGATGGGACCGGATGGGATACACCCGAGAATACTGAGGGAACTTGGGGACGTTCTAGCAGCTCCACTGACTGACCTTTTCAATGCCTCGTTGGAGTCTGGAGTGGTGCCAAAGGACTGGAGAGAGGCTCATGTGCTGCCTTTACACAAAAGCGGAAGTAAGGAAGTGGTTGAAAACTACAGGCCGGTTAGTTTAACTTCGGTGGTGAGTAAATTATTGGAAACTCTGCTGAAAGAGAAAATAGTGAGGTTTCTGGAGTCCAGCGGATTACAGGATCCGAGGCAGCATGGATTCACCAGAGGCAGGTCTTGTCAGACAAATCTGATTGATTTCTTTGACTGGGTGACCAGGGAGTTGGACCGAGGGAGAGCCCTCGATGTGGTGTATTTAGATTTCAGTAAAGCCTTTGACACTGTTCCTCACAGGCGACTTATAAACAAACTGAGCACCCTAGGGATGGACCCTAAAGTTACTGCTTGGGTTAGAAATTGGTTGGGTGGGAGGCGACAAAGAGTACAAGTAAATGGAGCTCACTCTGAGGAGAAGGATGTTATCAGTGGTGTGCCCCAGGGATCTGTCCTTGGTCCGATTCTTTTTAACATCTTTATTAGTGATATAGCGGAAGGGCTTTCAGGTAAGGTTTGCCTCTTTGCAGATGATACCAAAATATGCAATAGAGTAGACACCCAGGAAGGGGTAGATAACATGAGGAGGGATCTAGCTAAGCTTGAAGAATGGTCTACAATTTGGCAGCTGGGATTTAATGTTAAAAAATGTAAGATCATGCATTTGGGCTGCAGCAATCCAAGGGAGCAATATAGTACTTTTGTCCACTAAAAAAGAGCAGGACCTAGGCGTGGTTGTGTCTGATGATCTTAAAGTAGCTAAACAGGTAGAAAAGGCGATGGCAAAAGCTAGAAGGATGCTTGGGTGCATACGGAGAGGAATGGCTAGCAGAAAAAAGGAGGTGATAATGCCTCTGTATAAGTCTTTGGTGTGACCTCATTTGGAGTATAGTATGCAATTCTGGAGACTGCACCTTCAAAAGGATCTGAACAGGATGGAGTCGGTGCAGAGGGTGGCTACTAAAATTATTAGTGGTCTTCATTATAAAGCATATGAGGACAGACTGAAGGATCTTAATATGTACACCTTAGAGGAAAGGCGGGATAGAGGTGATATGATTGAGATGTTTAAATACCTCCATGGCATAAATGTTCAGGGAGAGAGCCTCTTTCAATTTTTCAATGTTTTTTTTATTGTCAATTTGCTTTCATTCAGTTTCTTGAATGTATGAATATAATTCAATAAATATTTAAAATGTTAAAAAAAACAATATCACATCTATGCTGATGACATCAGGGTGTACGCCCCAATAAACACACTAAACCCAGAAATGGCCCCCATGACTCACTGCCTCAAAGACACGAACAACTGGCTCACTGAAAACAACCTGAGAGTCAAGTTCGACAAAACGGAAGCAATGATCATAACCAGGAATCCCAATTTTGATCCACCTACTTCCATCAGCATCCTCAACCGATCAATACCAATAAAGGACGAGGTGAAATACTTAGGTGTCACCCTGGACAGTAATTTAAATCTACAAATGCATAGAAGCAAAACCGCAGCAAAGGCATACCAACGAATGAAGCTGATACGGAGACTCAAACCATTCTTCAGCCAGGACCATTTCCGCACTGTATGCCAGACAGTCATCACCCCAGTACTGGACTACGGAAACTCCTTATTCCAAGGACTTCCTAAGCAGGCCACCCATCCACTCCAGCTAGTACAGAACACTGCAGCCCGAATCATAACCAGCACAGCCAAGCATGAGCACATTACACCTGTACTTCGGCAACTGCACTGGCTACCAATATCTGCACGGGCAAGATACAAAACAACAGTAAACATATTCAAGATCATACACCTATGCACGGCAGACGTCCTTCACACTTTAATAACCAAGGACACAAGCAACAGACCTAAGAGAACCAACAGCAACAATAGACTCCACGTACCCGCTGGATATCACAAAACAAGGCAAGTGACCTCCAACAGAGCCATATCCCTCTCAGCACCGGCCCTCTGGAATTCCCTCCCGGATGGATTGCGGTCGATAAAGGACCTCAAGGACTTCCGTAAATCACTGAAAACCTACCTATTTACAGAATGCTATGACCACACGTCCTGCAGACCCCTCCACTAGCCGGAAGATACAATGAAACCAACCAAAAAGCTACGACAACCACAACCACTATCCATGATAGCACAACCATAATCTACGATATTCCGCCACTAAACTATATGTATGTCCTGTCACCCCTGTTAATGTTATCCCAACCTGTTTAAATACCACTTTGATTGAAGGAGAAAGTGGCATACAAATCTGGACAAATAAATAAATAAATATCATGCCAATGCAAATAGATTTCTCTTTCCCTCTTTCTAGTTTAACCAACAGTGCCTCTCTCCCTTTTAAACTCCTGTAGTTCCAAAGCTTTAATATTATTTTTTACTTATCGTGGCACTCCTCCTCTCCTTCTTCCTACCCTGTCGTTTCTGAATAAAGTATAGCCTGGTATAGTTACGTCCCAGTCATGGTTTTCTGTGAACCATGTTTCTGTAACTGCCACTAAATCCAAGTCAGCCTCTCCTATTAAAGTTTACACATCTGGGATCTTATTTCCCATGCTATGGGCATTTATACACACCGCTTTCCATATATTGCGCCTTTTACCCATTTCCATAAAGGTATTTAATGTTTCACTTACCTGGGGGCTTTCTTAACCCATCCCCAATGAATTTAGTTTAAAGCCCTCTTCAGCAGATTAGCCAGTCTGCTACTGAAGACACGTCAACCTTTCTTGGACAGATGGACGTCATCTCTGCTCTGCAACCCTTGGAACAGCATCCCATGGTCCAGGAAACCAAAATGCTCTTGATGACACCATCCACGCAGCCGTGCATTCATCTCCAGGATGCGAGCTTCTCTGCCTTGGCCTTTACCCTCAATGGGGAGGATTGAAGAGAACACCACCTGCGCCTCTATCTGCTTCACCCTCTGTCCCAGAGCCATGAAGTCACTTTTGATATGCTCAGAAGGATACCTGCCAGTATCATTTGTGCCGACATGGATTAGCAACATTGGGTAATAGTCAGTCAGTGGACTTGATGAATCTCGGCAAACTCTCCATAACATCTCGGATTTTGGCACCTGGCAGACAGCATACCTCTCTGGACATCAAGTCTGGTCAGCAGATGGATGCCTCGGTACCCCTCAGAAGAAAGTGACCAGCCACCACTAGCCTTTTCTTCCTTGTGATCACTAATTCTGCAAGTTTGGGGTGCTCAAGCTCTGGTTCTTCCCTTTCCAGGGATGCTTTCACCTCCTCCACTTCCAGGGCTCCATAATGGTTCTTCAATTCAAGGGCTGGAAAAGTTGGATTGGTGATTCTGCAGGCCCTGGTGATTTGTGTCTGTCATTCTGTAGGCATCCATCTTCTCCTCTGCTGGACAGCTTGGATGTTGCAAGAAGCGTCTCATCAATGTACTTCTCACTGTCTTGAATGCTCCTCAGCCTCGCCACCTCCTCTCTGAGTTCCTCCACTTGTTTCCTGAGAGCTTCAGCATGCAGGCATCCTGCACGTGGAACTGATCCTTCAACTGGCATTGGGATCTCTGTCTGGACAGAGGAAGAAACTGTAACGAGGGCAACAGCTTTAGCGATACAATTTTTCCCAGCCATTGTGCAGTTGGTGTAGCTTAGTTATCCTTTCAGAGAAACAGCAGTTGAATCTCTTTAAGTGTGTTCGGAATGTGCTGTTCCAAGTCCCTATATGTAGTTAATTGGGGAGGTGCCCTATAAAGCAAGAGTGCTCACTAGGGGTGGGTGGAATTTGGGGGTAGGGGGTAGGGAGGGAACTAGCACCTGATGAGTTGTCAGTAGCTTCAAAGAGCTGAAGAAAGATGCTAAAGCAGAGTTTTAAACCTACCCCACTAAAGAAAATATTTCCCCTTTTAAACTAAAGCACCAATAAGACTGTAACTTGGTTTTAAAAATGTACCAAAACCCTTTTAAGAGCTCCTAGGAAGAGAGCTAGTAATTTAAAAAGCAACAAACTGTTACCTTTGCTTGAAATGTATAGCCCCTGTTAGGAATGCTTAATAGAATACCTGGCTTTGGTCACACACTTAAAATGTAGATAGACTCTCACCAAGAACAGAATAAGTGACCACAAACTAAAAATAGAAATATGTAGACCCCAAAAAAAGCAGTCTATGTAGTGCAACATCAGAGAGATAAAAAGATGCATTTAAATATAAAGCTAGAACACCTGCAACACAAAAACTGACTGACATATTAGAACCACTAAATTGAAAATAAAATTATTTTTCTACTTTGGTTGTCTGACGTTTTTCTAATTGTATTGGTTCCAGTCTCTACTTTCTGCTTTCCTCCATCTTCTCTTAACTCTTTCTCTTCTTCTCCCCCTCCTGTCTTTTCCATTTCCTTCCGTATATCCATCTCTGATGTTGATATTTTTCCTTTCAGCTTTCTTTCCATTATTTTACTACTTCTGTATGGGTTCAGATTACACTCCTCCTTTTTACCAGCAAGTCCTCAATTGACCTGCAACTTTTTACCCTTGCCCCAGCCCTCCTATTTTCCATATCTCTTTCACCGGCCTTTTATTAACACTCCTATTCTTCTCTTTTCTTCTGTCAACCATCTCTCCATCCCTCTTTCTTCCCCCTTTCCAGCATTTGCCCCCTCTTTTTCTCCCTTCCTATATCCTCATGTCCAGCATCTCCCCTCTCTCCCTATTCCTCCCCCATTGACCAGCATCCACACTTTTGCGCTCTATTTCCTCCCATGTCCGGCATCTCTACTCCATCTCCCATACCCACCTCCCCATGTTCAGCATAACCCCACTGTCTCCTAATGCCCCAACTGCATGTTTGCATATCCCCCTTCCCTTTATTGTGCATCTCACCTCACATCTCCCCATTTGTCCAACATCTCCCCTCCATTTCCCTGTGTCCTCTTCCCCTGTGTCCAGCATCTCCCCTCCTCCCTTGCTCACCATCTACATTCAGCATCTCATAAGAACATAAGATATGCCATACTGGGTCAGACCAAGGCCCATCAAGCCCAGTATCCTGTTTCCAGCAGTGGCCAATCTAGGTCACAAGTACCTAGCAGTTTCCCCAAAAGATACAGGTTCCACAATGCTTGTATTGGGGCAAGCAATGGATTTCCCGGGTCCCCTTTAATAATGGTTTATGGACCTTTCTTCCAAGAAATTGTCCAAATATTTTTTAAACCCAGCTACACTAATAGCTTTTACTACATCCTCCGGTAACGAATTCCAGAGTTTGATTACACGTGAGTGAAAAAATATTTTATCTTATTAGTCTTGAATAGGTTACACTGTAGCTTCATTACATGTCCCCTAGTCTTTCTATATTTTGATGGCGTAAACAATCAATCTACATTTACCCGTTCCACTCCGTTCATTAATTTATAGACCTCTATCATATCTCCCCTCAGCCGTTTCTTTTCCAGGTTGAAGAGCCCTAACCTTTTCAGCCTTTCTTCATAGGAGTATCCTTCCATCCCCTTTACCATTTTAGTGGCTTTTCAATGTACCTTTTCTAATAACGCAATATCCTTTTTAAGATATGGTGACCAAAATTGCACACAATATTCAAGGTGCAGTCGCACCATGGAGCGATACAGAGGCATTATAATATCCTTTTATTCTCCATTCCTATCCTTATGATTCCTAGCATTCTGTTTGCTCTCTTGGCTGCACACTGGGTGGAGGGTTTTAACATGTTATTCACGATGATGCCTAAATCTTTTTCCTGGGTGGTGGTTCCTAATGTGGAACTTTGTATCACATAACCATAGTTTGGGTTGTTCTTTCCTAGGTGCATAACTTTGCACTTGTCCACACTAAATTTCATCTGCCATTAGGATGCCCAGTCTTCCAATTTATCAAGGTCCTCTTGTAATTTTTCACAATTCTCATGGGTTTTAACAACTTTGAATAATTTTGTGTCATCTGCAAATTTGATTACCTCACTTGTTATTCCCGTTTCCAGGTCATTTACGAATATATTAAAAAACAGCAGACCCAGCACAAATCCCTGGGGTACTCCACTATTCACTTTTCTCCATTGGGAAAACTAGCCATTTAGACCTACTCTCTGCTTTCTATCTTTTAACCAGTTCCTGATTCTCAATAGTATACTGCTTCCTATCCCATGACTTTTTAATTTTGCCAAAGAGTCTCTCATGAGGGACCTTGTCAAAGGCTTTCTGAAAATCCAGATACACGATATCGACCAACTCACCTTTGTCTACCTGTTTATTCACATCTTCAAAAAACCATAACAGATTAGTAAGACAAGACCTTCCTTGGCTAAAGCCATGTTGGCTGTCTCCCATTAAGCCATGACTATCTACATGTTCAGTAATTTAAAAAGGGTTCCAGGGGTGATCCGGGAAACTACAGACCAGTGAGCCTGACGTAAGTACCAGAAAAAATGGAAGAAACCATTATAAAAAACAAAAAAAATTGGCGTTACATTGGCCATCCTCCAATCTTCAGGTATTACAGATGATTTTAATCATAGTTCACAGATTACTAATAGTAGGTCTGCAGTCTCATATTTTAGTTCTTTCAACACCCTTGGATGTATACCATCCAGTCCATGTGATTTGCTACTCTTCAGTTTATCAAATAGTTGCAATACATCTTTCCGGTGTATCAATATTTCTTTCAGTTCTTCTGTGGCTTCACTTTTAAATACCATTTCAGTCATGGGTAACATCCCTACATCTTCCTCAGTAAAGACCGAAGCAAAGAATTCATTCAGTCTTTCTGCTATGGCCTTGTCCCCTCTTAGTGCCCCTTTTTACCCCTCTATCATCTAACTGACTCTCTCACAGGTTTTTTGCTACGAATGTGTTTTTGAGGGGGGGAAGCTCTGCTAAGCTGATTATCTAAGGGCATCTGAGTGCTGACCTGTTTGTCCTTGATATATATGAAAAAAAAAACCCAACCTGATTATAGCATGAAGGAACTCATGGAAGTAATGTTTTTTCTCAGAAGCAGAGGGTGGGTAGGGCATATCTGAGCAGTATGAAAGATGCACACCTTTTTATTCCAAAACAGTAAGATATTTACGTATTAGTGTGAAAACAGGAGAACTTGGAATTAAATTATTGTACTATTGGACTGGTCCACTGGAAGTCTCGGGTTTGATTCACAGGCTTGACCTTGCTCCCTGGTATGTTCGGTAGGCAGTACTCAGTTGAAGAGGGTGAGGGGGAATCTGAGGATTAGTGGTGGTATCTGGTATACAGATACCAGGGTCAAGAGAAATTCAATTATGTGGCAGCCAACCAAGAGCCAGTACTGTAATGGCTGAGTTAGGTGTTGGTGTTGGTGGGGGGAAAGGGAGTTGGAGTGGTATGATAGAGAGGGAACCCAGGTGGTTGCAAATGTTTTAATGTCAAGTTTGACGCTGTTCATAAATGTATTATTTATGGTTGTTCCCTACCCAGAATGGTGGATGGGCAGGTTTATAAACATTGGTGTCATTGCTCGATGAAAGCATGTTCAGAAGTGCAGTATAAAAACAGCTAATGCTGCTGCTTTAAGTAATATATACAGTAATGTTGAATTAACATTTTTTATACACTGTTTAGAAGGAGAAATTGTGCATTTATGTGAAAGGGAAGTGAGAAAGTGGAATGAATTAAAAAACTTGGCTTCTGGCTTGCAGTAAGAGATCTGTCAAATTTGGTTCCGATTTCAGAGGTTGCTCTAGAAGCACGTATTTATTATTGCATATCAGTTTTGGTTCAAAAATTCATTAGATTTTTACAAGACTTGCCAAAATGACTAGCTATCTGTGTTTCCAGAATGAATTATACTACTGTTTTTCTCATACAGTGCAGGACAACAGAAGTTCTGCTACTTCAAAACTTTTTATTTAGTATTGCCTATATACTGCTTTTCACCAGTTCAAAGTGCTATATAGTATATATATATTTCCCTTGTCTCTGAAAGACTCGTAATCTGTTTTGTGCCTGAGGCAATGGAGGGTTAAGTGGCTTGCCCAAGGCCATAAGTAGTGCTTAGAAACTCCAGTCCCTCCAGCCTGAGGTTGCTGTTCTTCAGCGAGAATTGAACCTCCAGCCCCAAGCAACTTGTGTCACTCCTCCTCCTTGATAATGCTACAGTGATAATCCTGTTCTAAGGTGATAATCCTGTTAGTAAGAATGTTTGGAAGAAGAAGAGATGTCCTAGGATTCAAAGGAACCCAGTCTGCGAGAGACACCGGAAGGCATTTCTTTTAAGGCTGCTGTGAACACCATTGCTTTTCACCCAACTCGAGCTATCTTAGGTGCAAGAGATGTAGATGGAGACGTTTTTGTTTATGCATACTCATGCATGGAAGTGGGAAACCAGGAGCTCTGGTCTTCTGGACAATACCTGAAATCCTTTTGGGATGTGGCATTCTCCTTTGATGAATAAAAGCTCTTTATTTTGTCAAAGGAGAAGGCAATTCACATCCTAAATATTGAGGAGGATAAACTGGTCAAAACATTCTCCAAAGCTCACAGTGCTGCTATAAACAGATTGCTGCTGATAGATGAGAACCTGTTTGCTACAGGTGAAGACAATCAGCTGCTGAAAGTGTGGGATCTTCGCAAAGACTTTGCTTTCCTAGAGATGAAGAACCAAAATGATTATATAAGTGACATGCTCATTGACCAAAACAAAAAAGAATACTTCTCACTACCAGTGGTGATGCAAACATGGAAGTCTTCAGTATCAAGAGATGGCGACATCCTTATTAAAAGGATCATTTATTTATTTTATTTATTTGGCAAAGTTTATACACCACTTTTCACAGTGGTCAAAGTGGTTTACAGGGAACTGGAAAAACACGAGGAATGTTTACATTAGAACAGATAACTTTGTACAGTGAACAAGGGGTAGGGTGATTGGGATAGTTAACTATATACAGGATTAACTATGTACAGGTTGATGGTGCTTGATATATTGACTAAAAGTGTGTTGTGTGTGTATTGGTGTGGCGTTGAGTTATAGGTGCAGATTAGGGAAGGTGTTTGGTTGTTGGTGTGTTTGAGCAGGGGAGGAAATAAAGTGGAGGGTGAAGAGGTGAGTCTTGAGGAATTTGCAAAAAATTAGGAGGTCCTTGGTGTTTATGTTGGCTGGGAGGGTGTTCAAAGTGGTTGGGGCATAGAATTTGAAGGCTCTGGCACGGGCTTGTTGAGTACTCTTTGTTATGGATTGGGGGCGGGGGCAGTTAATGTATTCATGATGATGGTTCTCCGGGATCTATTTCATTGTTGTGGGGTGATGAGGGTGCTGAGGTGGGTGGATGACTGATGGAATGGAATAGGATGGAGTGGATTATCACCAAATAATGCTTCAGTGCTACTGAACTACATACATACATTTTGAGAGGAAGATATAAATATCCTTGTAAGAATAAATCAGTTTTTAAAGTAGCTTCTGAAATATGTATGTCTGTAGTTTTCTGTCTCTTCTGTGACACCGTAGCAGTAGTTTCCTAATCTAATCCGCAAGAGCCCTTAACAGTTCTGGATTTTCAAGGTAACCAAAATGGGCAGCTTTAGCCTGTAATGTGATTATGATCTAATTTCATGGTCATTCATTTGCTGATATCCTAAGATCTTCTTCTGTTTGTGGTCCTTGAGGGCCATATTTGGGAGCCACTGCTTCCTAGTATTAGGACACATGGGAGTTCATCTACCCCCTGAAGCTGTGCTCAGCTTGGATCCTTTTTGGAGGTAATATAGGATATGACAATGCGAGTGTATAGGGAGATCAGTGGTAATTTTTTTTTCTATTAAAAGAAAATGTACTTAAAAAAAATCAAAACCATATGCCTTCAGCACCATTGATATAATTGAAAACATTTGCAGTTATACTGACCTGCTTCAAGTCTTGTGGTCCTAATCATCAAAGCTGCTCTGTGTAGCGCAAGCTGTAAGCTCTTCTCTTAAAACGTCAGCCGGTAAAATTGTTTTGCAGCCTTAACACTAGTAGAAACTTTGATATATGTATGCTTTTCTGCTGTTAAAATGTCATTGAAAAAATCCTAATTTTTAAATGTTCCTTAGTGCTTTTCAACACATCTGGAAAGCACTTAATGGTGTCATCTTGAGGCACTATAAAAGGTATAGAAAAAGGCAACCAAAACTTTAAAGGGGCTTAAACGGCTCCCCTAGGAAGAAAGGTTGAACACGTTAAGACTCTTCAGCTTGCAAATGAGATGACTAGGAGGGAATATAATGATGGTTTATAAATTCTTTATGGTGTGGATCAAATAAATAGGAGTCGTTCTTTTCCTTTTCTAATAATGGGACTAGGGGGCCTTCCATGAATGTAACCTAGCAAATATAAAACCAGTTTTAAGCTGTAGAATATGTTGCAGGTTGCAAAACTTTGGGAAAGGTTTCTGAGATACAAACCCATTTAACAGCTATTAGTTGTAGTCTTTGGGAACACCACTTCTTACTGCTGGGAGTGGACAACAGATTGTCATCTCTTCCTCTCTACCCTCTAAGATCTGCTCAGTACTACCCCTGCCTCTTCCAAAGTGAGTGTGTCTGCTGAGCTCGGCTTTTCCTGTAGAACTGGGCTGATAAATATTCATTCTTTAAAACTTAAAATCTCCATACATTGGCCAGAGTTTTGAGTATGTTGTTGTTGTTGTTAAGTGCCGTCAAGTCTGGGTCAACTTATGGCAACCCTCTGGATAGTTATCCTAAATTGTGTTCGGTCTTCAGTCAGGCGGCTCACTGTTGACAGACTGGTACCCGTAGCTGCTGTTATTGTATCAATCCATCTCATTGCTGGCCTTCATCTTTTGCATTGACCTTCTATCTTGCCAAGCAAGATGTCTTTCTCTAATGATCTCTCTCTTTGCATGATGTGTCCAAAGTATGAAAGTCAAAGTCTTGTCATCTGAGCTTCTAAAGAAAGCTTAGATTTGATCTCCTCTAGTACTGACTGGTTTGTTCTTCAAGCAGTCCATGGTATACACAGTATTCGCCGCCAGCACCATAATTCAAAGGCATCAATTTTCTTTCTCTCTATCTTTTTCACTGTCCAGCTTTCACATCCATATGATGTTATTGAAAATACCATGGCTTGAACAAGTCGAATCTTTGTATGGAGAGAGACATCTCTGCTAAGAATCTTGTCTAGGTCTTTCATAGCCATTCTGCTTGTTGCTTCTTTATTGATAGTTGATCCAAGTAGGTTAAAGTTGTTCACAATTTCAATTTCTTCTCCTTCAATGAAGAACCTGTTGATTTTTGCCAGGTGTCATGATCTTTGTCTTCTTTACATTAAGGTGCAGGCCCATTTTGAGACTATGTTCTTTGATCGTGAGAAGCAAATGTTTCAGATCATCTTCACTTTCAGCCAGTAATGTGGTATCATCAGCATAACGAAGGTTGTTGATGAGTCTTCCACCAATCTTCACACCTCTGTTGTTTTCATACAATCCTGCTTCTCTGATTTGTTCTGCATATAAGTTAAAAAGGTAGGGGGAAAGCATGCAGCCTTGTCTTACACCTTTGTTTATTTTAAACCATTCTGTTTCTCCTTGTTCCGTTCGAACTGTTGCTTCATGATCAATGTATGGATTGCGCAAGAGAACGATCAGGTGTTCTGGTACACCCATGCTTCTTAATGTGGCCCAGAGTTTCTCATGGTTTACACAGTCAAAAGCCTTGCTATAGTCGATAAAGCACAAATAGATATCCTTTTGGTATTCCTTAATCTTTTCAAGGCTCCATCTCACATCCGCGATGTCTCCCATTCCTCGCCCTTTCCTGAACCCTGCTTGCACTTCAGGTAGTTCTTGTTCCAGGTATGGTTGTAGTCTCTGTTGAATAATCTTCAGTAGAATCTTGCTGGCATGTGGGATCAGAGCGATTGTGCGATAATTTCAGTTGAATCACCTTTCTTTAGTATTGGTATAAACACAGATCTTTTCCAGTCATTTGGCCATGATGTTGTCTTCCAAATTTCTTGGTAGAATCTTGTAAGTATGGTAACAGCTGCATCAGATTGCTGTAATACTTCTATGGGAATGCTATCAATGCCTGGCGCTTTGTTCTTTGATAAGGCTTTCAATGCTGCTTCAACTTCTTTCATCACCAATGGTTCTGGATCATAAGGTACAGGTTGAAATGGCGGTTGGTCCACTTGATCTTTATCATATAAAAACTCTGTATATTCTTTCCACCTTTTCTTCATCTTCTCAGCATCATTCAACATAGAACCTTGAGCATCTTGTAACATTCCAGTTCGAGGCTGGAATTTTTTCTTTAACTCTCGTAGCTTTAGGAAAGCCAATCTTGTTCTTCCTCTAATAGTTTCTGCTTCTATTTCCTTGCATGTTTCCTTGTTCTGTCTTGCTGAATGTTGGAAATCTCTGAGTACTGCAATTGTCTTTCTTTCTCCTCTGGCTTTAGCTTCTCTGATTTTCTGGGCAATTTTCAGAGTTAAGCTTGAAGAATGGTCTAGAATTTGGCAGCTGGGATTTAATGTTAAAAAATGTAAGGTCATGCATTTGGGCTGCAGCAATCCAAGGGAGCAATATAGTATAGGGGGTGAAGTACTTTTGTCCACTAAAGAAAAGCAGGACCTAGGCGTGGTTGTGTCTGATGATCTTAAAGTAGCTAAACAGGTAGAAAAGGCAACGGCAAAAGCTAAAAGGATGCTTGGGTGCATACGGAGAGGAATGGCTAGCAGAAAAAAGGAGGTGATAATGCCTCTGTATAAGTCTTTGGTGCGACCTCATTTGGAGTATTGTGTGCAATTCTGGAGACCGCACCTTCAAAAGGATGTGAACAGGATGGAGTCGGTGCAGAGGGTGGCCACTAAAATGATTAGTGGTCTTCATTATAAAGCATATGAGGACAGACTGAAGGATCTTAATATGTACACCTTAGAGGAAAGGCGGGATAGAGGTGATATGATTGAGATGTTTAAATACCTCCGTGGCACAAATGTTCAGGGAGAGAGCCTCTTTCAATTGAAAGCAAGTTCTGCTACGAGGGGACATGGGATGAGGGTGAAGGGAGATAGATTCAGGAGTGATATGCGGAAATATTTCTTTACGGAAAGAATAGTGGATCCATGGAATAGTCTCCCAGTGGAGGTGGTAGAGATGAGGACAGTAACTGAATTCAAAAAAGCATGGAACAAACACAGAGGATCTCTAAAGGTAAAAAGGGGACTGTTGTAGTTGTTGATATGGAAGGACAGACTAGATAGGCCATGTGGTCTTTTTCTGTCATCATATTTCTATGTTTCTATGTTTCTTCCATCATCCATTTTGGCCGTTTTTGCTTTTTCACCTCTTGTAGAGACTTCTCACTTTCTTCCAACACAGCCTTCTTGATGTCATTCCATAACTCTTCTGGAACTCTGTCATTTGTATCTAAAGCAGCAAATCAATTTTGCAGGCAGTCTTTAAGTTCCAGTCGTATATTCTCAAGGTCATATTTTGCTGCATTCATGAGTGGTTTGCTCTTTTTCAACTTTAGCTTGAGTTTGCATACTAGTAGTTGATGATCTGTGCCACAGTCAGCTCCAGGTTTTGTCTTTGTTTGATGTTATAGAGCTTTTCCATCGTTGACTTCCACAGATGTAGTCAATTAGATTTTTATACAATCCATTGGATGAAGTCGCCGCTTGTGTTGCTGGAAGAAGGTGTTTGAGATGAATAGATCGTTGGTCTTGCAGAATTCTATCTGTCTTTCTCCAGCTTCATTTCTGTTGCAAAGTCCATATTTTCCAACCAATTTGCCTTCTTCTTTGTTGCCAGCTTTTGTGATCCAGTGACCCATTACTATCAGGATATCCTGTTTGCATGTTCTGTGAATTTCAGCTTGAACTTGTTTATAGAACTCTTCATATCATCCTCTTCTGCAGCTGTTGTTGGGGCATATACTTGAATTATAGTTGTGTTGATAGGCATTCCTCTTAGACGAATAGAGATTAAGTGTTCACTGACTGCATTGTATTGCATTACAGTTCTTGCAAGTTTTTTCTTTATTATAAATACAACACCATTTCTTTTTTTGTCTTTCATTTCCAGCATAGTAGACCATGTGATCACCATAAAGCACCACCTCTTCCTTCTACACTTCTCCCAATTCCAGTGCCCATCATCAACCCTCTAACACACTCCAAGCCCTCATAGTAAAATTGTAAATATCTTATTTACACAAGATGTTATTAAAAAACTCTATTCATTGTATATAGTTCCTTAACATATATGTACAAAGTTTCCCAAAGTTGAATCCCAGTTGAAATCTCCTGTTACATGTAAACTCACAACAGTCTGTTGCTTGCTGTGAGTATTCTTGTTCAATGTAAACCGCGCTGATGAAAAAGAGTGCGGTATAAAAGAACTATAAATAAGTAAATAAATCTGATGCAACGTGCCCGATGCCAGTCCATTTCAGTTCGCTGACACCCAACAGATCAAGTTGTACACGTTCCATTTCATTCTTGACCACCTCCAACTTCCCTTGGTTCATGCTTCGTACGTTCCATGTTCCAATGCGTAAGACATCTTTACAGCTTCTGACTCTCATTTCATGCGCAGCTACATCAGCAGTCAGACGTCCCGAGGGCTTTGATCCAACCACATCATAATTGCTGGCTTTGCTCTGAAAAGTCTTCAGCTCTTCCCCAGTAGCTAGTTGAGTGCCTTCCGACCTGGGAGTCTCATCTTCCAGCACCATAGCACAATTTGTTTTGTTGTAACTATCCATTGGGTTTTCATGGCAAGATACAGAAGTAGATTGCCGGGCCTTCCTTCCGCGCAGTTTAAGTTTGGCGTTGTTGCCGTTGTCACAGAAATGTGATCCTCCGCTGTCAACACTATCCCATTCTGCTGCTGCCCAGATGGGTGGTTTGTCTTGGTCTGGCACCTCAGCCGAGACCTGTCCATCTTGGGAGACCCTGCCAGTAGTTAAACTACCGATAGTTTAGCTCTCAGCATCACTGATGCATGCAAGCCCTCACAGCACGACAAGCTGCAAACCAAGTGAGGGTTTTGAGTATAGCCTACAAGTAATATGTTAGTGAGACTTGCTTAAAAGAAGAGGAATGACCACGAAAGCTTTGTTTTTTCTAAATAAAAAAAAAAAGAGACTGTAATCCTGGTGGTGGTGTAGCAATTATCTATGCAACACAGCAATATTGGATTGTTTTTTTTAATTTAGGCCTCATAAAACCTAATGGCTTGAATGCGGAGACTGAGTGGATGTTTCTTCTGTGATTGGTGAATAACTGTGTACTGGTAGATAGTGATTGGCTGGGCCAAATCTCGACAGCATTTTCATTTTTTATGGAATCTGTATAGCAATGCTCTTTACAGTAAGCTATTGGGTTGCTTCTAAATAGGAGTATGATTGATGCTGAATTTCTGTGGCAGAGACAGCTATCCTTATTGAACTAGCATTGCCATCTTTCGATATCTGAGGTCTTGGTAATTACACTTTCAAATACTCCTGCAACTAATCTCCTTTTGATTTACCATCCTCCTCCTTTGAATACAGCCTTTATCACTGATCATGACAACGTGTTCACTGATAATTCTTGCAACACCTTGCTTCTACCAAAGGCCATCACCAAATGCTCAAAGACAACGAGCAGCCGTGCTTTTTCTCTTTACGCACCATCCTTCTGGAACTCCCTCCCTGCAGACCTCCGTGCCATAACCAACCTCTCCCAGTTCAGGAAGGCAATCAAACACTACCTCTTCTTACAACACTTCTCCACTCTTGACAACATCACCTAATCCTTCTATCCTAGCCTCGCAACTCCCACAAGTGAAAGTACCCACAAGTGAAAGTACCTCGAATTCGTCTCGTCAATTATACTCAGTCCTTCGTTCCCTCACAGCTTCGCACTCTGCATCTTCCCCTTCTCCCAATGTAACCTCTGCTCTCCCGGACTCCTCCGCCCTTGCTTCTTTCTTTGTCTTCAAGGTTAGCACCCTCTGCCAAGCTTTTCCCCAATGTCCACCGCCTCTCTCTCCCCCCACTGAGCCCCCTCTTCCTCCTCCCCTTTCTTCGCCATCCTTAACTCCTGCACTATCACATTTCTGGTCCTCATTTGACCCCATTACACCTGAAGTTTTGAATAAGAACTTTCTCCACTATTCGCAAAACTACTTGCCCAGCTGATCCTATCCCTTCCCAATGGCTTCTAGAACCTTCCCTAGCTCTATCTCCTTATATCCTTTTCCCTTCTCAACTCAAGTCTCTCCACTGGTTCTTTCCTTTCACCTGGAAACATGCATTAGTCCGTCCCATCTTGAAATCTCACTCCTCTGATCCTTCCTGTTCTTTCTAACTGGCGCCCAGTCCTCAAACCTACCCTTCTTATCGAACTCCTCGAGAAATTGGTTTTCTTTTCAGCTTGCCTCTCATCTTGAGCTTTCCCTTACTCTCCATCCCCCGTCATCAGGTTTTCTGCCCTGGCCATAGCCACTGAATCTGTCCTTCTCTCCCTTCTTAATGATCTTCACATTGCTCACGATCGCGGTCTTGTCACCCTGGCTGTCTCTCTCTTGATCTATCTGCGGCTTTCGACTTGGTGGATCATCACACCCTCCTCTTCCGTCTTCGGAAGCTGGTCTCTCGGTGTGGGTTCTCCGGTGGTTTCATTCATTTCTATCCTGTCCGTTCTTTCTCTGTCGTCTCTGCATCTTCTTCCTCTGCCCCCCACCCCCCTGTCCTGTGGTGTTCCCCAAGGTCCTGTTCTTGCCCCACTTCTTTCAATATTTTTCCTAGCCCCCCTTGCCCTTCTGGTCCAACAGTTTTAGCATTTTCTGCATATATATGCAGATGACATTCTTCTTCTTCCCCACACAGATTCTTTTTCCCCTGATATTTCCCCTCTCAACCTCTGTCTCACTGCTGTGATGTCTTGGTTCTCCTCTAACTTTCTACAAGTAAACCCGGCAAAATCTTTTGCAATCTGTTCACCTTTGGCAGTCCTTCTCCCACCTGTGCCCCCTCTCTCTCCTCCCAGCCTATCCCCTGGTCTCATCACTCCGATACTTAGGTGTTGTTCTTGACTCTGCCCTTACTTTCAAAGATCACATTTCTTCAATTGTTTCAACGCTCTTTCTTTCTCTCTCTTCGTCAACTTAGAGCAGTTCGCCCCCCCTTCCTTTCTACCCCTGCTCTGACCACCCTTCTGCTCACCCTTGTGTTGTCCCCTCTCGATTATTGTAATGTCTCTTTTGCTGGTTTTACCCAAGTCCCAACTGTCTCGTCTCCAACGCGTTCAAAATGCTGCCATCCGTCCTGTTATCCCATGCATCACGTTTCGATCATGTCACACCCCTTCTTTATCAATATCACTGGTTACTCATTTCTTTCCGTATTCGGTAAACTTCTAATCTTTGCACATCGAATAATCCATACCGGCACTCCCCTCTACCTGGCAAATCAGATACAATTCCGTACCCCTCACCGCACCGCCTCCTCCGCTCTGTACACATAAATCGCATGGTCCTTCCCTCCCCTGCACATGCTCGTCTAGAACAAACCCGCTCCTCTGCTTTCTATTTCTTGTTCCAAGTCTTTGGAACTCACTCCCCCCCCCCCCCCCCCCTCCGTGCAGAAAGCTCATACCCAAACATTCAAATCCCCAACTCAAAACCCATCTTTTCTGCCTTGCGTTTGATCCTCCTCCCTAGCCCCATTCCTCCCCCCTTCTCGTTACCATGTCCTTTCACAGAATGTTTGTCTTCTCCTTCCCCTCCTCCCTTGTTTGTACACATGCATTATTATTTCCTGATTTTAGCTTACTTCTGTTCTTATCTCCTCTTTCCTTTCTCCTCTACTTTTCTTTGATTTGATGGCGTTCCTTTTCTTTTTCTGCAGCCGAGTGCTTGTTTTAACTAACTTGCCTGATTTTATTTATTGTAAACCGCTCAGACGCCTACGGTATCGAGCGGTATAACAAGTTTTAATAAACCTAAACCTACCTTATGCATTAATCACTGTGTTTCAACTACCCCCTCGTCAATCTCCCCCTAAAGACAAACATGCCAAACTGTTCCTATTTCTAAGTTGTACATAGTGTATATAGTATCCCCCATTCTCCATGTTTTATTTCCCTGTTCTCTGTAAATGTCAATGTTAGAATGTTACACATTGTACAGTTTTGGTTGTCTGTAAACCGCGCTGATGATAAATAGTGCGTTATAGAAGAAATTGCAAATAAATAATAAATAAAATAAATAATTCCTTATGCACTTGGTTTTGCTGGACTTTAACATCCACAGATGCCCCTGCTAGTTCCTTAGACAAGGTTTTTTTCTTTATAATAACTGAGTTAGAGTTATACACCAGACCTGATCTTTACCCTACACGGAGCGGTGGGTTCACCCCTAAACAAAGACATGGGCAAACTAGATGGACCATACTGGTCTTTATGTGCCGTCATTTACTATGTTACTATGTTACCCTACTGAGATATCCTTTTTGGTACTCTTGTTTTCTGGTCTCATCCATTTCCTACTTCCGTGTATAGTCACTCTTCCTCAGATAACTTGTTCCTGGGTTAAAGTATCCAAGTCTTTTGGGAACTTTCATAATTTGCTTCCATGGTTGTTTAGCCTCACAATCCCAGTTCTTTTCATCAAACTTGACTCTTCCTTTAGATGAACAAGTTAGCGCTTCAAATTCCCACTTGGAAACAGTATTAAATACATTTGCAATATTAAAACATACTGTGCTCTCTCTCAGGATAATTGCCCTTAGTTCTATCGTGGCCAGCACCTCCCTAAAAGGGTATGGCAAAGAGACCAAAACAATCACATTTTCTTTATTTGTAAAGCATATCATTCCAAATACAAATCAGCCATTCACATGGTAAAGAAGGAATTCTATTCCTAGCTTCTTTGAAACTGCAAAAATAATCTCAAACAGCTGCTTCATATAGCATCTTGATTATGTTGCTCTTTATATTCAGACTTAAGACTTTGACGTTGTATAAGTTGGCTCTAAATGTCAAGTAAACAGATACTTTGTGATGTGGACCTTGTCTCAATCCGTTCCTACTCATTTGAAGGTTGATGGAAGGATTCTTCCAGTAGTTACTCAGGTTAGGAATCTAGGTGTTAAACTTGATGCATAGTTGTCCATGCAGCAATAGATTCAGTAGGTAGCCATGGCTACATTCTACTATTTGAGCAATATTAGTAGATTAAAGCTTTTTTTTTAAGTTGGGGGAGTAGTCTCTGAATGGTGATTCAAGCTTTGATTGTTTCCACTTTGAGTATTGTGTGCAGTTCTGGAGACCACACCTTCAAAAGGATATAAACAGGGTGACGTTGATGTGGAAGTTAGCTACTAAAATAGTCCGTGGTCTTTGTAAGGAATATGGGGACAGACTTAAATATCTCAATATGTATAATTTGGAAGAAAAGTGGGAAAGGGGAGATATGATAGAGATATTTAAATACCTCTGTGGTATAAATGCACAAGAGGAGAAAGGGGATGGGCTCTGCAGTAATCTGATGAAATATTCCTTACAGAAAAAGTGGTGGATGAGCGGAATAGGCTTCCAGTGGAGGTGATAGAGAGGGGGACTGTATCTGAATTAATGGAATAAACAAAGAATCTCTAAGGAAGAAAAGGGATTGTACAGCCTTTGTAGTGGAATGGAAGGGCAGATTGGATAGCCTGTATATTCTTTAGGTGCCATCAGTTTTCTGTGCTTTTATTTACATATTATAGGGGTATAGTAAATGGATATCAAGATTGACAGCCGATATTAACATTTTTCTCTTCATTTTTCTGGTTCTTTTCTGTATATGTAATTTTATGCATGGTTTTATTGTAATCCAAAGAGATATAGAGTGGAATATAAAATCTTTTAAATAAATCTCATCTGTCATGTTCTGCTTCCTCTCCTGAATCCAATCAATCCTTTGGTCTCACTGAAGAAGACTTTGCAGGTGTCTTCTCCAGGAAGGTAACGGACATTTTGTCCCCTCCCCCTCAATCAGGCCCTTTTCCGGGCTGTAGCACTGAAAATGTATTGGTAACATCAGCAAATGAGATTACTGTCCATCTTGATCAAGGCAAAGATGCTGTCTTCACATTGTTTAGATATGAGTGCTAGCTTTTTAACTAGCCAACCATCAACTAATCATTTTCCAACTACAGGAGCTAGGTCTACAAAATATGGCCTTCGATTTGGTTTTGTCATTTCTAACTGATCACACCTTTTCCATAGAATGGTGCAGTACTAAACCTCTGTGATGTGATATAACCACAAGAGTTTATTTTAGCCCCTCCCCCTTTTTCTTCAGGATATTTCTTGCGTCATTTTCTACTTGTATGATTTGTTTATTTAATATGGGATTTGCTGTGTCTTTGCTCTTTTTCGTTTTGTTCCTTGTATGAGTGATGTCGCAACTCTTTCCTATTTTTATGGAGTTCTTTTCTTATATCATATATCCTTTTCTTATGTCCTCTGGGAAGAGAACTGCTCCATTGCAAGCTCTGTTGAGTCTGCTTGCTTTTAGGGAGTCCTGTCTGCCTCTGTCTGTATGTTTATCATTGTTGGTGTGCTCTTTTACCTCATCTGTACGTATTTTGCACTATTCAGCTTTTCTCAGCTGAATAACGTATACCTCGCCCCCTGGCACTCAGTCTGTTATAGCTGTCAGCTGCTCATTACCTCGCTTATTCACAGGTGCACCTAAACCCCTGAGGGTTCTCTCCTACCTATCTCTTTCTTCTGGCCTCTGGTCTCCTCTCCATCTCTCTATGGCTCCACATCACTTTGTCTTCCTATTCTTCATACCTCCTAATTGTCTACCCTCCTACCAACACCTTCCTAAGAACCTAAGAGATGCCATACTGGGTCAGACCAAGGTCCATCAAGTCCAGTATCCTATTTCCAACAGTAGCCAATCTAGGCCACAAGTACCTAGCAGTTTCCCCAAAAGACACAGGTTCCACAGTGCTCCCCCATCAACCCGTCTTTCTTTTCCTCCATATTTTCAGTATTTCTTCCTTTTTTTCCCCCCACATTTTGTCCAGAATTTCCCTGTCTTTCTTCTTCCCTTCCAGTATCTCTTACTCACTCCTCCCTATTTTGCCCCCCATCCATTATGTCTCCCTCTGTTCCCTTCCTCATCAGTCAAGCACTCCCCTCACGTCCCTTTCCTTAACCACCACTGCTGTCGCCATTGTTATCATGCCTCTTAGGTTTGCAGACGTGACAGAAAGAGGCAGTGTGCACATGCTCTAGGTCTGCTGTGTCCTGCCCCCTCCAGTGCAGACAGACAAAGAGCACGGGCACAACAACGCGCCTTTTGCTTTCACTTCCGCCACTTCACATGTGCGATCAGGGGCTCTTTTCCCCCATCTCCCCCCATGGCATGTCTTGACCAGCCCTGGTGGAGGAGGAAGAAAGAAAAGCAGCCTTTGCCCGTTGGAAAGCAAAGTGAGGCAACCGCTGCAGAGGTGTTTTGGGGGCACTTGCTGCTGTCTCAAAAGTTAGCTGCCTGAGGCAGCCATCTCACCTTGCCCAATTATAGTGCCACCCCTGTAAATAAACTAGTGGCTTCAGACAAAGGAATTGACCTGCATATTTTTATCTTCAATAACTCGTACTACTGCCAGGGGTCAATGGGAGCCTTTTTGAGCTAGGCAGCTGCTGGGCCAGGAGCAAGTGGAAATTGCTCCTGCCTCCATCACCCCCGGGACCACGTGGGGTGAGTTGAGGTTCCCAGGGTTTTTTTGGGAGATTAAGGAGTATGAGGGGGGTTGATAAGGTCCTTACTTTGGGGAAAGGGTGGGTTTTCAGTGAGGGGAGCTTTTAAAACTCTTTAGCCCTGCATCGGGAGGGGAGGGGGATGAATCGGGCCCACTGGGCCTCCATGGAGTAGAGGAGGGGATGGGAGGACCTCTGATTAAGACCAGAGGGTCCTTTAACTTTCTCATGTTGCTACACAAAGGGATAATTTAAAGTTTTTCACATATTGCCAAAGTCTAGAACACATGAAGTTCCTGGTTGTGGCAACGCGTGAAAAATTTCCTGGAAAAGATTGCTATGTAGAAGCCGAGAGTTTATTTGGATCTTGTAGCTACATTTCCAAGAAATTAGTTTTAACCCTTGCACATTTTCATGGCTTAGTACATAAGCCCCTTAATAAATTGTTTTTGTAACTTCTACAGCTTCACTCGCTCTGGTTTATTGCTTCACTTCTGTGTGAGACCCACCTTTTTTGTGGCTGTTGACAAACGATACCATCCTCATTCAGATCCTATGCCAGTGATCCTTACCTCTATTATTATTATTATTATTATTAGCAGTAATTAACTCATGTCTTTCCAGCAGGAGCTCATTGTGAGTTACAGTCAGATACAGAAGGTATTTCCCCATCACCTGAGGCCCAAACTCTGTCTGGTCTATATGCACCAATCTTGGGAGATAGACTAGCAATTTATTAGCCATAATCTTAATGTATATTTTAAAAATCCACCCCCAGTAGCAAGATAGGGCAATATGATCCACACCCTAAAAGATCCTTGCCCACCTTCTTCATTGGCCTAGGAAGCTCCTCCCCCTTCTAGACAGCATTACGCAGTTTAGATAACGATTAAGCTACCTGTTGGCTAAATATTTTACAGAACTTAATAGTGAATCCATCTAACCCAGGTGCGTTTCCAGGTGGTAATGATTTGAGCGCATATTGAACTTCTAGCACCGTGATAGGTTGGTTTAGCCTAGCTAGCTCCTCCTTTGTCAAGCCAGGTAAATTAATTTGCTGTAAACATGCCTGGATCTCTTCAGTAATTGGGATTCTTGTGGGCATTTACAAATCCTGATAGAATTCCACAAACCTCTTTTTGATATCTGTACCAGCCATACAAATCTTCCCTGATTTATATTAGTCTGAGTCTTAAACTTTCTAGCCATATACAGACTTGCATTAGCCCCTTGTTCATAGATCATCATTGTCAAATTTATTTCCTGCAGTTGCAGTTCTCTCAAGCACTTCTAGTCCTCTCCAACTTTATTAACATGTTAGGCCCTTCCCGTCCCTGCTTATGCAATGCATACCTGCTGGCTCCTGGGTTTTCTTGGCAGTGTGATTGGAAGTAGATTGCCAGGCCTTTCTTCTAAGGCAATGGAGGGTTAAATGACTTGCCCAAGGCCACCAGGAGTGCTAGTGGGAATCAAACCCAGGTCTCTTGGTTAGCAAGCCAATGCTCTAACCACTAGACTACTCCTCTGCTCCTGGTTATGGCAGTGTTCTAATTGTTTGATCTGGCCCTATAGCTTCATTCTTCTTAATATTTTTTTTTAATAAGAACCTAGCAAGATACATTTCCCTCATACCGCTGCTTTAAGACATTCCCAGATTACTTCTGGATTCTGTTCCCCATTATCATTAAATTCCAAATATTCACAGTAGTTTTAGCAATTGCTTCCCTATCTTACATAGTAACATAGTAAATGATGGCAGATAAAGACCAGTATGGTCCATCTAGTCTGCCCAGTATGAAGGCAAGAGGAGGTGCACCCTGCAGGCCACCCCTCCCCATGTCTTTGTTTTAAGTGTGAACCCACTGCTCCGTGTAGGACAACCCTGTATGTTGAGAAATTAGTTAGTTAAGTTTATTTTGATGTTATCCTGTTGCTGTAAAGGGATCCACTGTGTCTGTCCCATGCCATTTTGAATTCCGTCACTGTATTTGCCCCCAACACTTTCATTGGGAGGGCATTCCAAGCATCCACCACCCTTTCAGTGAAAAAGTATTTCCTGACATTGCCTTTCAATTTACCCCCTTGCAGCTTCATGTTATACCCTCTAGTTTTACAGCTTCCCCATCTTTGGAAGAGGTTTGTTTGTTCATTATTTCTCTTTAAGTAATTAAAGGTCTGAATCATATCTCCCCTGTCCCTCCCTCTCCTCCAGAGTGTACATATTTAGGTCTTCAAGTCTCTTCTCATAAGGCTTCTGACGCAGGCTCCAAATCATTTTGGTCGCCTTCCTCTGAACAGTTTCCAGTCTTTTTATATCCTTTGCAAGATACGGTCTCCAAAACTGAACACAGTATTCCAAGTGAGGCCTCACTAGTGACTTATACAGTGGCATAAGTACCTCTTCCTTTCTGCTGGCAATTCCTCTTTGTATGCAACCCAACATCCTCCTGGCTTTTGCCACCACCTTGTCGCACTGTTTTGCCACCTTGAGATCCGCAGAAATAATCACACCAAGGTCCTTCTCCTGGTCCGTGCACACCAATCTCTCGCCCCCTATCGCGTACATTTCCCTTGTATTTCTGCTTACCAAGTGCATGACTCTGCACTTCTTCGCATTAAATCTTAATTGCCAAGCATTAGACCATTCTTCCAGCTTTTGTAGATCTTTCCTCATGTTATCCACTCCCTCAGGGGAGTCCACTCTGTTGCAAATTTTCGTGCAAAAAGACAGACTTTTCCATGCAGCCCTTCAGCAATATCACTCACAAATACATTGAACAGTGCTGGGTCCAGGACCGAACCCTGGGGCACCCCGCTAATCACCCTCCTTTCATCCAAGTGAGCTCCATTTATCATCACCTTCTGTCATCTGTCAGTCAACCAATTTCTGATCCAGTTCACCACCTTGGAACCCATTTCCAAACTACTGAGTTTATTGATAAGCTTCCTATGAGAAACAGTATCAAAGGCTTTGCTGAAATCCAGGTAGATGACATCCATTGCATGCCCCTGATCTAGTTTTCTTGTCACCCAGTCAAAGAATTCAATCTAGTGTAGATTGGCAAGATCGTCCTTTGGTAAAACCATGTTGCCTCGGATCATGTAACCTGTTGGTTTTGAGAAAGTCCACTATTCGCTCTTTCAGGAGCGCTTCCATTACTTTTCCTGCCACTGAGGTAAGGCTCACGGGCCTGTAGTTTGTCACTTCTTCCCTGTCACCACTTTTGTGAAGAGGTACCACGTCAGCCCTTCTCCAGTCCTCAGGAACTACTCCTGTTTCCAAGGATCTGTTGAAAACATCCTTTAATGGCCCTGCAATAACCTCTCTGAGCTCTTTCAGTATCCTGGGATGTATCCCATCCGGTCCCATGGCCTTGTCCACTTTCAGTTTTGCAAGTTGTTCTAACACATCATCTTCAGTGAATGGTGTGGTATCTACTTCATTCCCATTTTTATATTTGGGAGTCACAGATGGTCCTTCTCCAGGATTTTCTTTAGTAAAAACAGAAGTATTTGTTTAGCAATTTTGCTTTTTCAATGTCACTTTCCACAAATCCATTCCCAGCACTTCTGAGTCCTGCAATTCCATCTCTGATTTTCCTCCTCTCCCGAATATACCTGAAGAAAGTTTTGTCGCCACGCTTCACATCTTTAGCCATCTTTTCCTCTGCCTTTGATTTTGCTTTCCTTATTTCTCTTTTTGTCTCTTTTAGTTTATATCCTATATTCCTTACTGTGTTCCTCTGTTTGCAAGCTTTTGAATTTTGTGAAAGCTGTGTTTTTTGCCTTTATTTGAGCAGCCACTTCTTTGGAGAACCAAATAGGTTTCCTTCTCCTCTTGTTTTTATTTACCTTTCTTACATATTTATCTGTTGCCCCTTTTATTGCCACCTTTAGTTTAGCCCATTGCAATTCCACTTCCCTTATCCCCTCCCACCCTGCCAACTCCTTCAGGTACTTGGCCATTTTACTGAAGTCGGTGTTTTTGAAGTTTAGGACGTTGAGCTTGCTATGATTGGACTGCACCTTGGCTTTTATCTCAGACCACACCGTGTAATGATCGCTGCTGCTCACAGGGGCACTCACGCAGACATTCGATACGCTATCACCGTTGGTGAGCACTAAATCCAGCATTGAGCTTTCCCTGGTTGGTTCCATCACCATTTGTTTAAGTGACACATCTTGGAAAGCATCCACAATTGTTTTGCTTCTTGCCAGATTCGCAGAAGGAGTACTCCAATCCACATCTGCTACATTAAAGTCACCCAATATGATCACTTCCCCCTTTGTGGCTATCTTGGCAATATCTATAATCAGTTTGTTATCTATTTCTTTGATTTGAGTCGGAGGTCTGTAGACTACAGCAGTATGGATGACAGTGCCATCTCCTCTTTCCAACACAATCCAGAGCGCTTCTTCTTTTCCCCATACCCCCTGCATTGCAGTAGCTTTAATATCTTACTTATCATTCGTGTATCATGAAGCCTCCATCCCAAATTACCCCGCTCCTTCCGCGTTATTGCCAATTCAACCCAAACTGGGGCATGATCAGACCAACTTATAGTTTCAACTTGACATTTATCTTACAGTAGAAGATGTAGTCCCTCTTTTTTGGATTATATCTACGCCATATATCACATAAATTAAATACCTGACAACAATTGCTCAGCCGCTCTCCGTGTTTTTCATCCCCAAAGTTTCCCCTCTCGATGGGTCTGATAGAGCTTATTAGTCACTGCCACTACCCATGGCAAAATCCTGCTTGTCCCAAATATATTCCTGCCGCTTCTTCTAAATATGTATCCATCTGTCCTACTGCATCCTTCTTCAACATGTTGACTAAAAACAAAGCAATTTAAACTTGAAGTTGTATAAATATACTTCTGGTTGCCCTATGCCTGCATGTATGCAAACATTCTTCTCATCCCGTCACTAGTAAGTATAAGAATCAGATTACATTGACCAGGGCATTTGTGTTCTGTGCCCCAGGTAAGTGGAACTCTTTGCTCAATGAATCAAGGGCAATTCATGATTTTCAAGAGTTCTGGCAAAAGTTGAGTCTTGTTGAGGATTCCGATGGAGTCCTCTTTAATTTTGGCAAAATAGATAGCAAAGTGATTACTGGTTAGTTGCAAGTGGGTGGGTTGGATCTGTTGTGGGGATTGTAGCAGCTGTTTACTGTATTGACTAGCTCCTTGGTTGAGTGTGTGGCTTGTTCTTTGAACTGGTAAGCTGATGATTAACTGCCATTTGCTGTTTCTTTGGACCTGAAGCAGGGTTTCTACACTGGATGGTGGCAAACCCGAAACGTGGAGCCACGTCGTCATATGGAGTCTCGGCATTCTGGCACTGGCGATAACTATTTTACAGGGAACATGGGCAATGGAGGGTTAAGTGGCTTGCCCAAGACCACAAGGAGTACCTGTGGGACTAAAAACCCCAGTCCTTCCAGCCCAAGAACGGCCAAGAATGCTGTGGATCACAATCTCTGGCAGAAATTTGAAAGACTCCTTCCATCCAAGCAAGGACTGTTAATCATCCAGAAAGTTGGTCACAGCTTACCTCAGCAGCACAGGCATAAATAGCTCAACCAGAGCTCTGTGATCCTCAGTCTTGAAGGACTAGAAAAGGGGACTGTTACTTCTGGAGAGAGATCTGCAATTGTGAGTATATACTTTTTGGAATTTTCTGAAAGGAATTCTTTCTATTAAAGCTATTTAATCTGTGAACCCACTATTTTTTGTTAAATCAGTCAGGGCCTAGTAGCAGCAGTTTAAGTTTAAATTTAGAAAACAGAAGAGAACTTTCTGGTTACATTTCATACCCAGCAGAGAGCTTGTAGTTTTAATTTAATAGTCACTCAGGGCCTAGCATCAGCAAAGTACTTTTAGATTAAATTTAAAACACAGAAGAGAGCTTTCTGGTTAAATTTAGAACCCAGCAGAGAGCTTGTAGTTTAAATTTCATAATAAGAGCCTAGCAGCAGCAAAGAGCTATAATTTACAATTTAAAATCAAATAAGAATATAGCTTACCTCAGCAGCACAGGACAGGGTACTGTGTAGCAGCCCTCTTTTAATAAGTGTTATTTCCCTCCCTCCCCACACCCACCCACCCCTGGGATAATCGTAGCTTTATAGGTACTTACACATCTTAAAAGACAGGGGGTGCTCTCAGGTGCAGCTCGTTACCCAAATTAGTCATACACTAAGGACCTGAGATTAATCAAGCTTCAGGTGAACAAGATATATTAAACGTATTAGGTACAGTTTTATTAGTATAAATATCCATAGCAACCCTTAGGAAGTAAAGAACTTAAAGATCTAAACAAAAACTTAAAACTAAGATGCAGGCAGCAGTCCAGCAGCGAGATTGGGGCTTTCTAGTCTTTTGCATTGAATGTCACATGTATGATTTTCTCCCAGTTGGTGAGAGGTCTTACGTGGGCACTAGGTGCAAGGAGCTCTTTGCTCTCAGGGAAAAAGTCCATTCTCTAGAGGCTAGAGTAGCAGACTTGGAAAACATAAGAAAAACAGGTACATAGACGAGACCTACAGGGATATAGTCCTGAAGTCCCACCTCCAGTCTGGCAGCATCCCTGTTGCCATGGAGGAGAGAGGTCACGTGACAGGAGAGCATCACCCTGGTGTGGCAGGAAGTGATCCGGTAACTAGGACCTGTCCTCCAGATGATGTAAAACCCTTTCGCACCATGGAAGTTTCTCCAGGGCCATGTGCCCACGAGGAAGGGTTAGGACAGCCGTTATAGTTGGTGATTCGATCTTTAGGCATGTAGATAGCTGGATGGCTGGTGGATATGAGGATCGCCTGGTAACATGCCTGCCTGGTGCGAAGGTAGCGGACCTCACATGCCACCTAGATAAGGTCTTAGATAGTGCTGGGGAGGAGTCTGCTGTCTTGGTACATGTCGGTACAAATGACCTAGGAAAATGTGGTAGGGAGGTTCTGGAGGCTAAATTTAGGCTTTTAGGTAGGAACTTGAAATCCAGAACTTCCAGGGCAGCGTTCTCAGAAATGCTTCCCGTTCCACGTGCAGGACCCAAAAGGCAGGCAGAGCTCCGGAGTCTCAATGCATGGATGAGACAATGGTGCAGAGATGAGGGATTTGGATTTGTTAGGAACTGGGGTAAATTCTGGGGAAAGGAGCGCGGTAATAATAATGGGTGATTTCAATTACCCCGGTATCGACTGGGTCAGTGTCACGGCAGGACATGCTAGGGAGATAAAGTTCCTAGATGAAATAAATGACTGCTTCTTGGAGCAGCTAGTTCATGAACCGACCAGAGGGGAAGCCATATTAGACCTAGTCCTTAGTGGAACACCAGATCTAGTACAAGAGATAAGGGTGTTGGGGCCACTTGGCAATAGTGATCATAGCATGATCGCCTTTGATTTAATTAGTGGAGGAGGGATAGTAAGGAAATCCACAGTACTACCTTTTAACTTTCGAATGGGAGACAATGATAAAATGAGGAAAATAGTTAAGAAAAAACTAAAAGGAGCAGTTGCAAAGGTTAAAGACTTACATCAAGCTTGGGTGTTGTTGAAAAATACTATCTTGGAAGCGCAGATCAGCTGTATTCCACGCTTTAAGAAAAGTGGAAGGAAGTCCAAAAAACTGCCAGCATGGTTTAAAGGTGAGGTCAGAGAGGCTGTTGCCAAAAAAGCATCTTTCAGGAAATGGAAAAAAGAGCCAAACGACGAAACCTGGAAACAGCACAAGCACTGGCAGGTCAAATGCAAGGCATTGATAAAGAAGGCAAAGGGAGAATTTGAGAAGAAGCTTGCTGCGGAAGCAAAAACGCGAAAAAATATTTTTTTCAAGTACATTCGTAGCAAAAAACCTGTAAGAGAGTCAGTTGGACCATTAGATGATAGAGGAGTAAAAGGGGCACTAAGAGGCGACAAGACGATAGCAGAGAGACTGAATGAATTCTTTGCTTCGGTCTTTACTGAGGAAGATGTAGGGATGTTACCCATGACTAAAGTGGTATTTAAAGGTGCGGAAGAATTGAAGGAAATATCGATACATCGAGAAGATGTATTACAACTATTAGATAAACTGAAGAGTAGCACATCACCTGGGCCGGATGGTATACATCCAAGGGTGTTGAAAGAACTGAAATATGAGATTGCAGACCTGCTATTAGTAATCTGTGAACTATTATTAAAATCATCTCTAATACCTGAAGATTGGAAGATCGCCAATGTAACACCAATTTTTAAAAAGGGTTCCAGGGGTGATCCGGGAAACTACAGACCGGTGAGCCTCACGTCAATACCGGGAAAAATGGTAGAAACCATCATAAAGAATAAAATTACTCAGCATGTAGATAGTCATGGCCTAATGGGAGACAGCCAACATGGCTTTAGACAAGGAAGATCTTGTCTTACTAATCTGTTATGTTTTTTTGAAGGTGTGAATAAAGAGGTGGACAAAGGTGAGTCGGTTGATATAGTGTATCTGGACTTTCAGAAGGCCTTTGACAAGTGGAGTGGAACGGGTAAACGTAGATCGATTGTTTAAGTTATCAGAATATAGAAAGACTAGGGGACATGCAATGAAGCTACAGGGTAAACTATTTAAGACTAATAAAAGAAATTTTTTTTTCACTCAACGTGTAATCAAACTCTGGAATTTGTTACCGGAGGATGTAGTAAAGGCTGTTAGTGTAGCTGGGTTTAAAAAAGATTTGGACAAGTTCCTGGAGGAAAGGTCCATAAACCATTATTAAGAAGGGACCCAGGATATCAATGCTTGACCCAGTACAAGCATTGTGGAACCTGTGTCTTTTGGGGAAACTGCTAGGTGCATATGACCTAGATTGGCCACTGTTGGAAACAGAATACTGGGCTTGATGGACCTTGGACTGACCCAGTATGGCATATCTTATGTTCTTATGAACTGTGTAGGCTGGGGGAAGTGGGTGGATATAAAGTAGTAAAAATAACCCTGGGGAGCCGTCACTGACAGATCATGACTCATAGAGCCCAGCCCTGTTTCCAAGTGAGCTAGAGGTTAAAAGATATAGAGAGAAACTGTGAAGTAAAAAAAACCCAAAACACTAGCAACACTAATGTTAATTTAGGCTTCAGTACTACAATAAAACTTCAATTGCAACCATTACACAGATGCTAATATTTTGTTACTGCTGTACAGCCTTAATTACAGTTTGTTTTCTTTGTATATTTTAGTAAATCAAAAGTCTATTGTTAACAAATGAGACAGTGTTCTTAAATACACGAATGAACATCTACGGATAAAAATAACCGGAGCACCAACCTTAAGGCTTAAGGCTCTGAGGTTTCCACCAACAGAGAAATTGTCCTTTGCATAATTTCTACTATTAGCTGAATGAATCACTGCTTCATTTCTGCAGTTATAGGAAGCTTGGGTGGCCCTGCAAGGACAGTCAAGTGTGAGGTGGCCATCAAATGGCCAGGTTAAGCTTTACTTAATATAGGGGTACTTTAGAATATTAGAACATTAATAGTTCTATTTATCAGCTTTTAAGCACAAGAGAATTAAAGAGATCTGAAAATGATTGGTGAGGTGATTTACAGTCTCCCTGCACTTTAAGTGACTGGGTTTAATTTCACATGAGAAAGAGATCACATGAGAGGGATGAAGGTGGTGATGGGAGTGGAATTCCCTTCTACCATGAATCTCACCACTTGGCACTGTGGAACAGAGCTCACCCTTGTCTATCCATGAGCGTATTTATGTTCAGCTCAACATATTTCCAAGAACATGCTTCTAGACTGATTGAGAGCTTTTGTCAAATTATAGCCCTAAAGTTTCCACACCTCTTTAGATGCAGTACACAACCCAATAATTCCCAATGTGATTTCCTTAACAACTTTAATTGCCATTGTAAGGATTTCCAGGTTCTTCCTCGTAGTGGTAAATGCAATGCAATGTGTGTTGTTGAGTCAATGCTGACTCCTGGCGACCCAACCCCTGGATTTTCTTACATTTAAAGTGTGCATGTACTCTAGCCTTGAGACAATTGCTAGCCTGCTTGCTGGAGAGATTCTTCAGCTTTCCAGAGAAGACACAGTGGAGTTTTTCTTGTACTTCTCTACTAAATCTGAGAGAACGCCATCTTTTTGTCACAAAGGGAAAAGAGCTCTATCCTCTGCAAATCTTCTTAGGATCCAAGGGTCTTTAGTAGTGTACTTGAAACCCAGCGATGTGTAGCCATCTTCTTATTTTGTGAAGAAGAAAGCTGACTGCAAGCTGTGGAAGGTGTCTAGCCGAAAGAGAGGAGAGTGGAGCCATTCAAAGGGGTTGTAACATTTCAGGCACAAGGGAGAAGCACACGTTGAATGGTGGGGAACTCGGAGGTAGCAGATACCAAAGGGTCACCAAGACTGGCATTGCTAAGTATTTTGGGCCCGATATTCGAAAGGCGTTTACATGGTTTACAGCCCAGTAAATCGTGTAAATTGGGATATTCAACAGCACATACATGGTTAGTGCCATTGAGTGTCCCCTTCCAACCCTGCTACACACCCCGACGCTATGTGGTTAGCATTGCGGCATGTTGGGGGCGGAGCGGAGGCAGATACTGTCGCTAACCAGCTAACGGCGATATTGCACCACTACCAGTTAGCGATCGGCGGGTAGAACTAGGAGTAGCAAAAGCTGGCTTAGTTTTACCTGCGGAAGCTAACCAGGTAGCGGTGCAATATCGCCACTACCCGGTTAAGCTTCGGCCGCTCCGGGGCATGTGCGGCAACCCTAACCCCTGATCTTCAGCGCCATTGTCGCGGCATTGGATATTTGAGGTTAAGGAATGGCAAGCAGGGCTCTGCGCTGTAGCGGCCCATAGCCTGCCCAGTTCAGTATCGGGCCCTTTGTGTATTTCTGGTGGACTGTCTATTTTTGAGACTGTACTTTTAGAAAAGGATTGCATCACATGCCAAAATGTATGAATAACTTTGTAAATGAAAGTTACGTTTTCTTTCTCACAGAGCTAAGAGATTAGAAAAGAGATCAGAGGAAATACTTCTCGAAATGAGAATTTTCCTACAACTTTATAACTACTCTTCCGGTGGCAATTAATACTTACTTTCTGTATGGGAAAAAAAGACAAAATTAAACAATTTACACACGGCAAGTAGTAGTGCACATTTATGACCATGAAGTCTCCAAAAATAAATTCAAGATTCAAGAAAAACAGATAGTCTCCAGTTCTCAGCCAAAGCTCGATAGTTCCTGGAAATGGTTAAAACAGCAAAATTATAATTCTATCAGGAATTTTGTAAACATCTTTTTGTTTTATTGAGACTGATACATTTTTATGTTCTCCTTTTGCTGTGTTTAGTGAAAGTAGGATCGAGAACTCCCACCCTATAAACGGCAACAAGGTCGTCCAAAGGGAACTGCCCTTCCTCCCTGATATTTAATATCTTTTGTGGTGGCGAAGACAGCCAGGTCCCTATGGAGATAGAGAAAGCGCAGGCAGTTTCCCATAGTCAGAAGGAAAATGCAAGAAATGGTCACTTTAAAAGTGCAGCTAATGTTGAAAGAAACCTGTCAAAGGTGGTTGTCCAAAAGCCATGCCCCAGCTCCATGGTAACTGAGGGTGGTAATGCAGGGCAGCTGGGGGCGGGGTGGAAAGATACAGGTCAGACCCACTCATATAAACCCCAGAGAACAGGGAAAGAGGGGGCAGCAAGACTAACAGCGGGAGCAGCAAGACTAACAGCGAGAGCAGGAAACAGGAACAAGACAGCAGAAAGAGTAACAGGAAGGCACGAGAGGAGGAGAGCTGAGTCTGATTCAGAGGCGGAGTCTGAGCAGGAACCTCAGTCTGAGCAAGAGTTTCACTCTTGCAGGAGGGAGAGAGACGTGAAGGCTAACTTATCCAGGAACCAGCATGGCCAGGGGAGTGGCAGTGAAGCACCGCTGAAAAGAAGCTCCAAAGGTATTGCTCAAAAGGATTATAGCTAAAGCTCTCAGGAAAGGTTCCCAGACGGCAGTTTGAGGGAAGGATATCCCCAAAGGCAGCTCCAACATTCAAACCAGTACCAGGGTTACAGGAAGCCTGCAGGTGGTTCAAGAACCCAGGAAGGGCTGGTAAGAAAACCTCTTAACAAACAAGGTCTGAATGTTTTAAAGCTTTTAAAAGGTCTGTTAAAGGACCAGGAAGTAGCTTGTGGTAATAACAGCTCTGTGTACCGAGAGAGGTCTCGAGGGGAACAGCTGTTTTACAACGACGTCACAGATCCATCGTGTTCAGAATGTGAATCAATGGAACTGGGAGAGAATGATACTGTCTTGAGTCAGCCTGAGATAGAAATGGAGTGTGATTTGTCCATAGCAGTAAAGTAAGAATGTTTGGAAATTCTAACCTTGAAGAAATATCCATGTGTTTGCTGTGCATGTTATGCTAAGAAGCCAGGAAGTTTTAATTAGCGTGGCTGCTGCTGGAAAAGAGACTTATTAAGGAGGACTGCCTGAAGTCTCTAGGAAGCTAATTAAAACCCTTGAAGAAATAAGATAAGAAGAAAAGTTTATTGCTTGAGTTTTGTAACATTGAAGTTTTCAATGGACATTTAAGTTTCAGTTAAGCAATGTGAATGGAAGTTTTTCTTTTGAAGAAACCACATGTGCCTTGTTGAAGTAAGCAAGAGCCATTGTTATCTTTTATTTTCCTGTAAAAAAAAGTCTGTACACGTGAAAAGCCAAGCTTCATTAAGAAGTTCCTGTTTATTTCGGGAGGTGAATAAAATTCCTGTGTTTGCTTTCAACCCTCGGCTCAGCATTTCTTTACAACTACAACTTAACTACAACTCCCAGAGGCCTTTGCCCTGGAGTACAATTGAAAGGAACATTCGCCCCCTTTCCTTGTCAGGCAACCGCCTAGGCGGGGCGAGGGCGCGACACTTTATACATCCTCTGTGTGCAATCATACAAAAATATAAAATTCTCTACCACCTGTGCCAAAGACATCCTAATCTACCCAACCTTCTCTACCAACATCCCAGAATACTCAGCAATAGGAAAGTGCTTTAAAACAACGTCCAACTGGTTCTCCGAACACAATCTAGCCATCAATTACAGTAAAACAGAAGTTCTCTATATAACAAAAAAAATTGCATTCACCCCACCACCCTCTATCATCCTACCTAAAGCAGTTCTCAAAGTTAAAGAAGTCAAATATCTTGGAATAACACTTGACCAAAGTTTAACCTTTCAGTCTTACATTAAAAAAGTCACAAAAAACAGCTTACCACAAAACGAGAAGAATACACTGATTCAGACCCCTGCTTGAACAATCTGATTTCAGACACTTTTAACTCCAATATGGGACTACTGCAATATAATCTATCAAGGACTTTCAAAGGTCACTATACATCTTCTGCATATAGCTCAAAACACAGCTGCTAGGTTCATATGACATACACCAAGAAGAAATCACATTACCCACACTTTAGCTCACCTGCATTGGCTCCCAATTTACATGCGAATCAAATACAAAGTCCTGCTAACCACTTTTAAGGAACTCCACAATCGCTCGGCACAGAACCTTCAATCCCTAATCCAGAAACCTCCTAACGCCAGGATATTATAATGCCTCTGTATCATTCCATGGTGCTAGTACTACTAGTACTATTCAGCATTTATAAAGCGCCACGCACGCAGTGCTGCACAACTAACCTACAAGAGGTAGCCAACATACAAGAGACAGTCCCTGCCCATCAGAGTCACGCTCATTGGAGCTTACAATCTAGTTACTACACCTTGAATAGTGTGTGCAATTCTGGTCACCGTATCTTAAAAAGGATATAGCGTTATTAGAAAAGGTTCAGAGAAGAGCCACCAAAATGGTAAAGGGGATGGAAGGATACTCCTATGAAGAAAGGCTAAAAAGGTTAGGACTCTTCAACCTGGAAAAGAGACGGCTGAGGGGAGATATGATAGAAGTCTATAAATTAATGAATGGAGTGGAACGGGTAAACGTAGATCGGTTGTTTACCTTATCAGAATATAGAAAGACTAGGGGACATGCAATGAAGCTACAGGGTAAACTATTTAAGACTAATAAGAGAAAATATTTTTTCACTCAATGTATAATCAAACTCTGGAATTTGTTACCGGAGTATGTAGTAAGAGCTGTTCGTGTAGGTGGGTTTAAATAACATTTTAATTATGTTTTCTTTTTTCCTTTGTTTGTTTTTATAGTCTCTTTCATAGCTCCATGCCACAGTTTCAATCACACATATATGGTTGAGCCAGCTGGTTCATTAAGTTTTTAATAGTACCACACACCACAGCTTCACACTCTTCAAACATTCACAAGATTATGTTTCAATAATTTACTAGTATGCACAGATGTGTAATCCCTTAATTGTTCCCAAAAGGCTTCCCATATTTTGAAGTTTTACTTCAAACACGTTTAATGACTATTCCTTTTATATACATCGGGGCTCCCCTTACTACATGACATTACCTTTGACCTACAATTTGGAGCGAAGATTCCTTTTTAAAGCAGTCTTGCGGGATTTGTTAGCCCTATGTTTGGCAGCAACTGTTTGCGCTTCTAACTATGAGTATGTGCAATTCAGTTTTTTATGCTTTATTTTTCAACACGCTACATGGGATTTTTGTTCTCTTAATTAAATTTCATTGGTCAATGTGGGATAATGTTTTCTGTTTTTTAAAACCATAATAAAAACATATGCCTTATAACTTAAATATCCTTAAGTATCCTGAATACAATCCACATAAAGCTTTCATATACATAAGCTAAGGCATGACGGTTTGGTTATACAATAATAAGGTCTGTATTCAACCTTTTGGCTACTTGAATATGTGCCTACACACACTTTGTGACAGTATTTAGCCTTAATGTGGAGAAAATATCATATATCATTCTGGTTCACTACTGACCCATATGTTCCCTTTGTAGACATGATTGTGACCCTGACTTAGGGGCATGTTTACTAAACCGTCTTAATGTGCGCTCTGTAACGTTATCGCGTGATAATGGCGCGTCTGCAGGTGCACATGTACCTTATCGCGTGATAACGCGTGCAGCGGCGCAAACGAGCGCTGAAGGCGGGGAAAGGCTCCCCGAGGACGGAGGAAGGCTCCCCAGGGGCGGAGAGAAGGGGTCAATGGGTGGAGAGTGGGAAGGGAGAGGCTCCCCGCACACTAACGCTGTGAAATCCGAGGCTCAACAATAACGCCAGTGAAACCCTGGCGTTAGAGCCGATTTAAAGGGAAAAGAAACTATTTCCGTCAGCAATGTACAGCAAAACCAGGGAAACCTACAAAAAGTGATGTGTGATACATGTGCATGGAACAAAAGGGCAAATAAACATTGAAAATGACCTGAACAAAATGGAAAAAAACCATAACCAAGCTGGCCAATAGTGATATCAATGGGAAACATCAAAAAACACTCCCAAGAAAGCTCCAAAAAAAAGAAATGAATTTTGGAATGGTCTATGCTCCGTCCCCATACAAGGTGAATGAGCCCACAGTGAAATTGCGCTGAGCAGGGTTTCTGACTCCATTGGCCAGGTTTCTTATGGTGTGCACATGTTCCACAACAGCAGGACGGGCATGTTGGAATGGGCAACTGGACAGATGCCGGAAAAGGGGACACAGAGGGCTGCAGGCGGCACATGCTGTGGTACAGCTGGGCCACAGTGCGGACTAGGGTGATGCCTAGTTGGCCCATAGGAATGCTGAAACAGCAGAGCAGTCAGACAGCATCTGATGAGGGCCCAACATGGGCACGATTGTGCCCCCCACAGTGTCACAGGGGCTACTACCCAGTAGGTACTTCCAAGGGCACAGAACATTGACATGTGATGCTGGGGGGAAACATGGACAGCTATGCAGGCACCCCTACCCCAGAACCGGCACCATAGGCAGCCGCCTACCCGAACAGTGGATGGCCTGAGACTGCGCTCCACCAGCACCACCAGCAGAAGGCCATGTCGGCATTGGGGCAGAGGGGTACCGGTGGAGGAGGGGGCAGTGTCTGCTGCCCACAGCAGACGGTGGCCTAGCCCTGTTCAGGTGGGTGCCATGCACTCCAACAGACAGGCTCTGTCTGAAAACAGCCATGGTATCTCCAGGGACTACACTGTCTCTGTGGCCACAGTGTGGTGCGGTGAACACAGCCAGTGTGTTCAGAAGGTCACAGGTTCAAGTCCCAGCTGGGGCTCCTGCCAACCCAGTCCCCATATTTTACCCACTACTAAACCGTGATAGTAAAGACGAAACCTTATTGCAGAGAACATAAGCATGGTTCAAACGCCTATATTTTACCCTACAGAGCACAGACACCATAAACATGCGCATTACCTAGAGCACATCCCCCCAAATGCAGTCCTGGAGGGCCACAAATCCTTTTTTTTTTTTTTTTTGCAGACGATGAGGCACATTTGCCCTCTGCTTCAGATGGTGGTTCCTCCCTAGGACCTTCATTTTGTATTGTTGGTACTGAGGAGCCTTTCAAGCCACTGAGGATGACTACCTTGAAGGATTTGACTTTGAAGACTGTTTTTAGTAGCCATATGTTCAGCCAGAAGAATTTAGGAGTTAAGTGCTTTCGTGTCATACTCCATTTCTGTGCCTTTCCAGGGAGGAAGAAGTGCTGAGGCTGGTGCCCTTTTCTTCCATCATAAAGAACAAAATTACACAGCATGTAGATAGTCATGTCCTAAAGGGAGACAGCCAACATGACTTTAGACAAGAAAGATCTTGTCTAACTAATCTGATATGTTTTTTTTGAAGGTGTGAATAAACAGGTAGACAAAGGTGAGTCGGTTGATATTGTGTATCTGGACTTTCAGAAAGCCTTTGACAAGGTCCCTCATCAGAGACTTTTGGCAAAACTAAAGAGTCATGGAATGGGAGGCAGTGTGGATCAGGAACTGGTTAAAAGATAGAAAGCAGAGGGTAGGGCTAAATGGCCAATTTTCCAAATGGAAAAAGGTGAATAGTGGAGTACCCAAGGGATCTGTACTGGGTCCGCTACTTTTTGACATATTCATAAATGACCTGGAAAAGGGAATAACTAGTGAGGTTATCACATTTGCAGACACAAAACTGTTTAAAGTTGTTAAAACCCAAGAGGACTGTGGAAAACTGCAGGAGGATCTGGATAAATTGGAAGACTGAGCATCCAAATGGCAGATGAAATTTAATGTGGACAAGTGCAAAGTTATGCACCTAGGAAAGAACAACCCACACTATGGTTACACAATGCAACGTTCCACATTGGGAACCACCATCCAGGAAAAAGATTTACGAGTCATCGTGGATAACATGTTAAAACCCTCTGTCCAGTGTGCAGCGGCGGCCAAGAAATCAAATAGAATGCTAGGTATCATACGGAAAGGAATGGAAAATAAAACAAAGGATATTATAATGCCTCTGTATCATTCCATGGAACGACCATACCTTAAATATTGTGTGCAATTCTGGTCGCCGTATCTTAAAAAGGATATAGTGTTATTAGAAAAGGTTCAGAGAAGAGTCACCAAAATGGTAAAAGGGATGGAAGGCTACTCCTATGAAGAGAGGCTACAAAGGTTAGGGCTCTTCAACCTGGAAAAGAGACGGCTGAGGGGGAGATATGATAAAGGTCTATAAATTAATGAATGGAGTGGAACGGGTAAACGTAGATCGATTGTTTACGTTATCAGAATATAGAAAGACTAGGGAACATGTAATGAAGCTACAGGGTAAACTATTTAAGACAAATAAGAGAAAATATTTTTCACTCAACGTGTAATCAAACTCTGGAATTTGTTACCGGAAGATGTAGTAAAGGCAGTTAGTGTAGCTGGGTTTAAAAAAGGTTTGGACAAGTTCCTGGAGGAAAGGCCCATAAACCATTATTTAAAAGGGACCCAGGATATCAATGCTTGACCCAATACAAGCATTGTGGAACCTGTGTCTTTTGGGGATACTGCTAGATATGTATGACCTAGATTGGCCACTGTTGGAAACAGGATACTGGGCTTTGATGGATCTTGGTATGACCCAGTATGGCATATCTTATGTTCTTATGTTCATTCAGGTTTGATGCTGTCTCCAATATAAGGCCATGTCAACATGGTGGCGGAGGGGTACCGGTGGTGGAGGGGGCAGTGTCTGCTGCCCACAGCAGACGGTGGCCTAGCCCTGATCAGGTGGGTGCCATGCACTCCAACAGACAGGCTCTGTTGGAGAAACAGGAAACACACGGAGCAAGAGTATTGATGACACAGGCGCTTTTATTGATATCCCCAACGCGTTTCGGCAAGTTGCCTTCCTCAGGGGGTTGTGAAAACTTGCAGACATGGAATAAATACAGTATATTAAAAACAATTATACAAAATTTATCTAAAAATGATAAAAATATAAATGATAACAACTATAATAAAATAATATAATAAAAAATGATAAGAATAACAACCAAATTAGAGCTAACCGGGCATGGTAAGAACAGAGATGATAATAAATATATAAATAGTGCGACGTATCTAGATCCTATAATGCTCAAAATAAATAATTAAATAAACAAAAACTTAAACGATAATAAATTAATAGTTAAAAGATATATGTTAAAATAATAAATAATTAAAAACATATATACAAATTTGTTAATAACCAATAATAATTGCATTATGATGTAGTCACTAACAAACAAATATAAACACAGGATAATTGAAACATACTGATAAAAACATGTGTAACATGTGTATAAAATAATAAATGTTGTACACAAACATCTTAAAACAGTGTTGTAAACATCGCAGGGCAAAAGGAGAAATAAAACCTGTAATTGATTAAGTAAACCATAGAAACTAATCCATGTGAAAACATTTAAACGGAAGCTTAGGTTAGGTGAATCAATAATCATGATCGTACTCACTCAACACGCACACAACAGGTTTTCAACCGGTAATCAATTTGAGCGGTTTTTTCAAGCTAAACACCAAGCATTTTAAGATTTAGTTTCATTTATTCCTTTATCTTGTTTGTTTTAATATATTAACTATGGTATTATTTATATAACTTATAGTACACACATTGATTTTAATCTCATCGGGACTTTAATATCATGGCAACAGTCATTTTTAATTACTCTCTACATTCAATGTGATCCTGCCATCTAGTCAAGTCTTTACGTCTCATATGTCTGTTTTGATCCTCTCCTTGTCAATAGTTCAATATATTGTAATTTCATTTGGGCATTCCACAGTTTAGGCTCTGGCCATCTGCCCCTCTCAAGTTTACCGGTTGAAAACCTGTTGTGTGCGTGTTGAGTGAGTACGATCATGATTCTTGATTCACCTAACCTAAGCTTCCGTTTAAATGTTTTCACATGGATTAGTTTCTATGGTTTACTTATCCAAAGTCTCATGGAGAGGCAGGATATCGGGCCTTGCGTGCATCTCCCAATACTAGTACTTGGATACCTTACCAATGCCACCCTAAACCTGGGATTACGGTATACATATCTCAAACGTTTGCTATGATTACTGGCAGATAGAAATTCCTAAGTTAAGCACAATATGCTCATTGAGCTGTATCATACCAATTTCTCTGATGTGTGTGGAGTGTGTGTTAGGTCTGGTGTCTGACAGTGTTCACCACCCCGGGGAGTGACCCCAACAGTATTGCATACCATAGCCATGCCTGTGCTCTGTCCAGGACTGGTGAGTTGGCCAGGACTGCCAAAAGCCTCTATATTTGCACAATGCTGGCATAGGTGTGGGAGTGTGTGTCTGTCCATCCAGTGTGTGGTTTTTGCAACACCTTACTCAGCCCACACTGTTTACACTGTGTCCAGTGTTAGCTTGCCAATGTGCATAATGAGGAGCAAGGTACTGTGGGTATAGCTCGGACAGGGTGGCCTGGGCAGGATGCATGAGCACAGGGCATAGGGCAATGGCTGGGACATTGTAGTGGCCGGCCACCACCTGCACGGACAGGGTGGCCCCTGCATGTCCTGCTGGGAGGTCACTCTCACCCTGATTGAGTAGTCACCATGGCATGGCTAGGCTCCCCCATAGTGCTCTATAGTATTTCTCTCATTTATTTATTTATTTAGCTGTATTTATATCCCGCTTTTCACCGGGTCAAAGCGGTCAATTGGGAGATACATTTAACACGAGGGGATATGAGACACATACACTAATACTTACAAGGAACATGGGCAATGGAGGGTTAAGTGGCTTACCCAAGACCACAAGGAGTACCTATAGGACTAGAAATCCCAGTCCCTCCGGCCTGAGATTGCTGTCCCCAGGTGGGACTTGAACCCCCGGCCCTCCGGCCTGAAGTACCTTGTCCTAACCACTAGGCCACTCCTCCCTCTCATGTGATATTTATGGGTTCCCTTTTGGGGCCCAATCACTAACCTATCTGCTTGGTGGGTGTGCTGACATCCCAGTTTTGGGTGCACACATTTCCTCCAGTAATATGCATTATGGACTAGCTAGCAGACTGTTTGCAGTTAGTATGTGTATGGCTGGAACACCTTGCAGGGTGCAGCGGCTGCAGATTCACTGTGCTCGCTGCTGGAGAATGTCAGATAGTAGTGGTGGGCAGCTGAGCATTTCCAGGCCTCCTGTATGTCTGCTATCACCGTATGGATGTGTACAGAAATGCATGGACTGCCCTCTAGGTTGTCTGTCCCCCAGCTGGACTGAGGTTGATGGTCCCCTCTACCACCACCATTGCAGTGATGTAGAATGTGGATCTGTTGGTGGGAGATCCTGAGCTCCAGAGGGCAGTTTTGGTGGTACTACATAATCCGCCTATGGGTCCAAACAGCGCCCCCCCACCCCCGGGTCACATAAATCATGTGGCCATGGCACCCACACAGGATATGCACTATTCTGGGTGCATCAAAGTGCTCAAGGGCTAAACTTGACTGTGAAAGAAAAGATGGACACAGGTGTATTTGGAAGTGTATCTGGCACTGATGGGGACCCGCACCATAGCCTATCTCAGTTAAGCCAGCTGCTGTGGACATGGTGCTGGGCGGACCACCTCACCCTCAGGGTGAGCACAGGACCCACACAATGTGATGGTCAGTACCTACTCTGTGCCAGTAGCACACATGCTCAGTACTCCCTACCAGGCTGAGGTGGTGTGGGGGTGCATACCCCATTCTGTGGTTATCTGTAGACTGCTGATTTGCATGTGCAGTGCATCATGGGTATGTGTGGTGTAAGCCTATCCTGGTAACCACAGCAGACAGTTCGTGTGGTGGGCTGCAGTCCAGTTTGTTTGCAGCTATGGAGATGTAGGCCACTGGTGACTTCACTGCCTGTGGAACCACAGGTCATGGGTTTGATCCCACAGTGGGGTTATTTGATAGGGCTGTCTGAGGCATTTTCTTTTATAATTTAAATTGGTGCTGCCAGCAACAACACCCTCAGTGCTGTAGCCTGAAGGTGCCTCGAAAGCGCTCTATAAAGCGCCCTATAAGGTGCCCTATAGGGAACATTATAAGGTGCCGTGGTGGACAGTGCACCTTATAATGTATCCTCAGGAGTGCCGCATAGGGCGCATGATGTGGCATCTTAGGTTATGGCAATGTGAGGGTGTGTTTGCTGGCAGCACAAATCAAAATAAAACCCAAATGCCTCACAAAGCACTGCTGATATTAAAGGGTAATGTCTCAGGCAGTCATATGCAATAGCCGCACTGTGGGATTGACCCTATGACCCCTGTACCATCAGGCAGTTTGTCAACCAATGTGCTACACCTCTGCCACTAGGTCTGTATGTCAGCACACCTACCTATGATTAACACACATTAATGTGGTACACCTACCTCCATCGTGTCATAATTTGCAGTACGCAACCTATTGCGCGAGTCCTACGTTTAGACCAGAAGGCCCCCCCTCTATGGCATCCTGCACATCATTGCTGGGCTTACATTAAGATGGATTAGTGAACATACCCCATAGGCACATACCACCCCATCTTACCAGGGTGACTGACAGCCCACGTTGATGGGGTCTCAGGACTCCTTGGTGTAACTGTTTAGCCAGTCATTGCTATGTGAAAAGGCATAGCACACCGGTTCAAACAGTACCCTAGGAACCAGTGGTGATGGGTTCGAGACCCAAGTGTGTAAACAACAAGCTAAAATTCTAATTGTGTTTTTAAATGTCAGACACATCAGTGCAATGTGTGTCTGCAGCATAGATCTGTATAAATATTGTTGGCGACACCATATCCTGTGCGTCAGAAATATGCGTGCGGCGCGCATGCGCACGGCCCAACTGCGCGCGGCGCGTGTGTTGCGGTGCGCATGCGCATGCGTGCGTTCCTCATTGTTGACATTGTTAACATGGCCACCAGATCATGCATCCTGCATTCACTAGGCAGGAGCTGTGCTACCTGGCAGAGCTCATTGCCGTGAGGCAGCACAAGCTGTTTCCTGGGTCCTCCAGGTGTCAGGACCTGGTGAGGGTCCAGAGGGCCTGGGATCGGCTGACACGGCGGTATAATCGTGTGGCAGACTACCCACGTGAGGTAAGTGTATGGGGACAGGTCAGTAGATCCATATACATATCCAGTGTTGATTGTAGCTGTGCATGCTGCTGTGTGTAGGTAGTCTATCTCAGTTATGTGTATCAGGTAAACCCACATGCCATATTGTCTATATATCACATCTGAGTGGTTTGCCCTGTACCCAGGGGGCTAAGGACCTGTTCACAGAGTTCCTGATGCCAACCTGGTGTCATGGCAGCTGCTGCTGTTGATGTGCTACAACACACCGTAACACAGGTAGCTCATAGATCTGACTAAGGAGGTTTTCTAAAAATCATGCAGTACATCTGCCCCACCCCCAGGGGTTGTGAAATGTGCCCAAAATGGTATGTTAGTCCCATTGGTGATATGGGTGTGTGTGGCCCAGCAGTCTAAAACATCAGCCCTATCCCCACTTGCCCAGAAAGTCCAATAAAGTGGGTCCCCAGCACCCCTGGTGGTATGGAATATGCTGCTGTTGCTGTTTTCCAATCCACCCTACCCCCAGGAGTCCTGACAGCCCATCGAAGTGGGCTGTCAATCACCCTGGTGATATGGTCCTGTGTGCCTATACAGTTCAATACATTCTCCCTATCCCCAGGAGTCCTGAGAGCCCATCAAAGTGGATACATTCTCCCTATCCCCAGGAGTCCTGAGAGCCCATCAAAGTAGGCTGTCAGTCACCCTGGTGATATGGTCCTGTGTGCCTATACAGTTCAGTACTTTCTCCCTATCCCCAGGCGTCCTGAGACCTGCGTAAGGTGTACTGTCAATCACCCTGGTGCTATGGTGTATGGTGCTGATGATGTGTGCTAGGACACCCAACCACCAGGGGGCCAGAGACCTGATTGCAATGGTGGGTATGTCATTCAGATATTGTGTTAGGTTATGGCGGGTAGGTTGCACATCTCCCCTAGTCTGTGAGGTCAACACCTCATCACACACATCTTTGATGTATCCAGATGGTATGGTAGGTGCAGATGTGGATGTGTGTAACAGCACCCCACCCCCATGAGCTATGAGATCTGATTACGAAGGCCTGTAACAGAGCCATGTCCCCAGAACTGTATGCTGAGTCAGGTCACACATCTGCCCACTTGCTAGGAAACCCACACCTGGTTGCAGATGAACATTACTGATGGTGTTGGAAGGATACATGCACCTGTTGTGGTTGCACAGCACAGACTGAAACCCTGACATGAGCACAGGTGGCAATAGCCTATTCTGGTGCAATGGCCCCTGCCCCTGGTGTTGGCAGCCACACCTGCCCTAAGCATACAAGGCCCAGGTCATAGGAACATAACAACATAAGATAGGCCATACTGGATCACACCCACGTCCATCAAGCCCAGTATGCTCTTTGCAACAGTGGCCAATCTAGGTCATACGTACCTAGCAGTATCCCCAAGAGAGACAGGTTCCACAATGCTTGTAGTGGGTCAAGCATTGCTATCCTGGGCCTCGTAGAAACCCAAATGTCATGGTAGTGGCCTCTGGCAAGGTGCATAGGGCCACCCACCCAATGTCCCATGTATGGACACATCATCCATGATTGTTAGGATATCATGTTGCCAGTGGGGTTGGGTCCGATGATGTGTGTAGATCATGACAACACAAATGTGTTCACCAGACCACATACGGGGTTAGGGGGGTTACCCTGGGCACCATCATTGGCAACCCAAACATGGCATGGTCGTGCAATGTCATGCAAGGGGGCCACAGGGGAATGGAATGGTGTGTTCAGGGTGCCACGCACACTGCACATAGGTGTCACTGCACACATGCCCAGAGCCACAGCTACGCATGCAGGTGGCACTGGGAACAGCTAATCTCCTGGAACAAGCAGGAAGTAGTGCTCACATGTGGGTATCATCGGTACCGACGGAGCCTGCGTGGGAACGCTCTCCACTGTCCAATAGGAAAGCTGTTGGAAGCATCCCACAGCGCCTTCATGCTGCCTTCCTGCCTTTCCCAAATGCCTCTCTCCAGTTTGTTGTTTTCCACAGAGCCAGCAGGTCATCGTTCCTGTCATTGCTGAAAACAGCTATTGTATTGCCACTCCTGTGGCAGCGTCTGCCTTTTTTTCTTTACTGGTACCACCGGTCTTGTAATTTCTTTCTCTAAAAGGTCAGATTTCCTCACACAAACAAAATATAAAAAAAAAAAAGAGGGAAAATCCCCTTTGTAGGTCTCCCCACGGTTTGGCATTAGGCCCTAATCCCTCCTCCATCATGGAAAAGCACTCCTCGGGTTTTAAAAATATGCTCAAAATGTGCCGGTACCTTCTCCATCACTGACAACCATGATTGGTGTCGCAAATGCTTATGGCCGGATCACTCCATGTCTGAATGTTTGGCCTGTGGGATGTTATCCAAGAGCGGTTGGCAGAACAGAGCAGCCAAGTTCGGTACCCTCTTTCCCTCCGACGCGGCCTCGGTGGCAGCCTTATCTTCAAGGGCTTCCTCTTTCTCCCGTGGATCTCAGGTAACCAAACACAAATCTGGCCATTCCTCAAAGGGTAGATCCCCCTCCAAATATCGGAATGCCTCTGGCATTGTCCTTGAGGAGCATGCTCCGGCCAAACAGCCCCGGTGGGAGTCCCTGGCCTCCAAAGCCACTTTGGGGCTCCAGGAAGTTCTGGAGGCCTCAACCTCGTCTGAACTCCTGGTGCCATGCTCTGGGGTACTGGCTTCTGCCGGTACTCATACACAGGCATCGGCAGCGTTGATGGACCAGAGGATCGTGGCCATCAAACGCAGTCTGGCAGCTATCCTTGCGGCATCAAAGACCTTGGTACCACCCCAGACCCTGCAAATTCCAGCACCGGTATCTGCAGCAATTGCAGGACCGGCATCGGCAACTGCACCATTGGTGCCGATGAGTACCGGTATCGACACCCCGGTACCGGGTCACTCCGATACCGAGGCCAATCGGTACCGATACCACACTTTACCTGAGCACCCTGAGAGAAGATACATCCAATCTTCTGAGGAGTCTGATGACTCTGACAGCTCAGAGGATAACGATGTACCTCTCCAGGATGAGCCTGCTTCTCCCAAGAGGAGATTGTCCCCTCCTCAGGATATGTCTTTCCTGGATTTCATCACACATGTAGTCAAGGGCTTCTCCATTTCAGTAGTAACTGAATCTGAGCACAGGGCACAGCAGCTAGAGATTCACCAATATCCCCAAACTCAAAAGGAGGCAGCCACCCGGCCAATAGATCAGATCTTACAGGATCTTCATTTGAGAATGTGGGAGACTCCTCTTACCACCTCTCCACATTCTCACAGGCTGCCTACTATGTATCGTGTGCCTCCGTCCCCTGGTTTTCAGAAAAGACAGCTCCCTCATCACTCCATCGTGGTGGAGTCTGCTATGAGTAGAATTAAAAATTACAAACAACATGCCACCAACCCTCCTGGTAGGGAGTGTAAGACCTTAGATGCTTTTGGTCGCTGTGTGGTCCATACATTCAAGCTTTCAGACAGGACAGGTTCCTATATCCTGTACATGGAATGTTCCTGAAGGAGGTCACAGGAGATCTACAACTGGTAAGTCCACATCTCCCAGATGACAGAGGACACGACTATTTAGCACTTGTCAAGCATGCCCAGAACATTTCTAAAGTTGTGAACAGGGCAGCTTTTGACTGTTTTGCGTGCATATGCAGAGTCTCCCCCATTGCTATTGGGGCAAGGAGACTTGGCTGGCTGCAAGCCTCTCACCTGGAGCACTGGGTACAGGATAAACTGGCCAACATCCCCTGTACGGGTGAAAACCTTTTTGGGAAGAACCAGCAGGAAAAAGCCAAAGATTTGGAAGCTGACAATTCTACATTGACAAGGCTTTCAAAAATTGTAGATCCTGCAAAGAAGAGAGCCTTAGAAAAGCCTTTCCTCTCCAAAAAGAAAGGATACTATCAGTACTATGCTCAGCAAGGACAACCTGCAGGACAAGCTGCTAGAAAGGGTCAACAATCTACTAAGCAGGGAAAGCCGAGAGCTACTCAGCCTCAGCAGACCCAGCAGCCTCAGCCCCCACAGGGCCTTTGACTCCGTGATAGAGTACCTGCCCTTCCTGCCACTCCAGAGAAAAAAACCTTTAACAATCCCAGGAAGGTTAGGTCACCTCATCCACAGATGGAGGCAAATAACATTAAAACCCTGGACTCTGTCCATCATAGAAGAGGGTACAGGCGTCATTCACAAAGCCTGCCGCCTCCTACAATAGTAAGGACATTTAGTTCTCAAAATTCCCCCCAACTGAATCCAGAGGTAAAACATCTCTTACCTCAAGGAGCAATAAAAGAGGTACCTCATCTTCAACAGCATTCCGGGTTCTGTTGTGAAGTGCCGTCGAGTCGGAGTCGACTCATGGCGACCCTCTGGATAGCTATCCTAAATTGTGTTCGGTCTTCAGTCAGGCGTTCTACCCCCCCTATTTCCTCATACCAAAGAAAACAGGAGGTCACAGACCCATTTTAGATCTCAGAGAACTGAACAAGTTCCTGTTCCAAGAGAAATTCTAAATGATTTCTCTAGGAAACCTACTTCCTGACCTACACAGGCAGAACTGCCTTTGTTCTCTAGATCACAAGGATGCGTACACCCATGTGCTCAGCCAACAATCATACCGAAAGTTCCTTTGGTTCCTCCATCAAGGACAGCACTATCAAAACAAAGTTTTCCCTTCAGCCTTGCCTCAGCACCCAAAGTATTCACAAAGTGCATGGCTGTGGTAGCTGGTTTTCTCCGTACCAGGGGAATCTTTGTCTGCCCCTACTTGGACGATTGCCTCATCCGGGCAGAGTCACAAACACAAGCCCAGGCCTCTCTCTCGTACACAATGCGTGGACTCCAATATCTAGGCCCTATCATAGATCTCCAGGAATCCTTTCTGACTCCCACGCAATCGCTGGAGTTCATAGGAGCAAGGCTAGATACCAGACTGCCATAGACCTACCTGCCTCAGCCTCGCTGTCCTCGCATTGTGCAACTGGTTTCTTCAGCACTACAAAAGACTCACCTCTCGGCTCGAGAGATGCTTCAGCTGCTGGGTCACATGGCATCTACGGTGCATGTGGTCCCCTACGCTTGTCTCCACATGAGACCAGCCCAATGGGCCCTCTCTTCCCAGTAGGCGCAAGCAACAGGCTGTCTCTCAGATCTGATAGTAAGCTCAAACCGCCGTACCCTGTCCCTGGACTGGTGGGGGTCAGCACAAAACCTGTTGGAGGGGTCACCTTTCCTGCAACCCCCTCCTCTGATCACATTAATAACAGATGCCCCCAAAGTGGGGTGAGGTGCACATCTACTGGACACCTCCACCCAAGCCACCTGGAATTGTCAGGAAATTCATTTCCACATCAATCTGTTGGAGCTCAGAGCAATTCGCCTGGCTCTTCAAGTATTCCATTCCCTTCTACAGACCAAGAGAATACTATTTCACACAGACAATCAGGTAGCCATGGCCTATGTGAACAAACAAGGAGGAACAGGCTCTCTGTCCCTTTGCAATGAAGCTCTTCAACTGTGGGCGTTTGCCAGAGAGCAGCAGATCCATCTCCTGCCAGTCTATCTCCCTGGCAATCAGAACTCTTGGCCAGACAGACTCAGTCGTGTTCTGCTTCCGCACAAATGGTCTGTACACATGGACCAACTCTCCAGAGTATTGCAACTCTGGGGAAGTCAAGATGTAGACCTCTTTGCAAGTCCATCATATGCCAAACTTACCCGGTTCTGTTCACGGATTCCGGCTCAGGGCTGCTAAGCGAGGGATGCTTTCCTCCTCAACTGGGGGCAGGAATTCCTATATGCCTTTCCTCCCATTCCCTTGATTGCCAAGACCCTATTCAAGCTCCTGAGGGACAGAGGCAACATGATCCTCATAGCCCCACGCTGGCAACACCAGGTGTGGCACCCTCTGCTTCTACATCTGTCCCAGGTTCCACCGCACTCCACTATCTTGCCTTCAGGATGCCGGTCTTTCCGGCTTGGTTCTTCGTTGGTTTCACTCTTTTTTTGTTCAGTCGCACCTTCTCAGTTCACACTGGTTCGGGGTCCTCCCCTTCTACTCCCCTTCCCTGTGGTGTCCCTCAAGGCTCTGTTCTCGCTCCTCTTCTCAATGTATTCCTAGCCCCCCTTGCCCTTCTTGTTCAGCAGCACGGTGTTTCTGCCTATTACTATGCGGACGATATTTTTCTTCTTTATCACACCGATTCCGCTGCACCCGACATCACTGCCTTTAACACCTGTCTCTCTTCTGTAGCCTCCTGGCTTTCAACTAATTTTCTTCACATTAATCTCTTGAAAACTTCGGCTATCTGGTTCACCTTCGGTAATCCCCCTCCTATCCTCACTCCCTTGTTTTCTTCTTCACCCATCCCCACCGTCCCCTCCTTGCGGTACTTGGGTGTGATTCTTGATTCCTCCCTTTCCTTTAAAGAACATATTTCCTCAGTTGTTCAACGCTCCTTCTTTACCTTAAAACAACTCCGCACCGTACGTCCTTTTCTTACCATTTCTTCTATGGCTACTCTCATCTCTCTTGTTATGTCTCGTCTCGACTACTGTAATGTTTGTCTTGCTGGTCTTCCCCAATCCCAAATTTGTCATCTTCAACGTGTTCAAAATGCTGCTGTTCGTGTCCTCTCCCATGCCTCATTGTTCGATCATGTCACCCTTCTGTTAATGCATTTCCATTGGCTCCCTGTTGTCTTTCGTGTTCAGTTTAAAATCCTTATTTTTGTACACAGGGTGATCCACTCAGGTATCCCCCTGTATCTTGCCAGCCAGTTTCACCTTCATACCCCTCATTGACCTCTATGTTCTATTCATGTTAACCGTATGTTTCTACCCCCCCCCCCTCCCAAGCACACTTAGAATCCACCCGGTCTTCAGCTTTCTTTTTTCTTGGTCCAAGGCTCTGGAACTCCCTTCCCCCTTCTCTACGTCTAGAAACCTCCTACCCATCCTTCAAAGCCAACCTGAAAACCCATCTTTTCTGTTCTGCATTTAATCTTTCTCTTCCTGCCCCACCCTCCTCCCCTCCCTAGGTCTATGACACTATATCCCTACCCTTGTTTTACATCTCCCTCTTTGTTGTTGCTGTGTTCCTCTTCCCATCTGTTAGCCATCTTTATCCCCTGACTGCTCTTTGTTTCTATCCCTTTCTTCTTTGATTTTATGGCATTCCTTTTTTGGCTCTTTTTCACAGCCCTCTCCTTTTAAACAATTTTATGTATTGTGAACCGCCCAGATACTAACTGTATTGGGCGGTATATAAAGTTTTAATAAACATAAACCCCTGGACTTAGGGTCAGCTCCAGACATACTGTCGCAGGAGGAGGGGAAATTATGGCATCCAAACCCCAAGTCTCTGCACCTCAGAGCTTGGCTACTGAAGGCTGTAACTGCTTTGGCCTTCCCCTCACTCAGGAAGTGCGAGATGTCCGTTATGCTTCCAGGAAACCTTCCACAAGGCATTCTTATGCCGTCAAGTGGAAGAGAGATTCCATTTGGTGATCACAAAAGTGCGTCAACCCTCTTGTCATCCCTATAGAAACATTTTTGGACTAACTCCTTTACTTATCAAACACTGGTCTCCAACCTGAGTCAGTCAGAGTCCATTTAAGTGCCATTGCTGCTTCTTCTGAACCCATCAATGGACAACCCATTTCATCCCATCCTCTCATATCCAGAATCATGAGAGGCCTGCATCTAACGAAACCTCCCCTTAGACCACCTCCTGTGGCATGGATCTCAATCTGCTTCTAGGCCAGCTTATGCTGCCGCCTCTTGAGCCCTTAGCCACTACTTCCTTAAAGTCTCTGTCCTGGAAAGTAATATTCCTTCTTGCAATCACATCAGCAAGTCATATCAGTGAATTGCAAGCTCTAGTGGCTGATCCACCTTACACACCGTTTCACCATGATAAGGTAGTCCTAAGGACACATCCACACGTCATGCCTAAGGTGGTTTCCTCCTTTCATTTGAACCAAGAGATTTAATTACCTGTAGTCGTTCAAAAGCCTCATGCTTCAAATGCAGAGAATACTCTTCATACTTTGGACTGTAAAAGAGCTGTGGCTTTTCATCTGCAGAGGACCCAGCAACACAGAAGGTCCTCTCAGCTATTCATAGCCTCTGATCCTTCCCATCTGGGTACAGCAGTTTCCAAAAGATCTCTATCCAACTGGATTGCTCAATGTATTACTTTTATCTATCATAGCAAACACCTTTCACTGGAGGCCCATGTTTCTGCTCACAATGTGAGAGTCATGGCAGCCTCTAGGGCTCACCTCCATTCCGTCTATATTAACGACATTTGTGGAGCAGCTACCTGGTCCTTGGTTCACGGCCCACTACTGCTTGGATAAAGGCTCACGCAGGGATGCTATGGTTGGTCAGGCTGCTCTCCAACACCTCTTCCATACGTAATTAACTCCTAGCCGCCTCTCTTACAGGATGCCAGACATCCATGGGAGGAAGTGGAACCCCTCCACAGGACCTCACCACTCTGGGGATCCTTCCCTGGCATCTACATCTAGGGTGTCCTCACATGTGATGACCAATTCCTGCTTCTTCCTGGAGATAGCATAGTTACTCACCTGTAACAGGTGATCTCCGGGAACAGCAGGAATAAGTCTTCACAACCCACCCATCTCCCCTAGGGGTTGTCTCTCTCTCTCTTTCCCTATCTATCTCTCTCTCTTTGTCTCAGCTTTCAACTCAACTTGAGAGAGGCAGTTGGGAAAGGTGGGAAGGCAGCACGCAGGTGCTGTGAGATGCTCCCAAAAGCTTTCCTATAGGACGCTGGGGAGCGTTCCCACACAGGCTCAGTTGGTACCGACGCTACCCACATGTGAAGACTTATTCCTGGTGTTCCCGGAGATCACCTGTTACAGGTGAGTAACTATGCTGTACATGACACACACAGCAGTGGAGCAGGAGCAGCAAGATGCTGCCCACACAGATGTTTATTTATGTTGGCCACCCACCAGAGATAAACGGTCACTGATGCCCCGACCCATTGTTTTCACATCCACAGGTAGAGGATCTCCGGAAGAAGGGGCGAGAGTTGCGCCTCCATCATGCTGAATACCTTGCCTGCCTCCAGAGGGGGGCCCTGTCACAACGTGACGGTGAGTATTGGCGACTTTGCTGCCCAGTAACAAATGTCACATTGGCCCATCAGCCTTTGTGGTACCTGCATATGTACATGTGCTATGTGACACACATGATAATGTGCTGATGACTGTCATCTTCCACAGAGGGTGATGACAATGATGGAGACCCCTCCACTTCTGCTTATGCCCTGAGGCGCCCCCCTGCCCACCATGCCACAGAGGTGGAGGTGGTGGTGGTAGACGGGGCTGAGATGGAGGGTGGGGCCGAGGAGGAGGCGGAAGAGCCGGCCGACACAGAAGCGGAGAAGGGGGCTGATGGGGGCATGGCAATGGTGGGTGGTGGGGTGGCAGGGGAGGGAGAGGGTGTGGCTGATGTGGGGGTGGGGGGAGGGGTGGAGGAGGATGTGGAGGGCGGGTGGGAGGTGGCAGTGGGGGAGGAGGGTGATGGGGAGCACAGAGCAGCACAAGGCACTGTGGGCTCCCGCCAGCCACGGCATGTGGATACACCATCCAGGGCCACACACAGGTCGCATGCACATGCCACCACACAGACCCCTGGCACTATGTGTGTGTGTGGTGGCAGATGTGTGCAGGACCTGTATGGGGCCCTGGATGGCTTGGAGCTCCGCGTACATCTTTTAGTCCACACATACCAGTGGCTGACGGGAGCCATTCAGCGGGTGGCCGCCGAGGTGGAGCGTCTGCCCTGTCGGCGGCCATCCCCTGAAGGGCATCACAGGAGTGTGTGATGGCGCCTGTGACATCCACACATGTGCCCTGTGCTGTCCTGTGTTCCATCACTGGGCATGCATAATGGGATGGGGTTTGCTCTTGTTTTGTATTGTTTATTGGGATAAATATACACACATTTGTTCATATGTCACAATGGTCACGTGTCTCCCTTACCAACACATTATGGATGCAAGCATGGGATATGTGTGTAGACAGATATGTGTAGTAAAGGTAGACATAGGTAGCATACGTGGACCGGCTCCACATGCAGTCGTGGGGGCTGACCATGTGTGTAGGTGTGTGAGACCAGGGTGGACCCTGAGATGTTGCAATGTAGAGGCCGTCCCAGGATACTGAGCCACGTGCATGCTGTGTACAATGTGTGGGAACCATTTCTGATGCAACGTGCCTGTGTGCCAATAGTAGAACTGGCAAACCACTACTTCTGCACTGGCAGGGTAAGATGTACTGCTGTGCCCAGGACCTACTCAGGGGTAAAGCTGTTGTGTGCGTCCTGGGACAATACATGTGACAGGGATGGTCGGTGAGTAACCGTATACGTTTGTGGGTATGAGCAGCGGACCTACGCAAGCCACCCTTGTCTGCCTGTGTCACATGCATGCCTATGTGGGGGGGGCAGGCATTTAGGCAGTGTTGCAGGCAGGGACAATGGTCACACATGTGCGTCAAATGTAGGGGGTATGCGGGGAGGAAAATGGTGACGGATGCCAACACTGCACATGTAGCTTCAGGACATTCCCCCTGTGCAACCCGGGAGTATGTATAAACCGCCACACTGTGGCCCAGGGGCTGGGACCTGACACAGTGCATGGCACACACGCCATGTGATGGCGTCTTTGCAGTGATACCTGGCAGTACAGACACCTCACCAGCGAGGGGCCTGTGTGTGGCTCATATGGTCAGGGACATGACATGCATTTGCACACTACTTAGGGGAACACAGGGACACACATTGAAAAACACACGTTGTATGTACTGTTTAAAGGCTGTTTATTAGACACACAGTCACCTCCTGTGTGGCCGCCCACGCCTCCCATGGCCCAACACCCCCCGCAGTGTTGCACCTTGTCCTGGTGCCTCAGGTGCTGGTGCTGTTGCTGGCTGCCGCATTAGGCCCACGATGTCCTCCATGGCGTCCACAATGCGGGCAAGTGCCCCCGACCGGATCTCCTCCCGGAGCAGCCGCAGCTCCCTGGCATTATCCCCCATAGCCACGTATATGTGCTGGAGTGCCTGATGAGTGCCTGTGGGTGGGACAGAGGGTGATATGTGAGATACCTCTCCAGTAACCAACCGTCATACATACACATGTCATGCATATCCCACAAGATCAGTCTGCAGAACAGTCATGCCTGCCAAACCTAGCAAAGCATGACCATGCTTAGATCTATGTCTCCCATGAGCCATCCCCATGTCTGGAAGGAGTCTGGATGAGGGGTCATGAGAATCACAGATCTCACACATGGCACATTGCCGCAGTTTAATATGTCAATGCCTGGTCTGCACACTGCTGGTCTGGGATAGGTCAGATGATCTGAGGGGGCATGAGACACACATACACATATCTGGGGTGCCCCCATTTCTATAATGCTGGCGCACACTGCAGATAATGTTGTCAAATGATGCTGCGTGACAATACCCATGACGAGGTGTCTGTCACATAGGGTGTCTGGGTGACCTGCGATCATTGCTTTCCTCTTTGGGCTTACATGGTGTATATGGCCAAGCACAGTATGCATGTGTCTGAGCCCCTCACAAATGCTGACACCTGACAAGCCATGCTACAGGAGGTAGAAACACAGAGGACATAAGACAATCCCCCCAACATCAGAACGCTATGCTATGTGGGCAATATGCAATTATTTTGTGGATGTTATGACAACCCCGTGGGGACTGTGGGGTATGCTGTTACCCACCTTCCGCATTGTGCTGTGCTGCAGCAGTGTGTTCCCGCAGCTCTGCAAGGATAGGGTCCATGTCTGGTGGAGGGGTTTCTTCTGGCCCTGGCGCATGCATGGGGTGGTGGGTTGTGATGACCTCGGAGCCCTCTGTGGCGGTGAAGTCTGGGGTGTGGTCCTCTGGCTCATCCTCCACGTGTGTCCTTGGCATCCATTCACCATTACTGGTGCTGCCCCCGGACATTGTGGGCTGGGGCTCTGGCACATCCTGTGGCAATTGCACCTCCTCCTCCTCAGCTGGGGCCATGGTTGTGTAGTCACCTGGGTTGTGGAAGACCATACACAGCACAGATAGGTTTGCACGGTGCAACTACGTACTACTGTGTAACACATCCACCCCACAATCAATGTGTGTTTGGCCGTGGCCCGTACATGTGCTACATAGCTACCACTACAGCTCCTGCTACCACTATTAGGCATATATAGGCCAGTACCTAGCACACACATCACTGTGTACATCAGGGGTCCTCAAACTATGGGCCGAGGGCCACATGTGGGCCACCAAGGACATTTATGCAGCCCTCCGGGTGTTTTTGCCATCGCTGCCAGTCCTCAGGGGCAGCTCTACCCAGGGCCGGCCCGTTCATTGAGCAGCAGCCCAGCTAGGTTAAAAACTTACAAACCGAGTAGAGGAAGTGACGTCATTGGCTTGGATGGCAGCCTAGGAGGAGAGCTCCGGAGTGCAATCCAGGAGTTGGGAAATATCCCCCTTCAGAGGTGGTAAAAAGTGGGGAGAACGCCCCGTGAGAGTGGGGAGCACATTGCCGACATCATGACAACGCGCAAAAAGGCAGCGGATTTGCGAGAATTCGCATATGGTGGAGGAAAGGATGTGGGAGCTGAGAAGAAGATGGCGGCGGAGAGCGCGGGAAGCAGAGATGTATTGGAGAGAAAAGGAATGAGGAGCATGGGGCAGGAGGCGGCGGAGATGGTTGTTCAGAACGTGACTCGGGAGGAGTTGCGTGCTTGGTTTGGTGAAATCAAGTCGGAATTGCTGGCGGTGAAAGCGAAGGTTGGAGAACTGTACGGTGAGCTGTGGGAGGAAGTGGGAGAGCTGACAAGGAGAGCGGAGGAACACGAACAGAAGTTGGAGCAGCTGGACTCAAAGCAGTCCGGGGTGAGGTCGATGAAGGACATGGAGATTTGGAGGGAGCAGGTACTTTTAAAATTAGAAGACCTTGAGAATCGATCAAGGCGTAATAATCTGAGACTTCGGGGGATCCCGGAGGAGAGGGAATTTCTGGACAGTGAGAAAGTGGCCCAAGCTGTATTCAGAGGTATCTTGCACGAGGAGGGTAAGGAGAAGGAGGGGCTGGAGTGCAGCTTGTGAGGGCGCACCACGCTCTGGGGCCCAGCCGCCCGAATCGGCCGAGAGATATTGTGATTTGTGTGGCAGATTACAAGGTGTCACGCCCTCTTCTTGTATGTGTAGGCGGCCGCCTGGTAGAAGTGGACGTGACCACAAATTTATATCTCTTGTGTGTGCTGTTGTCTATGTTCCTTGTAGTTGTGAGCCAAGACGAATACAGCCAAGGTTTTTGGGGTAACAATAAGTTTATTGTTGCACAGGAATTAATATCTACTACCCCTTTAAACAGAAATAAATGGATGCTTCTCCAAAACCAAAATGAAGTTACGTGGTATAACACAGTCCTCCTGATAACTCTCAGGCAAGTCCGTTCCAACAGAATAACCAAACTTCTTTCAGCTTCAAACATTAAATGCTTTTCCTATTATCAGCAGTGTCTTCATAAACAGCTTCATATAACAGATAACACAACCGTAGCGTACTCCTCTTTCACAGCTGCTTAATAGACTGAGTTTTACACTTTGGCAGCTCTCAGCCTCTCTCAGTGTAAAAGCTCCCTTGCAATTAGTCGGGCTTTGTTCAGTACTTCTCAACAGCACAACGTTACACAGCTCTCACTCTTTATGGCAATAAGCGTAATCTGTTTCCATGTCAGAGTATTCAGATCCTATCAAAGCTTTCTCCATTTGCATAGGTTCCTCGTCTGACTCTGATATATCCTGCTTATTTACAGGGGCTTCCAGATCAACAGGCTTCCATTGCTCTAATAAAGTGCTAAGCTGTTTCCAGCTAAAGTATGGTGGAGGAATTTAAAATACCAGACTCCTTTAACACAGCTTTTAGGGAATCTAAAGGGCTCACCTTTTTCCTGGTACTTCTAGCTTTCACTGGCTGGGCATACGGCAAACATTTGTCCCCAAACTGTTTCACGGATTCCCTCGTGGTAAACTGCTCAGCAGGGTTTGTTTCCAACTCCTGTCTCTGCAGCACACAATCAGCTGACTGCTTCCAAGCACCTGTGCTCCTTTCAGAACCTGAGCTACAGATACGTTGCCTGCCTTGGGAATGTTTGGACAGCTTTTTAAACGGAACTCTGTTTCTGCCTAAGCTCCCACCTGTGTGCACAGCTTCAACGGAAGAGTCCTCAGAAGAACTTCTCTCTCTCCTAGATAAGGCTTCCAACCTTTCCCTTTGAGGTTTAAAGGTTCTTCTCTCCTCCTTCTCTCTGCTGCTTGTCCAGTGATAATTCCTCTCTCTCTCAAGATGCTTTCCCAGAGGTTTCTCCAAGCACCTCTCCTGGAACTTCTCCTTCCTGTTCCTGTTCTCGGACTCTCTCTCAGTCTCTCTGCTGTTCCCCAGCACCTCCTCCTTTGGAACTATTACTTCCTGCTTAAGTGTTTGGGGCTGTCCTATGGGCTTTGACTCTGCCCCCTTGCCTCTCACGTCAGCTCCCTTGGTTGTCATGGAGCTGAGGTGTGGCTCTCTCTCTAACTTTCTAAGCATAGAGTTTCTCTGAATTGGAGGTTTAACCCTTTCCTTGCCTGTCCTGCTGTCTGCTTCAGGGGAAAGAAACTGTTTCAACCTCCTGTTTCTAGTGCTTAACCTCTCTGCACCATCACAAAGGTCAAGGAGAAAATCTTGCAAATGATGAGACGGAACAGTAATTTTGTGTGGCAGGGCTATCCCATACAACTGTATCCTGACCTGGCAGCAGGGACTTTGCAGCTACGGAGAGAAATGCAGCCCATAACCAGCTTATTGCGGAAGGAGAATGTAAGGTACCGCTGGTTGTATCCCTTTGGACTAGTGTTTACCGTGGGCCTTAAAAACTGGACAGTACATACTTATGCAGCGGCTGTGAGAGCGGTGCACAAAGCTGGGCTGGGAAGCAGTCTGACTGGAGGGCCGTTGGGAGGCGCTTCCAAGGTGGATAAGACTGTGGCTGAGCGGCGAGAGGGGAAGAGAGGGAGGAGCCCCGAGAGTCTGGCATCGGTGCAGTCTGGACAGCATAATGAGGGAGAAGAGACCTGAAGAGAGAAGAGAGAGCCGGTTCTGGACAACATCACTGCAAAGGACTCTGTGTTAAGGGTTCTGGTGTGGGTTTAAGGGATTCCTGTTGTTGACTGTGGGTTAAGTGTGTTATGGGGGAGGGGGAGGGGGAGGAGGGAGACGGGGTTAAGGGAGGTGGGGGAAGATGGGAGGTAATAGCAATACAGCACGAAGGGGAAAAAAACAAAACAAAACAACACACAACAGGGGAAGAGCATAGCGGGGAAAATAATAGCTGCTTTAGTGAGGCTGGTGGAGGAGATGGGTGCTTTCAGGTACATGTGGTATGTGGCAGGGGAATTAAGGGATATTAGGGGGGTTGGGGCGTCGGGAGGGGGGTGACTAAAGGAGGTGGGGGCTGGAAAGGGCGCGTAGGGGGACAGGTAGTAGGGGGCTGGGGGGGTAAAGGGGTGTAGTAGTAGGTCGGAGGGGGAGTGATGGGGAGGGGGTTGCATCAGGCTGATGGGCACTACTCTAGAGGAGGCCTCCGGGGGGCGGAGGGGGTTTGAGGGGGACAGGGAGGAGGGAGGGAGGGGTAGCAGGGGATGGGGGGGAGTGGACGGGTGGAGGTAGGGGGGTAGGATAAGGGGGCAGGGGAAAGGGGGAGAGGGACGGTGGAGGGGGTAAGAAGGTAGGTGCACAACATGGGGGTGGCTACTCTAAACATGAAAGGACTTAGAACTTGGAGGAAACAGAGATTGGTGGAGCAGGAAGGGGGGAGGTTAAGGGCGGACTTTTTGTGTCTACAAGAGACGCATTTGAAAGTTGGGCAGGAGCGAATGTTGCAAACTAAAAAATATCCGAAAGTACTACTAGCGGGACAAATGGCAGAGTCACGGAAAGGGGGGGTTGGTATAATGGTGGGGGAGGAGTGGGTGGAGAGGGTGGTGGGGGAGTATAGGGATAAAAAAGGTAGAGCGGTGGGAGTGAAAATTCAGGTGGGGAGGGAACAGGTGTGGGTGGTGAGCTTGTATGGTCCTGAGAGGCAGGGGGAATTTTTCGAGAGGATAAAGGGGGAATTGGAGGGCTTGGGCACGACATCGCTAATTATTGGGGGAGATTTTAACCTGACAGTGAATCCGCGGTTGGATAATGGGGGGGGGGGGGGGGGAGTGTAGTGGGCAAACGCTTTGATCGGGGAAAGTTATTGAAAATGAGGGAGGGTTTGGGGGTGGTAGATGTATGGCGGCGTAAGAACCCAGGGCGTAAACAGTACATGTTCTACTCCGCACCGCATGGTACCTACAGCCGAATAGACATGCTTTGGGCGGGAGGGGGGTGGGTGAATAGGGTAGTGGAGGTGGAGCAGGGTTCTATAACATGGTCGGACCATGCACCGGTAAGTGCTCGGTTTAGTTTGGGGTATGTGGATGAGGGACTTAAATTTTGGAGGATTAATGAATCTTTGTTGGAGGAGCCTGCTATAGTGGAGAGGATTGGGAAAGTAATACAGGACTATCAAGACTTTAATCTGCATGGGGAGGTGGGATTGGGGATGGTGTGGGATGGATTAAAAGCGGTGGTGAGGGGGCATTTAATCCAGGAGGCAGCAAGGGAACGCAGGAAGCAGGAGGCACAGGAAAGACGACTATTGGAGGATATTGGGAGACTAGAAAGGGAGCACAAGTGGAGTAGAAAAGGGGAGGTGCTGGGGGAGCTTAGGGCCTTGAGGGGTCAACTGGACCACTAGAGGGCGAGGTAAAATAGCGCATGATCTGAATGTTTCTAAGCAGGCGGTTGTTTGAGGGAGGGAACTGGGTGGGGAGACGGCTGGCGCAGAGGATGCGGGGGAGAGTGGCGCAGAATAACATTGTGAGTATACGTAATGGGGAGGGGAGGTTAGTTCATGGCAATAATGAAATTCGTTTAACATTTGAGGAAAGCTATAAAAAGTTGTATAGTAGTGAGGTAGTGGGGGGGAAGGACAAGAGTGAGGCCATATCTGGGGGAGTGTACAGTGCCCAAAATAACGGGGGAAGAGGCGGAGTGGATCGATCGGCCAATAACTGAGGGGGAGGTGGAGGAGGCGATTCGGTCCTTAAAGCGGGGTAAGGCTCCCAGGCTGGATGGCCTTACGGGGCGATTTTATAAAGTGTTCCAGCCAATAATACGCCAGCTGTTGGTGGAGGTGTTTAACGGGGTGTTAACGGAGGGGGGGGGGGGGTGCCTGGGTCGATGCTGGAGGCGGAGATAACTGTTATTCCCAAGCCCGGTAAGGATCCTATGGTATGTGGCTCATACAGGCCTATCTCCTTACTGAATGTTGACGCAAAGTTGTTGGCTAAGGTGTTGGCCAGTAGGTTGAAGGAGGTTATGCCCCAAATAGTTAATGCTGATCAGGCAGGGTTTATACCGGGAAAAAGGGGGGGATAATATCCGGAAACTGTGTAACCTCACATGGGAGGTACAGTGGACAGGTCAGAAGGTGGTGTTTCTCACTGTGGATGCTGAAAAGGTATTTGACAGGGTGGAATGGCCGTTCATGCTTAGTGTATTGGAAAAGGTGGGGTTGGGCCCCCGTTTTATTCAGTGGGTGCAGGCAATGTATACGGGACCACGTGCGAGGTTTCGGGTAAATGGAGGGTATTCTAAAGCCTTTAGGTTGGAGAGGGGGACTAGACAGGGGTGCCCCTTATCTCCTCTCCTCTTTGCATTAGTAATTGAGCCTCTGGCGGAAAAGGTGAGGCGGATGTCAGATATCAAGGGGATAATTATGAGTGGGAGTGAAACTAAGATTTCTCTCTTTGCGGACGATGTAATATTCACGATCAGGGAACCGTTGGTTTCTCTGCCAGTGTTGATGAGGGAAATAGAGCGATATAGTAGGGTGGCGGGTTATAAAATAAATATGAGCAAGTCGGAGACTATAGGGTTTAAGTGATGAACTGATCGCGAGTTTGAAGGGTGGTTTTGCGTTTAAGTGGGTGGAGCGAACCTATCGCTATTTGGGAATTAATATGGGGAAACGTATTGAGAATCTCGGGCAATGGAATTATGGGCCGCTGTTGCAGGCGGTGAGGAAGGATTTGCAAAAATGGAAGGGGTTATATCTAACGTGGTTGGGTAGAATAGCGGTCTTAAAGATGAATGTACTTCCTCGTTTTCTGTTCTTATTTGGAGCCTTGCCGTGTAGGCCACCTCGGAATTATCTGAAGCAGGTTCAGAGCGTGATGATGGAGTTCATCTGGGAGGGGAAGGTCTCCAGAGTGGCGCGGAGTATGATGTACAGAGGTACGAGGGAGGGTGGCTTAGGAGTGCCCTGGATGGAGAAGTATTACTTGGCATCACTATTGCGGGCACTGAAAAGTTGGCACGGGGGGGGGGGGGGGAGGGAGAACTGCCCAAGTGGGAGCACTTGGAGCAGGAGCAGCACCAGCAAGGTGGGCAGAGTTTGGGGGCGTGGGTCTGGGACCCGGGGGGGAAAAAAGAGGAGGGAGGGGGACTAATCCATTTCGGGTGTATACGAAAGAATTGTGGCTGCGTGCCAGGAGCCATCTGCTGGGGGGGAAGCGGTATACTAGGAGTATGCGTATTATGGGGCTGGGGGAATTTCTGCCGGGGCAGGAAGGGGGAGTGTATAGGGGTTGGCAGGGCAAGGGGTTAGTAGCTATAGGGCAGTATCGAGCTAAGGCAGGGGGGCGCGAAGAGTTGGGAGAGTTTGCAAGCGGAGTTTGGGTTAAGGGATGTGGAGTACTTTGCCTACCTGCAGGTGGGGTCCTTTTTAAGTAAAAGAGGGGTGCGAGAGGATTTTCAGAGGGGGGTTACGGGCTTTGAGAGATTAATGGAGAGGGGGGGTAGAAAGGGGGTCATTGCCCAATTGTATGCGGAGTTAACGTCCACGGGAGGGGGAGGGGGTCAGGGAGGGAACCCTAGCGGATATTCGGGGGAGGTGGAATGGGAAAAGGCCCTGGGTGGAAGTTGGGATAGAGAGAGGTGGCGTAACATTTACAGTGGTCCAAAAGGCTGGCACCAGGCACATCGTATTTGGAGAATAGCTTGAAAGTGCGGTACCAGGTGTACTGGATGCCATGGAGGATGAGGGCTTTTAAACGGGAGGAATCGGGAGAGTGTTGGCGGGGCTGCAGCGGGAAAGGGGATTTAAAGCATCTCCTGTGGGACTGCCCGGCTATGCAGCGGATGTGGAAGGAGTGGGAGGGGGTAATAAGGGCTATTACTAGGGTTTGGATTACTCTTACACCAGCTATGGTGCTCTTGAATGAAATGGTGGAAGAGGGGGAGAGGGAGCTGCAGTTGCTGATAGGGTATTGTATAGGGGCTGCGAGGGGGGAAGTTATGGCGCACTGGAAAGGTCTTGCAGCACCATCAGTGAGCGAGATAGTGCACCGTTTGCATAGCTTGCGCACTATGTGTGAAATTGCTGCCTATCGGGATCATAAAGTGGGGGCCTTTAGGAGAGTATGGAAGGGGTATGATATTTGGTTAGGGGGAAGGGAGGGGGTGAGGGGGATAGTAAGTGCGGAGATGGATACAGCAGGGGAGGGTGGGGAGTATGGGGGAAGAGGTTCTATGGGGGGGGAGGGGTGGGGGGGAATAAAGAGGGGGTATGCGGGGGTGAGGGAAATTCTATGCTTCTAACTGTGTACAATGAGTGATTACTGTGTTGCACCTAATGTTACTTCCTGGAATGAAACTTGGGGGTTTGTACTAGAGGGGTGGGGGTAGTTGGGGTTGGGGTTAAGCATTGGGGGTTTGTACTAGGGGGGTGGGGGTAGTTGGGTTTGGGGTTAAGCAAAATTATAATCCAAGTTGAATTCTCCTGTTATATGTAAACTCACAACAGCCTGTTGCTTGTAATGAGTATTCTTGTTTAATGTGAACCGCGCTGATGAAAAAGAGTGCGGTATAGAAGAACTGTAAATAAATAAAATAAAATAAAATAAATTGATAGTGTCTGGCTGTATACGAGCTAAGTCTGTTAGTAGTTGTGTAACTTGGTAGCAGTAATTGTTTGAGTCTTGGAAGTTTTGTTTCCTGTTGTATTTTGCTGGGTTCCTCTCTATCGGGGTATAATGGGGGACGGGAGGATCGTGCTGGGTGGAGGAGGATGGAAGGGATTGAGGCCTGCTATTGGACGAATATGGCCTATGTATCACTCTGTATGGGAGTAGTTCCAAGGGGTACTGTGTCAATTTTGTTTATTGGTGGAAAACTTAATAAAATATATAAATAAAAAAAAAACAAAAAAAACTTACAAACCTGCTGCTGCCGCTGCCGCCGTAGCAGCGGCAGAATCAAGCATCCCGCGGGGCCCCCCCCTGCTCTGCAGTGTCCTCCATGCAGCCTGTCAGACGGCTGCCTAGGGTGAGAACTTACACAATCTTGACGATGCATATATTCATATGATTCTTGCAAGGTATTGTGGGTAATGTAGTTCTTTCACTCCCAAACACAGCTGAAGACAATAATTGAGTTGTGATACCAGTGGTAAGGCCAATAAAATACTTCTTTTATTGATGGGGTTTAATTCACCCAGCACAAATATGCTTGGTAGCAATATAAATGAGGTTACTTGCTTGCAGTGTTTAAATGGATAACATAAAGTCACAAAGCAAACCAGAAAACAACCTTCAGCTTGTCAGGCAATTAGCTAATGTTTTCTTAGCAAATAATTACCAAATAAAAAGGCACAAAGAAATGAATAAACTTTGCTTGTTAGGTTAACTTCTGCTTATTTTCCACACAGTTCCAGCAGTGATTCACCCTTGCTCCCACACACAATCAGGTGCAGCTTTAATTACTATCAATTGTCCAGCTGAAACCCTTTAGCTGGCTGGCTGCTACTGTGTGAACCCAAAATCCTGCTTTAAGAGCTGTTTGCAGTAGAATAAAGAACAAAGTTAGGTTTCTTTGTGATGGCTGATGTGTTTGCTCACAGAAAGCTAGCAATAGCATTTAGATAGAGAACAGTCCATGTAATTAATAGTTTCATCTGCTGTATCTCCCCCTTCATCAATCAGCATAGGGTCACTATCATACATTGGCACAGACGAGTCTTTCAATAAGGCACTATCATGAGAATGCTTATTCCCTTGCTGCCATTCACTATTATAGATAGGGTCTGGATCAGTGTTCATACCTGAGCCTCTTCTGCTATCATAATTCCTCTCTGTATAGCCTGGCCAGTATGTAATCCAGTTATGATGTCCAGCCTTCCAATCTTGATCCCTGGACACTGGATCTTTCCTCACATACCTTCTGGCATAGGTCTGAAAGTCCTTTCCACGTGCAGTCTTCTCTCTTCCAGGTAGCCACTGGTGATTCCTATCTCTGCCATTCCATTCCTCTGGCTGACTCCAGTCCAATGGACTCTGCTGGCACTTGGAATACCTCCCAGTATGGGTACTGCCTTGGACTCTCCCAGACCATCCAATGGGCTTTCTTCTCTTCCTTCCAGAGAGTTTCCTTCTTTCTCTATCCGCTTGGCTTGGCTTCTGTTTCTCCAGGTGATACTGGTGCTTGAGCTTGTAGCCGTTGCTGTATCTGTGTCTGAAGCTATAAGCTCTATTCTTATTCTGTCTTAATGTGTGCTCCTCCCTAACACAGCGCAGCTGTGTTGAATCAGGCCCTGCCCTTTGAGATGAGTGCTTAGGGATTACCTCATAGCTCTCTTGATTGCACACACGTTTTCTCACTTCAGCCCCTCTCATGGCTGCTGGAAACCTGGTGCATTCTGGGACTGGTAGTCTTTTATGTGAAAACTCTGTTTTCTTACTTCTACCAGAACTGACAGGTTGCTTGTTCAGAGTCACATCATCTTTTCTATAGCTCCTACCTGAGCTATGATAAGCTTCCTTATCACATACCCCCCTGCTTAAGTTATTACGGACTGGTTTTACTGGTGAAACTTCTTCTCTACAGTCCGTAATACGGGAAAGTGCATCCGCATTCTTGTGTAACTTCCCGGCACAATGTTCAACTTGAAAGTCAAATGCCTGTAAGGCCATGTTACCAGCGTGTCAACCTGGCATTGTGGTTCTTCATTTGCTGCAACCACTTAAGTGGGGCTTGGTCCGTGACCAACTGGAACTTTCTCCCTGTAAGGTAAAACCTTAACGCCTCCACTGATCACTTGATAGCCAAACACTCTTTTTCTATCGTGGAATACTTTTGTTCAGCCGGTGACAACTTCCTGCTTAGGTACATCACAGGATGCTCCTCCCCATCATGGCACTGGGATAGGACCGCTCCTAGCCCTACATCCGATGCATCGGTTTGAACCAGAAAGGGTTTCTTGAAGTCTACTCCTTTCAGTACCGGTCCTGTACACAATTTTTCTTTTAATACTGAAAACGCTTTTTCAGCTTCTGGTGTCCACTTTTATCTGGTTTGGACAATTCTTCGCAGCATATCCGTGAAAATGGCACTTTTCTCTGCGAATTGCGGTATAAACCGGCGGTAGTATCCAATAAGTCCTAAGAAACTTCTTAGTTGTTTCTTTGTTGTTGGAGGAGGAAAATTCCTGATGCTATCTATTTTGCTTAATAGAGGTTTAATTTTTCCTCTTCCCACTAGGTGGCCTAGGTATTTTACCTCCCTATTTGCAAAGGCATACTTCTTCGGGTTTAAAGTGATTCCCGCTTGCTTCATGGAGCACAAGACTGCCCTGATCCTCTTCAAATGCTCCGCCCAGGTGTTACTATGGATTATGACATCATCCATGTATGCAAAAGCATAACTTTGGTGGGGTCGAAGTACCTGATCCACTAACCTTTGGCAGGTAGCCGCTGCTCCATGCAGTCCGAAAGGCATCCTCTTGAACTGGAAAAGGCCAATGGGGGTGCTGAACGCAGTCTTCGGCTTCGACTCCCTGGTTAAGAGGGATTTGCCAATATCCTTTTGTCATATCAAGGGTGGTTAAGTATTGAGCCTGTCCCAGCTGGTCTAACAGCTCCTCAATTCTTGGCATTGGATATGCATCAAAAACTGATATGGCGTTTACCTGCCGGAAGTCAATACAAAATCTTAAGGATCCATCAGGCTTCGGCACCAGGACTATGGGGCTATTCCAGGGACTCTTTGACTCCTCTATTACCCCCATGTCCAACATCTCCTGGACTTGTGCCACTACCTCCTGTCTTTTGGCTTCAGGCAAGCGGTATGGCCTTTGACGAACCAATTTCCCAGGTGGAGTTATTATTTCATGGGCCACCAAATGGGTCTCCCCAGGTATGGGTGTCAACACATCTGGGAATTCCTTAAGCAACTTCCTAATTTCTTCCTGTTGTACCATTGTCAGGTCCTCACCTATTTGGGGCTCTGATTTTTCTTTACAATCAGATACCTGGGGTCCCAAATCTTCCTCTTCACTCACCTCCCTCTCTCGGGCACAGGTGGCAGCTAAGCTTTTAACCCCTTTGACATCAGTAGAACCAAAGCCTTTGGTCCACGTTCAGAACTCTCTAGGGATGTGACCTCCTCCACAGGTGGAAAACCCAGCCTCTCACAGATCAATTGGGCAATTCTGTCTCCTGTCTTCACATGATACTCATTCTGCCCAAAGTTAAACAACAGAACTTTAATATTGCCCCTGTAATCGGGATCAATTACTCCCGCACCCACATCGATGAAATATTTAAGGGCTAATCCGGACCTTGGGGCTATTCTCCCATAACATCCAATTGGTATTTCCACTTGGAGACCGGTGTCAACCAGGGCTCTCCCTTGGCTAGGTACAGTCACATTTTCTATGCTGCACAGGTCAAACCCAGCAGACTGAGGGGTTGCCCGCTTAGGAGCTTGGGCCTTCTCTGAGACCTTATGGTACTTTAGGACGAATATCTGCTTTGGGGTAGCTTTGGTCTTCTGGACGCTTAACCATCTTTTTAGCTGGGGTCTGAGGACTTCCAAATAAAGGCCCGGGAGCTATTACCATTAAGCCTTCTCCCTCCTTCTTTCCTAGTCCTTCCACTAGACCCTGCTTAAATCTTGGCCAGTCTCTTCCTAGAACCAAATCAAAGGGTAGCCTAGGCACCACTGCTAACAGGACTTCCTCTTGTTTCCCTAGGCACTTAACCTTTATCCTATAGGTGGGATATGATGTTGCAGCACCATGAATGCATCTGATGTGAACTTGGCTTTCAGGGGTTCTAGGCACAAATCTTTCTTGGGCCTCTATCCTCTTCCAAAGCCTTTTTGACATCATACTCTGGTCTGCCCCAGAGTCTAATAATGCATTTGTGGTAATTCCCTGCACATCAACCATCAAAAGAAATCCTTCCTTGGGCTGTTGTAAATCCAGACCCATTAAACTAGTGTGTGTCTGGCATCTCTTCTCTAAATGTCCCAATTTTCCACACTTGAAACATTTTTTCCTATTCCACTGTGTCATCTGGTTTGATACAGTACATTCATTTTCAGAAACATTCTTAATTATTCCCTTTTCTGATACAGCACATCTAGCCTCAGCATCCATCTTTAGAGGGCCACCCATTCTATGGCAAGCCTGCGTGGCTTCCAAGAATCTCTCTGCTAGCATGGTTGCCTCTCCAAGATTTTGGCAATTTTGCTGTATAAGAAAAACATTCAAATCTTTAGGTACCCCAAGCATAAATTGTTCCAGCATTATAATATCTAATAACATTTCTACTGTCTTTTGCTCAGGCTCCAACCATTTTACAGCTAAACTTCTGATTCTCTGACTCAGAGCCCTGGGTGTCTCACCCATTCTCAATGTAACAGCTCTAAACATTCGCCTATACTCTGAAATAGACAACCCTAGGCGATCTCTAATAGCTGCCTTTACATCCTTATAATTCAAAGCCTGGGCTGCTGGCATTGCTCTGTAAGCTGCAAGTGCCTCTCCAGTTAATGAGGCTGCCAGCCTTACTGCCCACTGGGTCTCTGGCCATGCTAAAGCCTGTGCCACTCTTTCAAAAGACTCTAGAAAATCATCAACATTATCATCTGGAGTTAATTTCCCAAAATTAAATGCCCCAATCCCTTGATTGAGTCCCACACTGTCCACATGTGGTGTACCAGTACTAACTGCTGGTCTTGCATCTGTTCCACTTTGGCTCTGCAGCTGAACTAGAGCTTGCACCAGATCAAGCACTGGTTTCTGCTGTTCCATTAAGGCCTTCATAGCAGTGTCCTGGGCCTGCTGTGATAGCTCCTGCTGCTTGCTAAATTGGGCTGCCATCCACTGAGCCATCTCCCTCGGATCCATCTTGACCACTGCAAGAAATAAAGAAAAAAAAAACCAAAGTGCAGCACCTTCCAACCAGGTGTGTTTTTTTCAACCCTTTTTTTTTTTTTTTTCAATTACCCCCTGTGCTTACACACATCCACCACTAGACATGCCCAGGTACATATTACCTTGTCTCAGTGATGAATCCAGCTTTGCACAGGGTCTTTTCATCTGGGACAGCTTCCTGGAACAACCACTTCTCCTCCAAAGTGCAGATGAGGGAAAAATCTTCTTTCAGCTTTAAACTTGACTTTTATTTGTAATCCACAGCAAGTAAATCCTCTTGGTGCAAGAGCAATCCGAAAAACTACGCCATTTGTCAGACGGCTGCCTAGGGTGAGAACTTACACAATCTTGACGATGCATATATTCATATGATTCTTGCAAGGTATTGTGGGTAATGTAGTTCTTTCACTCCCAAACACAGCTGAAGACAATAATTGAGTTGTGATACCAGTGGTAAGGCCAATAAAATACTTCTTTTATTGATGGGGTTTAATTCACCCAGCACAAATATGCTTGGTAGCAATATAAATGAGGTTACTTGCTTGCAGTGTTTAAATGGATAACATAAAGTCACAAAGCAAACCAGAAACAACCTTCAGCTTGTCAGGCAATTAGCTAATGTTTTCTTAGCAAATAATTACCAAATAAAAAGGCACAAAGAAATGAATAAACTTTGCTTGTTAGGTTAACTTCTGCTTATTTTCCACACAGTTCCAGCAGTGATTTTCCCTTGCTCCCACACACAATCAGGTGCAGCTTTAATTACTATCAATTGTCCAGCTGAAACCCTTTAGCTGGCTGGCTGCTACTGTGTGAACCCAAATCCTGCTTTAAGAGCTGTTTGCAGTAGAATAAAGAACAAAGTTAGGTTTCTTTGTGATGGCTGATGTGTTTGCTCACAGAAAGCTAGCAATAGCATTTAGAGAACAGTCCATGTAATTAATAGTTTCATCTGCTGTATCTCCCCCTTCATCAATCAGCATAGGGTCACTATCATACATTGGCACAGACGAGTCTTTCAATAAGGCACTATCATGAGAATGCTTTTTCCCTTGCTGCCATTCACTATTATAGATAGGGTCTGGATCAGTGTTCATACCTGAGCCTCTCCTGCTATCATAATTCCTCTCTGTATAGCCTGGCCAGTATGTAATCCAGTTATGATGTCCAGCCTTCCAATCTTGATCCCTGGACACTGGATCTTTCCTCACATACCTTCTGGCATAGGTCTGAAAGTCCTTTCCACGTGCAGTCTTCTCTCTTCCAGGTAGCCACTGGTGATTCCTATCTCTGCCATTCCATTCCTCTGGCTGACTCCAGTCCAATGGACTCTGCTGGCACTTGGAATACCTCCCAGTATGGGTACTGCCTGGACTCTCCCAGACCATCCAATGGGCTTTCTTCTCTTCCTTCCAGAGAGTTTCCTTCTTTCTCTATCCGCTTGGCTTGGCTTCTGTTTCTCCAGGTGATACTGGTGCTTGAGCTTGTAGCCGTTGCTGTATCTGTGTCTGAAGCTATCATCTGTAGAATAAGCTCTATTCTTATTCTGTCTTAATGTGTGCTCCTCCCTAACACAGCGCAGCTGTGTTGAATCAGGCCCTGCCCTTTGAGATGAGTGCTTAGGGATTACCTCATAGCTCTCTTGATTGCACACACGTTTTCTCACTTCAGCCCCTCTCATGGCTGCTGGAAACCTGGTGCATTCTGGGACTGGTAGTCTTTTATGTGAAAACTCTGTTTTCTTACTTCTACCAGAACTGACAGGTTGCTTGTTCAGAGTCACATCATCTTTTCTATAGCTCCTACCTGAGCTATGATAAGCTTCCTTATCACAAGCCTCAGTGTTGGCTGTCAGAGCCGCACAAAGAGAAAGAGCTTCTCCTCTTGTGGCTCTGTTAATCCCGCCGCGGGGCTGATGGGATTTTCCATCAGCCCCGTGGCGGGATTAACATGGCCGCGAGAAAGGGAAACTCTCCCTTCACACGGCTCTGAAAAGCCCACACTGAAGCCGCATGGAGGACACTGCAGAGCAGGGGGGGGCCCAACAGGATACTTGATTCTGCCGCTGCCACGGTGGAAGCAGCAGCAGTAGCCGTGTTTTGTTTCTTTTTTAACCTAGCTGGGCTGATGGGGGGGAGGGGGTTTGGACTGGTAATTGGCTGGGGGGGGTGAGGTAAGATTGGAAGTGGGATGATGGGGGGCTTAGGACTGGAAATGGGCTGAGTGGGGGGCTAAGACCAGGATGTGGGCTGATGGAGGGGCTAGGATAGGGCTCGAAATGGGCTATTGGGGGTGCTAAGATTGGAAATGGGCTGATGGTGGGGCTAGGAGAGGACTATAAATGAGCTGTTGGGGGGGCTGGGGTTTGGAAATGAGCTTATGGAGGGACTTGGATAGGACTGGAAATGGATGGGGAGCTAGGACTGGTAATGGCCTGATGGTGGGCCAGGGATAGGATTGGAAATGGGCTGATTTTTATTTTAACAATTCTTTTATACCGCGCTATTACAATCAGGTGTACTGGATGCCATGGAGGATGAGGGCTTTTAAACGGGAGGAATCGGGAGAGTGGGGGGGCTAGGACTGGAAATGGGCTGATGCACGGACTAGAAGGGAGCGGATGCTGGGTGGGGCTGGAACTAGAAGGGAGGTGATGTTGGGGGAGGATCAGAATGGGATGGAGCTGGGAGAGTGAAATGGTGAGGGAAAAATATTTTTTGTGGGAGGTAAGAGATATCTACAATTGGACGGATATTGGGAGAGTAAGTGGGGATTGAGGATGGAGGTCTAACATTTGAGTGGATGAAATAGGAATGAGGAAAGAGCACAAGGAGAAAGATTACTATGTTAAAGCAGATGTAGAGAGAGAATGGAAAAGATACTAGAAGTGAGAAGAAAGGACAAATGGAAAGCAGACGATGGGGAGTTAGCAGAAGACACAAAGAAACCAGGCTAACATGGCTAGAGCAATTGGCACTGAAAAAAATAAAAACAAAAGGGTAGAAAAATCTCTCTTAATTTTGAATTTATGCAGTGTGCTTTGGAGTTTGTTCATAGTGTTTATTTCAACTATAGTCCGGCCCTCCAACGGTCTTAGGGACAGTGAACCGGCCCCCTGTTTAGAAAGTTTGAAGACCCCTGGTGTCCATTATCCCACAGAAGGACCATCACTGCTCAGCAGTTCTTAGATTAGACACAGACATAACACGTACAGGTCTGAGAGGGGGCTTGTAGCAGACATGTAGCCACATGTGCAGGGCAGACATAAAAAGGGATGATGCTAATGAAACGTGGTTGGAGGGCAGAAAAACACAGAGTAAAAGGGGTGGAATGGGGGACAGCACACTAATGAGCCAAAGGCAGAGGGTGGGAGATGATCCAGGAGAGCAGGTATGAGGAGGTGTTAATAAGAAGCCTGATGCACATCCAAAGGGCAGGTACTCTATGGGTTGGGAGCAGCAAGGTGTGATTTGGGTACCTACCTGCCTGGGGATGGGCAGTGTCCAGTGCCTCTGGCAGTCCATACAGGTAGATTGGCCCTAGCCGCTCCGCCAACTCCTGCTCCAGGGGTGTTAGGGAGGGTGTAAAGGGGCCTCCCCCTCCATTGCCAATGGCATGCTGCCGCTCTGCCACCATGTGTGCACGCACACCCCGCTTTATATTGTTGAACCTCTTCCTGAGGCTGTCCAGGTCTCTGCTTGGGCCCCTTGCCTGTGCAACTGCCTCCTGCACCTCCTCCCACACCTGGGTGCGTGTTGTAACAGTGGTGGTGTTGCTTAGCCGTCCGTATAGGACCTCATAATTTTCAAGGACACACGCCAGCAGGATGTGGTTTTCCTGCTGGGTGAATTTCTGAGCCCTCTTCCGTTGCAGAGCTGGCACCGGTATGCGCCTATGTTTTGCACTGAGAGGACCCTGCGTGGGCTGGGCCAATGGGCCTGCAGCCGCCACCACACTCCCTGCCATATCTGTGTCCTCCCCAACAGGTGGCCCCCCTCCCTCTCCCTGTCCCTCTCCCTCTCCACTCCTGCCCTGTCCTGTGGCTCCATCTCCCTGCCCTCTCCCTCCCTGTCAGACATTCCTGCTCTTGCCCTTCTCAGCTCCACCTCACACCTCCCTCCTCTCCCTGCTATCTGCTCTTCACCTCACCTCCTTTCTCACTCACCTGCTCCTTGCCTCCCCTCCTCTCTGTATCCCCTGCTCTACCTCACCCCTCTCCTCCACAACCCAGCCTCTACCACTCTGAACCGCAACACACTAACTTAGCTCTACTAGACACCTGCTTCTCTCTCTCTGACTGACACCACACACCTTCTCTCTCCCTCGCCTACCAAAAACCCCTCAACGTGCAGCACGTGTACAGGTCTATTTATAGGGTTTTTTAAAGTTGCGTGCGTTGCGCGTGTGCAGTTGCGTGAGCGTGGTGGCTGCGCGTGCTGCACATGTGTAGTTGGCTGTGCGCATTGCACATGTGCTGCGCAGAAGCGGGAAGTGCGTGCTTGCGCGTTAAGCGCGGCGCATATGCAATGGGCACAGTCAACTACGCAGCGCGCACGCAGCCGCCGCGCACACTGCGCATGTATAGTTGGTTGTGCACATTGTGCATGCACCACGCAGACGCGGGAAGTGCGTGCGTGTGTACATTTGCGCGTGAGGCGTGGCGCATGCGCACATTTGCGCGTGAGGCGTGGCGCATGCGCAGTGCGCATGCATGCACGCGTGTGCGCGGGGCATACACAATGCGCACAGCCAACTAAGCATGCGCAGCCATCGCGCTCACGCAACTGCGCACGCGCAACACGCGCTACATAAAAAAACCCCTATAAATAGTCCTGAACACATGTTGCACGTTGAGGGTTTTTTTGTAGGCGAGGGAGAGAAGGTGTGCGTTGGCAGTGACGGAAGGAGCGAGTCAGAATCAGGTGTATTGTGGAGTGTGACTGGGTTTGTGATTGGTATTGGTTGTATTGTGTGTCTGTGTGGTGTGTAAGGTGTGTGTCTTGGTTAGTGAAGTGGTGTCTGTGTTTGAGTGGGTTAGAGGAGCAGGACGGGTGGAGGTTATGGCGGCCTTTGTGGTTGCTGCAGCTGCAGTGGGAGGTGGGCAGGTGGTGCGGTTGTGTGACAGGGGAGATGGTGTCTATGGGGCTGAGGCACAGGGTATGGGTGTAGTCCCGCTGCAAATCAGACCTTCAGCTGTGGGGGCAGGGCAGGCAGGGGCTGTGCCCGCACGGCGCAGGAGGCGTGCTGAGGTGCAGGCTCGCCAGCCACGTCTCTACAGGCCCAGGGCCCAGCTTCAGGGCATGCGAGAGGACCAGGTCATCTCCCTCTACCGACTGAGCACACGGGCTATTAGGGAGCTCTATGAGGATCTAAGACCTGACCTCCAGCCCCTGACTGATCGGTCACATGCCATACCAGATTTGGTCAAGCTCCTTGCTGCCCTACATTTCTTTGCCTCTGGCTGTTTCCAGTCATCTGTGGCCGCAGTGGGTAGCATGAGCCGCCCCACCTTCTCACGCTGTCTCCACCAAGTACTGCGTGCCATGGTCAGCTGGGTGTGGAATTATATTGCCATTCCACACACTAGGCAACAGTGGTGGACCCTGAACCAGGCCTTTGAGGCATTAGCCGGGATACCACACGTGATGGGAGCTATTGATTGCACACATGTTGCCCTGGTCCCGCCTAGAGACAGGGAGGTAGTGTTCCGCAACCGCAAACACTATCATTTCTTGAATGTTCAGGTTGTATGTGATGCAAATATGCATATTCTGAATGTGGTGCCCAGGTTTGCAGGGTCCACCCATGATGCCTATATCCTGCATCACTCGGCACTATTCAGACAATTTGAGGCAGGACAGTATGAGGACTGTATATTGCTGGGTGGGTATTTCCCATTTCTGACATGCACATGGTGTTCATGTGACTACGCATATGTGCAAATGTCTGTCTTGGAGTAGATCCCTCATTGTGTGTGTGTGTCATCTGCCTGTGTAGGATATAGGGGGAAGGGGGGGGTTGGTGCCCTCCAAATCCGCCCTGCCATGGTGCTGTGTGATGCTGGTTGATTGGATGCGAGCATTTGTGTGGTTGTTACATATTATGTTGTCGGCAATCCATACAGCTACCCCTTGTCTGGTGTTTCTTAGGTTCCCCCACTCAATCTGTAATAGGGTAGACACCCAGGAAGCTGTAGATAACATGAGGAGTGATCTAGCTAAGCTTGATGAATGGTCTCGAATTTGCCAGCTGGGATGTCATGGTAGGAAATGTAAGGTCAGGCTTTTGGGCTGCAGCAATCCAAGGGAGCAATATAGTATAGGGGGTGAAGTACTCTTGTCCACTACAGAAGAGCGGGACCTAGGCGTGGTTGTGTCTGCTGATGTCAAAGTAGCTAAACAGGTTGAAAAGGCGAGGGCAAAAGCTAGAAGGCTGCCTGGGTGCATACAGAGAGGAATGGCTAGCAGAAAACAGGAAGGGATAATGCCTCTGTATATGTCTTTGGTGCGACCTCATGTGGAGTACAGTGTGCAATTCTGGAGACTGCACCTTCAAAAGGATGTGAACAGGATGGGGTCGGTACAGAGGGTGGCTACTAAAATGATTAGTGGTCTTCATTATACAGCATATGAAGACAGACCGAAGGATCTTAATATGTACACCTTGGGGAAAGGCGGGATAGAGGTGATATGATGGAGATGTAGAAATACCTCCGTGGCATATATGTTGAGGGAGAGAGCCTCTTCAAATTGTAAGCAAGTTCTGCTACGAGGGAACATGGGATGAGGGTGGAGGGAGATAGATTCAGGGGTGAAATGCCAACATATTTGTTTACTGAAAAGGTGGTGGATCTGTGGAATACTCGCACAGTGTAGGTGGTAGAGATGAGGACAGTAACTGCATTCCAAACAGCATGGGACAAACACCGAGGCTCTCTAAAGGTAAAAAGGGGACTGTTGTACTTGTTGATATGGAAGGACAGACTAGATAGGCAATGTGGTCCTTTTGTGTCATCATATTTCAATGTTGCTATGCTGCATAGTTGTGATGTCATATTTTTCTTTCAGAATGTGTAATGCATTTGTTTTGCACATATACACTTGTGTCCATTTGGGGGGACATGAGCTCCTGATTTAACTTACCTCATTTCTTTCTACAGGTGATGCAGGATATGGGTGTCGCCCCTGGTTGCTGACCCTTGTGCGTCAACCACAGACACGTGCAGAGCGGAGGTACAATGAGGCCCATGCCACCAGCCGCTCTGTCATAGAGCGCACCTTTGGCATTTTAAAGAGTCACTTCAGGTGTCTGGATAGGACAGGCGGCGCCTTACAATATACTCCACAGACTGTGGCAGAGATCATCCTAGCCCGTTGCATCCTGCACAACATTGCTCTCAGGCACAATATCCCTGCCGAGATTAATGAGGGTCTGGAGGATGATCCGACATGCCCCCCTGTACGTGCCCGTGGTGACACACGTGAGGGCACAGCAATCAGGCGGCAGGTGATTGCACAGCTCTTCTCATGTACGTACTGCATATGTTCCCACCTACATTTGTTGGTATATGTGTGTAGTGCTAATACAGGTTAACATTTGTAGACCAATATCAGTAGGATGCAACACTGCACTGACATGTAACAGACACTGGCTAGCCATCCCAACGTCAAATATAAGCATGACTGAGAACCAAACGATGTGGGCAGGGCAGAACAGCGTGTTGAGGTGGATGATGTGGGTGGGTGGTTTTAGGCTTGTGGGAGTTTTTGGGGTGACATTCGTGGTTTGTGGATGATTGTGATAGTGGCTGCTGTGCAACCACAGTTAGTTGGTGTTATGCTTTGGGTGCAGCAAGGTGAGAGGCGTGTGGTTTGAGTTTCACAGTGGGAGAGAGGACCATGTTTGGGGCCACTTGTCCAGCTGTGCGTGTTTTTCATTTGGTATTTTGAGCTGATTGTGTGTGTGGTATGCTCTTGTAAGCTGGATCTGTGGGTCTGTAATTTTTGTATAGCGCTACATGTGATATGTAGCACTATATACATGCTCAGTACTATTTGTCATGATGGTAATTAAAATCCTTAAGGGGAGTTAGTGGAACACCACAGTGTGGCTGACTGTATAAGTCATTGTGTAGCCCTAACATGGATGCGGTGAAGGATAGGGAACCTGTGCAGTGTCCAGCCAGGGGGGGTGGGGTTCCAGTGTAGAATAGCCATGCAGTGCAGTTTTGCATATGTACACACAAACAGAGGTGATTCAGGCAAGATCAACAAGGTGTAGGTTACAGTAGGCTAGCAGAGAGATGAATGTGGGGGTGGATTGGGTTTTAGGGGTGTTTTCAGGAAATTATTTTTATTGTTTTCAGCAAATTGTTTTCACAAAATCTAGCTGATGACATGTCGACATAAACCCATGACTCAACTACAGGCTGTATAAGTGTGTAGAGGAGGAAAGTGCAGTCCAAGACAACAGCTACATTGCATACCTAGAAAAGGAAAGTTATGTCCACATACACAAAGAGGCTCTGATGGGAGGGGGGTTATTAGGTGCACATATAGGCTATCCATGCTTTGCCATTATCACTTTCACACAGTGGGATGACATGCAGCCATCAAGGTCAGGTCACAAGCAGACATCGGGGTGTGGTTTAGCGGACATAACGCAGACATTGAGATATATGTTTAGCAACTCATTAGCACACAGCTGTTAATGTTAGTCAAGGTATGAGATATACACACCAGGAAATGTGTTTAGACAGAGGATCCCGGAGGTGCCCCTGCATATTTCCGTGTGTTACAGCAATTGACAGCAGGGTAGCAGACGACATTGGGACACCAGTACACACAGTGAAGGGGCATTGGGAGCAATATGGGGGACCCAGGATAATACTGCAGCCTTGGAGTGAGTTAGGAACACGGTAGGGAGCAAACACTTCTGTTCACCAGTGTGTACGACAACAGAGAGGTGAGGGAGGGGACAGACAGAGTACGGACCCCTGTAGTTTGGCAAAGACATGTCATTGATGCCTCTCACATGGGAGAGATGTGTACAGTGTGATGGTGAACAGTCAGTCTGTAAAGGATGTTGGTGTGTGTGGAAGCTGGGGACAGGAAGGTGCAGTGTGTGTTGCACAGCTAGAACATGACATATGTATGTTTCCCTTGTATTTCCCAATGCACAGGACATAGTTGTTGAAGCTCCTGGTGCTTGACAGGGGACTGTACATCAGCCAACATGCTGTGGTCTGGGGTAGGTGGACCTACCGCTATATTGTCTGTGCCAGCAGTCAGGGGGAACACATGTCCTCGGTGATCTGTCATATTGTCCAGATGTTGTGGTTCACCTCTTTTGCCTGCACCTCCCTAACCCATATCTTTCTGTTGGCACACATATCCCCATGTGTTCCTGTCGAGTATGTCTTCTGCAACACTGTCTCTGGGACATGTCCAACAGAGCTGCATGTGTGTGAAGGTCCTAGGTTTTTGGGTGGTGGCCTACACATGCACCCTTCCCCGACATTGTACCATCAGCCAACACCAGGGTATCATTGCAATTCACAGGGCCTTTATGTGTACAAATCTCCACTTGTGGACATACAGGCCGTATGCTACTGCTGGCACGCTGCCCTTAGCATACTGTGTGTGTGTGTGTTCTTGTGTTGACTGTGTGATGATACAGTGTTCAGGCTTTTTACATTATCATGTGGTGTGAGGGGTCTGTATACCTGGGGGGCGGTGGTGACTGTGCTATCTCTACCTTACTGCTGTTTACCGTGTGACCATTGTGGACAGGTGTTGTGTGTTGGGAACAGAACTGTGTCTTGTGTTCTGACATACCACTGTTGACCTGCTTTTTGTATCACAGATATTGGCGTGACATGGTGATTATACATATTTCTCTGACATTGTCTCCCTTCACTGTGACCTGTTATGGCCTTTGAGTGGCTCAGGGGATCCGAGACATACACCTGATGCAAGCACAAGGTAGTTTGCACCTTTGTTCTTTTGGGAATGACATCAGCCTTTACATGTTAATGATTTACTGTTTGTCTCATATACATTTCATGTTGGCTCTGTGTTCACGAACGCTGATGGACATAGGATGGAGCTGTGAAATGCTTGTGTCACATGGGCATGGACAGAACCATATCCATGTGACACCCGTGTGTACGGTTCCAATTCAAAATGTCCCCAACGTGCAATGTGTTTTGTGTTGTGATCATGTCATGTTTGCCTGTGTGTGCCTTTATGATGTGTTTCTTAATGTTTGACTCTGCAATTTGTGCTGATGTTGCAAGGCGCATATCAATACAATATTTCTCCTCTTCTGACACAGGGCAGAGAACATACCAGACACATCTATTACAGTGCATCTGGCATCGCCTTCACCCACCTGTTGGGGGACACAACACCATGGAACTTTCCCTGGAAAATGGTGCCATAGGATGTTTGACCTCTGCGAGTGGGACACATGCCTAGGATGGACAGTATTATGTTTGTATTGCTACTTTGGCCATGACAGACCTGTCCAACACACTGTTGCTGCCGTGCTCTGGTTGGGAGTCATGCTCATTGCAGGAGACACGCAGGACCTTTCATGTACTGTGGCATATTGGGATGTGACACTTGACTATGCATGCCCAGGGTTGCAAGGATAGTCTTAACCTGACGTGTTGGATTGCAGAAACGCTTTGGACTTTGCACACTGTGTACTGGTCCCCACGTGTGAATCAGGGACTGCCATTGTCACTGTATGTTGCACATTCCTCCACAGTTGTTTTTTGGCCATGTGTGTGACATGGAACACAGGATACGCTCATCTGTTTGTTTCAACACAAGCATACAGCCATGCGTGTGGCATAGGGGTAGCGATGGAGAGGTCTTGTTGTCTATGTCCACCTACTCTCCACCTGGACATGATACAGGTTTTGCCACAACACCTCTTTAATGCACACCAGCATCCTGGATTGATGTTTTCAATCACCAAGGGTCTTTGCGTGCATGTGTGGCATCACTGAATTATGTTGAAATGTCGATGGTGTATGTGCTTATGACTGACTATGTTGGCGAAACACAGCACATGGCAATATGGCTTCTGTGTGGTTTACTGTAACATGTTTGCCCTTAATTTCCATCTCTATATACTGTTTCTTGTGTTTGTTTACTGTACAGACGTGACGCTCTGCATTGATTTACAAACCTTGCATTGCATGTCTGCACAGTCCTATTTATCCCCTGAGGTGACGACACTCACATTACCACGTTATATTTGGAGTGTCACAGTGTGAGTGTCCGTTGTCTTCCTTCAATTGTGCATTCCATGTACCATGATATATGTGTACAGACACTGTCTACACACCAACCAGTGCAGGGGGACCTTCTCATAGTGTTATCTCTGCATGTTTCTGAAAATAGTTTTCATTTGAATTCTCTCTGTGTTCATGTTCCTCTGCTACCTGTTAGCATATCCTCATTGTGCATTTGATGATTGTTTAGGGTTACATTGTTGCAGCTTGGATTCCTATATCAGGCATTATGTGATAGCTGAAACATTACTTTCAATCTGTGTTTTTAAAGTTAGAACGTTTCAACAACATATGCTGTTATCATTTGAGTGCCTCCTGTGTTGCCAGATAGATATGTTTTAGGGAACAGATCATGATTGATGTGTGTTGGTCCCTCATCATGCACCGCCTACTGTCTACATGCACTCATATGTGAGTAACACATTTGAGGCATGCAACAGCATGTGGGGGGTGGGGGCCTAATGTATAGTGCACACCATGCACGTGCTGCACATTATGTCTCCTGCCCTTCATTTGTAGAAGGGCCAGTGACCTTTCTGTAGGATGTGGGTTGCTGCCCTGCTAAATGTGTTTCCGTCTTTCACCTGGGATCCACTCACTATGATATTATGATGGCGGTATCTACACTATCTGTGAAGATGAACCCAAATAAAAATATGTGTTTGATATACATTTGTCTCTGCTGCTGCTTGATCATGGTGACAAACGTGCAATACAACGTGTGCCTTTGAGTCAGTTCTGACTCCTTGTGACCCAGAGACTCCAGGGTTTTCTTGTCAGTGTCACTGGAAGTAGATTGTCAGGTCTTTCTTCCAAGGTAATGGAGGGTTACGTGACTTGCCCAAGGCCACATGGCCTGCTAGTGGGAATTGAACCCTGGTTGCTTGGTGACAAAGCCAGTTTTCTAACCACTAGGCTACTCCTCCACTCTTTGATCACATTGACACTTGTATCTACTGATTTGCTGGTCATGTACATGGCCCACCTGTGCTCACATCCTTGTACGGTGACAGCTGTGTATCTGCCAGCCATTTGCCACATCACTGGGTATTACAGGTTCCCATACACACCCTCCCTTTGGGGTAGTATTTTTGCATTGTGCTCAGTGTGCTGTTTGGGGTAGTGGTTACAGGCATGTGTTATAACGCCATAGGTTGCAGGTTTGATCCCCACATGTGGTTTATCTTTTTCTTTTCTGTTGTACTAACTTGACCATTAGGTACCAGCAGGTTCATCACCTCTACACACACCCTTCCCTCTCTTCACTGTACACCAAGGTGTGCCCTCTGTGCTGCCTAGTCATCCCATATTATTTGTCACATATGTCTCTTTCTTTATGGTATTTACATGGCAGTGCGCTTGGGGGTTTGGTATTGCTGTGGTTCAGCTGGTGTGTGGTACACCTGTTTGCATGTTGAATTCTCTCCTGTCCTGTTCCAGATTTTGCACCAGCTCCACAGAGCATCCTCTGCTGCCCTTGGGGTTTAGATTCTTTCCTCTTTTGCATGCTGTATCCACTGCATAACATTTCATTGTGTGTGTGCATGTAGTTCTATGTGTCTCTGGTCCCAATTACATACTGTGATCTGATCTGTACACAGCAGATCTGCATGTGCATTTGGTCATGGTTACTGTTGGGGGTTTGCCTGTCCTGACAGCCAGCAGGCATCTTGTGTGATGCCCTGCACTATTTTTGCATGCAGCCTTTGCTAATGAGCTCACGTTGGTGGCGTGGCCTACTGGTTTGTGCATTGCCATTTGTGGTAGTGGTCATAGGTGTGATTTCTCTCTGTTCTCTTTCAGTTGTATGCTTGTCCTGCAGAACTACTTTTCATTCCTGTGACAATCATCTGTGAAGATCTGTGCTGTGAGCACATTGTACCCTCATCACAGTTGTGTCTGCCAGCTGTGTGCCATCCAAGCCTGATGTGCATGCTGCTACCCTACGTCCTGCACTCCTACACATTCCTGCATTGCAGCTCTCCCTGGTTGCCTCTCCTGTGTGTGCTCTGCATAGCACTGCTACTCCACTGTCATCCTGACATTCCACCTATCCTGCCATTTCTGGCTCCTCTGCTGCACACATCTTCCCATCCTCTGCCACACACTGTCATTATTGCATGGTACATTACCATCGCTCTGTGCATAGCTACAGCTGCCCCCGATATGTTTGTCCATTTTTCTAGCTGCCAAATGGGCTGGAGGCTGATTTGTGTGGTCCATCAGCTCTGATCTACGTCCTTCCATTACTTATGCATTGTCTTTCCTTGCTGCTCTGTGCAGTGTTTGGGTTACGTGTGTGTTTGGCACATACCTCTCTTGCCCTTCAAATTGGGGGACCTTACTGCTCTTGGCCAACGTTTTTGGGTTCACCTATACATCCTTGGGGCATCTTACGCCACACACACCTTCTATTCAGGCAGCTTATGGGGTGCCTACTATGGTGCCTTGGGAGTTGGCAACCTTTCAACATGGCCTCTGGGGCACATTATCACCCACCTTGGCTGACGTGGTTGTTTAGGATGTGTCTTCTGGTGCACCCTAAAAGGTGCATTAATTTATGGCACTAGGGTGCAGTTCTTTTTAGATGGCAGCACAGATTGTTGTACAGTTGCAAGCAGAAAAAGGGATTACCTCTGCCAACCTTATTCATTAGGTGCACTGGGGACTTGAACTCATGACCCCTGCACCATCAGTTAGTGTATTAACCATTGTGCTACACTGCTGTTCCTGCTTGCATGTCAGCGCGCCTACTTAGGATTTCCATGCATTAACATGCACAGTGCTGCCATCAAAAACAGTGCTGTAACCTTGCGGGGCCTCATAGGGTACCCTATAGGCAACATTCTAGGGTGCCTGGGCAGACAGTGCACTTTATAATATGCCCTCTGGAGTGCCTTATAGGGCGGCTGATGCGGCACCTTATGTTACAGCACTTTGAGGGTGTGTTTGCTTGCAGCACAGATTTAAATTAAACTGGAAACTGCCTCAGACAGCACTGGGTAAAAGTATTATTATTCATCAGGCCCACTTGGGAATCAAACTCATGACCCCTGTACCATCAGTCAGTGTCTTAACCATTGTACTACACCTCTGTTGTTATGCTTCTGGGTCAGGGCGCCTACTTCAGATTAACGCGTGTTGACGCGCTGATCCCTTTCTTGGGCGCTAATGCGCTCGGCGCACATTATCGCGCGCTTGCTACGTTTTGACTGGAACGCCCACTCCTTTTATGGCATCCTGCACACTAACGCCGGGCGCACGTTAAGACAGTTTAGTAAACATACCCCTTAGTGTCCTGACGCTTTGTTCTGAATATCAGGTATTTATTTATTTAACAGGTTTTATATATTGCTTTATCATTTCAATCAAAGCAGTTTAAATTGTAACTTAAACTTGGTAATGTATTATACAGTCTATACAGGTATTGAACAGCCTTTATGTACATTGGTCCTTGTACAAGGTTCCCCCCTCTTTTTCTTTTGGCCCTCCTCATCCCCTGCTACTTAAGCAGTACTCTTTTTTTATCACAGATTCCACTGCTTGCCTTGCCAATGTTTATTTTATTTAATAGTTTTTTTATACTGCTTTATCATTTCAATCAAAGTGGTTTACATTGTAACTTAATCTTGGTAATGTAGATTAAACAGGGACATTGATAACTTGGATTTTTCTGAGGCAATGGAGGGTTAAGTGACTTGCTCAAGGCCACAAGGAGCACTAGTGAGAATTGAATCCTGGTCTCTTGGTTCCCAAGCCAGTGCTCTAACCATTAGGTTACTCCTCCGCTCCAATATGAGTTTTTTATTACTGTTTTATGTCAGTCTTGCACTTACTTTATATATTCATTTATATTTATATTTATGGGTATGTTTTTAATGGTTTTTAACACTTTTAGTTATTTATTTATTAAACAAGAATGTTATTTATGTTTTGTACTTTTAATGTTTTAATAATTTTATTTTATTTATTTATTTATTGAACGGTTTTATATACCGCCTTTCAGAAAAATCAAAGCGGTTTTCATAGAACAAAACTTGAACATTACATTGAAACTTATTCAAACAATTGAAATTACAATAAAAATGGTAATTTGAGGGTTACAATGCTGAGTAAATGCTGATTAGGTATATAGATAGTTTAAACATATATACAAATTTAAATATTTACAAATTTCAAAAATGTTATCTGAGCAAGGAAAAATGTATTGTAGTTCACTAGAATTATTAGTGTAAAGAGTAAATGTGATAATGTGGAGAATTGGGTATTGTAAGAAAGAGTAAGAAAAAGGAAAAAGTAAGTTGTGAATTAATGAATATGAGTATACATGAGTTTAAGTGGGAAATATTTCATCTATTGTGAATGAGTCTCCAAAGTACTCTATAAATAGGTGAGTTTTAAGATCTTTTCGAAATGCTGAAAGATCTGTGATATCTCTGAGTTTATCCGGCAGAGCGTTCCATATTAAAGCAGCATTGAAGCTGAAGGCCCTATTTGTTGTAGTTTTATTGAGTTTTGAAAAGTTGTTTGGAACAAGTAGTGTGTTCACGTTCCTTTGTCTCACTGTTCTGGTCCTTGAATGAATTGTCAGTAGATCAGTTAGATATGATGGGGCTATATCTCTTATCAGTTTGAACGTTGTTATGATAACTTTATATTTTATCCTACTTTGTATAGGTAACCAGTGAGGTTTGTACAGTATAGGGGTTATGTGTTCAGTTGGACCTGCTTTTATAAGCATTCTTGCAGCAACATGTTGTGCTACTTTTAGTTGGTGTAAAGCATGTTTTGGAATACCTTGAAGAATTATGTTACTAAAATCTAAATGAGGCAGGATCAGGGCTTGAAGGACTGATCTGAAGTCCAAATTTGATAATAATGGTTTTAGATTTTTAAGAAACATAGAAACATGATGACAGAAAAAGACCACAAGGCCCATCTAGTCTGTCCTTCCATAACAACAACTACAACAGTCCACTTTTTACCTTTAGAGATCCTCTGTGTTGGTCCCATGCTTTTTTGAATTCAGCTACTGTCCTCATCTCTACCACCTCCACTGGGAGACTATTCCATGGATCCACTACTCTTTCTGTAAAGAAATATTTCCGCATATCACTCCTGAATCTATCTCCCTTCACCCTCATCCCATGTCCCCTCGCAGCAGAACTTGCTTCAATTGAAAGAGGCTCTCTCCCTGAACATTTATGCCACGGAGGTATTTAAACATCTCAATCATATCACCTCTATCCCGCCTTTCCTCTAAGGTATACATATTAAGATCCTTAAGTCTGTCCTCATATGCTTTATAATGAAGCCCATTAATCATTTTAGTAGCCACCCTCTGCAACCGACTCCATCCTGTTCACATCCTTTTGAAGGTGCGGTCTCCAGAATTGCACACCATACTCCAAATGAGGGTCGCACCAAAGACTTATACAGAGGCATTATCACCTCCTTTTTTCTGCTAGCCATTCCTCTCCGTATGCACCCAAGCATCCTTCTAGCTTTTGACGTCGCCTTTTCTACCTGTTTAGCTACTTTAAGATCATCAGACACAACCACGCCTAGGTCCCGCTCTTCTTTAGTGGACAAAAGTACTTTACCTCCTATACTGTATTGCTCCCTTGGATTGCTGCAGCCCAAATGCATGACCTTACATTTTTTAACATTAAATCCCAGCTGCCAAATTCTAGACCATTCTTCAAGCTTAGCTAGATCCCTCCTCATGTTATCTACACCTTCCTGGGTGTCTACTCTATTGCAGATTTTGGTATCATCTGCAAAGAGGCAAACCTTACCCGACAGCCCTTCCGCTATATCACTAACAAAGATGTTAAAAAGAATCGGACCAAGGACAGATCCCTGGGGCATACCACTGGTAACATCCTTCTCCTCAGAGTGAGCTCCATTTACTTGTACTCTTTGTCGCCTCCCACCCAACCAATTTCTAACCCAAGCAGTAACTTTAGGGTCCATCCCTAGGGTGCTCAGTTTGTTTATAAGTCGCCTGTGAGGAACAGTGTCAAAGGCTTTACTGAAATCTAAATACACCACATCTAGAGCTCTCCCTCGGTCCAACTCCCTGGTCACCCAGTCAAAGAAATCAATCAGATTTGTCTGACAAGACCTGCCTCTGGTGAATCCATGCTGCCTCGGATCCTGTAATCTGCTGGACTCCAGAAAACCTCACTATTTTCTCTTTCAGCAGCGTTTCCAATAATTTACTTACCACCGAAGTTAAACTAACCGGCCTGTAGTTTTCAACCACATCCTTACTTCTGCTTTTGTGTAAAGGCACCACATGAGCCTCTCTCCAGTCCTTTGGCACCACTCCCGACTCCAACGAGGGCATTGAAAAGGTCAGTCAGGTGGAGTTGCTAGAACGTCCCCAAGTTCCCTCAGTATTCTAGGGTGTATCCCATCTGGTCCCATCGCTTTGTCTACTTTAAGTTGAGCTAGTTTCTCACGAACACAGTCTTCTGAAAATTGTTCAAGATGTCCCTCGCTTCTGTTCTTATTTGTGGGTGTTTTCTGAGGTCCTGCTCCTGGTTCTTCATCTGTGAACACAGAACAAAAATATTTGTTAAGCAATTCCGCTTTATCCTTATCAGCTTCTACATATCCCCCCCATGCACCCTTGAGTCTACAATACCACTTTTGCCCTTCCTCTTCTCACTAATATATCTGAAAAAAATGTCTTATCCCCCCATTTTATTGCATTGGCTATTTCCTCCTCCTTTTGAATCTTTGCCTTCTTGACTACTTTGCTAGCTTCTCTAAGTTTTTCCAAATACAGATGCCTGTCTTCCTCTCTCTGTGATCTTTCTTGTATTTCATGAAGGCCTCCCTCTTTTTCTTCACTTTTTCAGCTACTTCCTTCGAAAACCATAGCGGTCTCCTGTTCCTTTTGTCTTTATTTACCATTTTAACAAAAAGGGTGGTTGTCTTTAAAAATACCCCCTTTCCAGTTTTGGTCCCACTGTTTTTCTACATTCCCCGGGCTGTTCCATCCCACTAACAACTCCCTGAGGTATTGGCCCCATCTTCGCAAAATAGTCTTCCTAAAGTCTAAGATCCTCACCTTGGAATGGATTCTAACAGCCTAGTCCTAATACTGAACCACACCATCTGGTGATCACTGGATGCAAAATGATCTCCTCCCCATACAACATCAGAAACACTTTCACCATTGGAAGCACCAAGTCCAGTATGGCTCCTTCACGTGTGGGGTTCTGTTACCGAATTGCCTGAATAGTTCTCCCTGTAGAGAATCCAGGATCTCCTTACTTCTAGATGATACTGCAGCAGGAATGTGCCAATCAACATCTGGCATATTGAAATCTCTTATCAGTAGCACTTCCCCTTTCCTAGCAATGCTGCGTTACGTCTTCAATTAACTCTCTGTCCACCTCTTCCTCTTGTGAGGGAGGTCTGTATATCACTCCAATGCAAATAGATTTCTCTTTCCCTCTTTCTAGTTTAACCCACAATGCCTCCTCTCTCCCTTTTAAGCTCTGGTAATTCCAAAGCTTTAATAGTAGTTTTTACATATAGTGCCACTCCTCCTCCCCTTCTTCCTACCCTGTCCTTTCTGAATAAAGTATAGCCAGGTATAGTTTACATCCCAGTCATGGTTTTCTGTGAACCATGTTTCTGTAACTGGCCACTAAATCCAAGTCAGCCACTCCCACCAAAGCTTCAACTTCAGGGATCTTATTTCCCATGCTACGGGCATTAATACACACTGCTTTCCATATGTTACCCCTGTTACCCATTTCCATAAAGGTATTTAATGTATCACCTACCTGGGGGCTTTCACTTACCAGGGGGCTTTCTTTACCCATCCCCAACGAATATAGTTTAAAGCCCTCTTCAGTAGATTAGCCAGTCTACTACCAAAGATACGTTGACCTTTCTTGGACAGATGGATGCCATCTCTGCTCTGCAACCCTTGGAACAGCATCCCATGGTCTAGGAAACCAAAACGCTCTCGATGACAACCATTCCACGCAGCCATGCATTCATCTCCAGGATGCGAGCCTCTCTGCCTTGGCCTTTACCCTCAACAGGGAGGATTGAAGAGAACACCACCTGTGCACCTAACTGCTTCACCCTCTGTCCAGAGCCATGAAGACACTTTTGATACATTCCGAGGTATACCTGGCAGTATCATTTGTTCCAACATGGATTAGCAACATTGGGTAATAGTGGGCTTGATGAGTCTCGGCAAACTCTCCGAGACTCATCAAGCCCACTGACTTAATAATAAAGATTAATACTTAATCATAAAGATTGAGCTACTATCTGTAATTCCTTCTCCCCTAAATAAGATTTAAATTGCTGGCATAGTTTTTATTTTAAATATATATATATAAATACTGCCCTCGTTACACACTGGCAATGGCTGACCCTATCCCTTCCTTCCCAATCACAGCTCCTAAGGAAGGAATTGCTTGAACCTTGAGAATTTGTGTATTATCAGTCATAGGTAATACTTGCAGTTCATCCTTCTCCGCACTTCCCCATTCTCAAGCAGGCCACTCTGTTCTAACCAGCAACTAGGGATCTAGTTACTAAGATGTGCTACCGTTAATGTGCATTATTAGTAACTAGACCCCACCGAATAACCATGGGACCTGCGCTAAAATAATAATGCTCTCTGGAAAAAGAGACGGCTGAGGGGGAGATATGAATAGAAGTCTATAAATTAATGAACGGAGTGGAACGGCGGTAAACGTAGATCGAGTGTTACGTTTATCAGATATAGAAAGACTAGGGGACATGCAATGAAGCTACAGGGTAAACTATTTAAGGACTAATAAAAGAAAATATTTTTTCACTCAACGTGTAATCAACTCTGGAATTTGTTACCGGAGGATGTAGTAAAGGCTGTTAGTGTAGCTGGGTTTAAAAAAAGGTTTGGACAAGTTCCTGGAGGAAAGGTCCATAAACCATTATTAAGAAGGGACCCAGGATATCAATGCTTGACCCAGTACAAGCATTGTGAAACCTGTGTCCCTTGGGGAAACTGCTAGGTACGTATGACCTAGATTGGCCACTGTTGGAAACAGGATACTGGACTTGATGGACCTTGCTCTGGACCCAGTATGGCATATCTTATGTTCTTATGTTCTAAGTGAATTAATGCTTGTTAACGTTAGCTCTTTTCTCCATCAAGCGGGACTAATAACTGAGGACCTGATATTCCAACCCTTATGCAACGGTAAGATGGCAAAAAAGGGGTGTTATTTGTGCAAGTGGCGCATATCTGGGTATCCCGCATTCTCAGGTCAGACAGACAGATGAATATTCGTGCAGTGTGCATGGAGTAAACTGGATATCCACAGGGGCGTAGCAGGGCATAATGGGGCCATGGCCACAACATACCCAGTTAGCAAAAATATTCAGCGGTGTAGGCACCAAGCTGAACACCGTAAACTGCGTATCTTTAAGGTCCGGTTTTTGGGTGCATTTGGTCTGGTGATACATCAGTTCACATCATGCAGAGCAGTGGCAAAAATGGGTATTAGCTGTACCTGTGAACAGGAACTACCTGGGCATGTGGGGCCTGCACATACTGCAATGGAGGTGGAGACGCCACCTATGTGCCAGGGGACAGAGGCGGCAGCACAATGTGCAGCAGCAACAGCAGCTGTTGACTTAGTGTGAGAGGCACAGATACCATCCTCCATAGTTATACAGATCGAGGATAACATGCCTGCAACTGTTGGAGGAGGAGGCATACCGATGCTACCGGTTGGACAATGAACTATAACAGAGCTGTGTGGGATGCTGTGCAGGGAGTTGGAACCAGCCATTACCTGAAGCCATGCGCTGCCAGTGGCTCTGAAGGTGACCACTGCACTGGGGTTCCTGGCCTCAGGAAGCTTCCAGCATGTGGTGGGTGCCACCACTGGTATCACCCAGTTTGCCAATGTATTGGTGCCATCACCACTGCCCTGGTGAGGAGGATGCAAACCTACATCACCTTCTCCACCATGCCTGAGCAAAGACAGGAGACGATGCAGGCGTTTTATGATCTAGCTGGCTTCCCATCTGTCACTGGTCTTATAGACTGCACAAATGTTGAACTGAGGGCACTGGGTCAGGACCAGAGTGCATTCCAAAACCGCTACAATTACAACTCATGAATATGCAAGTGAATAGTCAATGCCCACATGCTCATCACTGACATCTGTGCCCGTTTCCTGGGCTCCTGCAACGATGCCTTCATCCTGTCATAGTCTGGCCTGGGACAAGCAGCAGCCACAGGACATCTTGGAGATGCATGGTTGCTTGGCAAAATGGACACAGCGGTGAACAAATGTGATAGAAATGTGCATCATATAACTAAGTGGGGGGTCACCCCAGAATGGTACACAGTAGAGTGGCACATGCTATCTGATATGCCCCAAGACACAGGTGCATAGTCAGACGGGAGATTTCCAGAGCCAGGATGAGAGGCTGCACATTAGTGATGCAGTCACAAGGGGAACAGTAGCAGGGGACTCCAATGGAAAAAAGCAGGCCAGAGGGTGGCAAAGTCTCAGAAAGCTCTGAAGCAGTGCATCTTGAAGACATGGCATGAGTCTGAACAGCAGCCAAGCAATGACATGCTGCATAGGGCTCTGCAGGAAATATCACCAGAATGCACTGCCTCATATCACAATCATGTGAAAGGCAACATAAATATGTCCACCATCCACCCATCCCTCCAGTCCCAACACACCTGGCACAGTTGCTGTACTGATGTGTGCCTGTCCCCCTGCTCCCACAGGTGACCATGGATGCCCTCTCCAACCATGGTTACTGAAACCTGTGCGCCACCCACAGTCCCTGCAAGAGGAGCGATATAACCAGACACACCAGACGACTAGGGCAGTGGTGGAATGGGCAATCGGGGTCCTCAAAAGCTGCTTCTAATGACTTGACCGCAGTGGGGGCAAACTGCTGTAAAGCCCTGAACATGTGTGCAGGATCTTCACAGCATGCTGAATCCTACATAACCTTGCTATGTAGCGTGGCATCCCATTCCCTGAGGATGAAGTGATAGAGGGGACAGATGCTGCAGAGGCTACAGAAGAGGAAGGGGCACAGAGGAGAAACCAACAGCAGTTGGCATTAGCACTCTCCACCAGGAACAGATTATCTGTGAAACCTTCTAGAGTAAATTCTGTCAGATTTATTACAGTGCAGTCAAACAAACATTACATAAATGGTACCCTTTTACCACCCCCACCACCCAGCTCGTGATCAGGCCCTGCCCGCTTCTCCAACTGGGCGCTGCATTGCATTGCACTGGCTAGTCTTCCCATGGTACCAGGAGGCCATGCAACATATGTGAGCAGCCATGTGCCCCCCCCCCTCAGGCTGTGGGCCCACTTCCATCATTATCTATTGCATGGAATCCCCAAACAGTACCACACTGCATACATGGGCATGCCTACATATGTTGGTGTGGAGGAGTAGCCCAATGGTTAGAGCATTTTGCTTGGGAACCAAGAAAACCAGGGTTTGATTCCCACTAACATTCCTTGTGGCCTTGGGCAAGTCACCTAACTCTCCATTACCTCAGAAAAATCCAAGTTATCAATGTCTCTGCTTAATGTACACTACCAAGTTTAAACTACAATAGACACTGTCCATGCTCTCACCTGTGTTGCAGTACACCCACACCCAAGTATGTGTGAGACAATGCACCCACCCAAATGTGCAGTTCCCATCAGCAGACTGACATCTCACCAGACTACACCTGCACCCTGGCTTACAGCATACTCCATTCCTATACCTCCCCAGTCCACACTATATGGGTCCCTCAGCCTTGCCACTGTAGGGCTGCTGGCTTGGCCACCACCTTGGCCTGTGCTCTCACACTTAAGCCCCCACTGGGCCAGCAGCCGCCACAGGCCATGACCTGTACAGTGCACCCCAATGTGCCAGACACCTGCCTATATTGCAAGAGGCAATGATGACACCATGAGTACACAAAACAGCCTTATTAGCAAAACACAACACTCTCTTCACATTCCCATTAGCTCTGACATTGCCTCTCCCAGCTTTCCCACACATGCCACCCCCATCCTTTCCCAGATACATGTAGGGCCCCTGGGGGCCATAGCTGCAGCTCTGCAGGGCCTGGGCTACAACTTGTAGCCCTGTACAAATGCCCCCTGCAGACTCTGCCACTGCCTCCCTCAGGAGCTGCAGCTGGTCCACATCACCACCACCAGCTCCTGAGGGGGGGGGGGGCAATGAGATGCCCGGGGAAGGGTTTGCAGGCAGCATAGGTGGGGTCTGCTGGTGCAAGGGGCCCTGGGTGTCAGCAGCATCCCCAAGACCACCTGACACCACCCATGATGGCATGTGATGGCACAGGCAGAGCTTGGAGGTCTGCTCATGTGTAGGAGGCTGTGCTGACATCCCACGCTCCTCTTGTCATTCCTCCTCAATGGCCTAAGCAGGCCTGGCTGTGGCCCTTATCAGAAGCTGGACGTATGTGCCTGCATCTGTGGACACATCCCCTTCTCGTTCATCCATCGCTAGCCTGATTGCACGGAAACAATGGAGAGCAGGAAACCCACGCAAACAATGGGAACAAAAACAGAAGGCCGTGGACAAGTGGAAAGGCTCTTTATTGACTCTGAACCAACCCCTATGGGGTTTTGGCCAGAGGCCTTCTTCAGGGGGTGCAAACCTCAAAAATAGATAAATTAACAATGAAAAAGAAGTAAAAGTTACTACATATATTTACAACCTATATGCCACATCATTCAACAGTGCAAATTAACAATATGCAATTTATGCTGATGATGTTATGATTTATCTCCCTATGGACATAGACTCCCTGGACTTCTCCAATATCAAATCATGCTTCACTAAAATGACGCAATGGCTAAATGAACATAATCTACACATTACCTTCAAGAAAACAGAAGCATTATTTGTTTCTAGAAATCAAAAACGTACCCCCCCCAACAGAAATAAAAATTGAAAACATAAGCATCCCCATAAAAGATGAAATAAGATACCTTGGCGTTATCATAGACAGAACGTTAAGTCTAACAACACACATCAGGAATACAACAAACACCAGGGGCCCTACATAGGCTTTCCTAACCAGGGCTCCACACATCAAACAGTAAGGGAACTTTACTTGAGCACAGAAGGTTGCTGAACTCTGTAACCTCCTCAGGTTCAGAAACTGCTAACACCTAATCAGGTGTTAGTGGGCCTGTTTCCTGAGTGCAGTTGAAGCCTGCATAAAAGGCTCCTGAGACCTGCCCTTTTGAGGCTTTCCTAACCAGGGCTCCACACATCAAACAGGGAACTTTACTTGAGCACAGAAGGTTGCTGAACTCTGTAACCTCCTCAGGTTCAGAAACTGCTAACACCTAATCAGGAGTTAGTGGGCCTGTTTCCTGAGTGCAGTTGAAGCCTGCATAAAAGGCTCCTGAGCCCTGCCCTTTTGAGGCTTTCCTAACCAGGGCTCCACATAACAAACAGTAAGTAAGGATTTGAGGGTTTCTTTGTTTGGTTTTTTTATTACATTGCTAGCTCTCTGACTGGGAGCTCTTAAAAGGGTTTTTGTGTATATTTTTTAAAGCAAGGTTACTTTCATTTTTGCTGTTTTAGGGGAACTTTACTTGAGCACAGAATGTTGCTGAACTCTGTAACCTCCTCAGGTTCAGAAACTGCTAACAACTAATCAGTAGTTAGTGGGCATGTTTCCTGAGTGCAGTTGAAAGCCTGCAGAAAAGGCTCCTGAGCCCTGCCCTTTTGAGGCTTTCCTAACCAGGGCTCCAACATCATCAGTAAGTAAGGATTTGAGGGTTTCTTTGTTTGGTTTTTTTATTACATTGCTAGCTCTCTGACTGGGAGCTCTTAAAAGGGTTTTGTGTATATTTTTTAAAGCAAGGTTACTTTCATTTTTGCTGTTTTAGGGGAACTTTACTTGAGCACAGGTTGCTGAACTCTGTAACCTCCTTAGGTTCAGAAACTGCTAACACCTAATCAGGAGTTAGTGGGCCTGTTTCCTGAGTGCAGTTGAAGCCTGCATAAAAGGCTCCTGAGCCCTGCCCTTTTGAGGCTTTCCTAACCAGGGCTCCACACATCAAACCAGTACGTAAGGATTTGAGGGTTTCTTTGTTTGGTTTTTTTATTACATTGCTAGCTCTCTGACTGGGAGCTCTTAAAAGGGTTTTGTGTATATTTTTTAAAGCAAGGTTACTTTCATTTTTGCTGTTTTAGGGGAACTTTACTTGAGTACAGAAGGTTGCTGAACTCTGTAACCTCCTCAGGTTCAGAAACTGCTAACACCTAATCAGGTGTTAGGTCCCTCCCTACCCACCCCGAATCCCACCCACCCTCGTGAGCAGTCTTGCTTTATAGGGCACCTCCCCCTTCAACAAATCACAGTGAATGGGACCAGCACATTTTGAATATAATTAAAGAGATTTAACTGCTTTTTCTCTGAAAGGACAGCTGCGAAACCAGTCTGGTACTTGGTAGATCTCTCTCTTTTGCTTTAACAGATACCTAAGCTCCACAAACAGAACAATGGCTGGGAAAAATCGTATTGCTAAAGCTGTTGCCCCAGTTACAGCTTCTGCCTCGGTCCAGACAGAGGTCCTAATGCCAGTTGAAGAACCGGTTCCATGTGCAGGGTGCCTGCATGCTGAAGCTCGGAGGAAACAAGTGGAGGAACTCAGAGAGGAGGTGGCGAGGCGGAGGAGCATTCAAGACAGAGAGAAGTACATTGGTGAGATGCTTCTTGCAGAACCAGGCTCTCCAGCACAGGAGAAGATGGGGTGCCAACAGAATGTCGATGGTTTGGACAAAAGTCACCAGAGCCTGCAAAATCACCAATCCAAATTCTCCAGCCCTTGAATTGACGAACCATTATGCAGCCCTGGAAGTGGAGGAGGTGAAAGCATCCCTGGAAAGGGACGAACCAGAGTTCAGTACCCCATAGTTGCGGAATCAGTGACCAGAAGGAAACGAAGGTAGTGGTGGTTGGAGACTCTCTTCTGAGGGGTACTGAGGCGTCCATCTGCCGACCAGACTTGATGTCCAGAGAGGTATGCTGTATGCCTGGTGCCAAGATCAAGATGTTATGGAGAGTTTGCCGAGACTCATCAAGCCCACTGACTATTACCCAATGTTGCTAATCCATGTTGGAACAAATGATACTGCCAGGTATACCTCGGAACGTATCAAAAGTGACTTCATGGCTCTGGGACAGAGGGTGAAGCAGCTAGGTGCACAGTGTCACCACTCACCCTCCCAGAGGCATTTAGCGTGGGCAAGGCAAGTGGGTAGTTGTGTTTCTTATACTGTGAACTTTAAATGGAGGTTTGGAAAGGCCTCCTGGGTAATGTAGTCCTACAGTAGTAAGAATGAGTCCAAGTTGTGGCACGAGTGGTTCAGGTTAAATTAGGATTTATTGCCCCTCCCAGGGTTGGATGTTGATGACCATGAACAAAGAATATATTTACAAAGAAACCATACTCCTGATGTGAACAAAATAGGCAACTTAAATAATGCTTATCTTCAGCTGTTACGGAATCAAAAGAATAAAACAGTTTCCCTCCAAAATACTTCTTTGGCTGTTTTTCTTCCTTCAACAAAATCCAGTATTATTAACAAAGGGACTGCACATTGTCTGCCACCATATAGAGCAGTCCATAAACGCTTCGGACTCAGGGGGTTGATAAGGGGTCCCACTGCATAAGATCACCTTCTTCCTTAAGGTCTCTTAGAGAGGGTTCTTCTGCCTGCCACGCAAACCTCTCCGTTCCAATTACAGGGTTCCCTTCCCCAACCTGCTCTGTGGAGTCTGGGTGTTTGGCTTCCTGTGCACACAGCCCTCTGTAATTAAAAGGATATACGTTTCCCTCTTCTGTTTGGCTACAGGGAATTCTGTGTCTGCCTTTAGAATTGCTTTCTCCCAGGAATCTCCCTTGGCTACAAAAAGGTTGCTAACTTTTCTCTCCCCTTTGATAAAAGCTTGGTATCAGGGAAATAAGCTTTACCTGCAGGCTGTCTGTTGTGAGCACAGCGTGGTTGTCTTTTCTGGTTCCCAGAGTAAACGTCTCTGTTTTTTGGATAGTAAAAATCCCCAGTGCTTTTTGTAGTTGAGCACTGCTCCCTAGGAACTGGACTTGAATATCTTCCCCAGCTCTCTTCCTCTGAGAAGTTCCTCGAGTGGAATTGGGATTTCTTTCCCTTTTTCCTTCTCTCAGCCACAGACCTTGGCTGCCCTCGGAGGATCGATCTTTCTCTGGTTTTCTCCTTCTTTCAGCGTTCTCCACGCTTGCTGTGCTGCCTTTTCCTTCTGTCTCCGTATCTGAGACTATGTCCGTCTCTTTTCTCATTCCCCTTCTCTTTCTGTCCTATCTTTAACTAAAGGCTTTTATCTAAGTTTCTTTCTCCGTTGTGCTGAGCCACACCTCCCACCAGGTGTTCCCACTGCCCTGATGAGGCAGGAGCTAGCTCAGGGATGGGCGTTCCCTAACACTCTGTGACGTTCTTTGTTTAGGGTTTCCATGCCAACCCTCCATGCTTGTTTCAGCACTGACAGTTCTGGTTTCACTTTGTAGTGAATCCTCTGTCTCCATCGGTTCTGAACCTTGCACTTCACGACAACAGGTGGTGTTCTCTTCAATCCTCCCTGTTGAGGGTAAAGGCCAAGGCAGAGAGGCTCGCATCCTGGAGATGAATGCATGGCTGCGTGGATGGTGTCTTCGAGAGCGTTTTGGTTTCCTAGACCATGGGATGCTGTTCCAAGGGTTTGCAAAGCAGGAGATGGCATCCATCTGTCCAAGAAAGGTCAACGCATCTTTGGTAGTAGACGGGCTAATCTACTGAAGAGGGTTTTAAACTAGATTCGTTGGGGATGGGTGAAGAAAGCCCCCAGGTAAGTGAAAGCCCCCAGGTAGGTGATACATTAAATACCTGTTATGGAAATGGGTAACAGGGGTAATATGGAAAGGAGTGTGTAGTAATGCCCGTAGCATGGGAAATAAGATCCCTGAAGTTGAAGCTTTGGTGGGAGTGGCTGACTTGGATTTAGTGGCAGTTACAGAAACATGGTTCACAGAAAGCCATGACTGGGATGTAACTATACCTGGCTATACTTTATTCAGAAAGGACAGGGTAGGAAGAAGGGGAGGAGGAGTGGCACTATATGTAAAGTGGAGGAGTAGCCTAGTGGTTGAGGGCAAGGTACTTCAGGCCGGAAGGTCGGGGGTTCAAATCCCACTAGAGGACAGCAACCTTGGGCCGGAAGGACCAGGGTTTCTAGTCCCACAGGTGCTCCTTGTGGTCTTGGGCAAGCCACTTAACCCTCCATAGCCCATGTTCCCTGTAAAATAGTTATCTCCAAGTTATAATGCCCTGTTCAATGTAATTTCAGTTTGTTCAATGTAAACCGCACTGATGCAGAATAGTGCGGTATATAAGAGAATGTAAATAAATAAATAAATAAATAAATAAAAACTACTATTAAAGCTTTGGAATTACAGAGCTTAAAAGGGAGAGAGGAGGCATTGTGGGTTAAACTAGAAAGAGGGAAAGAGAAATCTGTTTGCATTGGTGTGATATACAGACCTCCCTCACAAGAGGAAGAGGTGGACAGAGAGTTAATTGAAGACATACGCAGCATTGCTAGGAAAGGGGAAGTGCTACTGCTAGGAGATTTCAATATGCCAGATGTTGATTGGCACATTCCTGCTGCAGTATCATCTAGAAGTAAGGAGATCCTGGATTCTCTACAGGGAGAAATATTCAGGCAATTGGTAACAGGACCCCACACGTGAAGGGGCCATACTGGACTTGGTGCTTACCAATGGTGAAAGTGTTTCTGATGTTGTAGTGTGGGAGATCATTTTGCATCCAGTGATCACCAGATGGTGTGGTTCAGTATTAGGACTAGGGCTGTTAGAATCCATTCCAAGGTGAAGATCTTAGACTTTAGGAAGGACTAACTTTGCGAAGATGGGCCAATACCTCAGGGAGTCGTTAGTGGGATGGGAACAGCTGGGGGACGTAGAAAAACAGTGGGCAAAACTGAAAGGGGGTATTTTAAAGGCAACCAACCTTTTTGTTAAAATGATAAATAAAGGCAAAAGGAACAGGAGACTGCTATGGTTTTCGAAGGAAGTAGCTGAAAAAGTGAAGAAAAAGAGGGAGGCCTTCATGAAATACAAGAGATCACAGAGAGAGGAAGACAGGCATCTGTATTTGGAAAAACTTAGAGAAGCTAGCAAAGTAGTCAAGAAGGCAAAGATTCAAAGGAGGAGGAAATAGCCAATGCAATAAAAATGGGGGAGAAGACATTTTTCAGATATATTAGTGAGAAGAGGAAGGGCAAAAGTGGTATTGTCAGACTCAAGGGTGCAGGGGGGGAATATGTAGAAGCTGATAAGGATAAAGCGGAATTGCTTAACAAATATTTTTGTTCTGTGTTCACAGATGAAGAACCAGGAGCAGGACCTCAGAAAACACCCACAAATAGGAACAGAAGCAAGGGACAGCTTGAACAATTTTCAAAAGACTGTGTTCGTGAGAAGCTAGCTCAACTTAAAGTAGACAAAGCGATGGGACTGGATGGGATACACCCTAGAATACTGAGGGAACTTGGGGACGTTCTAGCAACTCCACTGACTGACCTTTTCAATGCCTCGTTGGAGTCGGGAGTGGTGCCAAAGGACTGGAGAGAGGCTCATGTGGTGCCTTTACACAAAAGCGGAAAGTAAGGATGTGGTTGAAAACTACAGGCCGGTTAGTTTAACTTCGGTGGTGAGTAAATTATTGGAAACGCTGCTGAAAGAGAAATAGTGAGGTTTTGGAGTCCGGCGGATTACAGGATCCGAGGCAGCATGGATTCACCAGAGGCAGGTCTTGTCAGACAAATCTGATTGATTTCTTTGACTGGGTGACCAGGGAGGTTGGACCGAGGGGAGAGCTCTAGATGTGGGTGTATTTAGATTTCAGTAAAGCCTTTGACACTGTTCCTCACAGGCGACTTATAAACAAACTGAGCACCCTAGGGATGGACCCTAAAGTTACTGCTTGGGTTAGAAATTGGTTGGGTGGGAGGCGACAAAGAGTACAAGTAAATGGAGCTCACTCTGAGGAGAAGGATGTTACCAGTGGTGTGCCCCAGGGATCTGTCCTTGGTACGATTCTTTTTTAACATCTTTGTTAGTGATATAGCGGAAGGGCTGTCGGGTAAGGTTTGCCTCTTTGCGGATGATACCAAAATCTGCAATAGAGTAGACACCCAGGAAGGTGTAGATAACATGAGGAGGGATCTAGCTAAGCTTGAAGAATGGTCTAGAATTTGGCAGCTGGGATTTAATGTTAAAAAAATGTAAGGTCATGCATTTGGGCTGCAGCAATCCAAGGGAGCAATACAGTATAGGAGGTGAAGTACTTTTGTCCACTAAAGAAGAGCGGGGACCTAGGCGTGGTTGTGTCTGATGATCTTAAAGTAGCTAAACAGGTAGAAAAGGCGACAGCAAAAGCTAGAAGGATGCTTGGGTGCATACGGAGAGGAATGGCTAGCAGAAAAAAAGGAGGTGATAATGCCTCTGTATAAGTCTTTGGGTGCGACCTCATTTGGAGTATGGTGTGCAATTCTGGAGACCGCACCTTCAAAAGGATGTGAACAGGATGGAGTCGGTGCAGAGGGTTGCTACTAAAATGATTAATGGGCTTCATTATAAAGCATATGAGGACAGACTTAAGGATCTTAATATGTATACCTTAGAGGAAAGGCGGGATAGAGGTGATATGATTGAGATGTTTAAATACCTCCGTGGCATAAATGTCAGGGAGAGAGCCTCTTCAATTGAAAGCAAGTTCTGCTGCGAGGGGACATGGGATGAGGGTGAAGGGAGATAGATTCAGGAGTGATATGCGGGAAATATTTCTTTACAGAAAGAGTAGTGGATCCATGGAATAGTCTCCCAGTGGAGGTGGTAGAGATGAGGACAGTAACTGAATTCAAAAAAACATGGAGACCAACACACAGAGGATCTCTAAAGGTAAAAAGTGGACTGTTGTAGTTGTTATGGAAGGACAGACTAGATAGGCCATGTGGTCTTTTTCTGTCATCATGTTTCTATGTTTATTTATTTATTTATTTATTTGCATTTCTTATATACCGCGCTATTACAATCAGTGCGGTTTACATTTGAACAAAGTATACAACAATGTAACATGTTACACTGAGTTTACAATAAACAGGGGATACAAACTTGGATGAACAGGGGTGAAAAACTATGTACAGTGTTATGTAAGTAGAGGTTTAAACATCATATGAAGGGCATGGTTAGGTATTGTAATGTGAGAAACGGATAAGTAACAGGAGGAGTGTCAGGCTAACAAATTTTCTAGTTGGGGTTGTGTTAAGTGTGAGTTTTGGTGAAGATGTGCATTATGTTGGGATTGGCTGGGGGGAATGAGATTGGAATAGTATTTTAGGAACAGATGATGTTTGATAGCCTTTCTGAATGAAATGATATTAGTGATGGAACGAATTTCTGGGGGGGGAGAGAGTTCCATGCTCCTGGTACAAATAGTGAGAAGGCTCTATTGGATGTTGTTTTTGAACATTTCGTGAGTGTTTTAGGCATTTCTAGTTGTTCAAACATGACGAGCGTCTGCTTCTGTTGGGTGGCATAGGTTGGATGAGCTTGGTGAGCGGGGTGGGGGGGCTGATTTTTTGAGGCCTTGAAAGTTAGAACGAGGGCTTTGTATATGATTCTAGCATGTAGAGGCAGCCAGTGTAGGCTCATCAGGACTGGAGTTATGTGGTCCGATCTAGATGTTCCGGTGAGTATTCTTGCTGCAGAATTCATGGCTAGCCTAAGTGGGTTCAATGTTGCTTGTGGGAGCCCAAGGAGGATAATGTTGGCAAAGTCAAGGTGGGGGGTTACCAGTGCTTGGAATATGGAGCGGAAATCAGAAGGGTCAAGTAGTGGTCGAAGGTGGCGTACTGACCGTATCTTGTGTTAGATAGATTTAGTGATATTCTTGATATGCGGTGACATGTCCAGCTTTTGATCGAGGATGATGCCCAAGTACCGGATGGTAGGTTTGACTGTGAGGTCGAAGTTGTTGACTCGAAGGGATGGCGGTGTGGTGGTATGAAGTTCTGATTTCGAGTGACAAAAAGGACATCGGTCTTGCTGTGATTAATGCGTAAGTTTTGGGAGGAGGAGCCATTCGGAAACTGCATCGAAGCATTTTGTTATTGCTGAGAAATCTGGTTGGTCAAGCTTAAAGGATGAGTACATCAGGATATCATCTGCATATGCTAAGCACTGAATGTTGAATGAGCGGATCAGGTCGCAGATGGGTTGCATATATATATTAAACATGAGAGATGAAAGGGATGAACCTTGGGGGACTCCTTGTTTGAGTATGAATGGGTCAGATGTAGTGGATCCTACTCTGACTTGTTGTGGCCTGTCGCTCAAATATGACCTGCACCATGCTAAGGCCAGACCTTGTATACCTTTGTCTCTGAGGCGGAGTAAGTAATAGTGTCTCGTGGTTCACAGAATCAAACGCCTGGCCGCAATATCCATGAAAATAAGGATGAATCCTTGGTGTAGATCATCAATTCCCATGACTAGGTTGTTGAATAAGGTAGTAAGGATGGTTTCTATACCATGTGCTTCTCTGAATCCATGTTGTGAATGGTCCAGTGGTGCTTCAGCGTCGATGTGCTGTTGAATTTGTAGTTGAACTACCTTCTCTATAATTTTTGCCAACAAAGGGATGCTTGAGATGGGTCTGAATGACTCGACTTTGGATGGGTCGAGTTTGCAGTTTTTTAGCAGTGGGCGGATTGATGTGAATTTCAGGCTTTGTGGGAAGGAACCTGCTGTAAAGGATTGGTTGAGGATCCTGCTTATGGTTGGGCTGAGGGTAGATCGCAATTCTTTGATCCAGCTGGAGGGACAGGGGTCATTAGGTGCTGTGGTAAGGTTAATAGAAGAGAAGATTTCTTCGATTTGTTTGGTAGAGACCTCATGGAATTGTGACAGCACAGTTGGTTGCGGGATGATGTCTGCAGGGATGGGGGGGGATGTGGGGGAGGCGTTAATGTTGGTTTGGATGATTTTTGACTGAAGGTAGTTTGAGTAGATTTGTGGGTGAGGCATTTGGTCTTGGGGAGGGGTAGAGTCGCCTGTGAGGGTTTTCACAATGGAGAATAGGTCACGGGGCCTGTTCATGGATCTTTTTCAAAGTTTCAGAGTGGTGTTGTTTTCTCTTTCCATTGTCATCTGTCTGTGAGCTTGTAGGTGTGCAGAATATGCGCATAGAGCCTCAGATGTCCGTGAGCGGCGCCAATGTCTTTCAAGTTTGCGGAGCTGGATTAGAGACTTTCGTATATCTTGGGAGTACCAAGGTGCATGCTCGCGTTTTTGATTGTCTCTTGGTGTTGGCTGGTAGGTGTGCAGCCTCCTTGAACGCATCGTTCCAGTTCGATACTAGATCGTCAGGGTCTGTAGAGGTATTGGTAAGGAGAGGCAAGATCTTCTCAAGGACTTCATTCTTATCAAAAGGTTGATAGCGTGCTATCGTGTTTCTAAGGGTATGTTGACTATTTTTACAATTGTTGCCGGGGTGGATGTTGGGTATGTCAAAGAGAAGTAGGTTATGATCTGACCAAGGAATGGGTGTTATTGAGATCAACAGACTCTCAGTGGAGTTGATAGCAGCGTGGGGTGCGAAGATCAAGTCAAGTTTTGTTTCCTTTGTTGTGGGTGGGAGCATCAATCAGTTGGTTGTAGCCAAGTTGGTTCATTGCATCGAGGAAGGCTGATGAGTGCGAGTCATGTAGGGATGGCAGATTGAAGTCGCCTATTAACCAGTTTAGGGTGCGTGGGTTGGTGGGGTTACCAGCAATGTTGATTATGGAGGGAAGGTCATCTGGAGATGGAGTGGGAGCTCGGTATAAAAGGTTGATGGTACAGGTATCATTTGTTATGGAGAGTGTGTCTAGGTGAGTTGTACTTGTGGTATTACTCAGTCTAAATTGGAGTGAGGATTTGGCAATAATGAGAGTGCCACCTCCCCTTTGATTGGCTCTGTGACAAGCGAAGAATGAGTAACCTGGGGGTGTCATCTGGTTGAGGATGACATTGTCGCAGGAAGATAGCCATGTTTCCGTTATCATTAGTATGTTTCTAAGTATTCTAGACTGGTGCAATGGGAATTAATGGGAAAGTTGTTGAAAAAGTTGTAGGTAGGGCAAAATGCAGTAGCTAGGTTTAGACTGGGAGAGAAGCGATATGAGCGCTTGCCCTTTGTTAGGAAAATTACATTGGCTACCTATCAAAGAGAGGTGTGTCTTTAAAAATTGTTGCTTTTAACATTTTAAGGTGGTAAGAAATTTCAAGCCCTTGTATTTAAAAATATAGATGTTCCTAGGAGACATTTATAATCCTCCCAGGGTAATTATCTGGGCGCCCCAAGGGTGCGAATCATCCTCAAGGACAGTCTGGTGAGCTAAAGCATTTAGCGTGGTTAGTCCAGAGCATTGGAATAGCTTACTGGCAAATCTAAGCAAGAAGATGAATTTGTTGACTTTCAGAAAAGAGGTTAAAACCTTTTTAAAATTTCCTGCAGATTATAATTGCTGCTGGGATGAGAGTAGAGGATTCATTTTCATCGATGGCTCGTTAAAAATGGAGAGGCAGGTAACAGTAGTACATTTTTGGTTTATTGTATTAATGCACTTTATTTTGTATATTTTCTGTTATTGTATTTTATTTGGATTGTAAACCATTTTGAATGTCATTTGTCACTAAAATGGCATAAAATAAATAAATAAACAGAAATGGCTAACAAATCATTCTTCTTCACTGTCTCCTCACTTCTGCGTTCTTGGACATGTGTTACCAAATCTGTCTTGCAGACTGCCGTAGCACCCAACTGGTGATTAGGAACTTAACCATTATGGGAAAAGCTTCCCCCCTGCAGATACAATAGAGGTTTTGGATTTACCATGGAGACCTGTGTTACCTGTAGAGATCTGCAACACCAATAATATTTAAAGAAGTTCCTGCCTCCATCCTTCAGTGCTGATTCCCCCTAGACAGCTTCCGATCCCCATCAGGAGATGTCTGGGGAGGACTGGTACACCCCCCCAGCCAACTCCACTATCCCAGCTAGCCAGTCATTTTCACAAAGGTTCCCTCCCTTCCCTATCTCCTAAAAAATCCCAGCTAACTAATCAGAGGTCCCTTCCCCACTTCCTAAACATTCAAACCTGGCTAGGCAGCAGTCCCTATCTTCAATTCCTGGTGGTCCGGTGATGAACGGAAGCAGGAACAATCCTCCCTGCCCCCTGCCAAAATAACATAGCAAGTGAGGGACGAATGAGGTCACAGGCGCTTATTCATTGAGAAAAAGGCGATTCGGCAGGACGCCTTCTTCAGGGGGTATACATAGAGGCACCTTGTGCAAAGGTAGTCTTTAAAAAGACACCAATCAATCTGATGCTTGAAGGCCGAGTTGGATAGAAAATTGTTGACATAAATATTTCATGAACCGGAGAAAATCCTGGCATATTTGCGAGTACCATTGAGGAAGCTAGAAGCAGTCCGTTGCTAACAACTAATGTGATGGCCATCGATGTTCTTCGACTAATTACCATCCGACCATCTTCTTATAAGCTCTGAATTCATATATATATTTGATTTATTTTTGGATTGTGTGTCTTAAACCAACATAATACCATTATTTCTGCTCTACTTAACATAGAGACAGATTATAAATTGTTTAAATAAAATAATAATGTGAACTCCATGGTTACAATTTCAATTTTGGCATTTAGGGCACCATATGAGCTGGGGACCAAATACATAATCAATAGCAAGTGCCCATAAGGACCCTGAGATGCCCTCATGTCAGGACCAGGCCAATCATTAGGCAAGGAGATCATCTACTGTAGGACAGCAGCTTCTGAGAAGCAGCAAAGAGCAGCAGCAGTCAATGCAAAACACTAGATCCTGACAGTCAACAAACTGAAAGAGCCATCAACACATGCTCTGACCTGCAGGGAGAGTGGGCATGCACACACATACAAAGCGACGTTTAATATTGAAAAGTACCTTGTCCAATTATGCATTTTTACAGGACTGTTGTCGGTGGGGTGGTGTTTCCATGATCATGACTGTTGAGTTTAATTATTAAAATCTCAGCAGGGAGGTGGGGTATACGGCGCCCAATACCTTTGCACCAGCTCTGCCTCTTCTGATGGCATTAGTTCACCCACGCTACTTGTACTGAGCCATTATGTTAGTTTCTGCCGATAATGCAGATGCCTGCATGCGAGAGTTCTTTCTCTCGCCTCACTCTGGAGGAAAGTATAATTTTGGGAAAGAAATCCTGAAAAACTAAGAGTAATGGATAAAGCATGGAACTTGCTCCCTGGTCCAGCCAGAAATTGGCCTGGTTATTCTCGCTTTTCTCTCGCTCTTGCTTCACTTCCTACTGCCAGTACATTGACTGAACAGCCGCCAGCAGGAACTGAAGCTAGAGCGAGAGAAAGTTAGTTAGAATAACACAGGCTTGATCAAGAAATGAAAACACATCCTGTGATCCAGCATGGGGAAAGCATGGACTTACTGGTTTGTCACTGAAACCTGCTTAACATATGCAGTTTAAATCAGCAGCATTTTAATGTCTTCCTATAGTGTTAAAGAATGCTTTAACATGATACCAATTTTTCTTATAGTTTCTAGATGTACAATGACTGTATCGTTATCCATTATCATGTTTTTGATTCCTACATTCTATACAAGATCTTTCTCCTGTATATCTTTTCAGTAAGTAAAATATTTTTGAGCTGTACGTATAGCTGTGTTTGTTATTCTTTTGATCCATATCTAAAATTTAGCATGCTCTTGGACTATCACAGCCTGTTCTTATGATGCTAAGTATTTACTTCTTAGTAGTTAATTTTATTCTGGCTATGCATTTGCCCCTTCTCTGAAATTTCTTTACAACATTGGATTTGAAAGAGAATACTAGCATCATGTGAAGATTTCACAAAGGAGTTTTGGGAAAAGGGTGATGGGGTGTAGCCAGCATTAATAATAATGGGTGGGGGGGAGCAGAAACCCTAGCCCTAGTCCTGCTTGGGACACACCTAGCCAGTCAGGTTTTCAGAATAACCACAACGAATATGCATGAGAGAGATCTATATGCACAACCACCACTGTATGCAAATCTCTCTCATGCATATTCATTATGGTTATCTTGAAAAACTGACTGGCTAGATGTGTCCCGGGCACTGGATTGAGAACCCCTGCACTAGAAGACATCACACAAAAAGTACCGCCACTGTGATATACGCAAAAAAAGTGTAAATATCCTGGATTTGATACAATTAACTAAACTACAACAATTTTATAAATACAAAAAGGTCTACATGTTGGTATCAAAACATCACAAGAAACATGAAGGAAAACAAAGGTTCCAAAGTTTAACATATTTCCAAGGTGATCCGTGTCGACTATGCAATACCACTGCTTGTCCAAAAGAGGAAAAAAAGTTTTCACATATATCAATAGTTTAATTGCTTCAAAAATGCAAGATTTCATAATTATAATTGCAGTAAGTAAAGCCCCTAATTCAAACAAATACATGTTGTGCCATGCTGAAATCTCACATTTTTTCAAACAATTAAACCAAGTGTTATATCTAAATTGCATTCATTGTTATATGTAAATATATGTAAAAAAAAAAAAAAAAAAATCGCTTGTGGGCAAGCAAGATGACAAACCTGTGAGGGGACACAGTGCTTGCCTTTTGGGTCTGTCTGCAAGCACAATGACCCTAAAAAGGAGAAAGGGGCTCCAAAAGCAAATGTTGCCTGGGCGTTGTTGGGTCCAGCAGTTGCCCTGATGGTGCCTCAGCACACCAATGAGATTCAGGCATCGGGGTGTTCAGGAGAGCAGTTTCTTATGTGGGTCCCAAGCACCGTCATTCTCTACCAAATCTTGACTCTTTGGCTTGATCTTCATTGCTGTAATTTAAGATGTCTTTTTTTATTGTTGGTTGTTTGTGTGCTGGTATTTTAATCTTTGTTTTATATTTTACTTCTTGTTTTGTGTGAGATTTTTAAATATTTATTGTCACTTGTTTTTGTAAGACCCTTTCCAGTATGGGAGTGCAAATTTAGGATCGGATGTGTATTAAATATGTATGAACATATGAACATCAGTATTTGGTTATAAAGCATTTAAATTCCTGTTCTTTCTAAATTTTATTGGGCCCCTAAAACAGAATAGTGCCACCCAGGGAGTTTATAATAGATTGCATTCTCTTTAATGGAATAGACTTTCACTTATGGCTATTGTTAATTGCAACAAGATGGGCACTAGGACTAGGATTGCCAACTCGCAAAAATATCTGCCCAGTTTTTACTGACAGCCTGTTTTCTTTCTGGACAGAAATATTACTATTGCCAGTTTTTGCACAGTTGGACACACAACAGTACCTGAATGCAATTCGCCTCGAACTTCTGAGAAAGGGGTGAGCTAAATCCAATTCCCTTTTCTCCTACTGTGCTGATATTCACATCTTTACTTCACCACAGGGTTCTTTTCCCAAACTGTGGGTGGTGACCCCAAATAGGGTCACAAAATCCTCCTTTGGGGGGAAGATAAAGCAGACTGTCACCAATCCACCGCTGCTGCTACCGCCTTCATCCAACCTCCTCCACCCATGAAGCAACATCAGCCTTCCTCTTCCTTCTGCAGCCAACTGCATCGCGCATCTCCTGCATCAGCAAACGCTCACAGTACAGAGAGTGTGGGGACCTTGAGCCGGAGTCTGTGCATGTGCAGAAGGCTTAGCCTCAGTCGTGTCTGCTCCCCCCCCCCCCCCCACTATTCCTGTTTGTATGGGGCGGGACAGAGCTGAGGCTGAACCTTCTGCACAGGCTCAGGCTTGAGGTCACGGCCCTTCGTATCTGTACTGTGAGCATTTGCAGCTGCAGGTTCAGAGGGGAAGGGGCATGATAAAGTCAGCCGTGGCCTGGCTAAGATGGTGCAGGACTGGGGGAAAGACGCTGGACTAGGGAAGGCGGGAAGGAAAAGTTGGATGCTGGACCACCAGGGGCACGGAGAGAGAGGAGATGCTGGACATGTGTGGAAGGGATGGGGGAAGGGACAGGCAGGAGATAATGAACATGGGAGAGATAAAGAGACCCTAGTGGCAAGAGTGAGAGAAGAGAGTGGGGAGATACAAGACAGGGAGGAGGAAAGGAGAACGTTAGTGAAAGACTGGACAATCGGAGGCTTGGGAAGAAGAGCGAGATAGGGATGAGAGCTGCATGAGGGAAATGCAGCAAACGGCAGGAGGTTAACTAAACGGTAAAAGAAGAAGGAAGAAGCTGAAGAGAAGAGATCAGCATGACAGACTGATGTAGGGGATGAAGATAGGAGAGAGAAGAAACAGACAGGTGATCCTGGAAACAAGAGCTAAGAGAAGGCAGAGGAAAGCTGAAACCAGAGCCTAAGATCAACACAATTAGAAAAATAAAATGGCCAGAAAATAAGGTAGGAAAAATACGTTTATTTTCCATTTAGTGATTGGAATATATGAGATTTTGGAATGTACATCTGCTAGGACCTGTTTTAGATATGGCTGGGGCCCAACTTAGGGCAAAACGTTGGGAGATCGCAAAATCCACTATCAGGCTTTGATTTCTTCAGCTTCAGACACACACACGCACCCTCTAATCTCCACCCCCACCATTACTGCAGCTGCCGCATCTCTCCAGGACCGGCGGCGGCAATGGCAATAAAACCAAAGAGAAGCACAGTGCAGAAGGAAGCCTCTGAACCCTGAAAGTGCAGCCGGTTCTGCTCCCTCCTTTGGAGACTTCCTGTTTGTGTCTGAGTGTTCCTGGCTGCGCTTTCAGAGTGTAGTGCTTAGAAATTCCCTCTACGCTGCACTTCGGTTTTGTGTTATTGCCCCTGCTGCCAGTCCTGGAGAGACATAGTAGCAGCAGCAGCAGCAGCAGCAGTAGGGGCAGGAGAAACAAAGATGTCAGTTTAAGCTTTTAGTGATGGCTTTTAAAGCGCTTAAGTTAGGTAAACCCTCAGTATTTGCAGAATAAACTTTGTAGGTAAAATCCAGGCAGATTGTTGCGATCCTCACAAGGGAATTACCTGGACATATCCGGGGTATCGTACCTCCATGGGGCAACATGGAGGTTGAAAGCTTTTAGTGTGGCTGAATTGTACCTGGAATGCTCTGCCAGTTTACGTACAGTAAGAGAGGAACTAAGCGCAATGAGCTTTAGGAAGAGATTGAAAACATTGCTGTTCTCCTTGAATGACTGATACTGGTATGGGGTCTAGGACTGATAATACTTTTTGGCTGTATAGTTACGAGGATTAAGGAAGAATGGATAATTTCTGCTTTTTTAGCTATAAATGGGTTGATATTTATTGTCTCTGGAAGGACTTTATCTTTTCTCCGCTTTCAGATGTTATAGAAGGCTTGTCTTCGTATGCCTTTCACTATAGTCTTCCTTCCTTTTCACGTCTGTGGCTATCAGGTGCAGCTCTGTCATTAGGCCACCTGAGGCGGCAGTTTCAAGGGGGTGGCGCTCCAGCAGTCAAGGAGCCAATAGCGGCTTTGTTTATTTTTGTTTTTGCCACCTCTGGCCTGCCATTGCCTTCCTGCCGCTTTCCTGGTCAAGCTGGTTCGAATCAGCATTGCCTAAATCGAAGAGGAGGAGTCAGACGCGTGTTTTTCATGCACTGACTGCCTTCTCGCTCTTTGACTGCAACGTTGTCGTCGCTTGCTGACTTACTTCAGTGCCGCTCCCGTTGCTGTCTGTGTGCCAGCCCACCACTGCACTTCTGCTGCTGCCGCCACCGCAACTGAAAAAGCCCTGACTGCTGTGGTGAGTGCTACCGTTTCATGTCCTATGCGTGCGTGTGTGGCAGGGCGTGTGTGGCAGGGTGTGTGGCTACTTTAGGCTATGAAAATGCTTCTCAGTTGCACAGCAGTCATGTGCTTCCACTGGCATTTATCTTGGAAATGTTTAAAAACATTGTCAAGGGGAATAGCAGTTATATAGTGATTGTATCTGTGAAGACGGAAGTCAAATTATAATCAGGTAATTCTTTGTTACAAAGACAGAAGATCATAGGTTGGGTAAAGATTTTTAAAAAGAGTTTTTAAATAGTCAGTAATAGAATTCTAAAAGTCAAGGGGCATAATTGGAGGTCAGCCCCTCTCCCTGCAACCACATCATCAAGAGGAGCCTCCACTTAATTTAAAGAGCTGCAGTAACCCCGATCAACCTGTTCCATCCAGCGCTCACAGCCCCGCCAAACACAGCAAGCAGCGATCATCTGCTAAAGAGGCCCCGATCTCTCTGCTGGCTGCAGGCAGCGTGGAGATAAGCCCCTCCCACTGCTCCCTTTTTCTAACTAAACAGCAGTTCTAGGTGCATTCATGCCTGGCATGCCCACACCTAAGGGCCATGCCAAAGGGCCCTTAAGGATGGCCCTTAGCATGGAACTTAGCAGAAGTGTTTTCGCCTCTACTCCTCCTTCCTCAAGCTAGATCAAGAAGCCAGCAGGCCCTACCCATACTAATCATCACTACCTACCTGCACACGGGGCGATCACTCCTTCAGCCCACTCCTAAGGACTCCAGGACTAACCCTTCATCCCAGCCCCTACATCGACCCTCAGGCAACCACCCAAAAGGCAAGAATCTCTCTCTTCCTGAGCGTCAGCCTACTCAAACTTACCCACTCACCAAAGCACAAGCTTCCAAAAGCTCACACCAAACAGTTCCATTCTCAACCTGCATTTGGCACCAAGAGATACAAACATGTTTCACACTGAGCTATGCCTTGCCCTGCGGGACTCTCCATCATCTTCATCAATGGAAGAACTACACCTGAAAATAACTATGCCCTTATCCCCATAATACACAACATTGGAAACCTACAACCCCACAATCAATGGTATCCCACTCACACTCATCAAGCCAAAAGACCAGACCTTCTCATCAGGATTAAACCCAGCATGCCCACAACACCCATGCAATGCCAAACTAACCATCCACATCTCAATAAATCACTGACTTGCGCCTTAAACAATACCTGATCAGCTCGCAACAAAATCCACACTATCTCAGATTTCATCACTGAAAATAAAATAGACAAAATGTGTCTAAAAAAACTTTGGTTTTCTGAAACTGACAATGTACTAATAAACCAGCTCAGCACTATCTCACACACCATCCACAACTACCCCCAAACATCCAACAGAGGAGGAGGAGTCTGCATACTAGCAAACAAGCACCTCAAGTTTAATATCCTCAAAGCATCTTCTACTAACAAATCAACATCCTCACAATCTCAAACAAATCCTTCCCAATCTGCCTCGCCTACAGATCTCCACACAACAATGCGGAGGAACTATCCACAATACTTGATGCAGTATGCGCACATTCCTCCAACAACAAAGCTTCATCCTTCTTGGAGACTTCAACCTCCATCTGCAACCAGGAGCCAAGCCTCCACCTTCCTAGATGCAATGAAAAACCTGCAATATAATCAAATCATAACAGAATCAACTCACTACAAAAGGAGGGATCCTGGATATGCTCTTCATCGCCAATAAACTTAAGACCTCACCTGACTTTTCACCCCCTATGATCACAGCAATGCCCTGGTCTGACCACAGCATAATCAGCTTCAGCCTACCATATACGATCAACACCATCTCAACACTGAAACCAGCTTCTCCCTCTATAGCAAGGAGATTCCATGCATTTGACAGCCCAGCCTTCTTACGCGAAACACTAACACACCTTACACTTGTTCCAACAGAAAATGACCTTGCATCATTAATCAACAGATGGAATCTCACCATAGCCAGATCAGTTATGGCATCACCAAAAGCAAATAATATCACACCCTAGTTCTCATCCATACTAAAGGAACAGAAATAAAAACTGTGTTACCTTGAGTGCCAATGGAGGAGATCAAAGAACCCCAGTTTACAAGCCATCTACCTAGATAATCTAAAAAAAACTTACTTCAATGCTACCAACAAAGCTAAACAAGAATATCACTCCAATCTCCTATGAAGTGCCATCAACAAACCCCACTCAACATAACCAAGAGATTGCACTCAGTCCACTAGAGATGGCACAATACCTACAATCTAGACGCAACTCAACTAACACTAACAACCTCAATCTACTTTCTCACACCAAAAGCATCTCCTCTAAACACTCCTGGTCCACCTTTGAAACTGTATCTCCTGAAGAGCTTGACCACATAATCTCCATTAATACCACCATTTCACCTCTTGACCCCTGCCCAATGTCCTTGATAAAAATCACAAAAACACATCCAATACCTTACATTGCCAAAATATTACAAATTTCCCTAACACAAGGCATCATACCACCCTCTCTAAAATAAGCATCCATCTGTCTGCTCCTAAAGAACTCTAACTTCATTGCAAACTCTCTGGCTTCATACAGGCCTATTACTAGCATCCCTTTTATTACTAAAATCATTGAAAAGGCAGTACAAACTCAACTACAGAACCACATAAATGACCATATACCCCTGGACCAAAACCAACACGAGTTCCGTCCCTTTCACAGCGTTGAAACTCTCCTCACATCACTACTGAACAACCTACTGACCAGCATAGAAGCTCTTACACAAGGATTCATCCTATTATTCCTGGACATATCTGCTGCTTTTGACACCAGATCTTGCTAAACAGACTCTAAGACATTGGAGTACAAGGTATCCCGCTGAAATGTTTTCACTCCTATCTATGCGATCGCAGCCACCAGGCAAAACTTGGTACCCACAAATCCTCTCCATTCTCTCTACCACAAGGAGTCCCCCAAGGCTCGGCCCTCTCCTCACTGTTCTTCAACATCTATATCCAACCCCTCTGCACCTTAATCCAGAAGTTCAATGTTAGATACCTACTTTATGCTGATGACATCATGATATATGCTTCTTTCTCCACTACTGCACTGAGCTACTCCAAAATCACCAACTGCCTCTCTGAGATAATCAACTGGTTACAACACAACCTAACAATCAACACCACCAAAACTGAAATTCTACACATCACAAGAGACCCCAACTTTAAGCTCCCCAAATCAATCAACTTAGGAAATCTTAACATCCAAGTCAAATCAGAAATCAAATACTTGGGAATCACAATGGACCAAAAACTAAAATTTCAAGCCCAAATCAAAAGCACCACCAACTCCATATACTAGAAGTTATCAATCTTAAAGAACCTATGCCCCCTCCTGGATCCAAAAGATTTTTGCTCAGTCTGCCAAGCCATAATAACCCCCCTGCTTGATTACTGAAATTCAATCTACCAAGGAATACCTAAACATGTACTATACCCCCTGCAATTAGCACAGAATACAGCAGCACGGCTCATTCATAAAGCTCCATGACCGACACATATCACACCCTTATTGAAGCAACTCCATTGGCTCCCCGTCACCTCAAGAATTACATACAAAACCATAATGAACATACACAAGGTACTAAACAACCAATCTTCACAATACCTACAGACACTCCTCAATGTACCTAAAAGTGACAGACCAAGAAGAAAGAACACGCAAAATCTTCTCAAAATCCCACCCCAGTTCAACAAAAAAAAAAGCACAGCACATGCAAGAGAGCCTTTTATCTTTATACACCAATCATCTGGAACTCATTACTGCTCACTCTAAGGAATACTGAGGAAACTAGAGACTTCAGAAAGAAACTAAAAACCTCTCTCTTCCAAGAGCACTTCGGCACTGAGACCCCATAAAGTAGACACTGTCAACATAACCAACCCACCTCCCTCCAGAAACTGTCACAAGCCCTTATCAAACCATCATCACCTCCGCAAACCACTTCACCTGAAACATATTGCATCCCCAACAACCTCAACTGTACATAGTTTAATCCTTTATACCCATCCTTGACTCTCCAAGTTTTATATCCCATGTTATATGTAACCATTGTTCTACTAAAAGTTTTATATACAGCACTGTGCTCCATGTAAACTGTTTCAACTAGTAGAAAAAAAGTATAAAAAACCCCTGTTAAATAAATAAATAGTTTTATGAGCAGCAGTTTGCCTTTTTATTAAGCCTGACAACATAGGCCAAGAGCAGCATTATCTGGTTTCATCTCAGTTGCCCTAACGTCTATATTTTCATCTGGCATTACCAGCAACCTTTTTGCTTCAGAAAGTGAATCAGCAATCTCATATGCATTTGTTAATTAGGGTTAATGTGCACTAATTGATTTTTTGAAGCTTGTAGACTTCCATTATGTCGTTAGGTATGGTTGCTGGTGCACCTCATTCATTTGAATTATTTATTTATTTATTTATTTATTTAATATTTCTTATATACCGCACTATTGTCATCAGCGCGGTTCACATGGAACAAAACATATACATACAGGATAACTGTAGTGCATTTTACAAGTAACAGGGATTTGAAAACTTGGAAGAAACAAGGTAATCTATATAAATCATATACAATAAACTATATACATAAAACGCAGTCAAAATTCACTAGATCTGAACATGGTGTGACTATTTCTCTTGGGAAAGTTTATACTGGAAAATAACTTAGGAATAGCTAGTGCTTAAGACTTTTCCTGAATTGTGTTAGACTGGTTATTATGCTAGAATATTCATCCACCCATTTTAAGTTCAAAAGGTGGCTAAATATCTACCCCATTCATTTACATGTTAAACCCTGTACAGATCTTTAATACAAATATATTTCAGAAATCACATTACAGGACTTGATGAATGTCTCATCTGTGATCTTTCAGGGTAAACTGCAAAAAAAAAAATTACATAAATTTTATAAATTGAAAATTATGATAATTTGTTGCTGAATCTGCATCATAATTACTGTTAATTAACACGTTACCCTTTTAGTAATGTCTAATCATCACTGAATACTTGAGCTGCTTGAATGTTGTACATTTTTTCTCAAATAGTTAAAAAAGGTTCATATTTTTATACTGCTTTATCATTGCAGTCAAAGTGGTTTACATTGTAACTTGAACTTGGTAATGTACATTAAACAAGGACATTGATAACTTGGATTTTTCTGAGGCAATGGAGGGTTAAGTGACTTATCCAAGGCCACAAGGAGTGCTAGTGGGAATTGAACGCTGGTCTCTTGATTCCCAAGCCAGTGCTCTAACCATTAGGCTACTCCTCCACTCCATATTTGGTGAGATCACAATCAAGACAGACCTTGTGTTACATGTGCCTTACAGAAAAGCATTAGCAATCTTGTCCTGATTCATTTCCACAGCATGCTTATTTGGATTCTATATTGTCTTATCAAAATGCAATTTTTCCTGAAAAAAAGGTTTATTTTACTAAATTAATTCATATTACTCCATGATTATCAGTTAATCATTTTTTTGTCGTTGAAATTCTTGCTAATAGTCCATTATCTTCTGCTGGTGAATTGGCTATTTCTTGTCTATCCTTTGCTGATGGGTTTAAAGGGAAAATTGTTGCTTTGTATTGTAAGTTTCCCAGCTTGTCATCAGTTGCCTGAGCCCAATGATTCCTGTCCAGTAATTTGAGTGATTTTACTTTAGTAACTGAGGACCTTCTAGTGTCAGTTTTGCTCTCTATTTGTAATACATGCAATCTGGCTAGAACATTGGCAAATCATGATAGGGCACCACATCACTATAGAGCGTTCTTGAGCTCGAAAGAGTTGGAGAGCAGACTGTGTTTAAAGTTAACCATAGATGAAAGCAATCAACAAAAGACTGATTCCGAGACTCAGCACTGCAGAAATGTTCTAAAAAGGCTAAATGCAATTGTTAGAGTTCTTGCTACTCAGAAACTTGCTCTGCTTGGGAAATCAGATCAATTGTTCATGCCAAGTAACAGTAACCTTCTTAAAATTGTGGAGTTAATGGCAGAGTTTGATTCAGTACTTAAGGAGTATCTAAGGACCGTAATCTTCAAAGAAACACACACACTATCTACTTTGGAAAAATAGTTCAAAATGAGATCACCCAGTTACTGGCCATGCAAATCAAGAAGATCATTTTGGAACACCTAAAGTCTGCAAGTATTAATCTATTCTTCTCGCTTGCACCCCTGACATCAGTCATACTGAACAAATGACTCTAATGGTGTGTTTTGTTACAGCAGAAGCGTCTTTAAAAAATGAAATGTCTGTGGTAACTGTTAGAGAACATTTCTTGGAATTCATGGACATTGATGACCGCACGATAGATGTGATACTTCAAAGGTTGAAGGGCATGGACCCTAACATTGCAGATATGAGAGGATGGGGCTATGATAATGGAGCCAATATGAAAGGACAAAAGAGTGGCGTACAGACGGGTGCAGGAGCTAAATCCACGAGCCTTTTTTGTCCTTGTAGTTCACATTCATTGAACTTGGTGAGTGATGCTGCTTCTGCTTATCTTGATGTTTTTATGTTCTTTGACACTATTCAAAGTACATATGTATTTTTCTTTGTATCCACTCATCAATGGCAAATTTTAAAACATCTAGGAACACCACATCTTACATTGAAACCATTGTGTACAACAAGATGGGAAAGTTGTGTGGAAGCAGTAAAGGCTCTTCGCAATCAGACTGGAAACGTGGATGATGTTATAGCCTGCAGTTATGGAAGATGATGCATTGACAGGAACCACTCAGGTCCAAATTATTGCAGAAGGAATAGAGATCTCAAGCAATATGTGCAAGTTTCAAATTTCTGGGTGGTGTGATATACTATTAGAAATCAATCTAACAAGCAAGATACTTCAGAGGGTTGATATAGACATTTCTACAGCAATAATGCAACTGGAGGCTGTAAAATTATACCTCCAAAATAACTGTTCCGATGAAGAATTTGAAAATGTCCTGAGAAATGCACAGAAGTTGGCCAAGGAACTTAATACTGATGCCAGTTTTCCATCTGAGCCAGTAAGATCTCAACATAAAAACCCCCCACACATTTTGATTATGAAGCACAAGATTCCCCTATCACAGATCCAAAACAACAATTCAAAGTAAATATTTTCTTCAAAGTCCTTGATGCTGCAATTCAGTCAGTTGATGAACGGTTCTTGCAGCTCGGAGAACATTGCAGGATGTTTGAGATCCTATATAACATTCCAAAACTTCAAGCTATTGCACCTGGCATCCTCCAACAAAAGTGTGCTGAACTTGAGAAATGCTCTCCAATAGTGAGCTGCATGTCATTGATGATGAAACAAGGACTCTTTCTAGACATGGTGAGGCAGACTCTTCACCAAAGGATGTTCTGGAGTATACATACCAAAAACAATTATCTACTATATTTCCAAACACTTCCACTGCCTTGTGCATACTTTTGATGCTTCTAGTAACTGTTGCAAGTAGAGAACGTAGCTTCTCAAAACTAAAGCTGATGAAAAACATATCTGCGCTCCACAATGACCTAAGAACGGCTAGTTGGGCTTGCAACAATAGCAACTGAGCATGAGCTAACTCAAACCTTAGATCTTAGATTCAATTTGGCCCAGAAGGCTGCCAGGAACGGAGGGCTCAACCCAAAGGGAAGGTAGCTGCTATAGGCAGAAGACAACATCTGCTGTCCCAGGTCTGGGGCCCTTCATCCAGTAAACAATCTGCCCAAAGACCTTAGTCTGCTCTCTCTTTCTTTTACTTAAGAGAATGGTCCCGAAGACCATATAACTTATCTAGTCTGCTTATCCATGTCAACTATCATTCCATGCCAAAGAATGTTGTGGAATATACTAAAGACAATTATTTACCATATTTCCAAATCCTTCCGTTGTCCTGCATCTATTTCTGGAATGGCTATTTGGGCTTCGAACATTATCAATCAATCATGAACCAGTCCAAACCCTAGATCTTAAGGAATTCCATCCCTCACAGCCTAGAAGCTACAGAAAGCACTCACCTGACTTTATAAGGATGTGCCATTACCAGAAAGGTCGTTCATAAAGAGACACACTTTAATTTATAAGGGTCAAAATGCCACTCCTCTTTAAAGTCAAGGATGCTGCAATTCAGCCATTTGATCATTGGTTCTCACAGCTCAGAGAACACTACAGGATATTCGAGATGCTATACAGTATTTTTACAACTTCCAGAGATTGCACCCGACATCCTTCAAGAAAGGTATGGTGAACCCGAAGGTGCTTTTTAAGAGTGAACTACATGATGTGGATGCAATTGACTTAACTGAGGACGCTCTTCCTGGCATATATTGGCAAACTGGACAGCCTATAAGCATGCAAGTGCATGTTTTCTGCAGTTAAATATGGATTTTAATTGCTTGTTTGTGTATTTAAGGGTAGCCCTGAAGCAGCGTGCCGCAAAACACTGACCAACGTTGGGATACAGCAAGCTTTCCATCAAGCCTACTACGTGTAGTAACTGGGGGAGGGGTGCCATCTCATCCCTCGCCTCAGGCAGCAGATTGCCTTGAGCCGCCTCTGGTTGTTATTGTAAACTATTTTGAATAACTTTGTTTATAAAGAAGGCATTTTTTAAAACCCCGTTTAAATAAATAAATAAGAATTAGAGCTGCCTGCGACACCTAATATCCTTGCATCGGCCTGAGCACTGGTCTGAATTGTATTTCTAGGCTGTCCTTCCTCTTGTGTCGTGTGATGGTGACTACTGTAGTTGTTTATTAACTAACTTTAAGATTGAAATAAATTAAGGCATTGGATCTGAGGGGTTGGGGGAAGGGGAGATCCAGCATGACTCTGACAGGGCATAGAGGTAGCAAAATAAAAAAACCTGTCACTGTGTAGTAGCGCAGCTCTTCAGGTCAAAGATGGGAAACTCCTGTCCTGAAAAGCAACAAACATATCTAAAGCTAGACCTAACCTTTCGTTTCGTTTACTCTTTTGAAGGGTCTATTTATGCTGCTACCTTACAGCATACATGGAAGCCAGCCACACGGAAGTGGTGATGTTCACATTTTATTTTTACCCAGCAGTTTCCTCGCACTCCTTCGTACTTCCAGCTCAGTCAGGCTGAGATCTAGTGTCACAGTTGTGGATTGTATCAATCCATATCTCTATTTAATGTGAATATAAAAATAGTGGCAAAAATATCCATCAATCAACTAGCCAAGTTAATACCAGATTTGATTAAGACAGACCCAAACAGGGTTTATTTATGGGAGATTAGCGACTGATAATATGAGAGCAGTGAACCTTGTATGAAAAGCAAGGGAGAGAAAGAGGAAACCATGGCTGCTTTCAGTTGGTGCTGAGAAAGCATTTGATAGAGTGCATTAGGATTTTTGGTTTGTAGTCTTCAGGAAGGTGGGCCTTGGGCCTGTTTTTCTGCAATGGATCCAAGCGCTCTATTGCATACCCAGAACCTGGATAAAGATAAATGGGAGCTATACTGATTCCTTCCCACTAGGTAGAGGGACCCATCAATGGTGCCCTCTCCCTCCATTGTTATTTGCCCTGGTCATGGAACCTTTCACTCAGGAGAATGATATTCCTAGAGGGAGCAAAACATGTGATATCACTTTTTGCTGACAATGTCATTCTGGTTCTGATGGGCTCGTTGAAGTTGATTCCAGAGTTGATTTGGGAGCTTCAGGATTATGGGGTAGTCTTTGGGTCCAAGATAGATAGGAACAAACTGAGACTCTTAACATGAGTCTGACGCCCAGTGTGGTACAAGATTTGCAGCAAAGATACCCATTTCAGTAGGCGACATCTTGCCAAGACTACTGTACTCATTTTCAGACCTTGCTCATAGCTATTCCTTCTAGTGAGTTCAGAACCTTGTAGAGGACAGCCTTTCAATTCATATGGAAGATGCAGCCACCTAGAGTTGCCCAAAAAATTATGCACAGTCCTAAAGAATTAGGGGGATTGAGGTTACCTATTTAACTGATTTTAGTATACCGTTTTTCTACCAGTCAAAACAGTGAACAGTTAACAAGGTGTAGACAAACATTTAATAGTAGTAGGTTACAACAAATTTCCATAGAGCTATTACAACAGAGTAAAAAGAGACATTAATCAGACCACCCTTTGGGAGTGGGGTTTAAAACATGTGGAGAAAAGCAGAGCGGGTTGAGTTATGGTGGGTGTCTAAGATGGTGGGGTAGGAGATGCTCTGAGCTAGAGAGGGGTGCTCGTGCGATGGGTAGTTATGCTGATGTGCAATTACAGCACCTGCTGGACTGGAGGGAAGGAGGGATTGGAAAAGATACGTGAGGGTGGAGCAGGCAACCTGTAGGGGATGCCCTTTGTAGTAATTGCTGTGGATGGGGAAGAAACTTAAGTGTGCCCAGAGTGAACTTAACCCATTTTCAGGACATGCACTAACAATTTTGGCCAAAATATAGAGGCGTCAAGCTTTTTCCTTTATTAGTTCCATTATAATTTACAGAGTAATTTGCCTCAGGGTTGGGTATACCTTAGGTGGAAACATTTGGGCTTAAAGGCTTTTTAGCAATTTGTAGATGACAAGCAAATTATTAGTTTTGAGGAACTGAAGGATGAGTTTGCACAACACAGATTATGTTCAGTATGTATACGGAAACATCAGTGTGAAAGGATCCCTATGGTATGGGAAGAAAAGATCGAAGGATCTTATTTTGGTTCTTTATACGGCTTTGCAAGCTCCAAGCTTCAGGAAATTTGCAAATCTGGATGCACGGGAGAGGAAGCAGTTAACAGAAAAGCAAGAGAGAATGATGTTTGACTATATTAAGCTGTATCAGTATCAATGTGAAAAAATTGTTGTGCGATGGTATTTAACATCGTCTCGACTGAATAAAATGTTCCCATCGGTATCGACACAATGCTGGCGTGCCTGTGGCGGTACAGGTTCCTGTTTTCATATCTGGCGGCAGTGCCTAAAAATAGAATTATCCTGGCAGAAAACCAGAGCTTTCCGAAGGAGATTTTTGAGTTGGGTATCCCATTGGATCCTAATGACATACTGGCAACTGGGTTCCTTATGAGTCGGCCTGTTGTGAAATAGCATATCTGTGGTGACAATCGGAGCCCCCAATTTGCTGAGCGTATCACTAGGTTAAGAGTGGTTATACTAATGGAAAAGCTGACTGTGAAAGGACCCCAAATATTGGACAAATTTGAGAGAGAATGGTCTGTTCTGTTTATGTACTTGCAGAGATGTTGAGATTATGGATGGGGAGGGTTGGGAGGAGGAGGGTTGGGGAAGAAAATTATGTTAACGTTGTATTTGTGAACATGGAAGTTTATGATTGTATTTTATTTCAAACAATAACTTCCACAGCACGAAAAGAGCCAGTATGAATGCCTTGTTATCTATTTTGCCCCATGGAGCACTGTGAAATACAGGTGCACTTTTTATTTGCTAAGTGGGGATATAGTTTGAGATACTTTGCTCTAGCCCAGGGGTTCTCAACCCAGTCTTCGGAACGCACCTCGCCAGTCAGGTCTTCAGGATAACCACAAGGAATATGCATGAGAAAGTTCTGCATGTTCTGCCTCTGCTATATGCAGCTCTCTCTCACGCATATTCATTGTGACTAGCTAGGTGTGTCCCGAGAACTGCTTTGAGAACCCCTGCTTTAAAATTGTGGTCGGTCTGCCTCCAACCTGAAATTCATTATATTTCCCCTTCAAAACTTTCTGAATGCTGTCAGGACTGATTTCTTTTTTTTAATTTTCTAAACTGCTTAGATAACATAGTCGATTGCAGTATATCGAATAAACTAGAAGCCTGCAGCTGAAGCAGTTAGGCCTACCTGAATGTGGCATGGGCCTGGGAGAGGGAGGGGGTTCTCCCCCAGTGGTGCTTTCTGCATCCCCCTCCCCAGAAGACATGTCTGGTGGAAACCATTGGCTGTGGGGAAATAATTCTATGAAACATATGCTCAATGCTGGTTTTAGTTGCTTTAGGTTAGTTGATTATATGGATTTTTTGAGACCTATACAATTCTGGGCAGTAGCTTGTGACTAAGGCACAAATGTCTTGCAGGGACACTTGGGGGCACGTTTACTAAGGTGCGAGCCGGTAGCATGCAACTGTGCTGCTGAATTTGTGCCAAGGCCCGTGCTAATTTTTGGGAGTGTGTGCATCTGTCCCCTGCCAATAGCATGATACTAACATGTAGCACCAGGCTAATGGGCACATGAGCGAATTTCATGCCAACCATTGATATGGCATTTATGTGTGCCCACCCTAACGGCAATAGGCACATTTGGCATGTGCCCAAAACACTCACACTAACTGCAACACACCATCAGTACCCATGTTATACCCTTAACCAAACAAATTGCATGCTATTGTTTAGCACAGATTTTTGTAAACTAACAAATTGATTTGGTCTTCTCTTAGAGTGATAACATTTGTCTCAAACGATGTTGTTCATTCACTCTATATATCCTAAAGGCTTATAGATCCTTAAAAATTCTATAGTATTTGTTTCTCAGTCTATTCTTTTCTCATGGTCGTTTATACCAAAAAGTGTGAGAGGTCTCAGACTTGCCTGCACGCATTGCTAGACTTCATTCATGTCTATCTATAGTGCCTATTTGCATCAATGACCTTCTCAAACACCGTTACACATAAACCAGTTAAACTTATAGCGTGCTTGAAAAATGCTAATCTTTAATTCCCAACGCCTCTTTCCAGCGCCTCTACTGCGTTTCACTCTTCCTAGTTTCTTCAGGGGTTTCTGCAAGATTTTCACGGCACAATACTCTATAAATACAAAAAAGAACCTCTACTACTAAAATCAATACTCTTATACTCTATCATAGCCCTATTTTATTCCTATTTTAATAAAAAAAAAAATATATATATCCACTTACTAGTTTTAATGATGCTGCAGACATTATCGTGAGGCATACAGCCTTCTATCGGTCTTCCTTGCCAAAAAACGCCTTGCATGCGTACCAACATGCACCCTAAATGCTCCTTCCTCAACATCTCAAAGCACCCTACCCATTCAAAAAACCATCAAGATTAATTATTCAGTTATCTAAACGCCATCAATGGCAATCCACCTTAAACTGATTCACTCATAAGAGTGCTTAGCGAAAAATGACTATCCTTCTCTTCAGATTTACTACCTTTATCTATTTTATAAGTTTTATGATTTTATTTAACTGCCCCCTACTAGTCACATTAAATTAAAAATACATTTTGTTAAAGAATTTTTTAATTAAAGAGTTTCTTAACCATTTCATTGTCCTATATACAAGCCGCCCAATCAGTTTGCATATTTAATCCTTTTGGGGTTAATGACTGCAAAATGAAAATCCACCTTTGTTCCTGCATAATCAGTGTCTGTTCTTGTGATTTCCCTGCTCTACCTGACGACACCCTATCTATGCAAAAGCACGTAAGGTTTTCAAACTTATGTTCTTTCTCAAGACAATGCTGGACCAATGGTGCTTCCTTGATTTTACATTTTAAATGACTTTTGTGTTCCCCCATTCGTTTTTTAAATGGCTGGGTTGTTTTTCCTATATAAATTACTTACTTAATACATTTGCATGTTTAGCCAATATACGTTGAATTTTAAAACTTAATGGAGAATATTTTGTAATTAAATTTATACTTTCCCTACTTTCATTTTTCTCCTTCTTAGATTCCAATAGTAGCGCTCTGTTATTATAAAGCGCTCTACGATATGCTCGCTGTATTATCGTTTGAGGATACCCTCTATCTCTATAATTATCTGATAATTTGGGGGAGAGGGGTGCACCTGTTGCACATACACATTGTGCCCTTTATTTCCCATGCGCTCTTCCACCCCCTTCCCAAACTCTCTCTTCTCCCCCCCCCCCCACACCATTCATTATTTACTAAAACCTATTGCCCTTTTACATTTCTTCAGGCATCTGTGCCATCTCTAACCTTTTGTTGCAGGCTCAGCTCGGGCAGAACCGCCAGACTCGGTCATGATCACGGCCTAATTCAGCACTTCTGCCTGAGGTAGGCACCAGCAGTCTTGGGAGATGAGATCCCCACAAGCACACATCGCTGGTCCTATCTGCTATCACGACCTTCTCTTGCACTTCCGCCCATGTGCTCTGAACCCCAGGTGCCAGGTCTGATTTTTTAGTCCTCATGGCGACCTTTGCCTTGGGTTTGTCAAGCTCTGGTTTATAGGATCCATGTTCATTTATTCAGCACTACTTTGGTTGGCTTAGGAGAGTATATACCTGAAGCATTCAGTGGGATATAAACTCTATGATGACTAATAAGCTAATGAATACAGGCACCAATATTAGCATAGCTGCCAGATTATTCGGCTCCATTCCTGACTTTCTGATAACCCTATCCTGATATACTATCCCATGAGGATGTCAGCAGTCATTCCAATAGGTACAATCAGGGACTATAAACACTGTCCCACATCAGGAATGCAAGTTGAAAACTAGAACTGGCCTAAAATGTCCCCACTGGAACCAGGTAAGTCAGCAGCTAGGCATTAATGCTCTTTTTGCAAGCAAACGCCATAAGCACGGAGGCACGCTCATCTGATGCCAATTTCACTGGATTGATCACATCATTAGGATGTCAGACTCCTGAAGTGAGTGTTATTTTAGCCCAGATGGGGACCCAAAAGGTGGACAGTGAAAAATGCTGCAAGGTCAACATGAAAATGCACAGTACTGACACTAAGACATGTGAGACTATGGACCAGGACCCACCCCAAATGAAAGAAGAATCTGATACATGGATCTGACCAATTTGAAACCCAAACAATGGCAAAAGAATGTGGAAGGGCGGAAGCAGGAGAAACAGTGACTGACGAATGGAAGCAACCAACCCAGGTCACCGATCCTGCTTAGAAACCGGTGCTCAGACCGTAAGAGAGTCGGTCAAGCCTGGATCTGCCTCTTCGGCTATCTTCAGACTCATAGATAGGAGAATCGGAAAAAGCCACAGAAACAGTGTATGCTGGCAGAAAAGAACCATTTGTTTCACCCATTCTGCCCGGCTGTGGCTGCCATTGCGCTGTCCCTCCGAGAACCTCTCATCTTCTCCCTCCCTCAGCCAATAAGCTTCTATTGAGCTGGATATTTATAGGGACTCCTACCATGAGCTGCGACTGCTAAATGTTGGTCCCCTATCCATGAATTTTCAGAGGCACTATACAGATGGTACCGTAGCAGTCAGCGGAAATATCTGTATAGGAGGTTCTGCCTGTCTACACAGACAGCAGCGATTCAGTGGCTAGCCATATAGTGAAGCGGGTTAAGTTAGGATAGAACTATTACAGAATTAGCTTAATCCAGGTGCATGCCATCGCTGTCTATATTTTTGCAGCAGTGCCGTCTATTCATATAGCAGCACTGAATAAATGTGTTGTTTTTTTTAAACATCATGGCTGGAGTTTTAAAAAAGCTGCTTACTGAATATTGACCGGTTACCATATATCCCTTCTCCCCCCCTCTCAATATTACATCTTTTGCTCCTTAATCCCCACGGCTGCCGTGAGCACCAGCCTCTTCTGAAACTCATTCTTAAACTCCATGCAGGTCAACTTTACTGAGCTGTTCCTCCTGTCCTTATCATGCCTTCAGTGACCCATGGAGGCAGTGCTGGCCCGTCCACTAGGCGGTCACCTAGAGCAGCAGGCCCAGGGGTCAGCATCAGCTCCTTGCAGCAAAACAGTAGTTCAAAACCACCTGGCCTGCCACGCTGCTCCCCCTCGCAGCATCCATCTGCTCACCAGGGGGGAGCGGCGTGGCACAGTGATACCTCCGCTGCGTCCGGCTTTAAAGTGTACCTGCTAGGCTCTGGGTGCGGAAAGCATGTGTAGTTGGGAAAGGCCCGATACTTCACAGATGGAGAGATTCGGATCTGCCGTCCTTTTGGGAATGGCGAAATAGCTTTCAGCAACTGATGTTGGCGGAACGATGGAGGGCTAAAGGTAGTGTGCGGAGGTGGTCCTTCTTCATGCTGATGTGGGAACCATATATTCAGACCTTGAGCCCATGATGCAGAAATGAAATATTGAACGTGGGTTCCTAGGAGACAGGGGGGGGGGGGCGCTCCCAAGGGGTAACACATACAGTGGAAGTAAGGGGGGAAAGATGGGACTGGGCTGGGTGGGTCAAGTGGCAGAATAGGGTTTTCAGTTGGTGACTGCGATTGCAACTGGGTGGGGGAGGGTGAGAGGGTTCCAGAGGGGGGGGGGTTAAATGGGAGAAATCTACAATCATAAACGATTTGCGAAATTGTGTTATTGGATATGCAATACATGTACAGGTTAATAACTTCTGAGCGGGGATTAGAATACACCTCGCTCAGAGACTCGTGAATGACTGTTGTTGGCATGTATCGGAAATTATTAAATAAAGTATTGAAGGAAAAAAAAAAGAGTACCTGCTAGCAAGTTCATGGTCTGACGCTCCTGCCCCCTCCAACAGGAAGTTGCGTTGGAGGAGGGTAGGAGCGGAAGGCCATGAGTGCGCTAGCGTGAGCACTTTAAAGCCTGACACAGTAGAGGCATCGCTATGCTGTCCCCCTCCCCACCCCCAGGTGAGAAGATGGATGCTGTGAGAGGGGGGGGGGGGCAGCACCGCAGTCTTCAGAAGGCAGCATGGAGAGTCTGCTTAGGATGGCGGAAACACTTGTGTTTGACCTGCATGGAGGTGCTACAAAATTATGAACGGGGTGTGGGACAATTAAGAGAAGAAGAAGAGGGAGGCAGACGGCAAGTAGCCATTTCCCCATAGCTACATTTGGCTCACTTTGCAAAAAGCAAAAGGGGTCTTTTACTACAGGGCACGATAGTATCACACCCAACGTGACCATAATCTCAAAACAAGCTACAATAGGTGCAACAGCCCTGTGTTAACTGTCAGGAGTGTGGAAAGCTCTAACGTGGCCTAAAATTCCACAGGTGCAATTACCTCTACCCTAGAAGAAGGGGGGGGGGGTAGTTAAGTGCACCTGCACTAATGGCACCCTTGAACTTAGCACAGGACCCGTTGGCCGCAAGGCACTCACCCTGCCTCACTCCACTCCTAACTTATCCACTTACCACCCCAACGCACACAGCACAGTTGCCACAGAAATCAAGATGCGCTAAACTGTGCTAGTCCCGTGCTAACAGTTATTGTGGGTCACAGCGTGGGATTAACTGTAACCTACACTAACTGCTTAGCACTCTTTAGGAAATGGGCTGCAAAATGGCCCTGAATCGTAACACTCTTAATGCAGGGTTGAAACTAAGGTGCTTTAGTACTCCACCCCCGCAGACCACAAGTCACCTAATCTTTCTGAACAATAAAACCGTTTAAAACAAACCTAGCACAAATCTATTACTGGAAGGAAGTATGTAGGTTGAAAGGACATGGCTGTGGAAGGACTCAGATGAAGACTAAAAGCCAAGAAATACAATATGGACATTTATATACCTCTAGTCAGTTAACATTATACTAGTGCTATTTAACAATGATCATCTTGTTATCCACCTCACACTAGTGACTGCTTTGTATATTCAGTTGCTCTTGAACTCTTGCGACACCTCCATTTATTAAAATCACGTATCCACTTATAAACAAGAGTCCCACCCCCTTTTAAAACCAGAGTCCATTCCGACAAAGCAGGCTCTGGATTCCTCCAAGGCCGACACTTGCTACAGTCTTCTACTGATGGCTTTCTTGCCATGGTAAACATTACCTGTCTTCTTTTTAAGGCAAATTAATGAAGGTTGCTTGCGGCAATCAACATCTTGCAGCTCATTAATGCCTGCTCCTGTAGGCAATCAGAAAACGTCATTGTACCATTCATAGGCTGCCCGATTTACAATTCAGTGCAAACACCCAATGCAGGGAAAAGAATTATTGCCATTGCCAGCTGGAATGCGTTTATTTTTTAGGTACTTTTGTGCTGCTGGAAAAAAGGAGGAACAACCTGAACCTCTCTAAGGGATTAATACCCTGTGTTACAACGAGTCACATTGCTCAAAATCTACTGAATGTGCTACTTAATTTATCATTAAAAACTGTAGTATATATGAAAAGCTGTACTATTGCCTATCAGGGAGATTCACAGTATGGTTGACATTCATAGATTTCTTGTTTCTTTCCACTTTAAAGACAATAAAAGTGCAGGAAATGCATAGCTGGTGCACTAACCCAATTAAAAAAATAAATAAAAAGCTTCTTTTAAATGTAACTTTTCCTCGTGTAGGTGTATACATTCATAAACAGACTGCAAACCCAGCCAAGCAACCACTAAATGCCTATATTGGTTTGACAAATGCTTCTCTTCTCCCCTGTATAACTTTATATTTACATCTTCAATGTCTACATCTGGTCAACGACTACCACAGGTCAACATCACTGAGACAGCAGAGACAGAGCACAGAATGAAATGTAAATGGCGTCATTTCGGTATTCATGAAGGATGGTCCATTGGGAAACATGTAGAGATGCTGCGTATCGTCCGGGGGAGAGAGTCACATCTACGGTGCATTTCACAGACCGAGGTTCGTGCCGTTGACTTTAAACCAAACTCACGGATGCTGTTGAGCCAGTGTCTGCTTCTGGCAAAATCTGGCTTCTTATCAGAGATGAATATTTATACGACATCACGCCGCGCCTCGCGTCACTGATCTTCTGCCCCGGTTTCAGGCAGACTCCTCTCCGCTGAGACGCTCTGCAGCCGGTGGCTCAGATCTCCACAATACGATTGATGCGTGACCATTCCAATAGCTATGTGTTTCCACAAAGCCTTCGCATCTGCACAAATGCCACGAGAATTCAAGATGCCTGCATTCAGTGGGGGGGACTCAAAGCTCACCACCATGTAACCTTGAATTCGTAGATGGGACGTTTGCAATAATAATGGTTTATCAGATGCTTATCGCACACTCCGATGCACTGGTAATCTACTGTAATGTCCCTACTTGATAAGTCAGTTACAATACAGTGCAGGAGGTCGTAGACGTCGGCAACTGCCTCCCAGGGACCAAAAGAGACATCGACGTCACAGTGATGCTCAAACAGTTTAGGCTCATTTTCGTTCCTTTCGAAGCGGAGAGAGTTGAACAAAGGACATTCGTATGGAGTAACGGGCATCTCTTCCTTGAAAACACAGATCTTCAGCTTTGCAAATCTTGCTTTTTTCTGCATAGCTCTAAGTTTAGCTATTTGAATTATTCGTTCCAAATGTTCTAAACAACAGAAAAGATCGACAGGTAACTATTGCAAGGCATGCAGGGAAATACAGTCTTGTTACTGGGCTGTCACTACAGGTCAATGAACTGGTCTGAACATTTCAAGTCACAGGGGATGCATTTAACCGTAACGGTGACCTTGGGATTTTCTGGTGGCTACTGGGGATTAACTGTCCTTCCACTAATTAGGCCTTTAGCAGGATCTATGAAACAGTTTTAAATGTGGCGGTGCACAGAAGTGTCAACCACGAACTCTGTGGGAGGTACAGGGAGTTTCATAGCACTCAGATACCTTGATCCTGGGGCCAGTGAAGGTCTCCACAGAAAATCTGCAATAGTTTGAAACTAAGCATTAAAGCTGAATTAGAAAAAAAGGAAGGACTAGCTATGAAAGCCATAGCATTGAGATGTCCAAGATAGGATGTGCACAGTTCTCCTCGTGCCTGACAAAAGGCTCTAACAAACATGGAGCCTATTGTAAAATACCTCCAAAAATGTGCAAGATAGCATGTGGATTGGCCAGGATGTCCACTGGAAGCGCCAATTTTAAAAAGCTGCACATGGGGGGGTGGGGGGTCATCCTATTTTCCCCAAATTTCCACATCTGCAGCTTTTTAAAATCGCCGCGTCCAGCATTGATACCTCCCACCCTTTCATGCCCTCGGACAAAGGAAGACCCCCCCCCCAACACTCCCCTGCCATCATTAGTATCCTGTGCCCCCTGACATATCAATAACCTCCCTCCCCCGATTCCTCTCCCACCAGCAACAATGGGCCCCTGCAGACCCTCCTGACAGATTAACAGCCTCGCTCCTCCCCTGCCCCCCCCCCCCACAGCCGCTTGCGAGGGGCGTTTCCGGGTGGTCCCGTGTGGGGCAGGAGCGATTGTTAAACACGTATAGTCTGTCTGGCGCCGGGGTTCGGTTGGTTCAGTGGTTGTACCAAGGAATTCTGCTACTACCACTAACAGTACAGCTCGACCCCTTAGTGGCAGCGCTGCAAGACTACCATTAGGGGTTGATCAGCGTCATTTGAAACCACGTGATAGAGGAACAGAAAGGTTGGAGGGTGAAATCAGGCACAGGGGGCATGGTTGTTCGTGTGCTGTTTTGGGGGGTCTTGGATCTGCCCCTGTGTAAAAGCCAAAATAAATGTTTCATGCAGATGTGGCTTCCCATTGTAAAATGTCTATTTCTTGTTATGCAAAGAGTGATTCTGGAAAGGCGCTATTAGCATGTGCACGCACTCCAAACATCTAGAAGCTTCTGACTGCCTGTCGTTCTGACCTTGGTAAAGAAAAAGGTTAGTGTCATGTCCTTCTTCAATGGATGAAATGCCAAGACTTACGCTCTGCTGAAAGAAGAGTGTTAAATGGAGAAGATTCTTAGGAGCAAGCAGCAAAATTTAAAGGAGTGTGGTCTGCATTTCAGCTCTTGCAGAGATGCGTTCTCACTGCTGACTCTGAAGGCACCCAACAGGATTACTGCTGCGTCTGAGGATGCTGAAACAGAGGTCCTCCTACCATCTGCTCCGGCCTGTTTCAGAGCTCCTCCTTCCTATCAGCATCGGGGGATAAAAGATTGGATGCTATTGCGGCACACACAACCGCGTACCCAAAGGGGCATGACCTAAGGGGCCTATGTGCCCCTTAGGAGCCCTTTTGGAGTGCCGGTGGTGGACACCTGAGGACGGTGACTGTACCTTATACCTGCGAATGGGCAAGCGGAAAATGAAGAGCAAGGGGTCCGGTGTGGTGAAAACAGTGAAAGGCCCAATGGACCAGCATGTTGTGAATGTTGGATCTTGTTGTACATCTGCCGTGCAGAGCTCGGGAAATGTCTCTCCCTCTGAAGTGTCCTTGAGTTCAAGGGTTCGTACTTCTCCCCCTCAACCAACTATTGCTCATAGTTTTTCTTCTCCCGATGTGTCCTCCATAACTGTACGCATTTCTGTGTCTGCCTCCACCCCGCTACCTGTGGATGAATTTGGACTTTTAAGTTCTGTTTTAAACAGGACTGTACAATATCCGGTTCCAGTAACTCTGCTGCCCACGGGAAATGAATTGACTTTACCGGGCTCTTGTCCCAGTGATATTTCATTAAAAGATATATGGTTGGCAATTAACCGTATGGAGAGGGGTTCTTAAGGACACAATCACTCAGCTTTGCGAGTCTTCTCATGGTTCTCCAAAGAGACTGCAACAATGTGGGGATTCTCTTGCTAGCTTAGAGGCGAGAACTTAAGTTGGCGGGCACGTTCGGGAATGTTCAAACCTTGGGGAATTCTTGCACTGAGGATAGTTTTAATGTTGCATAATAAATTAGAAAAGTTAGAAAATAATGCTAGAGCGAGGAACCTTAGATGTCTAAAACCTTTCCAGTTGTTTGTCTCCTCTCCCCCCCTTGAGCTGCTTAAAAAGCATGTTAAGGAGACTTTGTTATATATGGGTTTTGAGGATTCCTCTGTTTCTTTCATTTATTATTTGCCTCAGAAGGTTATTTCAAGGGCCCCATAGAGGAGGATGATGAACTTCAGGATGTTAATGTTGATGAAATGGATTTGACTCAGTTTTTAAGAGTCCTCCCTTAATGCAGTTAGTAGGCGGGTGACCCTCCCAGTTACCTTGTGCTCGGAAAGGGGAAGAATGTTATTATGAGACTATACTTTTCTAAAAAAAGAATATTCCTTTTTGTGGTCAACCTCTAATGGTATTTCCTGATGGGGCACAGGCCACTCAATTTCGTCAGAAATCTTTTTTACAGTTAAAGTCTAAGGTCCTAGCAGTTGGCACAGCATTTTATTTAAAATTTCCATGTAAATGTATAGTTACTTTTTCGGGTATAAAATATATTTTTTCAGAAGGGCAACAATTAGGAAAATTTTTGATGGATAAAAACCCCAAGTAATATAAAATATTTTATATTATTATAATCTTGGCTGAGAATGTTTAAAAGGGATTTTGAATTAACGGATGTCCTTTATTCAGTCTAGTGCCTTCCTTGATGTGGACTTGTGTGATTCTGTGTGTTTTGTTGCTTGTAAATTTGCCTTTATATGGTGATTGTAGATTTACTTTTCTTATTTGTTTACTTAATGTAGCAAAGTTGAAACTCAATAAAATAAAAAAGGGGGGGGGGGGGATTTTTCTCAGTGGAAGGCCTTCTATGATGTTACCTGCCCTCTTGCCCCTGACAAGGTGACCCACAGTGATCAAAAAGGCCAGTCAATTGACGGGCAAAGCTACACTTACTAAAAGATCAACTAACGTTGGCAATTGGGTTCCTGTTGCTGGGTGCTGCTTTGTATACATTCTCTTAATGAGATAACTGTACACCACGTGGCAAACAAAAAGGTAAAAGAAATATTCATTGCTTCCTTTTCAAATCTACTCCTTAGAAAGGTGTGGCTATAGCTTCTGGAAGCTCCTCCCTCTTAGCCACGCCCACCATTAGAAATCTACATACCTGTGGATGCTGCTGAGATAGCCTTAACCCTTAAGCCTCACAAAGGTGATTAACCCTGTATGTATGTGGACAGCTCAAGGGCTGACTCAGGGAATGGGGAATTTCAACTGCAGTTGGTGTGGCAGATTTTCCAAAACTCTAGAAATATTTTGTTGTCAAGAATAAATGCAAGGGATACAGTAGATAAAATGCTGATAAGTTGATATTTTTGGGATTCCCTAGCTGTGTTGCTGCTGCGATGTCACAGGTGCGTATTTTCTGTTTCCAACCTACCTTTGTAATAGGGCAGGAGGTCCAGGAAAGCTTGCCTAACCTTTTCCCCTGTAAGAGGCTGCACTTCCTCCAGACTGCTTAGCAAAGGGCCTACTGCATAATATTGTGCTTCCTTGTAAGTTGGTTTCACACGGTCTTTGGGCGGCAAGTCACCACATCGGAGGAAGTTAAGGATATCTCTACAAGAAAGGGAAGAAATGGTTACACATGAGTTCACCCACATTCATGAGCCTCACTGGACATTAAAATCTGTCAGATGGCCATGGATGCATTGAACAGCATTCCATGCATCTAGCACCAAGCTAAAAGCACAGGTGTACAGGACTGACACGGGGTGCCTTTCCCAAAGCCAGGACCACAACATGCTTTACAAGGTCAATATTTGAGAGACACGTGCACACAAACTCTAAGGAGGAGGGTGTCAATATTGGAAATGTCAGTATCGCCACAGCAGTGTTCAACAAACCTACCCACAATTCAGTTCAGTGGCCAGAGTTAACCTGACTAAGGTTTTTGGGAAATATTGCACAATCAAAGGCTCCGACTCTTACTTTACCTCTAGAGGTGATGTCAGTGTAGGGAGACTGAATGTCTCCAAGCCTTTGCTGACCATTCAGAAACCAATGGAGCATTACTTCGCATATTAACAACTCCTGGAGCTGCAAATACCAAAGTAATCAAAGATATATGCCGATAAGTGGAGCTGGGACCAGAGGAAGCATCTCTCCCTAACAAAAGGACAAATGTGATAACTGAGGAAAATGCTGAACGCTTTTACAATTCTTTTGTGCATTAAAGCACTGGTTGGATGGGATCTTGAGAGAGACACACAACAGCACAGATATTTTCCATCACATGTACATCTATCCGTCTCCCATGCACTCTGTACCAGCTCCATTGTAACATATTTTGCCAAATGTTGTACAGCTGCAGAAAGTTTACTTCTTAGGATAAAGCACATTTTATTCTACAAACACCTGCCTCTGTGTATCATTTTATTACACTCAGTGCCTCAAAGAAACGGGCCTAGGACCAACCAGGGGTCATCTGAGAATCTTCACAGAGCTAGACAACAAGCCCAAGCCAGGGGATTCGGACCCAACACATCCCAGTCCTGGCAAAGAGCATTTCTGTTACCGACTACCTGAAAGTTTCCAAATTGGAGATAAGAGAGAGAACAATACGATAAATATAACTACTCTCAGATTAACTTGGGCCCAAGCATTTAAAGAGATGTGTCCATGCAAATCCCACCTGACATGGACTTTGCGCTTGTGTCCCAGGAGCAAGTCTGACTCGTATTTCAATGCTCAAACCCCCAGCCCTGGTGGCTTCTCGCCCTGTTTACAGATAGCATCGGCACAGGGAGCAGGTTTCTAATGAGCTGTAAGGTTGTTTTTCTAGAGTTCAAAGGCGTGTGTGTTCCTTTTTTCCCCTCCAGCTACAAGCGACACCTGGTATCATGGCAGCCTGTCACTAACAGGAGGATGACAGATGAAGAGCAGCATACAATTCCCAGAAGCTCCCCAGGACACATGCTTCCTCTTTTCTTGGCAATAAAAGTTTAACTAAAAAACAAACAAAAAAAAAAAACTACTACTACTAGAGGGTGTTATACGGATTAACTTAATACACATGTGAAGCCTCATTTGCTTAGGATGTCTGGGTCAGAAAACGGTTGTCCAAGTTGGAAGGTTTGAGGTTTTATGGGGATTTTACAAAAGACTGGTTGAAATGTGCATCTTTTGTAAATAGACGTGTAAGTCGCGGCACATGCACACGGAAGTGCCAGATTTCGGTAAAACCATACATACAAGAGGAGTCAATCGAGAAGCAGAGTTCTAAAACTCTAATTTGGGGATTTTGAGGTATTTCATCACAACTGTCCATGCCCTCATGCCTCAAAACACCAGGTCCAAACAAGCAGTTAGCCCACACTTCTGTGGGATTCAGAGGAGGTGTAAATGCCATGGGGGAAGAGCTCTCTGAACTACATGTGCATTCCTCTTCTAAAGTGGGAAGATAAAAAAATATGTGGTGTGGAGACTGGTGGAAAAGTCACGTAAGGGACCAATGAGAAAGACCCCTCAGATGAAGGGTAACACAAGTACTGGATTCTGCTTGGAGGGCACGGAAGACTGAAAGAAATGGATGACCCGACCCAGCCCTATTATGTTTCCACGTAGGAGACCCGGTTTAAATTCCTGGACTCAACTTCTGCTCCTTGAGCAGCTACAGGCTTCTGCCCATGGAGTGAGTACGCTCCCCCACCCTACCATCATACAACAGTGACATCTACTGGCTAGGCCTGGTGTGTGCACAGAAAATTCCCAAAGGAACAATGGTCATGGAACCCCAATTTAAAGGCTGCCATTCAATAGCTGAAGATAAGTTTCAGTTAAGCTCTTGGCCAGTCAAATGCTTTGAGTGTATGGTGTTTCTTCCTGTTCCTCAATCAGAAACTGGGCTGCAACCTGGCACCATACGCCGTCATTCATACTTATTCAGGGCTTTCCCCCTATTTTAATATCCTCTACAGTATACCTAGTCTAGTCATGGCAGAAACAGTCCTGCACTAGGCTCCAGGTACCCTGCAATCCTGTGCTCCGATTCCAGTAGGGGCACGTCCAGGTGGCCCCAAGCAAGACAGGCCTGTTTGGAACCGATTCTGGATCACGGGAACAAAATGTTTCTGTGGTAGCCAGAATCAGGCCCAAGGACAGCTCAGCAGCCCGCACCTGCAGGGACATCTTCCCCACAGGCGCCCCTGACTCCAGCATACATGGGCCCCCCTTTTCCACCACCGCCTGACCCAAGACTGGCCTGTCATGGCCTGGATCGGGCGGCAGGGTCCCTGCTGGGATGTGCAGCCCTGCAACCTGCATCCCAGAATCAGGCCCTAAGTATTACCCTTAAGCAACGGTCATTGCTGCTCGCCCCAAAGAGTCTGAACACTGTCCCCAAAACATCCCAGGCTGACCCAGGGAATGGAAGGCCTGAATGGAAAGCAGGTTGTGGCATTCTGCACTTTTGAGGTTATTTCTACCACAGAATTGCAGACTTTTAATACCTCATGAAATACCAGGGACTTTCCAAAAGCGTTCACCGGGGTAGATGAGTCTGACTGAAAATTGCCCTCTTCTGACGCAGCTAAAAAGATGCACGGGTTCCGTGGCGCACATGCTGTTGCCCACTCGCTGCTGTGCACATTAATGGAAGGTGCAAGGTAACCCTTTTAACACCCCCAGTTTCCACTTCAGTACATAGGCACTCATTAAAAATGCACACATACTTTAGACTTGGTAACTTCTCTTTGAAATTTTGCAGAAAGCAGACATGCTATATTAATACGCGTTCATTTGAGGATGCCGGGATTGCAATAGGAAAGTGGGTTGGGGGAAGCGAGGGCCCTAACAACACTTTAAATGGCAGAGTATGAGACATGGTTGCATGATAGCTAAGTTGTGCTGGGAGATGCTGCTATAGTGCTACTGTTTAATATCAGGCATAGGGCAGGACAGACGGAACACCACAGGAGTCTGGATCTGAGGGAGGGTTAGTTCTTGGAGGTCAAAGGTTCCTACACCTGTCATACAGCTACATGGGCCATTTGAGAATTGCCTTCCGCAGGTATAAAAAGATGTAAGGATGTTTACGGAAAGCACAGTGGACGTCCGGAAGGCCCTCGCAATGGAGGCAAAAACAGGGACAGAACTGAAAAAGGCACAGCACCAATCCACAGGATCTCTATATAGCAAGAGAATGCAATCAAAGCAAACAAATAAAAAAAACCTTTTATACTTCAACAAACAAGGGGGGGGGGCAACCTGCATGGAGTGGCAGGCACATCTCTAGCCACCTTAGCAGGCAGATTAGACGGACCATCCTGCCATCATTTCCCATGTTACTATGCACAACTAACAGCACAGATCTATTTAGCAATAAGAATTTGTGGAGAGTTCTTACTCCACAATTACATTTAGCAGAAGTCACTTGCGCCATTAGCCCCCTGAGGACCGTGCATGTTACGACAAGAAAAAATAATAGTATATTGTTCTCTCTCCCTCTAAAATCTTTCCCATGCTAATCGTGAACATTTGGGAATTACAAACCAATCTGAGAAGCAAGTGGGCATCCCTGGGATCAGCCAAAACCAGCTTAGACAACAAGGAGCGCGCACCCCTAGAGCGAAGGTTCTCAAGCCACTTCTCAGGGCAAATCCAGGCAGTCGGGTTTTCCACCATGAATGTGCATGAAGGAGATCTACATATTAGAGACAGTGCATGAGGGAGATCTTGAAAACCTGACTGGCTCTGTATGTCCCCCTCAGGACTGAGCAGAGAGCCACTGCCCTAACGTGTGAGAATCGAGAGCTCACCCTGCATGATGCATCTCAAATGCTTACTGCCCAAAGTCAATGTCCAGTGACCCGTCTGCCCCTTAATGAGCAGAGCCCTCATTTAGGATAATCAAGTAGGAATTTTAGGTTTTGGTGTAAAGGAAAAAACAAACATAAAATCGCGCCACACAACTTGCTAAACTAATTTGAGAAAAGATAAAACCCGAGTATGTTTTTCAGTGGAAAAGTGCTGTTGCAGTTTTTCCATATGTTTTTCGGGGCATATGGTGTCACCCAGCATCTCACTTGCACTGGTTTCCAGCACAGTTACTGCGAAGAAAAATGTCCTGTGTGCAAGACACCAAAATGGGTTACCTGAAAAGGAAACAGTTCCACACACACAGCCCATCAGAAGTAATGGCAAGGGAAACATGGGGCGGGGGGGGGGGGGGCGGGGGGCATATTAAAAGCCAGACAGTGCTGCTGAATATTACCACATACGGTACAAAAAAATGCCCATTTAAAACTGGATCATATAAGGGGCGGTCCCAGTTGCTCTCCAGTCAGCGGCAACATTTAGCCACTAACCGGATAACAGCCATTGACCTGTCCTAACTTAACGGGTTTTTCCCTATCTGATTAGCAGCTGAATATCGATGCTGACCACAGTGATGGCGCCAGCACCGGCCCATCCACTAGGTGAGTTAGGCAGCCACCTAGGGCAGCTGACCCAGGAGGGTGGCTTTGTGCTGCTGCATTGTTGCCAGCGGTACACTTGGCCTGCTGCTTCTGACCCCCCTCCGACAGTAAGTTGCATTGGAGGGGGATTAGAAGCATCAGGCCATGTGTACTGAAGCACATGACCTGCCATGGGCAACAAAGCAGCTGCTTTTACGATACTGCCACTGCCCCCACCCCACTCTCCTCCAAGATGGAATTAGTGGCAGCAGAGGGCGGGCAGCGTGACGGGGGGGGGGCCTCTGGATGGTGCTGAGTAGCAAAACGAGATCCTCAGTGCCGGAACGTATTTAAGGCAGTGGCAGCTGGGGCTTTAAAACCACCACTGCTGAATATGTTTATTAAAGTCTGATATACTGCCTTAGACATGGGTATAAAAACACATTGTAAGATAGGAATGCCAACTAGTTATAGGAAAGCATCAGGTAACAGATAAGAACACTGCCAAACCCTCCTTTGTTAATAAAAACGGCGCCCTTTATGCAGACCTCTTAACATCTGCGGTAGCAAGGGAAGATGGCGAACAGCACTCTGCACAATCGCATGCCATCGCCGTGCGCATCCTGATTCCCGATTTGCATCGCCTCGAATATAAAATTAAACCGGATGCTTCTTTTTGAAAGCAGCACTCAGAAAATAAATCAGTGAAAATATTTTATAGGGGGTCAGTCCAGCGGCTCAGTAGCAAGTGCTGCCCACTCCACATGGAAATCCCCAGGGTGAGTTCTGAACCCCCGGTCAGTGAGGCCGAGAGATGCCCCAGGAGCGGCGTACACAGTGTAGGGAAGGGGCAGAGGCCTGGTCGCAATCAGAGTACTTATATTTGTTACATTTATCTGCTTTTATAAAATCGTCCCCCTGAAAGCCAGCACAGGTATTTACACCTACAGTACTCTGTGCCTTGCGCACATTTCTCGTTCTTACATGACTGTGTGCATATTTTACGAAGCAATCGTGCGAGTCCCAACTCTACTCTGGCTCTATCCAAACTGTCCCGGGGAAGGTATCTATGCGTGGATCATATAAACCCAGGCATCCATATCTAAGCTGGGACAATTTATAAAGCACCTACTTGAGCACATTAGATATAGCTTTACACGCTCAAGCCACTTATTAAATTACCCCACTAAGGGGAACATGGGATTAAGCTTCTGATACAGGGGTCCAGAAGGAGTCCCGGTGCCTGGCTCCTGCATGATCAGAAAAGGAGGAAGCAGTAGAGCCTTTTAAAATCTTCAAAGGCACCAGGATCCCAGCTCTAGTTTTGACTGAGCTCGAAGAGAAATTGCTCCCTTGTTACCCCCCAACAAAAGGAATCCAACAAGCACCACAGTGATAGAAATTTACAGACATACCTACCCAAAGTAAGTGCCATCCCTGTCAATAAAATATCTCCCTTCGGCATCCGTTGGGATGGAATGTCTTCCGCTAAACATGGCCGCTAACATAGTGTCCTCATAGCGTCTCAGCGTTGACAGTCTGGTGGTGAAAAGCTTGCCTCCCACATTAAGCGGCACCACATCAGGAAACTGCAGAAGGAAAAACATTGATAAGGAAACTATTATCAGGAAGACAATGGTGGCTTTCCCCGGGAATTGCACACTCTGACCCTTCTGGATCTGCTTCACTAGAGTTTCAGTTTTCTCTTGAAACTAGAATCCCACTCATGTTCCTTGTGACCTTGGGCAAGTCAGTTCATTCTCCATTGCCTCAGGCGCAAAGTTAAAGCCTAACTGCTCTGGAGACAGGGAAATGTCTAGGATAAGTGGGAGCTAAAGATTCAAACAAATGCACCGGATCTCCTCTCACTAGTCACAAAAGAAATAGCGAAAGTCTGGTAAGTTTTGAAAGAAATCGCTTGCACAGCTGACAAATGCTAAGTTTCTGCATCCACCCTGCTTCCCCCGACTGGTACCGGTTCTTGCAGCAGGGCAGTACATATATCACTACTCGAAAGATTCCCCTGTACGTGCAGCCTAGTGTTACTCTCCTGCCCCGCCGCCAGAGGGGGGCAGTGGCTGGCTTTCACATTCCCAGCAAGGGCGGCACAGCGGCTGCCCCCTGCCCCTGTTACTCGTCCTCCTAGCAGCAGACATGCCGGGGGGCTTGTTGGACCCTCTCCCAGGCTGATGGGCAGAGAACCAATGTGGACGGAGGGGGCCGGAGCGTCGGAAGCCAATGCGCGACGCCGGAGGGAGGGAGGGGGGGCGGCGGCTGCTGCTAACGGAAACTCTCCGCTTAACGGTTTGCACGGAGCGAGCGAGAGATGGGGCTTCGGGCTGGATCTGGACGTGCAACGGCGACTCCCCCCTACCTGCTGCAACGGGACCAGGGCGTGCGCCGCCCGGCTGCAGGTGGGGCTGGCGGGCTCCTCGACATCCGCCTCCGAGCTCGCCATGCCCCGGGCCGGGGGGGAGGGGGAGGAGGCTGCCAGCCCGCCCGATCCCACCACCATCCCTCTGGCCTGCTCGGGGCTGCTAGAAGCGAGGCGGCCGCCGCGTGCTCCAGCTCCTGGGGTGGGCGCGCGGACAGGCACCCGGAGCCAGCTCGTGCCCATCCCTTCCTCTCATCTCCGCCGCCGCCGCTGACGTCACAGAGGTGGGGTCTCCTCCAGCCCGCCCCCTCTGTCCCTGTCCCTTCGGCTTTGGGGTGCAGTGCGAGTGTTAATTATCATTAGTACGAAAGCAAATGATGGGGGAAGAGCACAGAACGTAACATGCATATACTGAAATACAGGAAGATGTCTGGCACCAATTTTCTTTGTATTTATTGTGTCATTGCAACACAATAAAAGCTTATACATAACTGATGACATCTGTCACTCCATCAAATTCCATAACAAGGTGGCCCTGAAAGCCCACTGTCCCTCCAACCTAATTCCCATTCATTCATTTCCCCAACTTCGCCCTCCACACTCCCAGCATCTTGCCCATATCTCTCTTTACACAGAAAGGGTCATTCTGAGGTGTGACTAGCAGGGACAGATTTCTCATTGGGATGTCTATCCTACTATTCGGCCCCTCTGCCGAGTGCTGACCCCAACTAACTTCCCCATATGTTGTACAGGGAGGTTAGACAGCAGCAGGAAAGGGGCGGTGTGGGGGGAGGAATGAGAGCAGGCACTGGGCAGTCGGCCCCAGGGTACAGGGCCGATTCCAATATCCACCCTGTACGTCCGGGGCCAGCGGCTTGAACAGGGGAACTTATTCCACCTCTAAGGTGGAATAAGTTCCCCTAGTCGGGTGGAGCTGGCAGGCCCAGGGCACAGAAAAGGTGGGAGGGGGCAGAGGAAATTCCCCACAGCCCAACTCTGGCCATGGGAGGTCAGATTGGGGTTGGGCTGTCAGGAATAAACATTTTGCTCTGGTGGCTGGAGATTGTGGCTCCATTCAAAAAGAACTGACTGAGTGAGCTGGGGAAGGCCTGTACTGCAGGCCAACCAGAATCAGAGTCCTGGACTGCACCTACAGGCCTGGATGTGATTCTCATCCTATGGGGCTGACCTGGCACACAGAGGGCCAGCACAGCCAACTCAGAATCAGGTCTATAGTGATTAATCTCTCCATAATATTTTTTTTTGTAAATGCCATCAAGTCAATGCTGACTCCTGGCAACCCAGCAGCCACTGTGCATTCTTGGGAAGGTAATTACCAATGCCCAACATCGCAAGGAGTGCTAATAGGAACTGAACCCTAATCTTTTGGATACTAGGCTTTTGCTCTAACCATTAGGCTATTCCCCCACTCCATGGTATGGAGATTGCTTAACCACTTGTAGTAGTCTGGGACAAATTTTCTGAGCTTAACCTTAGGTTTAAAAAAACTTATCACTACTGTTTGCTCAACCAACTGCTATTAGATCCATGTCCATTTTAAGTGTTAAAAGCAATCAAGATTTCTTTTCCAATAACTGTAAGGATGATATATTTATTCTCAACTGAGGGAGTTTATGCATCAGCTTGTAAGATATAGTGATACATCCAGTTTTGAAGGGGGTGAATTTAGACCAAGGGCAGACTGACAGTGATCTAGGCCCATGGGCAATAAAGATCACTGGCCCCCAAGCATCCATCCCACATACCTGGAGGATCACATTTCAGTGACAACTCTAGCAACACCGGCATTACCTGTGTGGAAGAAAGGCCTGTCAATCTACTTCTGTATCTTGCCATGAAATCCCAATGGATGGTCACAACAAAACAAACAGCAGCATAGTACTGGAAGATGAGACCCCCAGGTTGGAAGCAGGGCTGACCCATCCATTACGTAAACTAGGCAGCCACCTAGTGGCAACTTGGAGGGGGGAGGGACAGCAGGGCATTCAAAGTTAAATAATAGACTCTGACAGCCAAGGAGATGTAAGGCTTAAGGTTTGCCTAGGGTGCCAACACCTTGGACCAACATCGGGGCTGGCCCTGGTTGGAAGGTACTTGGTGATCTACTGGAACAGAGCTGAAGACTCTTCAGAGTCAAACCAGCATATATGGTGTGGTTGGAACAAAGCCCTCAGGACATCTGACTTCTGTTGTAGCTGCACATTCCATGAGAATCAGACGTTGCAAAGATGTCTTACATTACGAAGCATGAACCAAGAGAAGCTAGAGGTGGTCAAGAATGAAATGGAACATGTGCAACTCGGTCTGCTGGGTGTCAGCTAACTGAAATGGACTTTGCATCTGATGATCACATGGTCTACTATTCCAGAAATGAAAGACAAAGAAGAAATGGTATTGCATTTATAATTAAGAAGAAACTTACAAGAACTGTAATGAAATATAATGAATGAAGGCTTAATTTCTGTTCGTCTACAAGGAATGCCCATCAACACAACTCTTATGAAGTATATGCACCAACAGCTGCTGAAGAGGAAGAAGTTGATCAGTTCTATGAATAAGAACAAACTGAAATTGATAAAATATGCACTCAAGATATATTGATAGTCATGAATGACTGGAACACAAGAGTTGGAAACAAAGAAGGTGCTAAAGTGGTTGGAAAATATGGGCTTGGCAATGGAAACAGAGAAAGACATAGAATTCTGCAAAACGACCAATCTATTCATCTCAAACACCTTTTTTCCAGCAACACAAGCAGCGACTATACATATGGACTTCACCCTATGGATTGTACAAGAATCAAATTGACTACATTTTGTGGAAGTCAATGATGGAAAAGCTCAACAAAGACAAAACCTGGATCTGACTGTGGTACAGATCACCAGCTACTAATATGCAAACTCAAGGTAAAGCTGAAAAAGAGCAAGCCACTCATAAATGTAGCAAGTATGATCATGAGAATATACCACCAGAATTTAAAGACTGCGAATTGATTTGCTGCTTTGGATACAAATGAAAGAGCACCAGAAGAGTTATGGAATGACATCAAGAAAGTTGTGCTCAAAGAAAGTAAAAAGTCTTTGCAAAATAATAAAAATGGCCAAAATGGATGACTGAAGAAACTCTGAAAATTGCTCAGAAATGTAGAGAAGCTAAAGCCAAAAGAGAAAGAGAGGTAATCACAGATCTAAACAGAGATTTCCAAGGTCAAATAAGACAAGGCAAAGAGAAGTACTACAATGAAGCATGCAAGGTAATACAATCAGAAACTATTAGAGGAAGAACAAGGTCAACTTTCCTAAAGCTAAAAGACTTAAAGAGAAAATTCCAGCCTCAAATTGGAACGTTGAAATATACTCAATGATCCATGTTGAATGGTCAAGTGGATTGACAGGCATTTCAGCCTGGATCTTACAATCAAGTGATGAAAGAAGAAGTCAAAGCAGCATTGAAATATTATCAAAGACAACACCAGACATTGATGACACATTCCCACTGAAGTATTATGGCAATCAAATACAGCAATTAAAATATTTGCAAGGCCCTGCCAGGAAATTTGGAAGACAACTTCATGGCCGACTGACTAGAAAAGATATATGTTCATACCAATACTGAAGAAAAGTGATCTGACTGACTGTGGAAATTATTCCACAATCACTCTGATCCCACACGCCAACAAGATTCTACTCAATATCATTCATAGATTACAACCATACCTGGAAAGAGAACTCCCATAATGGGAGCGTTTTTTCATCACTGAGATGGCAACAGTGTGAGAAAATAAATATAGGGGTATGTTTACTAAACCGTCTTAATGTGCGCTCTGTAACGTTATCGTGCGATAAGGTACCTTATCACGTGATAATGTCGCATCTTGCGGCGCACAGGTACCTTATTGCGCGATAATGCGTGCCGCGGCGAAAACGAGCGATGAAGGCGGGCAAAGGCTCCCAGAGGGCAGAGGAAGGCTCCCCAGGGGCGGAGAGAAGGGGTCAATGGGTGGAGAGTGGGAGGGGAGAGGCTCCCCGCACACTAATGCTGTGAAATCTGAGGCAAAAAATATCGCCAGAGAAACCCTCGCGTTACAGCCGATTTAAAGGGAAAAGAAACCATTTCCGTCTGCAATGTACAGCAAAACCAGGGAAACCTACAAAAAGTGATAAGTGTGATACATGTGCACGGAACAAAAGGGCAAACAGTGAAAATGACCTCAACAAAATGGAAAAAAAACATAACCAAGCTGGCCAATAGTGATATCAATGGGAAACATCAAAAACACTCCCAAAAAACCTCCAAAAAAAAAGAAATGAATTTTGGAAGGGTCTACGCCCCGTCCCCATACAAGGTGAATGGCCCACAGTGAAATTGTCCAGAGCAGGGTTTCCGACCCCATTGGCCAGGTTTCCTATCTCCAGGGACTGCACTACCTCTGTGGCCACAGTGTGGTGCAGTGAACACAGCCAGTGTGTTCAGGCACAGAAGGTCACCGGTTCAAGTCCCAGCTGGGGCTCCTGCCAATCCGGTCCCCATATTTTAATCACTACTAAACCGTGAAAGTACAGACAAAACTTTATTGCAGAGAACATAAGCATGCACAGAGCACAGACACCAGAAACATGGACATTACCTAGAGCACATTCCCCCAAATGCAGCCCTGGAGGGCCACAAATCATTCAGGTTTGATGCTGTCTCCAATATAAGGCCATGTCAGCATGGTGGCGGAGGGTACCGGTGGTGGAGGGGGCAGTGTCTGCTGCCCACAGCACACCATGGCCGAGCCCTCTTCACGTGGGTGCCGTGCACTGCAATAGACAGGCCCTGTCTGACGAACAGCCATGGACTCCCCAGGGAATGCACTGTTTCTGTGCCAAGACAGTGGTGCAGCGCACACAGCCAGTGCCTTCAGGAGCAGAAGGTCACAGGTTTCAAGTCCCAGCTGGGGCTCCTGCCATCCCAGTCCCCACATTTTACCCACCACAAAAATGTGATAATACAGACAGAACCTTTAGTGCATCTAACGTAAACATGCCCAAAACTCTACATTTTTACCCTACAGAGCACAGACACCAGAAACATGCGCATTACCTAGAGCACAGTCCCCCAAATGCAGTCCTGGAGGACCACAAATCATTCACGTATATGCTGTATCTAATAAAGATGTGTGTGCTTCATTTCCATGCGCCGCCTCCATGGTATGCAGATGTAGTCATGCATAATTCATTAGGGACAGCAGGAAAACATGAACAGTGTTTGGGCCACCAGGACTGGAGTTGTGGACCTCTGCCCTAGAGCAGCGGCCAACAGGAGCAGAAAGAACCGCACCCACAGGCTCCATTATGGAAAGCCCACGGAGAGGCAGGATATTGGGCCTTGCGTACATCTCACAATACTAGTACTGCATACCTTACCAATGCCACCATAAACCTGGGAATATGGTACACATATATCAAAAGATTGCTATGATTACTGGCAGATAGCAATTCCTAAGTTAAGCACAATATGCTCATTGAGCTGTTCATATCAATATCTCTGATGTCTGTGGAGTGTGTTTCAGGTCTGGTTTCTGACAGTGTTCACCACCCTGGGGAGAGACCACAACAGTATTGCATACCATAGCCATGCCTGCGCTGTGTGCAGGACTGGTGAAGGTGGCCCTGGACTGCAAAAGCTCTCTATAGTAGCACAATGCTGGCATAGGTGTGGGAGTGTGTGTCTGTCCATCCAGTGTGTGGTGGTTGCAACACCTTACTCCAGCCCACACTGTTTGCACTGTGTCCCAGTGTTAGCTTGCCAATGTGTATAATGAGGATCAAGGTACTGTGGGTATAGCTCTGACAGGGTGGCCTGGGCAGGATACATGAGCACAGGGTATAGGGCAATGGCTGGGACATTGTAGTGGCCGGCCATCACCTGCACGGACAGGGTGGCCCCTGCATGTCCTGCTGGGAGGTCACTCTCACCCTGACTGAGCAGTCACCATGGCATGGCTAGGTCCCCCATAGTGCTAATAGCAATCTCTTTCAAGTGATATCTATGGGCTGCCTTTTTTGGGGCCCAATCACTAACCTATCTGCTTGGTGGTGGGTGTGCTGACATCCCGGTTTTGGGCGCACACATTTCTTCCAGTAATATGCACTATGGACTAGCTAGCAGACTGTTTGCAGTTAGTATGTGTGAGGCTGGAAACACCGTGCAGGGTGCAGCGGCTGCAGATTCACTGTGCTCGCTGCTGGAGAATGTCAGATAGTGGTGGGGGGCAGCTGAACATTTCCAGGCCTCCTGTCCTGTCTGTCTGCTATCACCGTATGGATGCGTACAGAATGCATGGACTGCCCTGTATGTTGTCTGTCCCCCAGCTCAACTGAGGTTGATGGTCCCCTCTACCAAGCACCATTGCAATGATGTTGTATGTGGATCTGTTGGTGGGAGATCCTGAGCTCCAGAGTGCAGTTTGGGTGGTACTACAGAATCCGCCTATGGGTCCAAAGAGCTGGCCCGGCCTGGCCCCCTCCGCCCACCCCCCACCTGCCTCCGCCCTCCCCCCACCTGCCTCCGCCCCCCCTCCTCTGCCCCCCACCCCCCTCGCCCCGCCGCCCCCCGCCCCGCCCCGCCCCCCACCCCCCCCGTCCCCCCCGCCCCCCCCCCCCCTCCCCCCCCGCCCCCCCCCGCCCCCCCCGCCCCCCCCCCGTCCCCCCCCCACCCCCGTCCCCCCCCGCCCCCCCCCCCCGCCACCCCCGTCCCGCCCCCCCCCGTCCCGCCCCGCCCCGCCCCGCCCCCCCCCGCCCCGCCCCCCCCCGTCCCCGTCACCGTCACATTAAATCATGTGGGCCATGGCACCCACACAGGATATGCACTATTCTGGGTGCATCAAAGTGCTCAAGGGCTAAACTTGACTGAGAAATCAAAGATGGACACAGGTGTATTTGGCAGTGTAGCTGCAAGACCAACCCATCACACACTGGCACTGATGGAGACTCGCACCATAGCCTATCTCAGCTAAGCCACGTGCTGTGACCTGGTGCTGGGTGGCCCACCTCACCCTCAGGGTGAGCACAGGACCCGCACAATGTGACGGTCACTACCTATCTGTGCCAGTAACACACATGCTCAGTACTCCCTACCAGGCTGAGGTGGTGTGGGGGTGCATACCCCATCCTGTGGTTATCTGTAGACTGTTGATTTGCATGTGCAGTGCATCATGGGTATGTGTGGTTTAACCCTATCCTGCCAACCACAGCAGACAGTTCGTGTGGTGGGCTGCAGTCCAACTGTAGCTAGCCAGGAGTTTGTTAGCAGCTATGGAGATGTAGCCCACGGGTGACTGCATTGCCTGTGGAGCCAGAGGTCATGGGTTTGATCCCACAGTGGGGTTATGTGATAGGGCTGTCTGAGGAATTATTTGTTATAATTTAAATTGGTGCTGCCACCACCAACACCCTCAGTGCTGTAGCCTGAAGGTGCCTCCAAATCGCCCTATAAGGTGCCCCAAAGGGAACATTATGAGGTGCCGTGTGGACAGTGCACCTTATTATGTGTCCTCAGGAGTGCCGCATAGGGTGCATGATGTGGCACCTTAGGGTATGCCAATGGGAGGGTGTGTTTGCTGGCAGCAGAATTAAATACAAAAATCCAAATGCCTCACAAAGCACTGCTGATATTCAAGGGTAATGTCTCAGGCAGTCATATGCAAAATCCCATGTTGCATTGAAACCATGACCCCCTGTACCCTCAGGCAATTTGTCAACCAATGTGCTACACCTACCTCCACTAGGTCTGTATGCCAGCACAAAGGGGGCTGTCAGGCACCCTGGTGATATGGTTCTGTGTGCCTAGACAGTTCTATACATTCTCCCTATCCCCAGGAGTCCTGAGAGACCATCAAAGTGGACTATCACTCACCATGGTGATATGGTTCTGTGTGCCTAGACAGTTCTATACATTCTCCCTATCCCCCGGAGTCCTGAGAGCCCATCAAAGTGGGCTGTCAGGCACCCTGGTGATATGGTTCTGTGTGCCTAGACAGTTGAATACATTCTCCCTATCCCCAGGATTCCTGAGAAGCCCATCAAAGTGGGCTATGACTCACCCTGGTGATATGGTTCTGTGTGCCTAAACAGTTCAATACATTCTCCCTATCCCCAGGAGTCCTGAGCCCTGCGTAAGGTGTACTGTCAGTCACCCTGTTGCTATGGTGTATGTAGCTGATGATGTGTGCTAGTACACCCAACCCCCAAGGGCTAGAGACCTGAATTGCAATGGTGGGTATGTCATTCAGATATTGTGTTAGGTTATGGCGGGTAGGTTGCACATATCCCGTAGTCTGTGAGGTCAGCACCTCATCACACACGTCTTTGATGTATCCAGATGGTATGCTAGGTGCAGATGTGGATGTGTGTAACAGCACCCCACCCCCATGAGCTATGAGATCTGATTACAAAGGCCTGTAACAGAGCCATGTCCCCATAAATGTATGCAGAGACATGACAAACATCTGCCCACTTGATTAGAATCCCAAAACTTGTTGAAGATGAACAAAACTGATGGAGATGGAAGGATAAATGCACCTGTTGTGGTTGCACAGCACAGACAGAAACCCTGACATGAGCACAGGTGGCAATAGCCTATTCTGGTGCAATGGCCCCTGCCCCTGGTGTTGGCAACCAAATCTGCCATAAGCATACAAGGCCAAGGTCATAGGAACATAACAACATAAGATAGCCCATACTGGGTCATTCCCTCGTCCTTCACGCCCAGTATGCTGTTTGCTACAGTGTCCAAACTAGGGTATACGTACCTAGCAGTATCCCCAAGAGAGACACGTTACACAATGCGTGTAGTGGGTCAAGCATTGCTACCTGGGCCTTGTAGAAACCACAAATGTCATGTAGTGGCCCCTGGCAAGGTGAATATGGCCACCCACACAATGTTCCATGTATGGACACAGCACCCATGATTGTTAGGATATCATGTTTGCCAGTGGAGTTGGAAGTTCTCGCGGATGCTCGCGTAAGATCATGACAACACAAATGTGTTGCCCCAGCACCACATCCGTGGGGTTAGGGGGGTTACCATGGACACCAATCATTGGCAATCAAAGAATGTGGCCCATTGAGGTCATAGCAATGTCATGGCAAGGGGCCACAGGGGACTGGAAATGAGTGTTCAGGGTGCCACGCACACTTGCACATAAGTGGTCACTGCACACATGTCCAGAGACACAGCTACGCATGCAGGTGGGCCACTGGGAACAGGTCATCGCCTGGAACAAGCAGGAAGTATTCCTTACATCTGGAATATCAGCGGTACGGACGGAGCCTGCGTGGGAACGGTCTCCAGGGTCCAATAGGAAAGACTATTGGAAGCACCCCACCGCGCCTGTGTGCTGCCATCTTGCCTTTCCCAAATGCTTCTCTCCAGTTCATTGTTTTCCTACAGGAGCCAGCAGGTCATTGTTCCTGTCATTGCTGAAAAACAGCTATTGTAGTGCCACTCCTGTGGCATGTGTGCCTGTTTTTCTTTAACTGGTACCACTGGTCTTCTAATTTTATTTTCTAAAAGGTCAGATTCCCCCACACAAAGAAACCTTTTTAACAAAAGAGCAACAATCCCTTTTGTATCGTCTCCCCCCGGTTTGGCATGAGGCCCTACTCCCTCCTCCATCATGGCAAACGCACTCCTCGGGCTGCAGAACATATGCTGATAATGTGCCGGATACTACTTTTCTCAGTCACTGACAACCATGATTGGTGTCACAAATGCTCAGGGCCAGATCAATGCATGTCTGAATGTTTGGCCTGTGGGATGTTATCCAAGATGTGGTTGGCAGAACAGAGCAGCCAAGCTCGTAAACCTCTTTTTCCCTCCACACAGTGGCCCTCTGTGGCAGCTCCTGTCGGCAAAGGCCTTCCATCTTCGTCCCGTGGATCTCAGGTAACCAAACACAAATCTGTCCGTTCCTGAAAGGGTACATCCCCCTCGAAATATCGGACTGCCACTGGCCTTGCCCTTGAGGAGCACGCTCCGGGCAAACAGCCCCAGTGGGATTCCCTGTCCTCCCAAAGCCACTTTTGGGCCTCCAAATGAAGTTCTGGAGGTCGCAACCTGGTCCGACCACCTGGTGCTATGCTCTGGGGTCCTGGCTTTTGGCAGTAGTCATACAACAGACAATGTCAGTGTTGATTGACCAGGGAGATCGTGGGCATCCAAACGCCGTCTTGGCAGCTCTCCTTGCGGCATCAAAGACCTTGGTTCCACCCCAGACCCTGCAAATTGCAGCACCGGTATGTTCATCAATGGCAGGACCGGCATTGGCAAATGCAACTAACAAACATAGTGGCTGCTGGCGTACCTGTATCCACACACCGGTTACCGTGGCACTCCGATACTGATGCCAATTGGTAGCCCCCCCGATACCTCACTTTACCTGAGCCCTCCGTAGAGAAGATACATCCAATCTCCTTGAGGGGTCTGATGACTCTGCCAGCTCTAGGGTAACGATGTACCTCTCCAGGACAAGCCTTGCCTCCGTCCCAAGAGGAGAATGTCCCCTCCTCAGGATTATGTCCCTTCCTGGATCTCCACACACATGTAGTCAAGGGCCCCTCCATTTCATTAGTAACTCAATGTGAGCCACAGGCCACGTGAGACCAGAGATTCCCCCAATAGCACCAAACTCCATATGATGGCAAGACATCCTGCCAATACATCAGATCTTAAGGAATCCTCTTTTGAGAATGTGGAAGATTCCTCTTACCACCTCTCCACATTCTCCCATGTTCCTATTATGTATCGTGTGCCTCCACCATCGCCTGGTTTGGCGAAAGGAACACCTACCTGATCACTCCACTCATGGTGGAGTGTGCTAGGAAGGAGAATTAAACGTTACACCCAACATGCCACCAACCCGCCTGGTAGGGAGTGTAAAGACATAATATGCCTTTGGTCGCTGTGATCGTCCTTACATTCAATCTGGTCAGACAAGGACAGGTTCCTATAACATGTACATGGGAATGTATCCTGACGGAGGTCACATTGGATCTACAACTGGTAATAGTCCACATCTCGCAGATCACAGAGGTCACTAACGATGTATCACCTGTCAAGCCATGCCCAGAACATTTCAAAAGTTGTTGAACAGTGCAGCTTTTGACTGTTTTTTTTCATGCAAAGGCAGAGTCTTCTGCCATTGCTATTGGGGCAATGAAACTTGGCTGGCTGGCAATCTCTCACCTGGAACACTGGGTACAGGATTAACTGGGCAACACCCCCTTTAGTGATGAAAACTGGTTTTTAAAAACCGGCAGGGACAATTATACCTTGACAAGGCTTTCAACTATTGTAGATCCTGCAAAGATTAAAGCCTTAGAAAAGCGCATCATCTCCAAAAAGAAAGGATACACTATCCATCCTATGCTTCCGCAAGGACAACCTGCAGTACAAGCTGCTAGAAAATCAACAAGCTACCAAGGCAGAGACAGCCGAGAACTACTCTGCCTCAGCAGACCAGCATCAGCCATCAGCCCCCACAGGGCCCTTTGACTCTGTGATGGAGTACCTACCCTTCCTGGCCCTCCAGGGAAAGCCACCGTCAACAATCCCAGGAGGATTAGGTCACCTCATCAACCGATGGATGCAAATAACATCAGAACCCTGGACTGTGTCCATCATAGAAGAGGGTACAGGCATCCATTCACATAGCCTGCCGCCTCCTACAATTATTTAAGACATTCAGTTTTCAAACGTCCCCCCAACTGAATCCAGAGGTAAAACATCTTCTACCTCAAGGAGCAATGGAAGAAGTACCTCATCTCCAACAGGGTTCGGGTTTCTCTATACCCCCCCCAATTTCCTCATACCAACGGAAAAAGGAGGTCACATCCACATCTGACATTTCAGAGAACTGAACAAGTTCCTGTTCCAAAAGAAATTCAAAATGATTTCTCTAGGAAACGTAATTCCTTCCTGACCTACAACAGGCAGAACTGCCTTTGTTCTCTAGATCACAAAGGATGCCGTACACCCATCTTCTCTGGCCAACAAGCACAGCTGAAGTTCCTTTGGTCCCCCCATCCAAGAAACCACTATCCAAAAAATGTTTTCCTTTCCAGGCCGTGCCTCAGCACCCAGAGTATTCACAAAGTGCAGGTCTGTGGTAGCCTGTTTGGGTCCGCATACCAGGGGAATATTTTTTGTGCCCCTACTTGGACGACTGCCTCATCCAGGCACAGTCACAAACACATGCCCCAGGCCTCTCTCTCGTACACAATGCATGAACTCCAATATCTAGGCCCTGTCAGAGATCTCGTGGAATCCTTTCTGACTCCCCATGTAAACGCTGGAGCTCATAGGAGCAAGGCTAGATACCAGACTGCCAAAGACCTACCTGACTCAGCCCTCGCTCCTCGCATTGTGCAACGTGTTTGGACAGCACTACAAAAGACTCACCTCTCGCCTCGAGAGATGCATCAGCTGCTGGGTCACATGGCATCTACGGTGCATGTGGTCCCCTACGCTTGTCTCCACATGAGACCAGCCCAATGGGCCCCCTTCCCAGTGGACGCAAGCAACAGGCTGTCTCTCAGATGTGATAGTAAACTCAAAACCGCCATACCCTGTCCCTGGACTGGTGGGGTCAGCACAAAACCTGTTGGAGGGGTCACCTTTCCTGCAAACCCCTCCTCAGATCCCATTAACAACAGAATGCCTCCAAAGTGGGGTTGGGTCTGCACATGTACTGGACACCTCCAATTGCCACCCAAGCCACCTGGAATTGTCAGGAGAGTCATTTCCACATCAATCTGTTTGAGCTCTGAGCAATTTGCCTGGCTCTTTCATGTCTTCCATTCCCTTCTACAGGCCAATGGAATACTACTTGTTATGCAGACAATCAGGTAGCCATGGTCTATGTGAACAAACAAGGAGGAACAGCTCTCTGTCCCTTTGCAACGAAGCTCTTCAAACTGTGGTCGTTTGCCAGACAGCAGCAGATCCATCTCCTGCCAGTCTATCTCCCTGGCAATCAGAACTCTTAGCCATACAAACTCAGTCGTGTTCTGCTTCCGCACAAATGGTCTCTACACATGGACCAACTCTGTAGAGTATTGCAACTCTGGGGAACTCAAGATTCATACCTCTTCGCAAGTCCATCATATGCCAAACCTACCCGGTTCTGTTCACGAATCCCAGCTCAGAGCTACCAAGCGAGGGATGCTGTCCTCCTCAACTGGGGGCAGGAATGCCTATATGCCTTTCCTCCCATTCCCTTGATTGCCAAGACCCTATTGCAACTCCTGAGGGACAGAGGCAACATGATCCTCATAGCCCCACGCTGGCAACAACAGGTTTTTTGTGATACCCTCTGCTTCTACATCTGTCCCAGGTTCCACCCCTGTACGTAGGGTCAGCTCCAGACTTACTGTCGCAGGAGGAGGGGAATGTATGGCATACAAACCCCCCCATCTCTGCACCTCAGAGCCTGGCTACTGACGGCTGTAAACTGCTTTGGCGCCCTCCCCTCACTCAGGAAGTGCATGATGTCCGTTATGCTTCCAGGAAACCTTCCACAAGGCAGTCCTATGCCATCAGGTGGACGTGACATTTCATTTGGTGATAACAAAAGGCCTGCAACCCTCTTGTCATCCGTATATAAACATGTTTTGTGACAAACTCTCATTACTTATCAAACAATGGTCTCCAAACTGAGTCAGTCAGAGTCCATTTAAGTGCCATTGCTGCTCCTTCTGAACCCATCAATGGACAACCCATTTCATCCCATCCTCTCATATCCGGAATCATGAGAGGCCTGCATCTACCAAAACCTGCCCGTAGACCCCCTCCCAAGGCATGGGAATCCCAATCTGCTTCTAGGGCAGCGTATGCTGCCGCCTTCTGAGACCCTTAGACACTACTTCCTTAAAGTCTCTGACCTGGAAAGTAAAATACCTTCTTGCAATCACATCAGCAAGTCGTATCAGTGAATTTCAAGCTCCAGTGGCTGATCCACCTTACACACCGTTTCACCATGATAAGGTAATCCTAAGGACACATCCACACTTCATGCCTAAGGTGGATTCCTCCTTTCATTTGAAACAAGAGGTGTTACCTGTAGTCTTTCAACAGCCGCATGCTTCAAATGCAGAGAAGACTCTTCATACCTTGGACTGTGAAAGAGCTGTGGCTTTTCATCTGCAGAGGACCCAGCAACACAGAAGGTCCCCTCAGCTATTCTGAGTCTCTGATCCCTCGCATTTGGGTACAGCAGTTTCAAAAAGATCTCTATCCAACTGGATTGCTCAATGTATTACCTTTTATCTATCATAGCTAACACCATTCACTGGTGGCCCATGTTCCCGCTCACAATTTGAGAGTCATTGGCAGCCTCACAGCTCACCTCCATTCCGTCTATATTAACGACATTTGTGGAGCAGCTACCTGGTCCTCGTTCACGGCCCACTACTGCTTGGATAAAGGCTCCCGCAGGCAGGGAAAATGCTATAGACAGGGGAGGGATGGTCAGAAAGCTGCCTTCCCTCCCACAAACCTCTTCCATACGTAATCCACTCCTAGCCGCCTCTCTTACAGGATGCCAGAGATCCATGGGAGGAAGTGGAAGCCCTCCACAGGCCCTCACCACTCTGGGGATCCTTCCCTGGCATCTACATCTAGGGTGTCCTCACATGTGATGACCACGTCCTGCTTGTTCCTGGTGATAGCATAGTTAATCACCTGTAACAGGTGATCTCCGGGAACAGCAGGATGAGGTAATCACAACCCACCCATCTCCCCTAGCGGGTTGTCTCTCTCTCTCTCTCTCTCTCTCTCTCTGTTCCTATCTCTCTCTCTCTCTCTCCTTGTGTCAGCTTTAAACTCAACTGGAGAGAGGCATTTGGAAAGGCGGGGAAGGCAGCACGCACGCACTGTGGGATGCTCCCAAAAGCTTTCATATAGGACGCTGGGGAGCGTTCCCACACAGGCTCAGTTGGTACCGACGCTACCCACATGTGAAGACTTATTCCTGGTGTTCCTGGAGATCACCTGTTACACGTGACTAACTATGCTGTACATGACACACACAGCAGTGGAGCAGGAGCAGCAAGATGCTGGCCACACAGATGTTTGTTTATGTTGCCCACCCACCAGAGGTAAGCAGTCACTGATGCCCCCACACATTGTTTTCACATCCACAGGTAGAGGATCTCCGGAAGAAGGGGTGCGAGTTGTGGCTCCATCACAGCGACTACCTTGCCCGCCTCCAGAGGGCGGCACAGGCAGAGCGTGATGGTGAGAATTGACAACCTTGCTGCCCAGTAACAAATGTCACATTGGCCCACCAGCCTGTGTGGTGCCTGCATATGTACATGTGTTATGTGACACACTTGATAATGTGCTGATGACTGTCATCTTCCACAGAGGGTGATGACAACGATGAAGAGCCCACCACATCTGCATATGCCCTGAGGCCCCCCCTGCCCACCATGCCCAGAGGTGGAGGTGGTGGTGGTGGTGGAGGAGGAACCTGAGGTGGAGGCGAGGAGGAGGATGAAGAGCCGGTGGAGAGTGCAGCGGAGGAGGGGGCTGATGGGGGCATGGAAGGGGTGGGTGGCGGGGTGGCAGGGGAGGGAGAGGGTGTGTCTGATGTGGGTGTGGGGGGAGGGGTGGAGGAGGGTGTGGAGGGTGGGTGGGAGGTGGCAGGGGGGAGGAGGGGGATGTGTGGGTGTGGGAGAGTGATGGGGAACACAGTGCAGCACAGGGCACTGTGGGCTCCCGCCAGCCATGCCATGTCGCTCCACCATCCAGGGCCACACACAGGTCGCATGCACATGCCACCACCCAGACCCCTGGGACTATGTGTGTGTGTGTGGTGGCAGGTGTGTGGCGGACATGTATGGGGCCATGGATGCTTTGTTGATGCGTTTGCACCTCCTAGTGATCTCGCACCAGTGGCTGGCAGGAGCCATTCAGCAGGTGGCCGCCGAGGTGGAGCGGCTGCCATGTCAGCGGCCATCCCCTGAAGGGCATCACAGGAGTCATTGATGGCACCTGTGACGTCCACACATGTGCCCTGTGCTGTCCTGTGTTCCATCACTGGGCATGCAGCATGCAGGGAGAGGGTGTGGCTGATGTGGGGGTGGGGGGAGGGGTGGAGGAGGGTGTATAGGGCGGGTGGGGGTGGCAGGGGGGAGGAGGGGGTGTTTGGGGGGGAGGGTGATGGGTATTGTCCCTATCCTTAACATGGTATTATATTCCCTATGTTGTTTTACAATATACACACTGTTAATTCAAAATGGTCACGTGTC